>OV816031.1:124498243-125135743 GCA_929113105.1 Agrypnus murinus | reverse complement strand
AACCTAACCTAACCTAACCTAACCTAACCTAACCTAACCTAACCTAACCTAACCTAACCTAACCTAACCTAACCTAACCTAACCTAACCTAACCTAACCTAACCTAACCTAACCTAACCTAACCTAACCTAACCTAACCTAACCTAACCTAACCTAACCTAACCTAACCTAACCTAACCTAACCTAACCTAACCTAACCTAACCTAACCTAACCTAACCTAACCTAACCTAACCTAACCTAACCTAACCTAACCTAACCTAACCTAACCTAACCTAACCTAACCTAACCTAACCTAACCTAACCTAACCTAACCTAACCTAACCTAACCTAACCTAACCTAACCTAACCTAACCTAACCTAACCTAACCTAACCTAACCTAACCTAACCTAACCTAACCTAACCTAACCTAACCTAACCTAACCTAACCTAACCTAACCTAACCTAACCTAACCTAACCTAACCTAACCTAACCTAACCTAACCTAACCTAACCTAACCTAACCTAACCTAACCTAACCTAACCTAACCTAACCTAACCTAACCTAACCTAACCTAACCTAACCTAACCTAACCTAACCTAACCTAACCTAACCTAACCTAACCTAACCTAACCTAACCTAACCTAACCTAACCTAACCTAACCTAACCTAACCTAACCTAACCTAACCTAACCTAACCTAACCTAACCTAACCTAACCTAACCTAACCTAACCTAACCTAACCTAACCTAACCTAACCTAACCTAACCTAACCTAACCTAACCTAACCTAACCTAACCTAACCTAACCTAACCTAACCTAACCTAACCTAACCTAACCTAACCTAACCTAACCTAACCTAACCTAACCTAACCTAACCTAACCTAACCTAACCTAACCTAACCTAACCTAACCTAACCTAACCTAACCTAACCTAACCTAACCTAACCTAACCTAACCTAACCTAACCTAACCTAACCTAACCTAACCTAACCTAACCTAACCTAACCTAACCTAACCTAACCTAACCTAACCTAACCTAACCTAACCTAACCTAACCTAACCTAACCTAACCTAACCTAACCTAACCTAACCTAACCTAACCTAACCTAACCTAACCTAACCTAACCTAACCTAACCTAACCTAACCTAACCTAACCTAACCTAACCTAACCTAACCTAACCTAACCTAACCTAACCTAACCTAACCTAACCTAACCTAACCTAACCTAACCTAACCTAACCTAACCTAACCTAACCTAACCTAACCTAACCTAACCTAACCTAACCTAACCTAACCTAACCTAACCTAACCTAACCTAACCTAACCTAACCTAACCTAACCTAACCTAACCTAACCTAACCTAACCTAACCTAACCTAACCTAACCTAACCTAACCTAACCTAACCTAACCTAACCTAACCTAACCTAACCTAACCTAACCTAACCTAACCTAACCTAACCTAACCTAACCTAACCTAACCTAACCTAACCTAACCTAACCTAACCTAACCTAACCTAACCTAACCTAACCTAACCTAACCTAACCTAACCTAACCTAACCTAACCTAACCTAACCTAACCTAACCTAACCTAACCTAACCTAACCTAACCTAACCTAACCTAACCTAACCTAACCTAACCTAACCTAACCTAACCTAACCTAACCTAACCTAACCTAACCTAACCTAACCTAACCTAACCTAACCTAACCTAACCTAACCTAACCTAACCTAACCTAACCTAACCTAACCTAACCTAACCTAACCTAACCTAACCTAACCTAACCTAACCTAACCTAACCTAACCTAACCTAACCTAACCTAACCTAACCTAACCTAACCTAACCTAACCTAACCTAACCTAACCTAACCTAACCTAACCTAACCTAACCTAACCTAACCTAACCTAACCTAACCTAACCTAACCTAACCTAACCTAACCTAACCTAACCTAACCTAACCTAACCTAACCTAACCTAACCTAACCTAACCTAACCTAACCTAACCTAACCTAACCTAACCTAACCTAACCTAACCTAACCTAACCTAACCTAACCTAACCTAACCTAACCTAACCTAACCTAACCTAACCTAACCTAACCTAACCTAACCTAACCTAACCTAACCTAACCTAACCTAACCTAACCTAACCTAACCTAACCTAACCTAACCTAACCTAACCTAACCTAACCTAACCTAACCTAACCTAACCTAACCTAACCTAACCTAACCTAACCTAACCTAACCTAACCTAACCTAACCTAACCTAACCTAACCTAACCTAACCTAACCTAACCTAACCTAACCTAACCTAACCTAACCTAACCTAACCTAACCTAACCTAACCTAACCTAACCTAACCTAACCTAACCTAACCTAACCTAACCTAACCTAACCTAACCTAACCTAACCTAACCTAACCTAACCTAACCTAACCTAACCTAACCTAACCTAACCTAACCTAACCTAACCTAACCTAACCTAACCTAACCTAACCTAACCTAACCTAACCTAACCTAACCTAACCTAACCTAACCTAACCTAACCTAACCTAACCTAACCTAACCTAACCTAACCTAACCTAACCTAACCTAACCTAACCTAACCTAACCTAACCTAACCTAACCTAACCTAACCTAACCTAACCTAACCTAACCTAACCTAACCTAACCTAACCTAACCTAACCTAACCTAACCTAACCTAACCTAACCTAACCTAACCTAACCTAACCTAACCTAACCTAACCTAACCTAACCTAACCTAACCTAACCTAACCTAACCTAACCTAACCTAACCTAACCTAACCTAACCTAACCTAACCTAACCTAACCTAACCTAACCTAACCTAACCTAACCTAACCTAACCTAACCTAACCTAACCTAACCTAACCTAACCTAACCTAACCTAACCTAACCTAACCTAACCTAACCTAACCTAACCTAACCTAACCTAACCTAACCTAACCTAACCTAACCTAACCTAACCTAACCTAACCTAACCTAACCTAACCTAACCTAACCTAACCTAACCTAACCTAACCTAACCTAACCTAACCTAACCTAACCTAACCTAACCTAACCTAACCTAACCTAACCTAACCTAACCTAACCTAACCTAACCTAACCTAACCTAACCTAACCTAACCTAACCTAACCTAACCTAACCTAACCTAACCTAACCTAACCTAACCTAACCTAACCTAACCTAACCTAACCTAACCTAACCTAACCTAACCTAACCTAACCTAACCTAACCTAACCTAACCTAACCTAACCTAACCTAACCTAACCTAACCTAACCTAACCTAACCTAACCTAACCTAACCTAACCTAACCTAACCTAACCTAACCTAACCTAACCTAACCTAACCTAACCTAACCTAACCTAACCTAACCTAACCTAACCTAACCTAACCTAACCTAACCTAACCTAACCTAACCTAACCTAACCTAACCTAACCTAACCTAACCTAACCTAACCTAACCTAACCTAACCTAACCTAACCTAACCTAACCTAACCTAACCTAACCTAACCTAACCTAACCTAACCTAACCTAACCTAACCTAACCTAACCTAACCTAACCTAACCTAACCTAACCTAACCTAACCTAACCTAACCTAACCTAACCTAACCTAACCTAACCTAACCTAACCTAACCTAACCTAACCTAACCTAACCTAACCTAACCTAACCTAACCTAACCTAACCTAACCTAACCTAACCTAACCTAACCTAACCTAACCTAACCTAACCTAACCTAACCTAACCTAACCTAACCTAACCTAACCTAACCTAACCTAACCTAACCTAACCTAACCTAACCTAACCTAACCTAACCTAACCTAACCTAACCTAACCTAACCTAACCTAACCTAACCTAACCTAACCTAACCTAACCTAACCTAACCTAACCTAACCTAACCTAACCTAACCTAACCTAACCTAACCTAACCTAACCTAACCTAACCTAACCTAACCTAACCTAACCTAACCTAACCTAACCTAACCTAACCTAACCTAACCTAACCTAACCTAACCTAACCTAACCTAACCTAACCTAACCTAACCTAACCTAACCTAACCTAACCTAACCTAACCTAACCTAACCTAACCTAACCTAACCTAACCTAACCTAACCTAACCTAACCTAACCTAACCTAACCTAACCTAACCTAACCTAACCTAACCTAACCTAACCTAACCTAACCTAACCTAACCTAACCTAACCTAACCTAACCTAACCTAACCTAACCTAACCTAACCTAACCTAACCTAACCTAACCTAACCTAACCTAACCTAACCTAACCTAACCTAACCTAACCTAACCTAACCTAACCTAACCTAACCTAACCTAACCTAACCTAACCTAACCTAACCTAACCTAACCTAACCTAACCTAACCTAACCTAACCTAACCTAACCTAACCTAACCTAACCTAACCTAACCTAACCTAACCTAACCTAACCTAACCTAACCTAACCTAACCTAACCTAACCTAACCTAACCTAACCTAACCTAACCTAACCTAACCTAACCTAACCTAACCTAACCTAACCTAACCTAACCTAACCTAACCTAACCTAACCTAACCTAACCTAACCTAACCTAACCTAACCTAACCTAACCTAACCTAACCTAACCTAACCTAACCTAACCTAACCTAACCTAACCTAACCTAACCTAACCTAACCTAACCTAACCTAACCTAACCTAACCTAACCTAACCTAACCTAACCTAACCTAACCTAACCTAACCTAACCTAACCTAACCTAACCTAACCTAACCTAACCTAACCTAACCTAACCTAACCTAACCTAACCTAACCTAACCTAACCTAACCTAACCTAACCTAACCTAACCTAACCTAACCTAACCTAACCTAACCTAACCTAACCTAACCTAACCTAACCTAACCTAACCTAACCTAACCTAACCTAACCTAACCTAACCTAACCTAACCTAACCTAACCTAACCTAACCTAACCTAACCTAACCTAACCTAACCTAACCTAACCTAACCTAACCTAACCTAACCTAACCTAACCTAACCTAACCTAACCTAACCTAACCTAACCTAACCTAACCTAACCTAACCTAACCTAACCTAACCTAACCTAACCTAACCTAACCTAACCTAACCTAACCTAACCTAACCTAACCTAACCTAACCTAACCTAACCTAACCTAACCTAACCTAACCTAACCTAACCTAACCTAACCTAACCTAACCTAACCTAACCTAACCTAACCTAACCTAACCTAACCTAACCTAACCTAACCTAACCTAACCTAACCTAACCTAACCTAACCTAACCTAACCTAACCTAACCTAACCTAACCTAACCTAACCTAACCTAACCTAACCTAACCTAACCTAACCTAACCTAACCTAACCTAACCTAACCTAACCTAACCTAACCTAACCTAACCTAACCTAACCTAACCTAACCTAACCTAACCTAACCTAACCTAACCTAACCTAACCTAACCTAACCTAACCTAACCTAACCTAACCTAACCTAACCTAACCTAACCTAACCTAACCTAACCTAACCTAACCTAACCTAACCTAACCTAACCTAACCTAACCTAACCTAACCTAACCTAACCTAACCTAACCTAACCTAACCTAACCTAACCTAACCTAACCTAACCTAACCTAACCTAACCTAACCTAACCTAACCTAACCTAACCTAACCTAACCTAACCTAACCTAACCTAACCTAACCTAACCTAACCTAACCTAACCTAACCTAACCTAACCTAACCTAACCTAACCTAACCTAACCTAACCTAACCTAACCTAACCTAACCTAACCTAACCTAACCTAACCTAACCTAACCTAACCTAACCTAACCTAACCTAACCTAACCTAACCTAACCTAACCTAACCTAACCTAACCTAACCTAACCTAACCTAACCTAACCTAACCTAACCTAACCTAACCTAACCTAACCTAACCTAACCTAACCTAACCTAACCTAACCTAACCTAACCTAACCTAACCTAACCTAACCTAACCTAACCTAACCTAACCTAACCTAACCTAACCTAACCTAACCTAACCTAACCTAACCTAACCTAACCTAACCTAACCTAACCTAACCTAACCTAACCTAACCTAACCTAACCTAACCTAACCTAACCTAACCTAACCTAACCTAACCTAACCTAACCTAACCTAACCTAACCTAACCTAACCTAACCTAACCTAACCTAACCTAACCTAACCTAACCTAACCTAACCTAACCTAACCTAACCTAACCTAACCTAACCTAACCTAACCTAACCTAACCTAACCTAACCTAACCTAACCTAACCTAACCTAACCTAACCTAACCTAACCTAACCTAACCTAACCTAACCTAACCTAACCTAACCTAACCTAACCTAACCTAACCTAACCTAACCTAACCTAACCTAACCTAACCTAACCTAACCTAACCTAACCTAACCTAACCTAACCTAACCTAACCTAACCTAACCTAACCTAACCTAACCTAACCTAACCTAACCTAACCTAACCTAACCTAACCTAACCTAACCTAACCTAACCTAACCTAACCTAACCTAACCTAACCTAACCTAACCTAACCTAACCTAACCTAACCTAACCTAACCTAACCTAACCTAACCTAACCTAACCTAACCTAACCTAACCTAACCTAACCTAACCTAACCTAACCTAACCTAACCTAACAACCATCAATATATCGGCAAGGTTTGTAAGCTCGACTAACGAATATATATCTATGCAGGTTACTACCCTTCGTAAAGGGCTTTCCAATCTCAAGTTGGTACTAAAGAAAAATATTATCATCATTTGTAATATTATATAATTACTACGTTAATAAATACTAATCATGTGCTGACGGCATCAACTACACGACAGAGCTCGCTATCTATTCTCACTCGGCATGTAATACTCATATGTCTATACATATATTATTTAATAAAGAGCTGTAAATAAAACACACAAATATGGTTTCTACACTTTTATTTTATTTAGCTATTGTACATTTCAAGCTAAATATATACTTAACTAACCATAATTAAAATGTTATATCGCATGAACATCATTAGTTTAAACTAATCTACCTATTAAGAAATACTAATTATTAAGACTGAGTAAGGGACCTTTAGTAAGATCTTACAGGAAAAGAATATTTTGTCAATCATTAACATAGAAACATCAAACTAAACATATTTACTTAATTATAATTAAAATACTGAATGATATGATTAACATTATCTTATGCCAAACTACTTATTAGGAAACAATAATTAAGGACAACAAGGCTTTTATAATATCTTACATGAAAAGAAAATTTCATTCAATCTACTAGCTCGAATCGTAACATATAACATTAACATAGAAGCCAGGTATCATAATGAATAAATTACATATTAAAACATACATACATAGAGTGAGAATAGATAGCGAGCTCTGTCGTGTAGTTGATGCCGTCAGCACATGATTAGTATTTATTAACGTAGTAATTATATAATATTACAAATGATGATAATATTTTTCTTTAGTACCAACTTGAGATTGGAAAGCCCTTTACGAAGGGTAGTAACCTGCATAGATATATATTCGTTAGTCGAGCTTACAAACCTTGCCGATATATTGATGATTGTTGGTTTCTTTAAATTTCTTGATCTCGTTGGCTAGCTGATAGAAAGCTTGATTAGGATATTACGATCTTGATCACGTGGTTAGTCAGATGTAAGCGTAGAAGTATAATCATTTTCGCTTGCAATGGGGCCTTCCTTCTGGGGTGAAGCCCTAGAATGCTGTGATGTCTTCATTATAAAATCACTATGATATCGGACAGTTGCATCAATCACTATGTAATATCTAGAGTTGATGCGTATACGTTGTGATGACGCGCGCTGAGTCTGGTCGCGGATGACCTTGAGTATGACCAAAAAATTACTACGTTGGACCTTAGCGATTTCCCATGTTAATTTCCATAAGGATTGCCGCAAAACCACCCTAGTCTATCTACTATCGCTAGTAATTTTCCTAGTTAGAACTAGAAACAAAACAACATCTTTACCACCTAAAATTTTTTCTAACCAAATTGTTGATAATAAATTAAATTAATTGTTTAAATAAATGTTAAAAAATGAAAGAGGATAATTTTTCCTTCATTTTGGTATGTAATACGGTTATTAAAATGCAAATTTAGAGTTAGGATTCATTGGCAACCATATTGAATTTTCTGACAAACATTGCTTCACAAAACTTCAAATAAAAACATTTTAACATCTTGCTACATCCTTTTCTTATCACAAAATTAATCATAATATCCTATCAAACAAAAATTACATAAATCTTGACACCAATATTATAAATATAAACTACATTTTTAACATTCTAGCAGACCCTGCTGAAACGTTACAATTGAGATTTGAGGTTTTAAAGGACTAAACCTTCTCTATTCAAAGTTCCCCACTTTAACATTCTAGTGTCAAATGCACCCTAGAACTAGGTTAACAATATTGCAGTAAAATATTTTACTTAGAAATTCAAATAACATTGAAAAATATCCATTTACTATGGAAAATTATGAATCGCCAAAGAAATAGAACACTTTCTTGAAATTCAATAATAAACACTGTAAGTAAAGTAATAAATACTTGTGTATACCTTCTCACATATGCCTTTAATAATTTTCAGGTGAAAACATGCCATAAAATGGCTTCAAAATATCTAAATGTGAAAATATCAAGTAACGACATAGGATCGTTCATCCTAAAATTGAGTTCGTGAAATTCAAGTAAAGAATCTGTTTAAGATTTATTTCCTATCACCTCACAGTGTTGTAGTGTATGTCTTAAACATAATTAATGCAAAATTTTATTATTTTTAATATAAAAAAGATTGTTAACTCCTTTCGTCTGGAAGATAGGCAACACATCGTGCATACGTGTTATGCGAGATGCTTATATCACAACAGTATGTGTGTAGAATAAACCGGGGGGAGGGGTAAGCCAGAGCGGAATATATGTCGGAAGAGAGTAGGGTAAGCTGGGAGGGAGGAGTGCTAGGCTTAGCATTTTCAACTGGTTATGTTTGGTTGCGTTTATTTAAATAATCACTCACGAAAATCCGAAGGGCTGTAATCACACATCAAATGTTGGATATAGGGAAATCCTTTAATGCTTTTGACAGTCATGTCTTGACGAAGTTTCCCTAGTAAATCATTTATTATACATCTCTTGTTGACATTAACAAGCAAAACCAATATTATAACACTAGCTCAATAAACGTTAACTTTTTACACGAAAATCAGTGTATGCTATTCTCATTTAAATAATGTATGCGAACGTACTTAGAAACCTTATCTTAATCGTATTCTGTATTTGCATAATGTATGCAACGTACTGAGAATCGTATTTTGCATTTGCATAATATTAGCTAAGTCCACTTAATATGTTCTAAGTAGGCGCATTTTATGACCGTAGGATGGTATATAAACACCGGATCTCGATGAGACCCTTCAGTCCGAGTTACGACGGGCTTGGGGATAGAAACTGATGCCCAGGGTCATGTTTACCTTCCTTCAAGCCATACTCACCCAGAATGCCGTAGAAACTGGTAGCCAGGATTACTGTTTACCTCGGTCTTTCAGAACATCATTATTACCAGTTTCAAGTTGAAATTGTATAATAGTATTTAAGTGATTATGCAAGTGCATATTGTGTAAATTCATGACTAATAAATATCTTATTGTACTTAACTGTAAACTGTGTTCGTTTTTGTGACTTGGACTCCGTCATTCGCGTTTTAAAAATAAAGTATTGTTTTTAAAAACGCCTTTCCACGTCAAGAAAAGGTAATTTCCGGCAACTTTCTTATTCGTCCCAAAAACAAACATTTTTTACTAATTAAACAAATAACTATCATTTCATACTGTATCGTATTATCCATGTTTACGTTAGCCATTTCAGTCCGGAAAATTCGGTTTTACGGTCTAGTTTGACTGTAAAAGATTTTACCGGATTTAAATAAAATAAATTAATTTAAACCTGCTTTTTGCCAAAAAACCTGTTTTTTGGCAAAAAGCATATAATAATTTAATCCCTAGACATACGATTTTCTTAAAATTTTGGGAAAATAGTTCAAATACTAGAAACTATGTTAGTTTCTCTAACATTAATTTTTTACATAAAATGTGTGACATAATTTAATTATTAAACATCGTTTTCCAAAAAAGGTAGGTAAACAAGCATTTAACATTCCTAGAGTATTAATTTAAAACCAAAGTTATCCATTGTTATATTATTTATGAAAAAAGCAACACACGATTTTTTGGGTACACTCGGACCTTAATATCGATTGCCAGATTATGTAAAACGCTGCAGGCTACAATAACAGGCACTACATGTTACACCTGTAATGCAATACCAATGTGTAGGCAAGGGAACCTCCTCTTCAAAACAACCAAACATTTCTCCACAGTCCACAGCATTCCGAGTTCTAATGTGAGTAAAGAGGTGTTAGAAGATATCGTCGACAGGGATAGCCACTATCTCCGAGAAGATAATTATTGCCATAGAGTCCCCGTTCTAAATCAATAACTAGTGGTGAATTATTAAAAATGGTGCTGTCATGCACTGATCCGGTGCATTTCGCTATAATGTGCTCTATTTTCAAATTAGCATCAGCAACAACCTGCACGTTTATAAAAAAGAAACCTTTGCGGTTTCTAAACAATTCAGCATTGTTGCCTCCGGGTGAATTTATTTTGATGTGGGTGCAGTCTGCCCCAATTACACATGGAAAACCAGCAATTCTAAAAAAATTAAGCACAATGCTGTCAATATCACGCAGTTCAGTGTGCATGTTAACATAGCGTTCACGTTGTCCAGAAATTAATGTAGTAATCCGCTGAACGATCCTGCCTTATGCCTTAGCCTGCAAACTGATGCCTTACTAACGTGAAAGATATCATCCATTGTCTGCTGAAATGAACCAGTTGCATAAAATCTTAATGTTATTAGCAGCTGGTTTACTGCAGTGATGGCCTTATTTCTCTTTGTTAATGATTCAATCGTTGGACCTATTATGTGTAGCAATTCCATAATGGTTTCCTTTGAAAATCCAAACCGTATTTTAAACTCATAGTTGTCCAGATTTTCAATAGGTGTCGAGAAGGCACTTTATCTTCAGACAACTTTATAGTGGTATTTAACCTAAAAATTAAATATTATTGTGTCAAGTTTAATATAATTTCACGGTTTCCGAAAAAAATTTAATGTGCATTTTGGCCCTAAAGTTCTTTTTTATCACTTGTAATAATTTTTATAATTATATCCACATTCGTGAAAAAAATTCAACTTGTGTACCTTGATACACAAATAACTTATTATTTATATGAATATTAATGAATACTATATATTCAAACAGTTGGGTATATATTATGTAAAATAAAATTAATAGACATACATACATACCTATAGTTGTAGAAAATCCGTTTCTGCAATAAAACTCCTGTTATATGATAGTAAAACACAAAATTCACAACACTAATCGAATGATTTGAAATTATCATAAATACTAACACGAATATTAAATTTAATTACAATCACCATTAAATACAACACTGCAAAAACAACCGCTAAAAACTACGTCACCAACTTCCGCATATCGAAGACATTTTGATGTTGTACAATGCCATCTATATTTATTGGCGCGCCCCAATATTAAATACTTTAAATATCTTATATTGGCTACACTAAATAATCCAGTGCCGGACGTCGCTTATCTTGACACCATGTGGCGTTTTTGAGGTTATTCTTCTTTATTTTGTGTTTTTTCTTTCAATAATTAATCAATATTTAATGTTTGCATTGAAACCAAGGGATTTAATTTTGAGCATTTATTATAATTCAATAATTTGAGATTTATTCTGCAGTTGTTTTATTTTGATTTCATGTTTTGGTATCCCAAAATTTTTCCTTAATGACGCTAATAAATTTTTATTGGTCAATTTTGAAAGACTGCCAACAATGTTTGACTCTGATATGATGTAACGTGTCTCTGTGATGTAACTGATCTCACTCTATATGTAACATGTATTGTATGTAATATCTTCAAATTTGCCGCTAAAATGTTTTCTATTAAGTTATGTAAACCTGTCCGTCTCAGCTACTCCTCGTAATTTTGAGATGAGGTATACGTAAATAGGTACTTTATATTTGAGAGCCATTACTTAGGTTTGAATTAATGTGCATAAAAGCTTAGGTTTATTTTCTGTACATTACTGATTGCTTTATCATGTCGCCAGTCTTATCCTTCAAAAATGAAAATGAAATTTTTAGGTTAATATAAATAATTATGTACATACCTAAAATGTAAGTATTTATTATGACTTTTAGTAAGTTTTTGAAACATGGGAGGATAATATAAACTTAAATATTGCTCATTTACTAACCACAACTAAATTTCCAAATACTTTAAATGAATGAAACTGACATTCATACACTTAATACACATAAATAATATATTATTAGTAAAAGCATAAAGCACATTGATCCGGCCGGAATAGGTAAGCATCGGATCAGCATCCGTACGGAAAAATTCCGAAGCCGGGTCTCATAAGCGCACTAGTTCCGAATTTTTGCCGACGGAGATTTCCGGAGAGGTGATTAAGTACATATATTCATGATAAACGGTTTATTAGTATTGTTTAAAACATAGACACGAGCTTTTTGTTATTACCTAACTAAAATAAAAAGATTGATAACAGCCTCCCCCCACAACAAAACTTGTTTTCTTAAAACTGTCACACTGATCATGTACTTTATTAGGGTCAAACAATAATAAAATTCATTTGGTTCTTTTTATAATAATAAACAATATTGCCTAAATACATTTTTGTCCAATAAACAATATATTAACATAAAAGCAGTTATTTTTATATCATAGCACAATGCTGAATGATTGCTTGAATGATTTGATTAGAAGAAAATTACTAATTAGTGTTAAAGTTATTGAAGTGTTTCTAAATAAATTAATACAGTATAGGTTGTATTTGAAGTGTACTAATTTCTAAATTTCCGGAGGTGATAAGCACACTGACGCGCGAGATTTCTAAACCTAATAGACTTTCTTACGGACGTGTATTGTGGCGCCGTGATTGGTCAGCTTCCTGTGGCGCACAAATCGGCATCGGCTCGGAAAGGATTTTTGCCGATGAATGCTCTCCAGAGCAATACCTCCCGGCCTACCGAAGGATGCGAATTGCTGGCCGATACCTGCCGGATCAGTGTGCTTTATACTTAATATGATACTTAAAATAAGAGGCAAATCTTTACATGTACAGCAGCAGACGTCTTAATTAAGAAATTAATTTTCATATACAAAATTCCAGAAAATAGAATTGTTGCAATGTGGGATTATACATTTTGAAAGAATATATGATATGTCAATATATACAAATTAAAATGAAGCTTTACACAGTACAAAGATGCGTTGTTTCCAGTATTACTCCAATCGAAAATTGTATCATACTATTTGCCGCATCACACAATATTTAAATAGATACATAATCTGCTTTATTCTTCGTATGTTTCTGCGTTTCGAGGTGTTTCTGCAAATCGAATTTCCGTTTTGCAGAATATGTACAGTTTGGTAATGGGCATCTAAACGAAGGTGTTTCCCCACAGTGATATCTTTTATGCATGTAAAGGGACTGTTGTCTCGTATAAATTTTTCCACACCGTTGGCATTCCCACTTGCTTTCTTCTTTACTAACAACATCTAAAATAAAAGAATAAGAAGTTATAATAGAAGACATTACGATTAAGATATTATATTAAGATTATCTGTTGTAAAAATGGCAGAACTATGAATGTATCGGTATTGACTGCTCATGAAAGACGTTTCAAATAGAAAACAAAATAAGGGGTGATGCCAAAAATCTGAGACTGTACTTTTCTGTATCTAACTGTATCTAAATCAAGTGTTTATTAATGGTTTTCTTCTGTTTTGCTATTGATAAACAGTCGAATGAAGTCTCTTGACATATAAAATTTGTTTTACTTGTAACAATTGTTAGGGAGATTTTTGCATCCAGTCTTACATTAGTGTATTTCAAAGGTGTACGTGTTTTATGTTGATAAGATTGAAAAAGAAGAAAAGTTTGTTGCATATCATTTTATGGAAAAAGGTGTATTAAAATCGACAATATATCGATGCATTACCGCATATACCAAAGGAAATCCGCTTTTTCGCAAGTCAGCTTCTGGCAGAAAAGCTGTAAAAATAACAAAGTCCAACATCCGTCGTTTGGAAGAACAGATGAATAAAAAATGTGGAATAACTACCAGAAAAATAGCAAAAAAACTTAAGTGTGCCCAGTCTGAAATTGTCACATCTCCTAAGAACAAATGCTGGATGAAATACAGAAAGAAGATCAATGCCCTGATAGATCTGAGCAACAACATCATACAAATGCATGCTAGAGAAATCCCGAGTCGTTTATGTTAGATGATGAAAGCTACTTTACTTTTAAAAATTCTGACAAAAATGCGAATGGAAAATTTTATACCTAGGACTTTCTTGTAGCACCTGATGATATTAAATTTTAGAAAAACAGTAAATTTGAAAAGAAACTGCTAATGTGATTGGCAATACCCAAAGTTAGTTTATGGGAAGTTGTCTCACGAACGTATTCTAGCAGTAGAAGCCTTGACGTCACTGTGGACATGTATAACCACTTATGTGTATGTACTGTAACGAATAGTAAACCGACTTATGACGTCATCAAACATTCTAGATGTATGAGTCATCAACTGTATGACTCATCAATTAACACGTGCAATTATGACTCATCGACACGCCTCATTGACGTCACCGACAGCTGCGTGTATGACTCATCAACACGTCATCGAATATTCTAGATGTATGAGTCATCGTATGAATATAAATTGAGTTCGCGGGTAGAAGGAGTTAGTTAATGTTTAACCGGCGTCGTGTTGAAATGTACTCTGAATAAATAAATGCTAATAACTATTGTAATACATAAATAGTTAGTTTTTATATAAATAGTCCTCATATAAATTTGTAAATACCTAGCATTTAAATAGTTTGTTAAATAGTTTATAGTTATAGTGTTTTTAATTAAGTGCATTGTAAATAATCTTCTCTTTATTAATAGACGAATTTAAACAGCATTTTTGATTATTATTTTAAAAAGAACGTTACAGTGTTGTCAGGTGTAGAGTTTTAAAATAAATAAAATCGCGTAATAATTAAATAAAGTGCTGTGAGAATAAATTTTTAGTGTTAAAATAATTTCAACAAACAATTAAAACGGTGATGAAATTGTTAAAAGATCTCTTAGTGATAGATTTAAAACGGAAGTTGTACGAGAGAGACTTAGATAGTAATGGAAAGAAAGAAGTTTTAATAAAACGGTTAAAAGAATGGTTTTTATAACAGAAGGAAGACCCTGAGAATTATCGCTTCGAAATACCTGGACCCGCAATTGATACTAATTTGTTGTTAAGTAAAATGGAAGAAAGTTCTAGAAAAGCCGGAAAAGAATTCTAGAATGTTAAAAGAAGAACTACTGGAAAAGTCCGAAGAGAATGCTAGAATGCTAATAGTAGAGTCAATTTTTGCAAAAAACATGCCTAAGTTCTTATTTTTTACTATCTAAAGATAGAGACTTGAAATCTTTTGTAATGCCTTCAGTACTGGACCAATATAAAATGGGGGCACGCCCCCGCGGGGCGTTGAAACCCCCATTTTACACTTCCAATTTAATAACTCGGGAAGTCTTCCATCAACTTGAGCGAAATTCATGTTGGGGGGATTTTCAGGGTTTCTGATTATGAATTCAATAAGAAAATTAAGAAATACAAAATGGTGGACCCAAAATGGCGGTCTTTGAGATTGGAAATGCGACTTACGCCGTTTCTATTAATTTTAGAGAAAAATTCAAAGAGCTAGAAAGTGTTTAGAATGTGATTCTACATAGGAATACGTAATTCTGGTTACCTTATTATGCAACCTCTTTACTGAGAAGCCAACTAGGGGAGAGTGAAGGGGGTTACATAATAAGGTAACCAAAATAGTGTATTCCTATTGTGGTGAAAATTTGCTTTGATTTGATATGTGATGAATTTTATTTATAGTTATTTTATGTTTTAAAATAATTTCTTTTGATCTCAGGGTCGCTCAAAATATATATGTATAAATAATAATATAGATGTTTAATTTTATTTATTATTCTTAATATGAGATTATTTACTCAATCACTTAACTTTGGGTTCTTTCATTAAATGATTTCTTTACCTTATTTTCAGTTCCTAAATGTCATCAAATAAGTTAGGTTATCAAAAACAATTGACATTTATACCTTTAATGTCATCTTTGACATTTCTCAAATGAATTATATATATGATCAAGTGAGCATAGCATATAAAATAAAAATTTGTTTAATTCTTTATTTAACACTATTATTAGGATGTTGAAAAGAAAGAAATCTTACCCTTGCCAACTTACAATGATTCCTTCCTGCAGTACAGCTGCAATGGATCTCTCAACGGTTAAATTAACTGGTATACCAATCTCTTTTAAATGATACCAACTGGTTTCTGTTCCTTTTAATTTCAGGTTCACTTCTTTCTGTAAAAAAATTAACTCACTGTCACTTCACTTGCTCTTCCTTCAATTGTCATTCATCATCCAAGAACTGCCGACGACTGCTGCACTGGATCTGCTTACTACCGCCAAAGATTATGATGAAGGACTCAATAGCTCTCTAAGACTCCGTAAGTATCTTCTATGGCTCCTTCAAATGGTCTCCTTCTTTACTATACTCTCTATGCCTGATCTACTGTAAACTAACACTCTTCCACACCTCAGCTTGGTTATCGTGGATGACTCTTCTAAATGTATTACTCTTCTTTGTGATTTCTTATCCAAAAACTATTTACAACTATTCTTCTATTCCTCTATATTCTTCTTCTATGTTATATAAATCACGTAACTTATTTCCCCCTCCTTCTTACCTTAAACTTTTCTTCACGGTGTCTTTTTCTTTATTATTTTAGTTATTGATAATTATTCTTTTACCTAGTACACTTTACTCTTCTTTAATAAAACGCTGGACTTCTAATTAGCATTTATTGAATTATAAATTTATTTTTCAGAACTTTTTACAATTACAACTCTATTTATTCTAAACAAAATTTATTATTATTTATATCTCTCTGAGAAACCATTTAGTTCAATTATTTTACTTGTTATTTTTATTTTTCTCAGAAATACTACCTTTCTATGATCATTCTTACCTCCTTTCAATAACAATGCTTATTACTATAGATATGAAAAACTAATTTCTTTATTTTAAATTATTATTGATGCATTATTATTGAGAGTGAGGTTTTGATTTTCATATGATTCATTAATATTCTTAACTAATACATAATTCCATTTCTAGGTTGACCTTTGACTAAGATCTCCTTTCTTTTATCATCCCAATTTGTATTTAATATTGTAAAATGTTATACTTTAATAAAGCTATGCTATTCTAACTTGATTTATCGTATTTTAATTATATTGAGATTTCTAATCTTAGTATAACGTTAAGATATTATCTATATTTTATTTAATGACATCCAAGAACACAGACATGCGATTGAAATCATTGTTCAGACTAATATTGAATCTCCAAAGTATGTAATCAAATGCATATTCTCATATTGATTTACCCTTTAGTGCAAAAGTGACCATTACACTATGCAAGATCACATTCTAAACACTTTTTGACTCTTTAAAATTTTCTCCAAAATCAATAGAAACGGCGTAAATCGCATTGCCAATCTCAAAGACCGCCATTTTTAGTCCGCCAATTTTCTCATTGAATTCATAATCAGAAACCTCAAAAACCCCCCAACATGAATTTCGCTCAAGTTGATGGAAAACTTCCCGAGTTATTAAATTGGGAGTGTAAAATGGGGACTTCAACCCCCCGAGGGGGCGTGCCACCATCTTAAACATATTACATTTTATATTGGTCCAGTACTGAAGGCATTACAAAAGATTTCAAGTCTCTATCTTTAGATAGTAAAAAATAAGAACTTAATGCAAAAATTGACTGTACTACTAGGGCAGAGCGAAGGGGTTACATAATAAGGTAACCAAGATAGTGTATTCCTTTAAAAAATCACATTTTAAACACTTTTTGACTCTTTAAGTTTTTCTCTAAAATCAATAGAAACGGCGTAAATCGCATTATTAATCTCAAATGCCGTTATTTTAGGACCGCCATTTTGGGTCCGCCATTTTGAATTTTTCAATTTTTTCAATGGATTCATAATCAGCGACTCCAAGAACCCTCCCAACATAAATTTCGCTCAATTTGGTTGCGTTATTAAATAAGAGGTACAAAATGGGGGTTTCAACCCCCCGAGGGGGCATGCCCCCATTTTAAATATATAACATTTTATATTGGTCCAGTAGTAAAGGCATTAGAAGAAATTTCAAGTCTCTATTGTTAGATAGTATAAAATAAGAACTTAATGCAAAAAATGCATTAAGTTCATTGCATGCATAATAAATGCATTGCTGGAACAAAAAGTTTTTGAAAATTCTAGTATGCTTAAAGAAGAATTACTAGAAAAGGCCGAAGAAAATGTTAGAATGCTAAAGGAAGAAATACTGGAGAATTCCAGGAAATCCGAAGAAAACTCCAGAAGGCTTAAAGAAGAATTGCAGCACAATGTTAAAGCGTTGGAAGAAAAGGTTTTCGAAGAATTTTTGAGAATGCCAGTGCGTTAGGACTATTAGAAATTAAATTAGAGGGTAGATTGGCGGAACAAGATAGGGTAATAAAGATGGTAGAAGAGAAAATAGCCCAAATGAAATTACCACCAACAACTAAGAAAGACGATATGACCGAAATGCTGGAAGATAGAATGAGGCAACTACGGTTTTCCTCAACTTCTGAGTGGCCGTTTAATGAAGTAAAGAAACAGTTTAAAGAAGAAAAGGGTCCTGTCGTAGGGATAAAAGTAAAACAACCAACGTTCGATAGAAAGATACCTTGGTCCACCTACTACAAACAGTTTGAGGCGGATGCTGGGGCCAACGGATGGACAGGCAAGGAAAAGGCCGTTTCTTTAACTGTGGCTTAGCGTGGAGACGCACTGAACGTCCTGCAAACAATCTCAACAGGACAAGAAAATGATTACCAGTTGTTAGTGTCTAGCTTGGAGATGAGATATGGAGACGCGCATCTTCAACAAGTGTATCACGCGCAAGTGAAGAATCGTGTCCAGAAGAATGGAGAAAGTCTTCAGGAGTTTGTAGCCGATGTTGCGCCGCTTGTCCGATTGCCGTATCCTACGGCACCCGATTCATTTCTGGGACAACTCGCTGTGCAGACCTTTATTGATGGGTTACGAGACGGAGAAACACAGCAGTCCTTAAGGCTGGCACGACCAAAAACAATTGATGATGCGCTTGCCCATGCTCTAGAATTTGAAGCCGCAAAGCAAGCGTCCCGAGGCCACGGGCGAGTTCGAACCGTTGCTGAAGAAGAAGAAGGTTCGAAAGACCACCTAGAGGAGTTACTAATGAGAGTTCTTCAGAAGGAAGATAGTCGTAAGAGGGATTCTCAAGAAGTTCGAGGACCCCGTTGCTGGAACTGCGGCGAACAAGGACATGTAGAACGCCGTTGTCCCAAAATAAGAAAAGTACAACCGTCGGAAAAGTTAAAGAGGGTTGGCAAGAGAGGGCGAACGTTGACTGTTAGTAAAGATGCCCCAGAGATCACCGTCCATGCCGTAACATCAAAGAATAGTACCGGCAGTTTGTTCGTAGATGGGGAGATTGCTAGCCGAATTGCTCCACTACTTATTGATACAGGGGCGACAAAATCAATTATACGCCCTGACGTTCTACAAACAAGTATGATGCTGTTACAGACCACGACTCAACTCCGTACAGCAACAGGTGAAGTGGTGCAGATGAAGATTGGCATTGGAAGTGAAGAACGTGATCATGAGGTGCTGGTAGCCGATATCACTGACGACTTCATCTTGGGAATGGACCTCCTGAGAAAATTTGGTTTTACGTTGGACTTGAAGGGGGGTGTTTTGAAGGTTGGTAACGAAGAACTTCCGTTGCACCCACGAGAAGATCCTGTCGTAAGGGTTTTGTTGACAGAAGATGTGATATTGCCGGGCCAAAGCGAGATGGTTGTCGAGGCAGGTTTGGATGGAGATCTTCGGGTAGGATGTGTGCGAATGATGGAGCCTGTTTGTGATAAGAAGGTCCATAGTGGCATACTGGTGGAAAAAGCGCTGATCAAGGTTGGAAAGACAGTACCGGTAAGGCTTATGAACGTTAATGTGGATCCGGTGACATTGAAGAAGGGTACCCTTGTGGGAAAGTGTGTGCCAGTATTCCAAGTAGCCAGGTGTATGGCTGATGTTCCAAAACCAGTGCCCCAAAACCATGGTAAAAAATTAGTGGGTATGGTTGTTAGTTCGTGCGAAGACCTTAATAGAACGGAAGTGAAAGAAGTACAAGGTTTGGTTCACCGATACCAAGATATCTTCGCTTTTGACGATAGCCAGAAGGGACGAACAGATGTAGTAAAACATAAAATCAATACAGGCAACTCTATGCCTGTCCGTCAGCAGCCGAGGCGTCTACCTCTAGCAAGGCGAGCAGAAGCCGAAAAGATTATTACCGATATGGAAGAACAAGGGGTCATCGAGCCATCCAAAAGTCCATGGGCATCACCGGTGGTCCTGGTCAGTAAGAAGGACGGGTCAACGAGATTTTGTGTGGACTATCGGTAGCTCAATAACGTGACCAAGAAAGTATCCCTTACCACGCATCGACGACTCGTTAGATACCCTGTCTGGTTCACGATGGTTTTCGACTTTGGACTTGAAGAGTGGTTATTGGCAAGTTGAAATGGAACCTGAAGACCGGGAGAAGACCGCGTTCACTATTGGTTCCGGACTATGGCAGTTTACGGTTATGCCTTTCGGTCTATGTAACGCTCCGGCCACCTTTGAGCGTCTAATGGAGACCATCCTGAGGGGGTTGTCGAGGAAGACTTGCCTGGTCTATCTAGATGACGTGATCGTAGTTGGAAGATCATTCAGTGAACATCTGAAAAATCTGGAGGAAGTGTTCCGGAGACTGCGTGCAGCCAACCTGAAATTGAGTCCGAAAAAGTGCCACATATTCCGAAGGGAGGTGAAATATCTCGGGCATGTCGTATCACGAAATGGAGTGGCAGCCGACCCCGATAAAATCCGTGCAGTCCAAGAGTGGCCAACACCAAAAGATAAACACCAAGTTCGTAGTTTTCTTGGGTTATGTACCTACTACAGGCGTTTCGTTCCTGGGTTTGCCAATATAGCGAAGCCCCTGACAAGGTTAACTGAAGATGGGCGCGAGTATGTTTGAAGTGGAAAGTGCGAAACAGCTTTCCAACAGTTGAAGCGTGCCTTGACAACAGCGCCAATATTGAGCTACCCACGGACAGAAGGGAAATTCATACTTGACACAGATGCAAGTAACCTGGCCATTGGGGGTGTACTTTCTCAGATACAGGATGGACAAAAAAAGGTCATCGGCTATTTTAGTAAGGTTTTGTTGAAAGCCGAAAGGAATTATTGTGTGACCAGAAAAGAATTATTGGCTGTCGTGAAGTCCGTTGAGCACTTCTACAAATACTTGTACGGACGAAAGTTTTTATTGAGGACGGACCATGCAGCGTTGAAATGGCTTCTACAATTCCGTAATCCTAAAGGCCAGGTCGCAAGGTGGATCGAACGATTACAAGGATACGATTTTGACACGGAACATCGAGCGGACACTAGTCATCGAAATGGCGATGCTCTTTCAAGAAGACCCTGTCCAATGGATTGCCGTCATTGTTCTCGTTTGGAAGAGAAGGTTTGCCAAGTATCAAGAACTACTATCGTCAACGACAACTGGTTGCCGGAAAAATTGCAACGACAGCAGGAGGCCGAACCCGAATTAAAAATGGAACTGGAATGGAAGCGTGTGGGAGGAAGGTCTGCCTGGGAAGCGGTCAGCCCTTTCAATAGAACCCTCAAGGCTTATTGGGCCCAATGGGAGTCCTTGAAGGTGGAAGACGATCTCCTGAAGCGAGTACTGGAGAGTGAAGATGGTACCACCATTAGGTCTCAGTTTGTGGTTCCAAGGAGCCGAGTAGTTACAGTATTGCGACATCTACATGACGGTGCCTCAGAAGGCCACTTCGGTGTGAAAAAGACGTTGGAGAAAGTTAGAGAGCGTTTTTATTGGGTCAATTGTAAAGAAGACGTGAAAGAGTGGTGCCGAAAATGCGAACTTTGTGCCACTGGTAACGGACCCTTGGGGAAACGAAGAGCACCTATGAGGCAGTACAATGTGGGTAGTCCTCTAGAAAGAATAGCTATAGATATTGCCGGACCATTTCCCGAAACCGACGATGGGAATAAATACATCTTAGTGGGAATGGACTATTTTACCAAATGGCCAGAAGCATGTGCCCTACCAAACCAGGAAGCTGCAACTGTTGCTGACGTACTAGTCAAAGAATTCTTCAGTCGCTTCGGAATGCCCATGGAGCTGCATTCGGATCAAGGTCGCAATTTTGAGTCTGTACTCTTTGGAAAAGTCTGTCGATTGTTGGGCATTCGCAAGACTCGGACCACACCGTTACATCCGCAGTCTGATGGAACGGTAGAACGCATGAATCGGACAATGGGCAAATATTTGGCCAAGGTCGTCTCCGATCATCAACGAGACTGGGACCAATACCTGCATCTGTTCCTGATGGCTTATCGTGCATCGGTCCACGAAACAACCGGTCAGTCACCAGCGTCTGTGATGTTTGGACGCGAGTTACGGTTACCGTGTGATCTGGAATTTGGATCCCCACGTATAGAGCAGGAGGTAGCCGGGAATGACTATGTCATCAACTTAAAGAAGAAGTTGGAGGATATTCACGACCGAACCCGAAACAATAATCGAATCGCGAGTGACCGGATGAAGGCTACGTACGATGTGAGAGCCCAAGAAGGAGGGTTTCAACCTGGAAAGCTTGTCTGGTTATACAACCCGCAAAGACGTCGTGGCCATTCTCCAAAGCGAAATTGGGAGGGCCCATACCAGGTGAAGAAACGAATAAATGACTTGATTTATCGCATCCAGAAATTGCCAAGAGGGAAACCAAAGGTGGTACACTCCAATCGTCTGGCGCGCTATGAGGGAAACAATAACGTAGTCCCGGATCGAGAAGTTGATGCTGAGGTGGCTATCAATACCGTAAGGCCTGAAGATGATCAGCCAACCTTTGGAGAATTTATGGCTGCGTTTTCCGGAACTAGAAAAACCCGATTCGGAGTCACGACCGAGATGCAACAAGACCTCTTCCGGGTCCCTGGTGATTATTCCATTGCCCACTGTGTCTCCGAGGATCTCCGCATGTCCAAGGGGATCGCAGTAGTGTTTAGGAAAAAATTCGGCCGGCTGTATGAACTTCGAGAACAGAATCCCTCTGTTGGCAAAGCCTTACACTTGCCTGATCATGACCGCTCCATTGACTACTTGGTAACCAAGCAGTCTTACTACCAGAAACCGAGTTACGCCGACCTGTGGAGGGCATTATAGGATCTGAGGACCGAGTTGCTTACCAGGGGTATCAACAAACTGGCAGTTCCCAAACTCGGCTGTGGGCGGGACCAGTTGGATTGGAGAATCGTTCGAAACATGTTGGAAGTTATGTTTAGAGATAGGGATGTGAAGATCTTAGTCTGTAACTTCGATCCCCAGCCCGCATCAAGACCAAAAAAGAGTGTAGACTGTTATTTCTACCGTAATGGAACATGTAGTCGAGGTGAAGACTGTCGATACCGTCACGACCCGTTCTACAGAAACCAGAGAATAAAACCTGTTCTGGGTCAGAACAGACTTGAAGAGGGGGGCAGTGTAACTAATAGTAAACCCACTTATGACGTCATCAAAAATTCTAGATGTATGAGTCATCAACTGTATGACTCATCAATCAACACGTGCAAGTATGACTCATCGACACGCCTCATTGACGTCACCGACAGCTGCGTCTATGACTCATCAACACGTCATCGAATATTCTAGATGTATGAGTCATCGTATGAATGTAAATTGAGTTCGCGGGTAGAAGGAGTTAGTTAATGTTTAACCGGCGTCGTGTTGAAATGTACTCTGAATAAATAAATGTTAATAATTATTGTAATACATAAATAGTTAGTTTTTATACAAATAGTCCTCATATAAATTTGTAAATACCTAGCATTTAAATAGTTTGTTAAATAGTTTATAGTTATAGTGTTTTAAATTAAGTGCATTGTAAATAATCTTCTCTTTATTAATAGACGAATTTAAACAGCATTTTTGATTATTATTATTTTAAAAAGAACGTTACAGTACCTATAATAATTTGGTAATATACAATATTTTCAATAAAGCATCTAACATCATAAGTAAAACACGTTGTATTAATAGATCATGTGAATATAATGCAGTTGAAGGTTTTACTATACGTTTATCTTATTCTCATTAATTAAAAATCATATCTGTTATTTTTTATTAATAGTAGTAAGAGCATTTGCTACATTTTATTTACATGTCCCAATATTTCATATTTAGTTCTTCCTAATCAAAAATGAATTCTAACTTAAGTATAATTTAATAATTTAGAAAACGGGCTTTTCAATACAAAATCGGTTAAGTAATAAAATCTATCAAACTTTAAGTAAATAAAGAACGAAACTATAAAACAATGTTATCTGATAACCGGAAAGTAATTCTTAGCACAGCGACCTAACAATATAAATAAATTGGATTCAATTCATTTTTACTGCTTTTTACTTTTTACTATTTTTTGTAATTTACGAAGAAGTAGTCGGAATTTCTGAAGAAGACAGTATACGACGGATAGACATCATAGCTATTAATCGTAGAACAGATGAAGCCTGGATAGTCGATCCTACAATAAGATTCGAAGATAACCCCTCGCAGCCAGAAGAAGTACATTTAGAAAAATGTCGAATATATGAACCAACAATTAATTATTTTAAAGAAAAATATAATGTTGCGAATATTTCTGTTATTGGTTTATTTTTTGGGTCACGGGGAACTTTAACAAAAAAATATATTAGCTTTAGAAAACAATTCAAAATTAACAAATGTTTGGACAAAGCAATTGTAGTCAAAATTTTAAAGAGTTCTGTATATATTTTAAGACATCATTTGTTTAATCGTTAAGTTTTGGTTTGGTTTGAGTTATGTTAATTGTTATAAATGTTGTAGTTAAGTTATACTTAAGCTATTTTTATATGTTTGTGTAAATATTATTACTGTGTCATAATGGCAAACTAATTATTTAGTCAGTCGTTTAATAAAAACTTTATATATATATGCTGTTCTTATGAAATCATTCCTTTATCTAATAAAATTTTTATTTCTTATGTATATTTCTCTACCATTTTAAACAACTTGTCACTTTAATATAAGCAATGGTACTTTTATCTTTTAAAACGATTACAAATGCGAAATTCGACTATATTTTTATTTGGTACTTACCTGAAAGTATTAAGGCACAAAAATGATAACGCACTTAAATTTGTTCGAGCTAACTAGTTCAACGAGAAAAAAATATTATTTACCGTTTTAATGCAGGATATATTCGGCAGTAAAGATCCACCAATGTCACGTGGCCGTCCCGCTGTCCCCTTCTATTACTCTTCTCCGTACCCACGTTTAACATACGTTGTATAGGGCAGTTAGACAACATCTCATAAACTAACTTTGGGCATTATCACCTCCTGAGATTTCCAAACCTTCTTCTGTTCTTACGAATGGTCATCAATCAAGAAGTCCACCTAAATAAAAGTATTAAGAAATGCCTTATTTCATTCATTTGGGATAATCATTCTAATAATTAAGTGTACTAGTCCGATCTGACCTCATCACATTACCTGAAATCAGTTATAGCTCACTTATCAGCCGAAAACATTGTGTTTGTGGCTAAGGAAAATATGTAATTTTTCCGTCTGTCCCCAGAACTCAGACCTATTAAGAACTTCTAGTCCAGGTTTAAAAGGTCTTGTATGTAAGAAAGCTTAGGAAGCTCAGAATGAGGAAAATCTTAAAAATATAATATTGTATTGCCAAAACATATTGCAGTGATATGTAGTTATGTACTTTAATAAAATAAAACCACAATACAACAGTTTACCACCACAATATATTTTATTAATAGATTTTTGCCCCGTCACTAGCTCCAACTTTAGTTTCAGTAAAGCACTCGACAAATATCTCTGAAATTTATAATACAATAACCTTACCTTACCAATTTCTACTATCAGTGGGTCCACCTTTAATCGTAACACCTGAGCTGGGAAAATTGCAACAAGCTGAAAATCACAAATTATTTCCACACAAGGAAGAAAAACGAACAATAAATTAAAGATATAGAAAGAAACACAAATTTTTATTTCTCCAAACACAAATAAAAAAATAATCAATTGATAAAAACTACTAATCAGCCTTTTAATATTTTTTTATAGGTTATGTCAATTTTTGTACCTTATACTAAATTACTCATAACAATGACTTAAATAAAAATTAATGTCGAATTTTCTCAATTCTATTATTTTTTATATATATTAAAAAATAGTTTAAATTGTCTCAATCGTTAAGTCTTGTTATATTGTTTTAATAAAAATTGTCCGAAAAGATCTTTTTATTTTGTTTTACGTTATTGGTCAGTATAAATTTAAATACACTTACAATTCTCGGTCGCACACTAGGCACTTCTTCAGATTTGAAAATTCTGCTATGGTAACCACAACCCAACTCTTGACTGTTGGTGAGATTTTTCTTTTAAAATGCAATTTTGCAGAAAATTGAATTCTTCTTCAAATATATTTTTTTTATAAACTAAAAAGTTCCATAAGTGTTGAAATTATCCAAATCAATTCTATGATTTATAATTTTCTTGACACAATGACAAACAGGTAAGCCATATCCATTTATATGCATGAGTTTTAATTATTCAAAACTTGTAACCTCACTTTATCTTTCTTCTTTATTAAAAATGTTTGTGGTTTTTTTAGGTTAATAAATCTGAGAACAACACGTCCTCCTTCCAATACGTTCTAGAGATTACTAATTGTTTTTCACAATACAAATTGCATTAAAACATATAGGAACATCAATAAAGTAAGCTAATCAAGTATGCCATGAAGCAAAATCTGACATTTCAGGTTATTTTTAAATAAAATATTATTTTCTTTAAATTTTAGCTTTAGACACATAAAAAGAATCCCCAACACTTCCTTAAACTAATAATATAACATTTTTATCTCAGAAACCCAACAATAATCCACAATCTTAAGTCGATCAAACAACTGTTCACGCTTGACAAAAATTGTAATAAATTCCATTTAAATGTGTCCAACCACCAATTTAACCCATTAATCTTTACATAATCAGATTATCTACCTTTACCCAATCATTTGACATTCATAAAAAACACTTACAATACAAAATTAACTAAAAAAGAAATATATTTTCGGCACAGGTGTATGGACATATTTAAATTGAATCGGCTGACAAAACAACTATATAGAACAACAAAAACTTTATGCAACATTCACAGTTAAGATGTTATTCAACGAAATTCCACAATAACATCATGAACCTAAATTAATTAAATGAGAACGGTGGCTTGACAAGCCAATACCATGTATCGTAGAAGAAAAAAATCACCCTTTTGAAAATTAAGCAAGGTAAGTCTCTTTTATATATGCTACTTAATTCATAATAGCCCGTTTTAATTTATTCTAGGTGCAATTTACCAAGTTTGAGCTATTGACGGTTCCTTAAGGAAAACACTTCAACGTACCAACCTGTTGTATTATAATCTACAATTATTAAATCATACACCACCTACATAGTATCCTTTTGTTAAAATACAAAACTTCTTATGCATGTTAACATAATGTGAATAAATTATTCTTCTAAAGAAACCCATTTTGAAAATTAATTACAAAAATTAAGGTTATGTAATGAATAGATCGGATCGTTAAATAATCTTGCATGAAATGTAACTTTAACAAGAAATTATTGCAAAAAGGATGTATTTAACTTAATTCCTGTATATATCTAGCTTCAACCATACTTCTGATACTATTAAACAAACCTTTTAACAAAGATTCAATAAGAACGCCTGAAAGATAGGCAACCCAAATTACCTATTTCACCTTTCCATCTGTATATCACAGCAATATGTATATGAACCTCGTACAGAGAATGGTAGAAGGCGCGCCTAAAACCCGGATTACGTTCGCCGCACCGAAAGAAAACTTTTATAATTTAAATTGATTAAAATGCTGTGCATACTTTAAACGTAACAAAGTTTATTGAATCGAAACATTATTATAGCTTTTTTGACCTCTTCAAACTGTAAAACGTATGTGGCAAATACTTTTAACCTAAAATATTTTCAAAAATAGTTCTCGATTTAATAGAAAAATTTAAAATTTAAATTGTCATCTATTGAGTACGTTTGAAAACTGCAAATGTCGTTAACATGGCGACTACGATGAATAAAATCTTAAAAAGGGGTAATATGGTTGGCCCATTCAGTTGTGAGGCTACACCACTTCAGTGGCGTGCGGTCCATGGAACCAATGGAAGCAATGCTTCCCTTGAGAATTTATTAAAAATAAAAACCAATGCTAACAAAAATATTTTTATAAAATTATGGTTATCGTTTATTTAAATTTATAATATTTAATCAACTTAGAGCTCAATATCAATTCTGTACAGCAAAACGTATAATTATTAAGAGTACTATTTTAAATTAGGCTCATTAAACTTGCACGGAAAGGTAATACCGATTCAAATGTGTTACATACACTGCATATAAGCACTGCTTATAACTGCTCTTCTCCTAGCCTTGGCGTGAATAAGCGGGCGTGGTTATATAGTAGACGATGCTGTTAGCATTGTTTGAAAGTTATTTTTAGTGTGCTTCATGCCCAAATGTTTATTTATTATAATTTGGTTGTTTGTTCGATTTAGTGTTTGTTAAATGTAAATCTGCGAATGGGACTGTATTTTGTCGCATTTTATTATTTCAATTTATATAAGTTGGATTTGTTTTAAAGACAAATAATTCTATTTAGTTTACCTGTATGCAAATTTAAAATTGCATTATCGTCACGACTACAAATTCAGCTGCTTCGGTGAAAGGTTCGAGTACCTTCGTTAGATCCGAAATCGGGAAGATTTTTTTGTTCAGTTTGTAAATTATTAATAAAGAATTTTCCGCATACAGTTTTGGAGAGAAATTACAAATTATTAAGAAAGGCAGATCAAAACCAGAACTTTCAAATTTAACAACAAAGATTAAAACCTGCACCGGTATTTTGCTAAAAAAGACCGGAAAATCGAGTTGCAGTATAAATACATAGTAGTGGTTTTTTAAAATAAAGAATAATAGTCAACAAATTCCATAAGTATAAGTGTAAAAGTTCTTCTTTGAAAAACTTTTAAGCTTAATAATTATAACACTGTTTTTTTATTGTACCTAGCAGGGGCGGATCCAGAGAAGTATTTTGAGGGGGGAATTTTTGGGGGAAAAATATTTAATTGTTTTAATAAATAATAATTAAACAAACATTATTTGTTTCTATTCTATGTATACTTATTTCTAAATTGGGGAGGGGGAATTATTCCTTCCCCGTTAATCCGCGCCTATACCTAGGTGTATTATAATTAAAATCGTGGTTGCTTCCCTAGCCTAAATTCTCACCGCACGCCACTGCACCACTTATAAATAAACACGAATTTCTAAAGTCACTGGATAAAGGAAAGTACCGCGATTCAGCTTGTGTTTGGAATTGCATTTTAACCTCAAAAGCGTCTATTGAAATATATCAAAAAAATGTGTTATTATTACTTCAGTTTTATTAGATTTATTTAATTTAACTATTTTGCATTAGTTGTAATACAATACAATACAATATAATTAGTTGTAATACAAATGCCACTTACAGTATCGGAATCCCAACATTGGAACGGAAATCTTTAGCAAACGTTTCTTCGGATAGTGACGCAGATACGGCATCTGTGCTATAATTTGACATATCTTTAGAAATTTGTTCAATTTATTATGTTTCTGGTTATATAACCCGTAAAATAATCAACAAGTAGAAGTGCGTTAAATGTGATAATCCTTTAACAGGCAAGAGTAGCAACTTACTTGAAGATAAGAAACAACTGCTAATAGAATTTCGCGATTACGGGCGGGAATCTCCGAAAAAACTCAATATTTAAAAAGACTCTGGTTTTTTTGCAAGAATTGTTAAGCTTGCCGTAGAAGTATTTTATTCGGTTATGAAAAAGTATAAACACTCTTATAATATACTGCAAATTTTAAAAGACAGAGTAGTGGCTGTGGAAATTAAAAAACATTATGTAGAGTGGTTTAGTGAAGACGAGTGCCTTTTACATTGAGAATTTGCTTGATAGTGACAGCTTAGCTGTCGAAACAATATTGTCAGGTTATATTTTAATAAATACTGTGAAACTTTTTACTAATCTTTATTTATTTCAATACTTATTTACCATCCATTCTATTTCTAGAGTCCTTTAAACCCTCCTGAAAACCTATTGCTCGTAAACTACTAAATTAAATTGAATATTTTTTTAAAACGAGCAAATAGTAAATTTATTTCTACATACAACAGTAAAATATTATATTTCTAAGCGGTATACTTTTGTTTTTATCGGACGATGCGTAATAAAAGGGATCCGTTTTTAGGAACAATTTCATTAAAAGTAATTTAAATAATTTCTTTCTCAGAAATTATATTCTATAGGTGTATTAGACTTTTGTATGAGTTGGACAGAGACCTTGAGGTTCTTATGCTATTAATTTTTAGACAAAAAAGCTTTTTACTTAAGATTCATATAAAAAAATAGCAAACTATGTTTTCTTGTTTATTAATAGAGATTATGTCAATATTTTTTCGCTAAATAATTTCTCGATATTTCACAATTATTTTTAATTTTTTTACCTTGCATCAACTTTACAAGAAAGTTGCTATAGTTTAAGACGGCAAGTATGCCATTCCTATTCGTTACTTTTCCTTTGTTCACACATGAAAACCCAATCTCAAAGCAAAGTTTTACTAGTACTGTAAGTATGTAATACAAGCTCTCTGAGTTATGCAATTAATCTCAGCGTTGAGTGAGAAATTATCTAAGTCATTTTTAATAGGAGTTGCTGCTGTGACGAAAACAGTTATGAGTGAAACAACAGCAACGAGTAATTAATAAATGAGAAAGATTGAAGCAAACCTCAGGGCAACAGGTGTATGCGTAATTAAAAATAAAATTCATAATTGTTTTGGCATTTATTTGACGTTTATCTGGCATACATATATATTGTCGCTACAAGACTTGCTGACATAAATATTGTCACTGCAATATGGTATTGAATACAATGCACTAATTGAACTTCCTACGTATATTATTAACTAGTGGTTATTCAACTTCCCCCGCGTCGCGTAGTATATTTTATTCCTACTTGCGTCACCTTAGCTAGGTTACTTATGCCCTATACAATTTTTTTAAATTAGTCATTCAATTTTGAATAATATGTTGAGATTTACTGATTTTTTTCATTTCATTACTTGAACAATTCAGAGATACCAAAGTATTTAACATGTTTTAAAGAAAAATCTAACGCAACAATACATATTTTCGCATAGACATATGCGTATATACAAAGAAATCATTGCATTGGATGTATGTTGTACATATATCAACATAATATAAGTTTAAAATAGATATTAATTTAACAAAGAATATTCAAATCGAGGTAAATCTTGTTTATGCTTTTTAAAAATATGATTTTTCAAATTTCCTTTAAGATGCGTAGTGTGTGAACAAAAATGACATTTAAATGTGGGAGCTTTGCCACACTGATATCTCTGATGACGCGCTAACGATTTTTTATGTTTGTACCTCCTTCCACAATTGATACATATTTGCGACCTAAAACCTACAACAAAAAATAAATTCAGTAGGAAACGATCATGAAGACTACCATGGTTTTATCCGTTATAGCTGTATATAAATCAACTAAATGAAATTGAAATTAGTGCAAGAACCAACTATAAAAATCCGCTCTATTTCCGAATCAAAATTTACATGCACTTAATTGGTTTCAAATGGATGATTATTTTTTTGTACTTTCAGGAGTAGAGTTTCAATCTCGCTCATTACATATTTCTGCATCGCAGATACTTCCAAACCTTAACTTACTGTTAGAATACTTGCTTTTTAACTATAAAATCTACTTTTGGCTGTTGAAAGTTTCAAACTGACGCAACGCTTCATAAATAAACAATAAATGTAAGCGTTACCCTGGTAATATCTATCATATCTGGTTTTTTTATCCAGTTGCATTTCTGTTCTTTCGTATTTGGCCGATAGCAAACTATCATTTTTGTATTAGCAAATGTTTTTTTTTATATATGAGTGGAATTGTCAATATCAATCGGTCCTCAGTCGATCTCAACAAACATAGACTTTATTATGTCTAGCCGTACTTCCCCAAAAATCTATAATCATGAAGTGAAATAAAACTATTATCTAACAGTTTCACAGTTTCGATATAAAAGAAAATATAATTGTTAATGAGAAACACTTGGATGTCAGGATCATACTGTTAGCGTTTTTATAAAATTAATAATAATTCATAAACCTAAGAATTAGGAACATTTTCGTTGTTGATAAACTCTTTCAATTCTCTTATCTACTTCAGGTGTTGATCAAATCTACTTAAACCACACTTAAGAAAATATTATTAATATTATAATTTGCAATGTCCTATTTATTATAATACAATAACTTAATCCGTTAAGATTATGTTTGATTACATTTTTCTTATAACTACATGTGTTTAGTTAGAATATGAGACTTCAGATTGCCTTTTTGAAATGTTCGAAAATTACAGTTTTCAGCCGTACAAGCAAACTGAGGAGTCGTTCCACATTCCCACTTTCTATGCCTACATAGCGATGTATAATGCCTGTAGGTTTTGCAGCAAGCAGTACATGAAAAAACTCCTGGAGATCCTGTAAAGGTATAATAAGCATGCGTTAATACAATATTCTCTTCAAAATAATTATAATTATCTTTTATAGATATATTTCATTTGCAACTTCTAGTATTAAAAGAATTTAAATTTTAATAGATGGATAACGAGGTGACCGGTCAATATGTCCCCGTAAAAATATTCCCGCAAAAATAACCCCGCAATAATATCCCCGCAAAAATAACCCGAGTAAAAAAATCTTCGAATAAAATATCCCGGTCAAAAATATCCATGGCAAAAATATTCCCCGGACGAAGGCCGTGGAGATAGTTCATAAAATCTGTTGTACCAACATGGTTTCATGAATATACAATTAATTTAATATTAGTTTCGTATATGTAAACGGCAATATTACGCATGGTGTCATATTTGCAGTAATATTGTTTGTATGTTAATTGTTAATAATCATGTTGTTTAAATTATAATACATAATTGTATACATATATCGAAAACTTCAATCGTAAATTAATAATTAAAAATATTATAATCATGACTCTGCACTTTGTTATTAATCAAAAAGGTAAACCTAACCTTATTTCAAATGGATTTATGTATATACATTTGATCGTCGTGGTAGTGATGGTAAATTTATATGGAAATGTGTACTGTATTCATCTGGTAAATGTCGTGGACGTTGTCATACATCTAGTAAAAGTAAATCTGGTAAGTTTATTATATTTGAAATGTTTTCTACCAGTGATTACAATACATATTATAACCGTAGGTAATGTCATTGAAGAGTATGTTCACCGCCATGCACCTAATATTGCTAAAATAAAAGCCATGAAGATTACGGGAAAAATACGTGATAAAGCAAAAACTACAAATGATAAAAGTGGTACTATTATCGCTAATGCAGTGTCAGAAGTATCATCAACTTTAGATCAGCTACTAAGTTTATCTAATGTCACTCGTAACGACGTCTTATTGTAATGCCTTATATTTGGTTTAAGTTTATATTTAGTATTTATTAAGAGAATATTTATAAATATTATTATTATGAGTAATTCATATTATTAATAATAAAATTTAATTTTTTATATTATTAATTACTATTTTAACTTACATTAATGTAAAAATAGTGTATAATTCGCAATATTTTTGTTGGAGTTATCTATGTTGGAGATATTTTTGTCAGGGATATTGTTTACTTGAGTTATTTTTGCGGGGATATTTTTGCAAAATTATTTTTGTTCGAGACATTTTTACAGGGATAAATTGACCTAGAACCGGATAACGAACATGTACTATGTGTGGGGAGACAAGTAATTTTATAATACCGGTTTTTTTATCTTACCATGTTCTTAGTATGTCAAGAAAAAGAGAAACATTGCAAAAACAGATATAGAAAATCTGTTTATTTATTATTTTTGACTATTTAAGCCTTTTTTGTAAAACAACAAAAGCTGTAAAAGTTTTTCTGTAAGTAAAGTCTGGAACTATTGGAATAAAGCTTTTATCAAGTTTTTCTCAAACAAATCGAATCTTTGCTACAAAAAAGACATATTTTACTACAATTGTGGTATTATCGAAATTATATATCGCAGCACCAGCAACTCCAATTTTAAAATGTCAAATGACAACCCTATATCTTTAAGGAGGATACAGCGAAATGTAAAAATGTAGAGAATGACGTGAAATTTAAACCTCGAGTTCTTTGACACTTATTCTATTCGGTAACTTTTTTTTATAATTTTCTTGTGTACCATTACCGAGAAAAATGGAAAATAAAATCCAGAATTTAACATGGGCTCTTATGGAGACCATCTAACCTTTAGCAGTTTTAACGAAAAATTATGATGAAGAAATGTAGGGAATCTGATAAAAAACTAAAATGACATACTCTCATATTCGAAGAACAATGCTGCCCAATATTTTTAAAATCTTGTGTCTAGTTAATGCACAATAATAATTTAAAGTAAACAAAACAAGAATTTTTCACGACATATGTGGAAAGACAGCAGAGATGTGACAACACCTCATAGCGCGCGAATTCAAATAACAGAACAGAAAGATGACATATAATGACTGTTATAATAATCTATATTTTATTGTATTAACTAATAATCATATATTTTATTAATCAAATTATGTTGAACAATTCAGTCTTCTGCGTTAATAATATCAGAATACAAATGTTAATTCGACGGAAATATTGCAAAATGTAAAATTACCTTTTGCAATGTGACGAATACAATTTATCATCACAATCAGAATATCCACGAAATCAGTAGCTAAGATTTCTTTGAGAAGAAATTGTTAAACGTTTTTATTCCAACAGTTCTAGACTTTACATTTGCAGTATACTATACTAATTATACTATATAGAGATATAGACTGTCAATAACAGTATGAAAATAAAAGTAATGTCAATATCTCACAGCGTATGCAAGAGGCAGCGGGAACACAGAAACTAACTTAATTCGATTACATTATATTGTAAGAGAGATATGTTTTTTGTTTAAAAAGTGCATCTCTGTGTAATAAATAGATTGAAAAGGTGCATAAAAGTGGCCTTTGCATTATGCATAGAACTTATGGAAATAGCTTTAATATTAATACAATCCTTGTGATCATTTCGGTGTTGCTGCTACTATTCAGTTTCCTGCGACTTAAACTTGAGTGTACAAAATGCGAAACCAAACCATGAATATTTGTAACTATGAAAAGCTTTGTAGTTTAAGGCTTATCGCCGAAAAAAAATCATCATCAATACATACAATAATGTACGTTCATCCGCTCATTGCCGTAGAGTAGAAGACTTTAGATCTTTAAATACCTAATAAGTAATAACAGATCACTAATAACAGATTTGTCAAAAGAGTATTCATTAACATACTCCGCCATATGTAAGTTTTTGGTTTAAATCTTTCCAAACCGTAATAAGATATTTACACTCGTAAGCATTATAAGCAAGATTTACGAAAGTTCAAGTTCTACTAGCGACGCTGGCTGCCGCTGCGCGCTGCGCTGCACACTGGACCGTTTAATACAAGCTAGACGTAAATAATTCTAATATCACTCTAAAAGATTGTAGTCGTCATATTTAGTGTAGATATAGCTCAGTATAAGTAATTAAAGTATAATCGGTATAATTAATTACTTTAGAAAAATTAGTTAAGTTTACGTAATAAGCTCATATGTGCAGACAAAAAAATACAAAGTTTCTTTCTTAAGATGTAGTTTATCACACTAGTTAGATTATAAATATTAACAAAAAGAGTTAAATAATGTTGTAAAGAAATAGTATATTACATTTTAAGAGTTGTAAGTAGCAAATTACACCTGGAAATTCGTAATGTCATGCGTACATAATTTGCCTCACAACTAGAGCGATATCTTTTCTTCGACCACACATTAAATTGATTGCCAAATTGTGAAATTTTTTAAATAACAGTTTGATTTTTCTGTTTGTCAAATATTTTGACAAAATAACTGGCAATGCCACTAACACAAATATTTGATAAACAAAAATGTTCCCACTAACTGTAGCATAATATACAGATAACGTAACAGTTTTTCTCTTCGTTACACAATAGTGTTGACAATGACACCTTCCTTATCGAGTAAATCGTTTGTACTTGTCAACTTACTTATATGGAAGTAGAAAAAGTAATTAATGATTTGTAGTAATGAGACCAGCAGTGCCAGGGTTCTTGCACACCTGGAAAACCTGGAATTAACAGGGAAAATTTTTTGTCTGGAAAAGTCAGAGAAAGCCTGGGTATTTACAATTTTCAAAAACGTAAAAACCCTAAGTGCTGTCGTCAGTCATTAATTGAATATATAATATAGGTACATAAACAGATTTAAATTTCGACTGAACTCAACTTGATTTGCTTTTTTGAGCAAAGAAAAACTTGTGCCCTTTTTCTCAGAAGCGGCCACATTTTGCTACTGCTTTCAATACGAACGCTATAAATACGTTTCTGTTATATAGCTTTTTTTTGTTACAGTAGTAGCATGTTTTTTACGGGAACCAGCTGACTTCCCTTTGTGGTTATTTCTTTTTATTGATTTTTGATTTAATACGTCGTACAAAGTCACCACTAGCTTCTGGTAGGTTTATTTTATTGGAAATGTATGCAAATAAATTGTCATGTACTTCACATTTTGAAGTTGAGTACCAAACTTCAAAATGCTCCATGCGGGAAATGCAAGACCTATTTACTCCCTGAAAATTAAAAAAAAGTGTCATGCAAATCCGTGCTAAATCAACCGACTACAGTATTGAAAAGTAGACACTTCAAGCTTTCATTTAAGCTATATATGATCGTGACATATAGCGGCACACATACTTAGATTCTCCAAAATATTTCATCAACATGCAAGTAGGTATTCGGGTACCTGTCCAGCCCCCTACTACTTTTTTTTGGCCACGCCTGCTGTTCTCTGATTGGACAGGCGCCATTTTGGATGACACTCCTGCTGTTCTCTGATTGAACGAGCGCCATTTTGGATGACACGCCTGCTGTTCTCTGATTGGACGAGCGCCATTTTGGAACTTTCGTCGCCATTTTACCTCACCCCTTATAATCATATCAAATTCTTTAATTAGATCATCCCTTCTAATCATGTCATAGGTAGCCGTAAACCATATCAATTTAATTAGATCACATGCTACCTCACCCCTTCTAACCATATCAATTTTTTTTTAATTATCACCTTTGCTAATCTACACCTCTGCGGGTATACCACATATACAGATCAACTCTACATATTACATTATGATTGATGCAGTCATCCGGGGGGATCATAGCGATTATAATCATTTGCATATCTCATCTCTCATTTGCATATTTCATCTCTCATTTACATAACTCATCTCTCATTTGTACATCTCATTTTTGCTAATTAAATTAATTCACGGTATCATTTGCATATCTCATCTCAATAATAATTAATTAACATTTATATTGATAATGAATTCAAATAAATTCCTGAAGACACTCTAAATAGAATACGACTATCAAGGCCTGCATTTAACCGCTATTTTTCTCTTTTTAGGTTTAACTACATGTCGTACACTCTAACTTTTGTAATATCTTATAGTAAAGAATCAATCAGGATCACATCATATGACTGTTCATATCGAGCATTTCATTTTCTATATCTCATTTGCATATAACATTTCAACTACAGACATTCCTAAAATATAAATCTATTAGTCATAACATTTAAAATGTGTAACATAATTAATATGTAGAAATTTGTCATTTCTCATTATTGATTTCACCTCAGTTCTCAGAACCGGATCTGTAAGGATTATCTGTACGCCAACAAGAAACCTCAAGTAAAATGTATTGTTTCATCCGATGCCCGTCGAATATTTCTTATTATAACATACCATTATGTTCAAAACAATGCAAATATAATTACTTTCAATATAGTCACTTGTTTAGTTGAAAATTATTTAAAATTTACAGCAAAGGGATTTTAAGCAGCAGATTTCTTAAAACATTGCTAGCTTGATACGTGTACTGGAATAATAATGTAAAAAGTGTTTATAAATATTTATATGCGATTGTTTAATTGATTTAATGAAAACCTTATATGGTTATATGTAGTAGGATGATGTGGTATAAAAAGAATCTATAGTGAATTATTTAAGCATCTATATTAATTCTCGAGAAGCTATTAACCCGACATGATCATTATGAAAGCAAATCAACTTTTATTGCTTTATATATCATAAACGCGTTGTTAGTGTAAGCTATTAAAAAGATAGTAACCATATTGAAATTAATATCAAGTCTAGCGTTTTACAAGAAACGGTTATCATATAATTGCTATCATACACGGATTATACTAAACTATATATTAAGAAATATTAATTACGGCTTTTATAGCATCTTACAGGAAAAAAGATTACATTCAATCAGGATCGCAACATATATCATTAACTAGATATCATAAATAAATATATATACAGACTTATACAATACAAATTATACATGAGCACTTAACTAGTTTCTAAATTATCATCGTTAGAAATCCTGTAATTTCCCCAAGCTAAGGTATTTATATATATTACATATACAATTTATTATAGACTAATTACTTTCAAAGAACAATTACATAGGTAGAGGGTTTATATACAGACTTATACAATACGAGTTATGCATGAACACTTAACTAGTTTCTAAATTTTCATAGTTAAAATACAAAAAAGATTAGAGTCTACACCATCGCCGTTAGGTTCTACACGGGTTAACCCTGAGTCAGTTTCAACTTGGATGAAAACATATATTTATCATTAATGTTTAAATTAAAAAACTTATTTGCTAGCTTGATACGTGTACTGGAATAATAGTGCAAAAGTGATTATGAATATTTATACGCGATTGTTTAATTGATTTAATGAAAACCTGATATGGTTATATGTAGTAGGATGATGCGGTATAAAAAAAATCTATAGTGAACTATTTAAGCATCTATGTTAATTCTCGAGAAGCTATTAACCCGACATGATCATTATAAAAGCAAATATAATTACTTTCAATATAGTCACATGTTTAGTATTACATATTTCTTAGGAATGAAGGCGGGTTACATCCTTATCTCATTATCTCTATAAAGCAATAAACCCCCATTAACTAGATATCATAAATGAATATATTCCGTATTGAAACCTGATATGTAATATAAAAATCTTATATTAGTATATAGCTAGTAGATTTCCCCTAATTAGACAAAGTTCGATTATCTACGAATCACTAACAGGAAATATATAAGCAGGGATTAATGTTTTACACTGATACCATTATAGCAAGGTGCAACTTTTATTGCTTTATATATCATAAACGCGTTGTTAGTGTAAGCTATTAAAAAGATAGTAGTCATATTGAAATTGATGTGAACGATCCGTCATTAGATGAGGATATAAGTGTTCCTGTCGCTGTTTCTCCGGTGTCGTGGTCACCAATTTCGTCGCTTGCATCTTCGCCGACGCCTCCCGGTTTGGATGTGGTGCAAGAAAGAGAGCTATCGCCCCGTTCTTCAACATCCAAAATGGATGTTGAGAACAGAGCGGTATCGCCCCGTCCGTCCACATCCAAAATAGGGGTGGATGAAGGTGACGATGATGAGGAATGGAAGCGAAAGTGGCCCGCTACCCCTGCCAGCTGGAAAGGTGTAGGATCCTGCTCTGGCTTGGTCGAGGAAGGCGCGCTCGACCAAGCAACGTTGGACAACATTAAAAGAAAACAACGCAGAGCAAAGATCCTTAAGACCCGTAACAAGATCAGAGAGCTGGGAGAGGTAGCGAAGAAGTATGAATGGCAATTTGAGAATGTTTGGTTTGATGATGTGCATGAGTATCTAAGAAGGAGAGATTTGCATGAAAAGTGTATGAAAGAGTGGAAAGAGTGTTTGAAAGTTCTTAGAGAGTTAGAGGAATGAATGTAAAGGTTGGTGTGTGTGTGTATGTGTGTGTGTGTGTGTGTGTCGATGCACTTTCTCGTCGAGTAACTATCCATATGTGTTAGATGAATTGTGAAAAGTGCAATAAATCCTTTTCGAGAAAGGATGCTCTTAAACGCCACCTACAAAAATATTGCAAGGGTAACACTGGGGAAGGTCCAGCTCCAAAACGAGTACGAATAGTTCCACCTGCAGGTAAGGTTTTTTGATAAATAGTCTTTGGAATTTTTTTGTGCTGAGTATGATACGCATACGCGAACTAATGATTACAAGGAAAAAGCTGCCCGAGCATTAGATGGGGAAGAGGGGATAGCTGTTATGGAGTCTGCATTCAAGTCTCGTATTGCTAGCTACAGAGTCTCCACTAATGAACATCATGTGGATACGTCCGAGTTTATGGAGGATATTAAAGCTAAGGTGTTCAAAGTTCTAAGTAATGAGGTGAACAAGCATACCTCGATAAAAGTAAATGTGGAGTTATTTGGATATTACGTTCTCGAAGCCAAGGGTTTGGAAGATATCAAGTCCTTCAACACAAAGAATTCTGTTATCAGTCCAGGTTCTGATCTAGAGGGATATTACGAAAATATCACTGAAATATTGGCAACTAAGTCTGAGGAATTTGCAGAGCGAGAATCAGGTATGACATTTAAAACGGTGTGGAAGCGAAAACTTATGTGTTTTTGATGTTTTCAGGTTGGACGTTAGTCAGATTAGACGTAAACGTTAATAAGTTTAACCCTCGACGTGCTTCATCGTACATCCCCCTACCCCCGCAGATGCGAACAAAGGGAGCTGTCATTAACGTGCAGAATAATGATGAACGATGCTTCGCTTGGAGTTTGGTATCCGCTCTTGTGCCCCCTAACGGAAGTGCTCACAGATGCAACTCGTATCCGGACCCCAACGAGGTATTGAACTTGACGAATGTGGAGTTTCCGATGAAAGTAAAAAAAATAGATAAGTTTTTGAACGATAATCCTCGAATTTCCGTGAACGTTTACGGTTTGGAAAAGATTTTTGAGAATAACGTTTTAAAGTATGAGGTAGTTGGACCTTTGTATTTTTCGAAAATTAAAAGAGAAGTACATGTAAATCTCTTATTAATAGAAGACGATCACGGAAATGGGCATTATTGTTGGATTAAGAATTTTTCTAGGTTATTGCACAAACAAATTAACAAGCACCATGGAACTAAATATTTTTGTGATGGTTGTTTGCAATATTTCGCGACGCCTGCAAAATTAATGAGACACACGCAAAATGATTGTAATCATGTTTATGCTAAATTACCAAGCACTGGTTTGATTAAAGATAAGGTAGGAAAAGAAATTCCGGAGAATATTTTGAAATTCAAAAATTTGTCTAAGAAGTTAAAATTAGCGTTTGTCATATATTGCGATTTTGAGTCAATTTTAGTGCCTGTTCATACTACGGTGCCTGATGATGGCCAAACATTTACCGTTCGCACACAGCACCATATCCCGTATTCTTTTTCGTTTTATATAAAATGTTCCTTCGATAACTCAAAATTATATATTTACAGGGAGGATGCTGCAAAAGAGTTCACTAGAAAATTAGATGAGGAAGTTAAACGTATTTATCACGATTATCTAAAACCGAAACAACCTTTGGCTTTAACGGGGGAGGAAGAAAACGAATTTCAAGCTGCTACCACCTGCCATATATGTAAAGGGTCGGCTGAAAATGATGTTAAAGTTAGAGACCACTGCCACGTTAGTGGTAGCTTTCGCGGGGCTGCCCATATAACTTGCAATTTTCATTATCAAATTCCAAAGTTTATACCCATCTTTTTTCATAATTTGAGTGGATACGATTCGCATTTGTTTATCAAACAGTTAGCCTTAGAAAAAGAGGAGATACAAGTCATTGCGCAAAACAAAGAAAAATACATTTCGTTTACTAAAGTCGTGCAAGTTGATGAGGTAAGAGATGCGAAAGATAAATTGCAGAAAGTGTTTTTTCGTTTAAGATTTCTGGACAGTTTTAAATTTATGAGTTCGAGTTTAGACAAATTAGGAAAAAATTTATCCGATGAACAGTGTGTAGAAATTAGAAGAAAATTTGGTTCTGGTGAACTGTTTCGACAAATGCGAAAAAAAGGTGTTTTTCCTTATGCATATGTTGACGACTTTTCAAAATTAGATGAAACGAAACTACCGACTCGTGACAATTTTTATGATCAACTCCGAAATGAAAATGTAAGCGAAGAAGATTATAAACGCGCGTCCGATGTGTGGAAGTTATTTGAATGTAAAACGTTGGGTGAATATTCTGATATATACCTAAAGTGTGATGTGTTACTACTGACGGATATTTTTGAGAATTTTCTATCGGTGTGTCTTGAATACTACAATCTTGATCCGGCACAATATTTCACGGCGCCGGGTTTGAGTTGGGAGGCTATGTTAAAACATACGGGTGTAGAGCTTGAGTTGTTAACTGATATTGACATGTTACACTTTTTTTAAAAAAAGAATACGAGGAGGGGTGAGGGTGTGTGTTGGACGCAAAGCTATTGCAAATAACAAATTTCTTCCAAATTATGATCCCTCACGACCCAGCTCCTTCATAATGTATCTAGATGCCACGAATATGTACGGATTTGCGATGCGACAATTCTTACCTCGTGGTAACTTTACGTGGCTGTCAGAGGGAGAAATTGAAGATTTCAACGTCATGCAAATTACAGACGAATCCCCCAAGGTTTTGTCCTGGAAGTGGATTTGGAAATTAGTGAAAATTTACATCATGCGCAGAATGAATTTCCCTTTTGTCCCGAAATAATGGCTCCACCGGGTAAAAAACAAAAAAAACTCATCCCCAATTTGTATAATAAATCCAAGTACGTAATTCATTATCGTAATCTAAAACAGTGTTTGGAACACGGTTTAGTATTAACAAAAATTCATAGGATTCTAAAATTTGATCAATCGCCTTGGTTGATGGCTTATATAGATTTAAATACCCGTTTACGAAACTTAGCTAAAAACAGTTTTGATTTTTTTAAATTGATGAATAACAGTGTCTTTAGTAAGACGATGGAAAATGTTGAAAACAAAGTGGACATAAAGTTATTGGCTCATTTTGAAAATTTTGGAAAGAAACGTGGTGCCGAATCCTAGGTGCTGCTGTTTTTACGGAGAATTTGGTAGCCGTGGAGATGGAACGAGTTTTAGTGCTTTACGACAAACCGGTTTATGTTGGTTTTAGTATTTTAGACATTTCGAAAACTGTGATGTATGATTTTTACTATAATTTTCTAAAACGTTTGTATGGCGATCGAGTTTCCTTACTTTATACGGACACAGACAGTCTAATAATTGAGGTATTCACTGAAAATTTTTATGAAGACATGAAACTGCACTTGGATAGATTTGATACTTCAAATTTTAAAAATGACAACTTGCACGGAATTCCAACAAATCAATCGGTGCTTGGTAAATTTGAAGATGAATATATAGGCATTCCCCTAAGAGGTTTTTGGGGTGCTAGCGCGAAAGCATATTGTTGCGAAACGATAAATGATGTGTGTAAAAAAGCGAAAGGAATAAAAAAATGTTATAGACAATGTATTAAAGCGTGAAGATTATGAAAATATCGTTGAGAATAAAGTCAGCGTTATTTTCTGTAAAATGTTTATCTTTAAGACAGAACGTCATAACATATATACGGAAATGAAAAACAAAATTGCACTTTCCGCCGTAGATGATAAACGGTATTTGATTCCTGGCACCACAAAAACCTTAGCTTGGGGGCACGTTGATATTGTTCCAGAAATGGTAAATGAAAATCTAGATATGCTTATGGAAATTATTGATGACGATTTACAAAGACAAGATTTAAGTCGATTGATAGAATTGCTAGAGAATGAATTGTAATTTTGTTTTTATTTAATTTCTATTTAATTTTATTATTATTAATAAAATAAATGTAACAAATGTTTGTCTACTGTATATATAAATAATTATGTAAACGTGTGTTGATGTTTGTCTACTGTATATAAATGCAATATAACTAAATGTTGTATTATGTTGTATTAATTTTGTCTGCTGTATATAAATAATTATGTAAACTTCCCTAGTCTATAAAATCCGGGTGGGAATCATCAAAAGTGGTAGGGATGTAGCTTAAAAGCGTTGAACGTAACGTATTGCTCAGTGGCAATCGAAATGGGTTCAATCAAAGTGGGCTGGCAACATCATTGGGCACTTGAAACCACAGATAATGGTGAAATTGTGTTTTCTCGTTATAAGACTCACAATACTGGGTTGTTAATCGGAAGAGCTAGACTTCCGGATACTGTGGTTATACGAAGTCAAGATGATTTTCGATACACTTCCTGTGCAGGTATAGAAGTCCATTATTTGTTAAAAAATGGTAACTTCATAAATATGAAAAATTATGGATGTACAGAACATGGTTTGTTCCAACATCGTCATACTATTAACTTGTTGCCTGATAAATGTGATTTTGTTCTTTTCAAATGTAAGTGCTTTACATCATATAGTCAATGGCGTGCTGCAACTCAACGTGCACGTGACAATCTTGCTGCCGGGATCCCTGCTGGTTTGGTGCATTATCTGAGTAGGGAAGTAAATGATAGTAATTGTTATATATTTAATTGTGAGTAATCATGTGAGAGAGATAGCTATACTGTGACGTCACGTCTGTATGCCTCAAGTGTCCCGGTGCATTATCTGACTAGGGAAGTAAATGATAGTAATTGTTAAATGTAAATAACTGTGTAATGTTAAATTTTGTTTAATTGTGAGTAATCATGTATCAAAGATAAATTAGTTTGTAGTAACAATGAATAAATGCTGTAATTAATATTTTGTTTTAATAAAACCATTAAAGAATTTAAAAAAACTTTATTCTGAACAATCCATTACATGAGTTTTATGTAAGTAGTATACATTGCTTAATGCACAATAGCAGAGTGAATGACGATGATAAAAGCATGATGGAGGCATAGCTTGGAGAGCTGGTTCCTCTTCTAGCTCCACCACCTGTTGTGACACGAAACGTCGAATGTAGTTGCTCTTTTCAGACCCCTTCACGTAAACGGTGTCCGCCTGCTCAGTCAAGCGTTGAAGAATTATGGAAAACATAAACGGAGGAGTGAATCCTTCATTCCAATCTAGACAATGATGATTATGCATTAACCAAGTAGCTTGTTGACGAAACTTGAGAGGTAAGTTGCGAAAGGTAAACGGAGGTTTGAAGACGTAGTGAGACACGTGATGTCCATCAAACACGGCTAATTCCTTGGGCACAAAGTCTGTGTCGGAAGTCTTGAAACCTTGAACATCGACAAACAGCATGGTCGATGCGTGCTGCTATACTAATAAATGTATATAATGATTTCGTTTATAGTTGTCGTACTTGCTTCGTCAATGCGTTATACGTAAATACTCGATCGTGCAAAATGAGACAGTAAGCAGTAGTGTTCGCTGGAATGCTTTTGTGGGTTTCGAAAGTAACTCGAAGAACGACAGCTTTCCCTAGCAAGGAATCTTTCTGTCGCGAACAGTCGATAACGATTAGAGGTGTAAGTGCCTTAAATCTATCAGGAGTCAGTAGTGGTTCGTTGGGTTTGTCATAGTACGATCGTTGAAAGTTAGCATACATTTCGTATAAAGTAGCAAATCGATTTTCGGCATAATTAATATTTAATTGATCGTAAGGTTACCTTTCCGTATTTAAAAATACCGTCACGTTTTGAATATCGCAGGTGTCGAATGTGCTCATATCTTTCTGCAACTGGCCATCACGATCGGTTTGAAACCCTATGATAACGTAACGGGGAGTTTCCAGAGTGGTCGATGTTTTAATAGACCAACTATGCTTATCCGTTTGCGGTACAGCGGGATAAATATGAGTTTCCCAGCTTCTAAATGCCACTTGAGTGTCAATATTTTTCCCAATATATTTTGTTAATGATAATTCTTCCGCCAATCCTGGTTGAATATGTGGAACTTTCCAATATATTTTTTGCAAGTTAACCTTAAGCTTTTCATTAGCATCGGTGGATATTAGAGCATCGACATCCAAATTGCTTCTAATTAATACCAATTCTTGACGAATATTCATAATAATCTTTCCATAGTCTTCAAAAATCCCCAACAGTGCTGATAAAGGTATGCAGGCGCAAAAATTACCTTTACTATCTAGCAAGGTGCTGGTACCATCCGGAAACCAACCAGCGTTTTGTAACTTAACGCTTTCGTTCGAATTGTGGGAAAGGTAAGCTTTCATGGTGGTTGTTAGACCAACTTTTGTTACCGAATCCACCACAACTCCATTCATTTCGTACCGAATCTCACTAAAAAGATGTGCAATACCATTGTTTATAAATTTACCACTCGCTGATGGTTTACCATCTTCTTTCAGTACAGTACCTTCTTATAGTAGTACATATAGATAACTACGCGAAGGCAAAGTAGACATATCCTCTTGAATAGGTATTCGAATTTCGTCATTATTCTCAAAACGAGTGGTATAAGGTTGGTGAGTGTGAAATTCAGCTCCAACAATCGAGTTATCGACGAGCACTTTTTCGTTTACATTTAGTACATTCATTTTGGGATAATAAAACCTAAGGTTTGCAGGAATAAGCGGTTGCCCCTTGTCAATTGAGTAGTGACCGATGCTTGACTAACCATTTTTCGCTTCGAACACGATCTTTTATAGCCAGATCGATCAGTGCAACATCGAGGAGTGTTATATTTGAGCACCATCATCGACGCTCTTCAAATGAAGTCCTATCGTCACGGTTTACCCTTGGAAATTAACCAAGTCCCCGTCTTGATCTAATATTTTAAGGGTAATGTTTGAAATAGTGTTGACATTAATTGGTAAATAGGGTGCAGCTTCAGGTGCTTCTATTATTTTGAATCCAGGAGGAACACTGGGAAAGAATTGATGTATCACATGGGCCGGTGTGCCATTAATATAATTTCCTGTTATTATATTACATTCTATCATTAGCGAGTTAACCTTGATAATCTTAACTGGAAAATCAGATATGTGACGTTCCTTATCTTTTAAGATTCTATTCTTAAACCCTAACAATGTCCCGATAGAGTGTTCAACGGTAAAGTCAATGTCGTGATCGGCTTTTATAATCGATTTTAGGGTGTTATGATTCGGTTCGATGTTAACAGACTCACCGTTTACTTGAGAATTAATGTATTGAGCTATATCAGCAAGCTCATATGACCCTGTAGGTATCTTTATTATTCTTTCACCAATTTTAAACACGTTGTTTTCATCCGTTAAGTTCGGAATAGTATTAAACGTCTCGAAATTTGTCAAACGCATAACCCATTGTTTTTTAGCATCCAAATATATGGGAGGGTTATAAGAAGAAGTTAAAACAGAAGTTTTATCGGAGAAGATGAATGTTTGAGACATCTCAAGATTCCCAGTAAGACTGCGGAAATGTTAAGGAGTGTTATCATATAAAAAGTTCAGCGCTAAATGTCCACAATTGTACGAATTTAGCTTCTGAAAAGCATCGTAGTTGTAACTAATAACGTTTAAGCGACCATCACTTTTAAAGTAATGAACGAGTTCTAGTGGGGTTTTAACTGTCCAATACTATCAAAGTATAATATATTTCGACCACGTTTAACATACGATGTCCAATGCGTACCTTACCCATCTGTATCATCCAAATTCACAATTCCACATTCGTTTTTACGGATACGTTTCGGTAACCCGTTTCGCATAAGAATACCTCTGAAGTATGGAATTTTTAACTCGTTTACGTACTTTGACAGATCGATATTGGTCAGTGGTCGGTGTGGTAGCTTATGGGTAGTTTTTTGGAGGTCGTAAATACAATCCTAATCCTTTTTTGTACGGTTTCAAATATAATCCTTTTCCTACAGGCGCTTGCTCCATCGCGATATTGTGTCGTTTCGTTTCTTCGAGCGCTGATTTCGCTGCTTTTGCTTCATTCACTGCTTTGGCAACCGCAGCTGCTCCAGTTCCTAACAAGCCTATAGCTCCGAGAGCGGCAAATAAAGGAATGAGCGATAGAAAACCACCTTGCTTGGGAATAGGTATAATCCGACCTTTAGGAGCAATGATACGTTTACGTTTCAAGGCCGCTAGGGCAAGACGAGCAGACCGTTTTAAAGATAACTTTTTTACTTTACCACCAATACGTTTTCTAGCTAATTTGATGGCGTTGTTGAATGTTAAAATACCCCTGCTATTCACTTTAGATCGTCGAACACCCATACCCAATTTTCTTTTTCCAGACATAATGCCGGCCACAGTAAGTGCAGCCGCTCTCTCTCCAAAACGAGCGTCCTTAGAACGAAACCTAGTCCACGCCTTATGTCCTAATATACTATCGGCTTTATGACGTTCGCCAAGGTCGTTAGTTTTTGAATAGACTATGTCGTGCTCTTTACAACCTTCATCCAACGGGTTTATTCCTTTGTCTCCACGAGCAAGCCTTTGATGTAAACGGGTGCCAGGTCCACAGTAGTTATACCCTGGTAAATGTAATTCTAACGGTAACTTATTAATGAGAGTGTTGATCACTCCCTTCCCCTTACGAGTTGATTGACGATTCTCCGATTTTCGCAGAGTACGTTTCATAACACATTACTCCTATCACAGGAGAAGAGTGACTGAAAGCTTGCTCCAACATCTTTATATATTTATACCCTTTACCCATATACGCTTTTTCACAACGTGTCCTACATGGAGCAGTTAAAGTTGGTGCGTCAGAGACAGAGGTTGTCTATTATAAATCGGGATAATTGTTTACCGACGCCGCAAGTTTTTAAACATAGTGTATTGTTGGAGGCAGGATGCAAACGCGGTATAATAGTAGGCAGTTCCGGATGTGGTAAAACCAACCTAATGATAGGTTTACTAGAACATCCAAACGGATTACGCTTCGAAAACGTATATGTCTATAGTAAATCTCTTTATCAACCGAAATACGCATATCTGCGCGAGCTGTTTCGATCATTACCCATCGGTTATTTCGAATACGGTTCTTCTGAAACTATATTACCACCTAAGGATGCAAACCAAAACTCAGTTATTATCTTTGACGATGTAGTTTGCGATAGTCAAAGCACCATACGTGATTATTTCTGCTTCGGTAGACATAAACACATCGATTGTTTTTATTTATGTCAGACATACTCTGCAATACCTAAACAACTCGTAAGAGATCATTCAAATCTCATTGTCGTTTTTAAGCAGGATAATACTAACTTAAAACACATATTTAACGATCATGTTACCGGGGATATGACTTTCGAAGCGTTTAAACACTTGTGTTTACACTGTTGGAAGGAGAAATATGGCTTTTTAGTAATCGACAAAGATTATCCACTTAATGGGGGACGTTATCGAAAAGGTTTCGACTGTTACTTCACCATAAATACCGAAGACACGAACTAAACGTTTTAGTAAACATGGACAAGCGTGTAGCAGAAGACTTGGTTAAAGCACGACGTCATGTTAAACAGAAATACAAAAGTCTCAAGTCTGAAATTGCACGGTCAGAAGTGGAACTACAACGCCGCTATCAACCTATCACTCAACCATTGCGTGAGTTTATAACCGGAGTTAAAACGGAATCATTAACTCCGAAAGAAGAACCCTTAAAAACGGAAGTGTCTTCTCCCATACCTACCTCGACTCCAAAAAAATTTTATAAACGACTTCCACCCTCAAGACGAATAGGTATGCCTCGCGAACCATCACCTATCGCCCAAAGAATGCGCACTACTAGCGTTCCCTCACCTGATATATCGGTTTTTGAAACAGAAGTCCTGGAAGAATCTGGGATCCCAACATTGGATCAATTGAAAGAACAACTTGCTGCTGTTGGGTTCAGCCCGGAATTCCAAACTTACATAGATGAGACCTTTTCTGGTAGAGCTAAAATGTATATGGAAAACATGTTCAAGGATACTAAGAACGAGTTCGATCATCATTATGGAGTACGATTCCATCCGGAATCTCACCAGTACCTAATCGGAGACGCGGTACTCACTTTTGACGAGAACGACTTTATTATTAAAAAACCCTCAGGCACAATTTTTAAATATACAGGCACTCCTGGTTTTTACGAATTAGTATTTAAAAAAGCACCTATTGGATACACCCAATCAGACTTGCAGAAGTATAAGGACCTTCTTACACGTACCAATGCTACCAGAAGAGGTTACATTGAGGGTGCACAGCTACACGGAACCGGAAAGAAATATTCACATATAATTAGACCCCTTCTAACTACTCCTGGGGCAAGATTCCGAAGCGAGTCTACACCTACTACACCGGTCACGCGATCGAAAACTCGCGCATTACCAAAACGTGGCGGTGGTGATATGCGCGTTCTCAACTATAATAATAAACAGGTGGAATTTGTACCTTGGAAAGATCCTAATAAATTAGTGGACAGATTGAGACTGCTTTTAAGTTCAAAATCGGCTGGTCACACCGGTCACACTAATGAAATCATATATATTATTGATGAATTGAGAGCTGCTAAAATTATCGAATAAATCATCACACGCGTATCGATCCGTTTCATAATATTGCTAACGTTAGTGCAATCATGACGCTCAATAAATTCGGTAAACATCTTCACAAAACCCCTGTCCGAGTGAAACTCGACACTCGTTCGAGAGTGTACCTATTAGAAGATATACAAAATGTAAGGTACACAACAATGATGTATATATGGGCGGACTCCGAGCTTGGGTGGACTCCGAGAAAATTAACTGGTGTATACACAAGTCCACCGAGATATTACAATTTGAGAGGTAGCAACAGTAAACGGGAATACACAATACCGTTTACAGAAGGGATTGTACAAGCAGTTTGCAGCTTACCACTAAGCTTTATGTTTGTAAACGATAAACGAGTTGGTGCTGCTACCAACTTAATTGGGAAACGATTGAGTAAAGGCGATAAGATTACGGTGAGAAGTACGTCGATAGATCCGTCTGCAACCGGTCCATTTTACTTCGAAGCTGTTATTAGTCATCCATATCACCATATATCCTCATTACCTCAAGACGATGACTCTGGATAAGTTCGGTAAACATCTTCACAAAACTCCTGTCCGAGTTAAACTCGACGCTCGTGCAAAAGTATTCCTATTAGAAGATATACAAAATGTAAGGTACACAACAACGATGTATATGTGGGAGGACCCCGAACCTGCATCGAACGATCCTTCCGACCTATCGGACTATTACAATTTGAAAGGTAGCAACAGTCAACGGGAATACACAATACCGTTTACAGAAGGGATTGTACAAGAAGTTCGCAGCTCACCACCATGCTATATGTTTGTAAACGGTGAGCTAGTTGGTTCTGCTGTCCACTTAAGTGGGAGACATTTGAGAAAAGGCGATACGATTAAGGCGAAAGATTTGCTATATCCATCTACAACCGTCCCATTTTACATCGAAGCTATTATTAGTCATCCATATCACCATATATCATCATTACCTCACGACGATGACTCTGGATAAGTTCGGTAAACATCTTCACAAAACTCCTGTCCGAGTTAAACTCGACGCTCGTGCAAAAGTATTCTTTTTAGAAGACGTGTCTAATTTGCACTACGAGACAATGTTGTATATGATGGGAATATACAATCATGAAAACGGTTATGCAGTTTTGAACTCCACCAACTTCGAGTATGTCGTTCCTCTAACAAAAGGTAGCATTAAACAAATCAAATACTATCCCACAGATGCGCAAATCTTTTTAAACGATACGTTATACGATGCCGAATCACTCATCGGAGTGTCATTGAAGAAAGGAGATAAGTTTAAGGCGAAGAAGCCTGGATCAAGGGACATATTTATTTTTGAAGCTGTTATTAGTGTTCCAGCATTTTCTAAATGAGTATCAAACGTCAAATAATTGAAGAATTGCATAAACCTGCTCGTAAACGATTTCGAAGAAGACACGTAATCGTAAAAGGCTTGAACGATTTTTACATGGCAGATCTTGTGGAAATGATTCCCTATGCTAAAATAAATAAAGGTTTTCGATATATTTTAGTTTTGTTGAATATGTTTAGCAAGCGTGTTTGGGCGTGTCCACTTAAACGAAAAACCGGTGAAGACGTCACGAAAGCAATGAAAAAATTATTATCATCAACAGGAGGTACCCCGGAAAATTTACAAACGGATATGGGAAAGGAATTTTACAACCAGCATTTTCGTAAGCTAATGCAAACTTTCAACATTAATTCATTACAGCACGTTCTCTAGTATGAAAGCAAGCCCCGTGGAACGTGTAAATCGAACCCTCAAAAATAAGATTTGGAAAGAATTTTCAATGCAAGGGTCATATAAGTGGTTACAGTTATTACCTCAAGTAGTTGCGAAGTATAACTCAACAGTACATGGAACCACTGGATTTAAACCTATTGATGTTAGTCGGAAAAACGCTAAGAAAATTTTACAGACAGTCTTTAAATTTCCAAAGACCATAGATCCGCGAAGTCCTAAATTTAAAATTGGTGATCACGTGCGAATCAGTAAGCACCGGGAAGCTTTCGCAAAAGGCGACACTCCAAGCTGGAGTACAGAAATTTTTAAGATTAAAGGTTAAAGGTGAAGGTGAAGAAATTCGCGGCGGATTCTACACGGAGGAATTACAGATAGCTAAACATCCAGATATATTTTTAGTGGAACAGGTCTTGAAAAAAAGTCGGGATCGCGTTCTGGTCAAGTGGTTGGGCTTTGATAACACCCATAACTCGTATATAGCAGCAAGTAATATAGTAAATTAAGTAGTATAGATGCATTACTTTACCTGTGCAAGAACATGCTACAATTATTCTAAATATCCTTGTGTGTTTTATGTTTATTTTTATAATAAGTTATATAATATACGTTTTTTTCTCAATATGTTATTTTATTTATAGTATATAAGATACAAAAAACCAGCTTATAATATGCATTACAATCAAACCTTACTAAAGCGATCAATATAAATTCTATTTCTATGTTCTATATCTAAAATTCTATTTAACACTACACCACATTTCTCGATACGTCTTTGAAACCGACAACGATCTACAACACTTTGCATCCACAATGATATTCGTGCTTGTCTGTAGGCGTAATTCCACGTAAATAAATAATGTATTTTATTATTCCCCTCCTTGATCGTAACGCGTTTCTTTTGGTTGTTCATTTTTGTTGTCTACAAACTCTTCTATTGTAGACGTAAATAATTCCAAACCTTCCTTGTTTAATTTATCCAACAAGCAATCTATACAGATATTTCCTTCTAAATACGATTCACACAAGTCTACCCCTTTCTGAAACTGTAGAACTCTTTCTTTACACTCTTCGTCGGTATAATATTTGCCCAATCCGTAGACTGCTTCGTGATCGGCATCAAAGCGTAGATCGCGTAACTCTTCCTGCACTCTCTGTACTGCACTTTTAAGATCAATAGCCTTAGGCCACGATTGTGAACTATAACACATCCACATCTTTATACAAAAACGTTTTGCAAGTCGATGTCACACTGAATTCTTTCCGGGTACAATGCCACTAGTTCCAAAGCACACACAACGTTCTCGGACGGTGGTAAAGCAGATAACACTTGTTTAACGTTTTCGGTGGAATCCCCGCTTAATACACTCGATCCTTTTAATAAAGATTGATAAAATTGAACAAAATCTTGCTCTACAAGGATTTTCAAACGAATTTCTAGCAGAGGAAGTAGTTCTAGAAGCTAAATGACGCTTTCAAATCTCAACCACACTTCCGACCCATCAATACGTTCGCGAAATCTCAACACATTCTTTCCTTCGATATTTTGGACGATAATAGTCTTACACGTTGATATAGTTACTGGATTGGTCGGTATTTCACTGCTGTACAACAAACTTTTTATAAGTTTTTATTCTTTCTTATAAACTTTTGTTGTTGAACTACATCAAGCCATTCCTCGAGCGTAAAAGTAACTAAACCAGTCCTGATTCCGAAGATTCTCACTCGTGGTAAAAGGTCTACGGGACACAATCCAATAGTTACCGCTTTACATTTAGATTTATTCAAATAGTAAAGTCGTCCTTCTAATATAGGTAGGATCTGTGACAATTTTGCTTTGCTGTCCGGTGATGACGATGAACTTGAAGATGCATTTGATACTCGTCCACTCGCAACGTTCTTGACGACTTCAATCGCTTTAACCAAATTTTCCATTTTACAGAGATAGTAATATAATTTACAATGCACTTACTTATGTAAATAGTGACGCACTTCTTGAATGCTTACTGATAGATTAAGCTCACTTAATGTTGCAATTGGTAAGATCCTATTTTTATATGGATCAATTCATGGTGGGGATAATTAAAGGGTGGGGTTTAAACGTAGTGGGGGAAAGTCTATCAAGAGTTCTTTTAGTCTACTTCCTGCTGCGAACATGGGTGCTGTACCTATAAAACTCTTAATAGTGCTAACCGCCGTTTATGATGGTGTTATGTACATCGCACGACCGTCGGAGTCCATTTCCGGGTCAATAGTGTTCTCACAAGATCCAACGCGTTACAACTTAAAAAGTGATGTTCTGCATGGACTAAACGTTTACAGTGTTTCATTAAGTAATGTTACACGTGTACCTTCATCATTCAAAGTAAAATTTCATTATCCGTCACATGACATCGAGACCAGCTGGCAAACAATTGGTCATGATCCGCACATTTGCAAACTGCCTGATTCACCAACGAATGTTAGCTGTATAGTTGTCGTCTCAGTGGCGATCTTTGTATTGGTTATATTTGCCATATTTTTGATTGTTTACGTGGTTATTTATTTGCTTAACCTTAAAGTTTAATAATGTGCATAATACAACATATTGTATTAAACTTTGTATTTGTACTGCAACCATTTTTTAATAAAACCACTTGTTAATAAAAGTCTTTTATTTTTTTTTGTTACAACATTGTATACAATCTAAACATTTATAATAAACCTTTTTGTAATTTGTCAGTAATTTATTAGATTTCTCTTTATAGGCTCACGTTTAATGTAGTTCAGTACATAACAGTTATTCGGATTACAGTCTGCAGGCATATACGTCTCCGGAACTTTAAAATCACTATTATGCACCTCAGGTATATGTGGGTTACGTTCTTTTGAATATCTAGTGAAGTTGAGAGTCCTTTCCTTGTGAAATTCTTCTTCAGTCATCCACTTAAACGGTCTATGTTCACTATTATGCAACCATGATCTATTAAACCAAATGTTGCGTTCTATATTATCCATCCACACATCAGAAATCTCGCTATGCCACGTGCGGCATACACATTTGAAAAGTACGAACGGACAAGTGTCCCCCAAAAGATATATTTCGTGAATATGTTCTCTGCCCGATTTCGTGCATTCTATTCTTTGTGAATTTATTGGTTCACCATCTTCATTTAAGTATAAAATTTCTATATATGAACATACAGTGTGACCTATGTCTTCAATGCTTTTTAATTCTACAATGTTGGGCAGTTTACATGATTCAATTAACAACCCGGTATTGTGAGTTTTAAAACGAGAAAACTTAATTGCGCCAGTCTTTAGTTCAATAGACCATTGATGTTCGTACCCCATTTTCTACTAGATAACTAACTATAAAAGTGGACAGAAAATGAGCTTATATAGAGTTTTTAAAAAATAAATATGTAATATCTTTAACTTACAATGTTGAACATAATTTACTGTTTGAGAAGTTTTTAAATACGTGGTTTTTCAACTAATTTATTTGTGAATGTCTATATTTTAAAACCCCAAAAGGAATGAATTATTTAACTTCAAAAATTAATAACACGCACGTGCAATTTGCAGAGATTGTTTTAATTGACAAAGATTACCAAACTTCTGATAAATTAGAAAAAACTTTATTCGATATATATGCGGTTATTTGATAAAAAATGTTTATCGGTACATACATGCAAACCTGAGTTTTGTTTAATTTATTTTATTTATGGAAATACTTTTTCAACAACACTTCCAAGATACTTTTGTAGATGAAAATGTGAACGCGTTTTATCCATCTTCAAATCATTAACATTTCTACATTGGTGCAATAATTTTAAATATAATAATAAAGTATATCATTTGCACGCTCGATTGCGAGTGTTTAAAAGACGTTAACAGAAATTTTAAATCATCCAAAAGTAGTAAAAAGATAATTATATTGAAACATACTTAACAATAAAGTTGAACATAATTTACTGTTTGAGAAGTTTTTAAATACGTAGTTTTTCAACTAATTTATTTGTGAATGTCTATATTTTAAAACCCCAAAAGGATTTTTTCTGAAAAGCAATACAAGTCGAGAAAATTATTTATTAAAAACCTGGTGTTAAGATGATTATTAAAACTATGCATGATACAATGTGTTGCTACATTAATTATATGAATCAATTATTTAACTTCAAAAATTAATAACACGCACGTGCAATTTCAAGACAGACAGAATTCCAGACTAACAAGAGATAGAACTTGTATTCTCTTTTCTCTCAAAACCAACGCAAACGGTTGCTTTCCTTTTGTGTGGCATAAATTATCTACAATCGATCATTCAAGTAACCGACACAATAAACGGGAATTGATGCGAGACTCTTAAATGCTTAACTGTACTCGGTTTTGAGAGTACGCCTCTCCCCTCACCCCTCTTGTTAACGAAAACCGGGAATTGTCGTCAGTCAATATTGAATAGTGCTCAAAAGCAGTAGTGCTCCAAGAGCGGTGTGCTTCAAGGCCATAACCGGCTTCCAGCAGATTCCTTCCCCAGCTCGATACAACTTCGGGCACAGCGGAAGCCAGGCCGCCGGCTTCGAATGAACACAAGCCGTGTTGAATTTTCAACGCCCAGCAGAAGGTCCGATCGGTGTGTTCATGTAAGGTAATGCAATAAACGTTTTAGCTTCTTTTATTCTGATTTGATTTAAAACTACAATAACAAAATTGTTTAAATCATTGTAACAAAAGAGATTCTTTAAATACATCCTTTTAAAGATCGTTTTAAGCTGTAACTTCAAGATAATTTAAACTCTTGATACACGGACTTAAGCTTTAAAGACAAGGATAATTTTAAAGGATCTCGAAATATGAATTATTTCTAAAATGAAGTATTGTTTCAGTTTATGGGAGTTTCATATGGTGACATAGTTCAGCATGCGACAACATCTCATTACAACTCAATACTTAAATAAAAAACTTATACATTATTATTTTTTAATTTTATAAACGTTTTAATTTAAACAATTTTATTGTTAAGATTCTAAAAAATTATCCCGCTTTAATTTTAAATGCTTTTGTAATTATAATATTTATTACTTTATTTATAAATTTAATAAATAACATTAAATTTATTAATACTTTTAAAGTTGATTATTTAAAAGAATGCGTTATAATTTTAATGAAGTTTTATTGCTTTGTTGTCTGGTTTCCACTCAAAACCGGCCTGATGACACCACCAGGTCCAGCGTTCGCCTAGTCGCCGGCTCAATCGACACCAAGCTCTCCGGGTCTATATGTATTTCGCTCACTTGAATATAATTAAATCTTAATAAGGGGTCTTTATGACTAATTCATAACTTCCGTTATTAAAAGAGATCCAAACATCTTTTGTATTAAAAAGTACTTTATTGTTATAAAATAAATGAATTCGTTATTCAAAGTTTGTATGAATATTACATCTTCTAGGTTATTATTAGGTATTATTATAAATTTTAAAATTTTTAAACTAACAAATACAAACCCATAATTATATCGTTTATTGTTTCCAGCCTTATTTTGTGGAACTCCATAATCATGAAATAAATAAAGATTATTAAAAGTTTCACAGTTTTATTAAAATATACCTGACAATATTGTTTCGACAGCTATGCTGTCATTATCAAAGGTAATATAATTATAAACAAACACGTCGCTAAGGTAGATACAAAATAGGTAACTAGATAAAATAATAATAATAATAATAAAAACTAATAATAAAAATCATAATTAAACATCTAATACTTCCAGTAACGGAGAATTACTGAGCTCAAGTTGTTCATTCATTAAAGGTACCCTGAGTTTGTGTTTGTATATCTCAAAGGCTTCTAAAATATCTAATTTGCGTTTGTTATTACAAAAATGTAGGAATTTAATATTATTTTGAGGAGTCATTGTGTGATTTTGTTCTAAAAGGTGTTTGGCGTAATTCGATTTTTCAGGATGTTTATTTTTGTAATGACGTACGTGTTCTTTATATCTTATGTCAAAATTTCGAAGTGTTTGTCCAATATATACCGAACTACAAAAAGAACAATTTAAACGGTAAATGCCCGATTTCATGATATCATGTGTTCTGTCTTTATCAAAAGAATATATCCCATTGACAATCAAACAGAAGACACAAATTACATATCTATACCATATTTTGGCAAAATATCAGAAAAAATTGCACATATACTAAGAAAAACCAACAATTATAAAATAACATTTAAAACCAACACTAACACTTTTTCATTTTTATTTAATGCTAAAGACAGAACACATGATATCATGAAATCGGGCATTTACCGTTTAAATTGTTCTTTTTGTAGTTCGGTATATATTGGACAAACACTTCGAAATTTTGACATAAGATATAAAGAACACGTACGTCATTACAAAAATAAACATCCTGAAAAATCGAATTACGCCAAACACCTTTTAGAACAAAATCACACAATGACTCCTCAAAATAATATTAAATTCCTACTTTTTTGTAATAACAAACGCAAATTAGACATTTTAGAAGCCTTTGAGATATACAAACACAAACTCAGGGTACCTTTAATGAATGAACAACTTGAGCTCAGTAATTCTCCGTTACTGGAAGTATTAGATGTTTAATTATGATTTTTATTATTAGTTTTTATTATTATTATTATTATTTTATCTAGTTACCTATTTTGTATCTACCTTAGCGACGTGTTTGTTTATAATTATATTACCTTTGATAATGACAGCATAGCTGTCGAAACAATATTGTCAGGTATATTTTAATAAAACTGTGAAACTTTTAATAATCTTTATTTATTCCATAATTATATATTTGGATTATTTATAATACACGTTTTCATTTAGATGAAATTGCTCCTGCTACATAAAAAGAGATACCACTTGGAACGTCGCGTGTTCTTTAAAATTCCCAGAATTTTGCAAGTTGCATGACGAGATTTTGACTACTTTTATTTGTGTGGCATAATAACTCGCTACTGGACCAGTGGTATGAAATATGAAATAAGCGTATTTCATTAATTCGATGTACAGCATTTGTAATGGCCTACTGTAAGCTATACGAGAACGAAAGTCAGTCAATACACGTTCACTTCCGCTCCACATTTAGATGTAAAAACATATAACTGACTATACATTGGCGGGTTGGTAAATCATTCTACCATTTCTTTTCGAAGCGGAAGCATCATTCGATTTAAACGCTTCTTAAAGGTATTTTATTATAACAATTTATTTATTTATTGTGCAATAGAAATTATTGTTTGGTTTATTTTTAAATCGAATTTTATTAAACATGTATATTTGTTGAGAGAGGATACACACAAACTAGTTGTTCAAAAGTAGGTCAATACATATAATCTGCATTTCAGTGCAAACGCATCTTTTTTTATGTAGTTCATGTATATTCGTTGTTTTAATAAATTATACTTTTTTGTGGATTGTTTTTACAGTTTACAGGTTATGTATTAATTGTTGTAATCTAAATAAATTAAACAAATAAATTATAATTTATAACTCTGATTAAAGGTATAGGTACATTTATTATAACAATTTATTGTAATTGTGAAATATTTCGTGGATTGTTTTTCGTAGAAATGTAATCTATTGTTTATTTTTTAAAATGAATTATAAACATACCTTTGTGCTTATTATTAATTGTTGTATTAATTGTTGCAATCTAAATAAATTATTATTATTATTATTTTTGATTTTTATTATAAGCAAAAAGAGAAGGGCTACTAAAGTGGAGGGGCTTGGAGAGCAGGAGGGGCTTCTAAATGGGAGGGGCTTGGAGAGGGGGGGGAGTGACTTCTAAATGGGAGGGGCTTAAAAAGTGAAAGGAGGTCAAATGGGAGGGGCTTAAAAAATGAAAGGAGGTCAAATGGGAGGGGCTTAAAAAGTGAAAGGAGCTCAAATGAGAGGTCAAGGTTGTGTGGCTCCACTAAGCCCATTTGTTATCTACTATGAATAAATGAAAAAACATGTTATCAAGCTGTTCAAAATTCGAATGTCTAGAAAGAATGGGTAGCTCTTACTGAATATACGAAGAATACGTTTTAGGTATGTATTGAGATACATAACATTTCTCTCATATATGAATTTGTATACAACTATCTAGATCTTGCCACCGTATATATTTAACATAAAAATAAATGAAAACTATAAACTTCTTTTATCGTTTTTTATTTATAAAATTTTAATAATAATAATATTAAATGTTTGCATTGTACGACATATTGATAGGGTAGGTGAATTGCAGGCATTTAGCAGGGCCGTGTTTCTAACTGCGGATCCATAGGCTAGAAGACGAATCAGAAAAAAGTATTAGGCAATGTTCATTGAATAGACTACCTGTTACATTTCATACCTTATTCGTTTCGATAAACATACAGTCAGCATACGGTTGATATCTTTCTGTCTTCACAACACCGTTTCTTGTAAAACGCTAAACTTGATATTAATTTCAATATGACTACTATATTTTTAATAGCTTACACTAACAACACGTTTATGATATATAAAGCAATAAAAGTTGCACCTTGCTATAATGGTATCAGTGTAAAACATTAATCCCTACTTATATATTTCTTGTTAGTGATTCGTAGATAATCGAACTTTGTCTAATTAGGGGAAATCTACTAGCTATATAATAATATAAGATTTTTATATTACATATCAGGTTTCAATACGGAATATATTCATTTATGATATCTAGTTAATGGGGATATTTTGCGTTAAAGAGATAATGAGAAAAGGATGTAATCCGCCTTGATTCCTAAGAAATATGTAATACTAAACATGTGACTATATTGAAAGTAATTATATTTGCTTTCATAATGATCATGTCGGGTTAATAGCTTCTCGAGAATTAACATAGATGCTTAAATAATTCACTATAGATTTTTTTTATACCGCATCATCCTACTACATATAACCATATCAGGTTTTCATTAAATCAATTAAACAATCGCGTATAAATATTCATAATCACTTTTGCACTATTATTCCAGTACACGTATCAAGCTAGCAAATAAGTTTTTTAATTTAAACATTAATGATAAATATATGTTTTCATCCAAGTTGAAACTGACTCAGGGTTAATCCGTGTAGAACCTAACGGCGATGGTGTAGACTCTAATCTTTTTTGTATTTTAACTATGAAAATTTAGAAACTAGTTAAGTGTTCATGCATAACTCGTATTGTATAAGTCTGTATATAAACCCTCTACCTATGTAATTGTTCTTTGAAAGTAATTAGTCTATAATAAATTGTATATGTAATATGTATAAATACCTTAGCTTGGGGAAATTACAGGATTTCTAACGATGATAATTTAGAAACTAGTTAAGTGCTCATGTATAACTTGTATTGTATAAGTCTGTATATATATTTATTTATGATATCTAGTTAATGATATATGTTGCGATCATGATTGAATGTAATCTTTTTTCCTGTAAGATGCTATAAAAGCCGTAATTAATATTTCTTAATATATAGTTTAGTTTAATCCGTGTATGATAGCAATTAGATGATAACCGTTTCTTGTAAAACGCTAGACTTGATATTAATTTCAATATGGCTACTATCTTTTTAATAGCTTACACTAACAACGCGTTTATGATATATAAAGCAATAAAAGTTGATTTGCTTTCATAATGATCATGTCGGGTTAATAGCTTCTCGAGAATTAATATAAATGCTTAAATAATTCACTATAGATTTTTTTATACCACATCATCCTACTACATATAACCATATAAGGTTTTCATTAAATCAATTAAACAATCGCATATAAATATTTATAAACACTTTTTACATTATTATTCCAGTACACGTATCAAGCTAGCAATGTTTTAAGAAATCTGCTGCTTAAAATCCCTTTGCTGTAAATTTTAAATAATTTTTAACTAAACAAGTGACTATATTGAAAGTAATTATATTTGCATTGTTTTGAACATAATGGTATGTTATAATAAGAAATATTCGACGGGCATCGGATGAAACAATACATTTTACTTGAGGTTTCTTGTTGGCGTACAGATAATCCTTATAGATCCGGTTCTGAGAACTGAGGTGAAATCAATAATGAGAAATGACAAGTTTCTACATATTAATTATGTTACACATTTTAAATGTTATGACTAATAGATTTATATTTTAGGAATGTCTGTAGTTGAAATGTTATATGCAAATGAGATATAGAAAATGAAATGCTCGATATGAACAGTCATATGATGTGATCCTGATTGATTCTTTACTATAAGATATTACAAAAGTTATAGTGTACGACATGTAGTTAAACCTAAAAAGAGAAAAAATAGCGGTTAAATGCAGGCCTTGATAGTCGTATTCTATTTAGAGTGTCTTCAGGAATTTATTTGAATTCATTATCAATATAAATGTTAATTAATTATTATTGAGATGAGATATGCAAATGATACCGTGAATTAATTTAATTAGCAAAAATGATATGTGCAAATGAGAGATAGCAAAGGTGATAATTAAAAACAATTGATATGGTTAGAAGGGGTGAGGTAGCATGTGATCTAATTAAATTGATATGGTTTACGGCTACCTATGACATGATTAGAAAGGATGATCTAATTAAAGAATTTGATATGATTATAAGGAGTGAGGTAAAATGGCGACGAAAGTTCCAAAATGGCGCTCGTCCAATCAGAGAACAGCAGGCGTGTCATCCAAAATGGCGCTTGTCCAATCAGAGAACAGCAGGCGTGGCCAAAAAAAAGTAGTAGGGGGCTGGCCAGGTACCCGAATACCTACTCATGCATTTATGAACACTGAAATATAGATTAAGTTTGGATTTTTTTTAAACAATGTTATAGAAGATACAGATTTTTAATTAAGCCAATAAAATAACACATACCTTCACTTGTATAGGACATTTTTCTCAAACACTTAAGACGCCTGTAAATTTTTAATACACGTCAACGTCAAGCGCGTCAACTGCAAGTGCATAACGTCGCCTGTTGCACTTTTCTTGTAAACCATCTTTGGGGTAATTACTCAATTTCAATTCTTGATAGGGGATTAGTAAATTCATTTTTGAGGTTAGTGGTTATCTGTGATTGATTTGAAATAGGACTGATAGTGAAATTAGACTTTGACTTTTTTACGTCTAGCTTGTATTAAACGGTCCAGTGTGCGCTGTTAGCAACTTGTATGTTGAAAGCTGCGTCCTTGAATAAAACTGCAACACAATTCGGTAAATTCTATTGCATTCCAAATAAATTACCTTTCAGCCGTTTTTTACAAACTATTATCTTATCTTATATAAAAGCGAAATTCTCAATATTTCAAACTGCACCAACAATTTATAAACTTTAAATATTATGGATCTATTGATTTGAAAATTTTCCCATGTTTAGTAATGAATAAAATGCATATGTATCTGTCTATTAACACTTTTATTGAGTTAATGAAGAAAAACAAATGCAGTAGTTAAACATGAATAATTAGTTTAAATAATGAAAATGATTTTATTTCTACAGCTATATTCCGCAGCTACAATAAAATGATAATACGTGCACATTAAATAGCAAATTTATTATTGGAATACCCACTGTGAGGCAGGGCAATATTAACATTCTACTGACAACAAGTTTAAATTCTAACACTCTTTGTTATGTATTGAAGCTATATGATACTTCAGTGTTGAATTTCTGGTAAACTTCTTGTCGCATATTGCGCAAGAAAAACATTTTTGTTTGGAATACTCGAACTTAATGTGTCGAACTAGAGAACCTTTGGCCATAAAATAGTCCGTCTGATATATAATATCCTGGATGCGAATCTAAAATATTGCTATGATTAGAGTATGTTTTTGTGTAATACTTAGTAGTGTTATGAACGAAAACAGCTAAATCAAAGATTTCCAGTGTCATGCTCTGACCAATTAATATTAAAAAAGTAAACTCTTTAATGAAACAATTTGTTATCTTCAAATCTTAGGTTCTTTATCAAACTTACAAATAAAGAAAAAGTACCATGACTTACACATATTACATTTACTATATGTTTACTAAGTTAAAAGTTGAAAGTAGTTTTCAAAGAACAGTATTATTAAAACAATGTTAACCATTGTATTGTTTTGGAAACTTTTTGGTTGGGCACTTCGTGAAATTTTAAATATGACAATTTTGGAGTTCTTGTTTTTATCCTGCAATATTTTCCATAAACCTTAGATATAATAATATGGCAACTATATCACAACACTATCACACGGTAAACTATGTTTCTAACTTGGTCGCCCGTAAGCAATAAAACGATCTAAGAGTTGACTGATTCCAGTAACTCTAAAACCCAAGTTCACATTGAAAATAAAAACAAGAACATTTCCATTTTTATTTGGGTTCCCTACTTTAAAGTGCTTCTAATATTGGTTGCAGTTTAAACGTTGACTATCTCACTCCACCTCAGTTTTGTTTATTTTAAGACAAGGATAACAACATTGTTTCTGTAATCATACTGCAGGTAGTACAGCAACGAAAGAAAAGGTAAGTGGCAAGGGTTAATTATTGAAACATCCCTACAAACATGAATTACGACACACCAACACCTACCTCAGACCTGAATTTATCTAGATTTCAGCATTTAAGTAGATTTTCTAGTTACCAATTATAAGATTCAAAAACCTCAAAAATAATACATGAACAAAACAAAATTTGAAAATGATCACAAATGTTAGGAGTACTACCTTTCAACGATTTAATTGTTCGAAGTGTATGCCCAAATTTATTAAAATTCATAACATTTTTAAAATGGTGAGAAGAATTACATTTACTTCTGTAAAGAAATTTGGTATTCAGATCATATTACTAGTATGGTTAGTTAAAAGTCATGGGCATTGAAAATTTTCCTATATTATTTATTATTCTTAATAACTAAGTAAGTGCTATATAAGTTTATACATGTTACATTCAACTTTACATAGTTACAAAATTTGAGCTTACAATACTTCTAGGCTTAGGCCATCTTAGTTACTTCTATGCATTATAATAGCGATGAAGGCGTAATTAAACTATGTCTTTTCACATGCACTGTCAAATTCGACTTCTGATGGAATCTTTTATAACAAATATCGCAAACAAATCTGGCTTCCTGTCCACATTCATATCGTAGGTGACTCCTCAGATGAGTTTTTCTCTTATAGTGACGCCCACACTGGTAGCAACAGAACCGATTGTCTGAAAATTAAAGATTAACATTATAAAGTCTAAATATTTATACTTTAGTTCCGATATGTTTCAATTATACAATTCTAGGACTACATCAAAATATAATATTTTAAAACAATATTAAGGTAGAATTTAACTAATAACAACATGCGTTTATGGACTTGCATTATTGATACTCTTGAACAATAATGTTCGTAATTCTAGAGTTTCATAAATTATACATTGTATAAACTACAGCACTCATGAATATTTGAGAGAGTAGATGTTGCTTTAAACTTCCCTTGTGTTTAGTTTTATATTCGCAATTGGGATAGTTGCAAAAAATTTGTGGTACGTTTCCACATTCGTACTTTAGGTGTAGTCTCAATGTCTAAACAGACTTATACGTTCTTATGCATGTTGGATAGATATGATAAAATAAACCTGAAATCAAGTTACATAAGTGAATTACTATCCTGTGACCAAGTTTATTGACTTTTTTTATTTTTCCACTTTATTTGCAATTTGTACTAGTACATTTGGTAAATTTTGTGTCAATTAATGGCATACAAAAGAAAGCTCAGAAGAAATCTGCTATAGCTTTAGTGCTAGTTGTGTCGTAGGGATAAAACTTACAAACTAAAACACAACTAAAACTAAAATTCGTAGCACCTTTGAATGTAAGCGCCCCAATATTTCAATGTTTCAGTTGGAGGCAGTGCCCCATACCTCTGACTTTGAAAGCGTATTGCTCGTAAACTATTGAACCAAACTAAATATTTAAAAAAACGATTCAGAATCCAGTTATCTTACACAGAAAGCGGAAAAAAACGTAATTAAATCCTACAATCACCAAACAATAATTCGATGTAATAGAATACTTTTCGGTTACAAAAATGATACACAATCCTGTCTAATAGCGGTCTGAATGGTTTGATATTTGTGTTTTATTAATTTAAGAAAAATAACAATTAATAATTTATTAATTATTTTAACTATTAGATTCCTATAGTTTATTCAATTTCAAGGTGAATACAAAATCAATACAAATGCAAAAAAATTAATAACTATAAAAGTCACAGTTTATTATTTTTAAAAGCATTATAGCACAACTTTAGTTTCCTCTTTTTCTTTCTTAATTACAGACAATAATAATTAATTAAAAATAAACCTAACTTCATTTTGTGTTTCATAGTACAATAAGTTTATTTTTCTAATGTACACTGGCTTGCAAAAAATTCGCATACGCCTATTTTTGATTGTATTAAGTCGGTCTTAATTTTAAATTGTCAATGTCAATCAGTTAATAGTTATTTATATTATTAGGAGTATAAGTGAAGCTTTATGTGCTGAAGCTGATAGGTTGACTGCCGAACGGAGTGAGGCAGCCAAATCAGCTGAAGCACATAAAGCGCTTATACTCCGAATAATATATGCGATTTTTTCTCCAAACGTGCAAAATTATAATACAAAAAGAAAGATCTAATTACGGAGGTTATTTCGGAAAACATTACACTTGTACGAAAATCGCAACGCCTGATAGACAATTTCTAGATATTACCGTAGCAACCCACCAAACAAGATTTTTTTTGCGAAAAGAAAAGTCAGTCCACGAATTACGCAGTAAAATAGTAGTGTTTTAAGTGGATAATTTGAAGAATTTTGTGGTAATGTCTAGTTCAGGTGAATTTCAGTTGACGCCGCCAGAAATAGCCGAAGCAGCAAGAGCTGAAATTGAAAATCTTCTTCCTACAAAGTCAAGCGCTGTTTATGAAGCAGCGTTCAAGAAATTCATCGCATGGTGTTCGGAAAAAAATGCATCCGTTTATTCAGAAAGTGTTCTTCTGGCGTATTTTTCGGAGATGGCCAAAAGAATGAAAAGTTCAAGCTTATGGTCGCATTATTCGATGATCAGGACATTGTTAAATCTCCGACATGATGTTGATATCTCAAAATATTTAAAGCTGCGTGCCTTTTTGAAAAAGAAGAACGAAGGGTATTCTCCCAAGAAAGCAAGAGTTCTAACCAAAGAACAATTCGATATATTCATCTTTAACGCTCCAGATGAAAAATACTTGGCCGCAAAGGTAAATATATAAGTTCTTATTACAAAAATAATTAAAAATTATAATTTATCAGGTTATATTAATATTCGGAATATCTGGAGCATGCAGATGCGATGAGCTATATAAGATGACGCTGGATGATGTCGAAGAACAGGGCTCCATATTGCTAGTAAAAATCCCTGACAGCAAAACAAATAAAAGTCGTTCTTTCACTGTGGTTGGCGAGACGTATATAAATAAGTACAGAAAATATGTCTCCCAGAGGCCTGAAGGATTTGAAGAAAGAAGATTATTTATAAAATATCAGAATGGACGATGCTATCGGATGATTATGGGAATCCACAAAATTGGAAACATAGGAAAGGAAGCGGCTACATATTTAAAACTGCCCTATTGTAACGAGTATACAGGGCATTGTCTAAGAAGGACTTCGGCGACCTTGCTTGTCGACACTGGCGCTGACATTAAGCGACATGGCTGTTGGAAGTCTAGTTCCGTTGCAGAAGGATATATAGCGGAATCCTTAGAAAACAAAAAGGAGATTAGCAGGAGGATTCTCATGTCGAGTACCAGTACCAGGTTTGTTTTTTTGAGTTTAATTTTTTAATAATTAATTCTTCTTTTCTTATCAGAGAAAGTGATTATGGTCCCACTACGAGTAAAGAAAATGTTAGCTCATTGGAACTGCATTCTACACATGTAGTTAGCGACAGCAATTTGAAAGAAATGACAAAACAGCCTCTTGTTCAGTATGCGACGAAGTGTACATTTAATATTAATATTAATTGTAATAAAAATTAACAATAAAATGATAATTATTGGTAGTTACATACTTACCTTTTTTACTAAATCAAGTAGCTTAGGCACATAAAGTACTTTATGTGCTTAAGCATATAAATGAAACTTCTACTAGCAGAATTCTGTCATTAAAATGTCACTTGTATGACGTTTGGAGAAAAAATTATTTTGTTTTATTTTCCTAGTGACAGATTTATCCGTCAAAAATGTAAAGTCAAAAGTCAGAAAAGTCACGTTTACATAGCAAAAACTGCATAAAAACTAGGTTACTTGATTTTTAAAGTGTATGCGATTTTTTTGCAAGCCAGTGTACTTGAAGCATTCAATTTTTTACTAAGTTTTCAAAATTATCAATACTGGCAATGTCCTCTCTATGTGCATGTTTTGCAACAAAATGTACTTTTAGATCGTATTTTCGTCTGAAACTGTAAGAACAAACCTCACATTTAAATTTCTTGGGCTTTCCACAATCTTGACGTAAATGTACACTTAACGAATTCTTGTTCTTATATTGTTTATTGCACTGCGAACAGATTAGTTTCTGAGAAATATCATTCATATCTATGTTCAAAAAGGTTCCTGAAACAAAAGCTTATATTTATTTTTGTTAATTGCAATATAATAATATTTTTAATTTCGATCATTTTATGCCACAACATTGAAACACGAGTGTTTTACTACACAAAAATACGATTTACAAAATGGCCCCGCGTTGAAGCCGGTGAAATAAAGGTTTTATTGTCAAGATAAAACAACAAAAATAACTATAAAAGCTATAAAAATACACTCATACTTACTGTAACTAAAAACTCATATGTCTGCCTCAGCTTGAGATTTAAACTCTCTCTTTACAAATTGATTAATCAAGTCGTAGGTATTGGTTCCACAGCTGTATAAATTGTGAAAAGGAATAGATAAGGGTTTTAAACACAATTAAAAACTCAAAAAGGGCGCAATCTGGTTCTGATGCTTTAAGTTAATTATAAATTAACTAATCAAAGATGTTATTTTGAATGAGCATTAAAATTTACTAAATCCATTAACCAGAAAATGAATAAAATATTTAGTTGAAACAAAAAAAATTTTTGTTTATTTACAAGTGTTGAAGAAATGAAACTAAGCTTTCATCACCAATATGGTTCCGTTTTGTAGATCCATCAGTTTTGCAATAATAACATTTATTAACAAAAGAATGGGTAAAATACACATACAAAGATAAACAAATAAAACACACCTTGTATATTTATTACTAATCCAATCTAAATTTATTGGATTATAATTATGTCCAAAAGTTAATCAATAAAAAAATTCACCAAGAACGTTTCATTTAATAAAGAAAACAAACAGGAAAACTTATTGGATTGACCACAAAATTGTTCAAAACACATACTACCAATATTAGAAATTTGCATTGACTGATCATGATAGCAAAGTATTTCAAAAGAATCGATTAGATCAACCATAAAAATTGTTCAAAACACTTTAATTTAAATATTAACCTTTGTATAAACTGAGCTTTTCCTGGACAAAATTTATAAACAAATCTCTGAAGGAGATTAGACAAATTATATCAGTTCAACAGTATCAATATAAATGAATTGCAATTAAGTTAAAGCTTAAAGATTTTTTAACTATCAAGGAGATCTCTCCCTAAAGAAAATTCATAACTATGACATTCTTAATACTTGAATTACAACAAATACCACTTAATATTACAGTACCTTGCATTTTCATTCATTAAACTCATAGAATACCATACATCAAGTCCAGTAGAAATTGGAAATTCGCTTTTCCTGCGGGGAAACTTAAGGTTGAATTCGGCTCAGCATCGAAGTGTAGATTCTGCATACCAAAACGTGATCCAATCTTAATTGATAATAACAGCTCATATGGTTTCATAACCCAATAAAGTCAAGCACGAAAAATAACCAAGATTTTAATTTGTGCTTACTTAATAACGTCTTTAATTTTCACCCAGAAAAACTAATGGAACTGTTCTGAAGCTTCCAGTTATTTTAATTCACTTATTGCATTAACTGCCCTCAAATTCTTTAAGAGGAATTTTAATTTTACAAAAGCACAGGAATCGGTCACTACATTTAGGATTGCTTTAAGTAATTCTTCCTATAACGTGAAACGTATTTAACTTTAAAACTTTCACAATTCACAAAAAACTATACGGAACGGTAAATAGAATATCTTGCAATTCTATAGGATTAAAGAACTGTAATCCATTGACACTACATAAGAAAATTAATCAGGCCTATTGACCACAATGTCGACTGCATACTCACAGCCTGCAGTCACGAGTCTTCAAGTCAAGTCTCTGCGTCAAAAAACTCTGTCTCACGTTACTCCGCGCGCAACATCTGTTTTAAGGCGGCAAGGGCGCTGGTTGCTTGCCTTACTATAGGATTCACGACCTTACGTATAAAAAGCAACACCAATCTTTCCCGCTGAAAGCACACGTGTGTACAAGAACACGCTAGCAGTAGACGGTATTCATACACTGCATCGACTTAAAATTTAAAACACAAATAACAGACAAAGTAAAATGTATTTACGAATCGTATACACTCAAAATGTTTACCAAAATATTTCTATAAATGAGATGACGAAGCGCTTCTCATGATTTCTTTTCAAGGTTTCTTTTTGAAGAAATTGACATTATTTTTAAAATGCCAGGTCGCAAGATACGAAAAACGACATCAATATGACGTTACATTATTTCATTATAGCAAATATTAAACATTCCCTTCCTATAAATGCTTTCTGTAGGAAATGTTTGCCTGATGAACTGCATATTTAAATAAAACGATATCTACAGGACCGAACTTAGGATTTTTAACAAGAATTAATACGAAATTCTATATACTAAATGCCGGTGGAAAATGTACCCGCCCACTCGTCAATGAAAAAGAAAAAAACAATAAAAAAAGAAAAGCTGTGAAGCCCGTCTTGTTTTTATACTTGAAACTAACGAAATGCCAAAAGGTATACGAAGATACCGTACTAGTATCAAAACCAAAGCACACCCAAAAGTGCTTAACGCCCAAATCTATAAGACCCTAAGTGTCTAAACATTCAAAAAAAAGGAAAGAGGGAAGGAAAGGGACTACCCGGCTAGGAAGATAGAAGGGAATAAAGGTAAGGAGCGCCGAATAGAGCTGAAAGGAAGCCACCCTAAAAAAATGTCCTCACCGAACACTCACGCAAAACCGAAGGTGTTGGAGATGCCAGACGCACCAACGGGGACCCCAAAAGTCATGTACTAGGAAAGTCAATCTCAAAAACACCCACCAACATCATAACTTGTAGCAAAAGCTACCTATACTGATTCTAGTACTCGCACAAGAGAGTGCAACAGCAAGGTGCCGCTTAGGGTACCAAACGGCAACACCCCGAGATCTCAGGTCTACAGTAGTCCGATATGGCACTGACTGAGCCTTCACAGATCGAGAAGAAAGAAGGAAGAGAAAGAAATAAAAGAATAGTAAACAAAGCTGGAAAAGGAAACCTACACAGATAATACTTCACTCCAGCAGAAGCCAGAACAAGAACCAATTCCCCCACAAAACACCCACCGTCCAACGTTAGGACCTCCTTCTACCGTCAGGAAAGGTTCAAGCCCAACCACTACCAAAACAAAGCACCAACCGCCACCAGAAGAACGTCACTAAACTAAGAAAGTAGTCAACACTACCCATTCATCACTACATGCACTCTGAATACCTATACAAGGTAAGTATATACCAAACGATATACCAAAAGTAAAATTCAAGCTCAATACTTGAACGAAATGACGTAAACCATAACTGAAAGTCAAACGGTATAGAGTTACTAAAACTCCTTTTCAAATTCTAACATAATATAGGTTACCTATAACTAAAATTCAAACGATATGGAGTTACTAAAACTACTATTAAATTCAAACCCAAGATAGGTTAGACATAACTATAAGCTAAGAACTTAAGGTTGATAAAACCTCTCCCAATTACACACCTCAGGTTATATAGAAACCTCATCTTATTCTTAATGAAAAGTCATCAGACTGTACTACAAGCTAAAAAGTTAAGGTTAATAAACCTTTTCATATAACGCAATAACTGCAAACTAAAGGAATCAAGGTTAATAAACCTCTTCGGAATTAAATATTTACAAGTGGATAAATTAAGGTTAACAAACCCTCATATTTACCAGTGAAACATGCTAAATCTTAACCAACGATTGGACGACTTAAAGTTACTAGAACCTTTTCAAATAGTCTCCAAAGTATATTGGGTCGTAGCTATTAGCTGAAAGAAATAAGGTTAATAAACCTATTCATAATAATTGAAGTCCGTTAACTTCAACGAAGGACAATATAGCTGAAGGTTGAAAACCTTTTCAAAGAGCTTACTGACTGTAACTATAAAATAGATGGTTAAAGGTTAATAACCCTTTCCGTATTATCTGGCTCAAAAATTGTATCAGCCTCTCCAAAACATTATGTCACCAGACAAAAGAAGCTCACACTAAAACAACCAAAAGCTGTCCAATTGGACAATTTGTATCAGCTCTACTGAAACGAAAAAAGAAGGAAGCACAATAGTGCTTTGTTCTAAAAAGAACAGATTCCAACATTGCTAGTTCGTCCCTTAGAACGACAGGAAAATAGAGCACAACATGCACTAAAACGCAAGACGTTACAAACAACTGTAACACAAAAATCCCATTAAAAGGATACGGTAGTGGGTCAAAATCCCACAAAAAGGTACGGTAGTGGGTCAAAATCCTACAAAAAGGTAGGGTAGTGGGTCAAAATCCCACAAAACCAGAACCTCCGAAAAGATGGCAGAAACCGCACAAAGCAAAAGGTCTCACAAAGAGCATGGTTCCCAAAAAGAACCGACAGATTGGTTGGTCAACATAGACCAGTAGGACAAAAAGTCCTCAAAGAAGGTAGTTGAAGGATGGTAGGAAAGAACTACCTCAGCTTTACCAGACTTTTACTGGAACCCGACATCGGTGAAGGAATTTCTAGAGCGCCTCCCACCGCGCTATAATAGACAAAGTCTAAACAAAAGGTCTAAAGATGGTAGAGAAAGACCACAAGTGCTTTACCGGACTCTTACCGGAACCCGTCATCGGTGAAGGAATTTCTAAAGCGCCTCCCACCGCGCTATAATAGACAAGGTCTAAAACAGAAGGTCTAAAGAAATATAAATTTCTATAAGGGGGGAAACAGTTTCAAAAAGAAACATCAAATTTAACTAGTAACCAAAATGACTCGAAGGACCAGAAGTCCTTAGGAAGAAAGTGGTCAAAAGATGATAAAAAGAACCACAAATGCTTTACCGGACTCTTACCGGAACCCGTCATCGGTGAAGGAATTTCTAGAGCGCCTCCCACCGCGCTATAATAGACAAAGTCTAAACAAAAAGTTGGAGAAATATAAGTTTCTCAAGAGGGAAAGAATATTTCGTAAAAGAAACATACAAATTTGAATTGGTCAACAAAGTGACTCGAAGGACCAGAAGTCCTTAGCGGAGGAGTGGTCAAAGGATGGTAAGAAGGACCACAGATGCTTTACCGGACTCTTACCGGAACCCGACATCGGTGAAGGAATTTCTAGAGCGCCTCCCACCGCGCTATAATAGACAAAAGTCTATAATTCAAAAGAAGTCAAAACCCGAAAGCTTGTTCTGAAAAGAACACGACCTCACAACTCGATACGATAACACAAAGCTTAACACCATAAGATCACTAAGACCTTCATAAATTCTCAAATATCATACAAATTCCAACACAGGAACACTCATACTGGATTGTCACAGCAAACTGTAACGAAACTGAACGGTACATACGAAGCACCATATACTTCAAAAAGCAAAACGGTAATGACGGTGATCAAAATCACCAAACGGTACGGAACAGAGACCATAATGCCTCCAAAAACACAGTACTAAGCGGCACTGCAAAACGATACGATACGATATTGCCTGAACGGCACGGAACGATATATGGCACATGCCAACGATACGATAATAAGACAGAAACTGTCTCCCAAAAGTGCAGTACGGTACGGAACTGTACTACAAAACGATACTGTAAAGGGACCAAACAGGTCGCCCTAGGAAACGCAGTACGATACGAAACGGTACTGCAAACTGTATCACCAAAACCTCACACACCTAACTTCAAAATGGTTCAAAACCACAAGACCTAATAGATCTCAAACATATTTATAATTTTGCTTTTAGAAAAAGCTTATAGAAGTTCAACGAACTTAAAATGCACAAGGATTCAAAATCCCAACAGATTATTATGTTTCTGAATATTCAAAATGAAGTAATAACTTCACACAAATTTCTAAATAGACAGAACTGTCAAAATCGGTAAATATATACTGGACACAATCGGGAAAATTTGTCTTACACCCTGTGTGCGTTCCGACCAACCTACCAAAAAACACCCAAGGGATAAAATATCCCTGCGGTACTCTACGCCAACACAAATCCATACAAGATTTCCAAGAAGATATTCAGTCACTCAAATAAGAAGAGGGCACTCAACAAATCACGCCATCATTGTTTTATGTAACTCCCACAACTAAAGGGGATAAGAACACAACAGTACTGACCTGACAGAACCATGAAGGAATATTATACCAACAGAAGTTTAGTAACTATTATTTTATTAGAATGGCGAATAGACTCCTCTTACGTACTAAAGAAATCGTTTATCAACTTTCAGTGCCACATTCACATTCAATCATACCAAGTGTATTCACCAAACCAAGAATAAGGTTAAAACATGTATTTAGGAAAGATGGCAAAAATAAACATGATAAAGGTCGTAAGTTGGACGAGACCTATAATATTATTTAAGAATTAGAAATTTATTGCTTAGAAAAATCACAATGATTTTCCTTTAAATCTTTGATATGGAAATTGCCAACAGAATGTCCATCTAAATCTTGTAAATGGTAAACAAGTGGGGACAAAACTTTGGTAACTTTACAGGGAATATATTTAGGGGCTAACTTCTTAGAGTAATCTTTAGAAGCATCAGACAAAGTAAAATTTCGCTTCCAGACTATATCTCCAACAGAAAATTTAAGCGGACGTTTTCGTAAATTATACTGACGAGAATTCTGCTCATAAGCTTTATGTAATCTGGACTTAACATCCTCATACAATTCGGGAAGCTGAGTTAGCTCACGGGTCCAAAAGAGTTTATTTGCAATCTCTAAAGGTTTATTGGGATCAATAGGACTATAAAAATCTCCACTAACTGGAACATGTCGGTATTTGGGACCTGAATAATATATGTACATAAATATTATACATTCATACAAATATTGTATGTAATTTCTGTAATGAGTATTAATTTCTTTAATGATTTTGGCTAATACAACACCCCAAATGGACAGTGTTCTAGATTATTACGGCACAACGAAACTAAAAGGTTAATTCTTTATTTTACACACGTTTTATGGATAAACTGCTTCTCAAATTTCGGTAATTTCTAATTTAATCCACTCGAAGAATTAAAACTGTATTAACAACCACTTAGTGCATTTAACGGTAAGCGCAGAGACTGTATTAGATTATTAATTTGAACTCAAATTAAATCTCACACACAATTTGTTTATAGAATTCCTACAAAGTTTTCATTATCAATTGTCTAATCAATTTATTAGATGGCGGTATAATACTGAATCAACGCTAACAAAACTGTACTGTATTTAAACTAATCGTTTTAACTGCAAAACGTACTATAATCACTTGTCCTCGGCAAAACTGAACCTGTACCGTATTTTTATATTTGTCGCTAGCTCACCGTACGAGACTCTGGGGAAGACTGCTCTTTGGGGTGCGGAAAAATTATTCTCTCCTCTGGATTTTATTTAGATTCACCTATTCCAGTGAGGCTAACAATTAATGGACCAATCAGAAAATAACCACTGAAAAAACCTTCTAAAATATTTTTGTTTAAATTGGACATTACCGCCAAAACTCGGTGCCCTGGGTAGGAATTTGATATTTTGCAGGTAGTTGCACGATGCCTTTTTATAGGTCTGCAATTGAAGATAAGCACGCCCAGAAGCTATAAATTTTAAACTAAATGTCTTTTCTGACATTAGATTCCTTTGTCAAAAGAAAACGATACTTATTTAGAGATATTCAAACTTAATTCTGGCTAGAATTTCTTTACGAAAAAACAATTTGCAACCGTGGGAATGCTTTAAAATGAATTTTTTAAATTTACAAAGACGTCAGTTGCTACGAATGACATGTTTATTGTAGGAGCAGTATTATCTGTAATTTTATTCTAGAAGGAATGTCATTTGTATGAAAACATTTTAGTGTGACCCATGGTATTTAAAAGAACACCATTTAATTCTTTACATTATATCGTCTGTATTCTTAACCCAACTAAGATATATTGATGTGTACAGGGCCGAACTAAGATTATTTGCTATTAATGCATTTAGAAATACATTAAAATTGAATCTGTATTTTGAACACGTTATAACATTTACATTTAACAACGAAAACCACAACGAATGAAGTAAAGATCCAATGTAAAGATCGCAAACCTAACCTTTTATTCTACTATATAAACCTAAAAACGTCCGCGTCTGCTGTTACGCTACAGGAACCGTGAACATACATTTTACAGAATAAGTTTTTCATAACGACCGTTATAAGACCATGTTAGATAACATAATGTTACTATACATAATGTAATATAACGTTAAGATGCAGAATAGGACCCTTAATCCTAATAACACAATATACTATTTGTTGTATCTAAATAGTACAGTCATATAAGGTGAAATAAGGGGTAAACCTCGGAATGAAAGTAAAAAAGCTGTATTTTTGCATGGACCTTTGTTTTAACGTTCTGAAAACTGGCTGAAAAGTTTCTTTTAATCTCGTGTACACGTCACAAGATATTAAAGGTCAATGACCACGAAAATCCGTTTTTCGCAATTATCTCCTTTTCTATGCGTCGTATGTCATTTAAGGTTATTATATAACTTGTAGATAATAAAATTATCTACAATTTTTAAATGCATTTTGTCGTATGATCAACTGTTCTCGAGATATAGCGCGGACAGTGGTACGCGTGCATCCATATACAGATATAGAAAAACAAGTTGGAAGTATCTACGAAACCATATGTATGATAAAGAACGCGCTAGTAAAATAAAGAAGGGTTTATATCGGGCCACGTCTTTGCTCGTCTTAGTTTGTTTTAGTGGGAGAATATTCGAGCATAAGAATATTTATTTTATTTTCAGTCATTATGGTTAAAAATTGTAAGCTACTTAAAAAGCAAATGATTATTCGATCCTAATTTGCCAAATAATTTTTTTAATTCTGGGAAAACTTAATATCATGAAATTCCCTTTCAATACAAACAACTACACCAATTCTGGTTGGTAGTTTACTAAACAACTTTAATGCTCGAATATTGCCCCACTAACACAAACTAAGAAGAGCGTGACCCGATATAAACCCTTCTTTATTTTACTAGTGTGTTCTTTATCAAACATATGGTTTCGTAGATACTTCCAACTTGTTTTTCTGTATCTGTATAGGATAACGCTGTGTAAACTGCGGACCCAGGTATATAGTTCGCTATACAAAGTTAACTATTGAATAAAATGGCACAATATTATTATTTTTTATTATTTTATTATTAATTAAAAACTGTTAACATCAAATAAAAAAAATTCAATATTGTGCCATTTTATTCAATAATTAACTTTGTATAGCGAACTATATACCTGGGTCCGCTATATATACTATATATAGTATATATATATATATATATATATATATATATATATATATATATATATATATATATATATATATATATATATATATATATATATATATATATATATATATATATATATATATATATATATATATATATATATATATATATATATATATATATATATATATATATATATATATATTGGTTTAATCGACGTTGTCAGACCCGCTATATGGTAGGGTCGTTAGTAGACCCGCATTTTTTGATTTTTAAAATGTGTATATTTTACATAATATTGATCTATTTCTGATAAGCAATATTTAAGATCCTCGAGGGGTAGAAATATATGAAAAAAAAATATTGGTGATATTTGACAGTCGTTCTTGAACCCGATACATATTACAGTGTTTACAGACCCATTTGTATAATTTTAAGCAAGCCTACCTACCCTACCGAACCCAGCAACGTTGCCGAATGTATCAGAGATAAAATTACGATTGACGTAATGATTTCGGGATGCTAAGCACATAAGTGATCTTTATTATTGTTGATTTGTTCGTAAATTCCATAAATAACCTTAAACACAGTAAAGTTAACGTTTTCCGTAAAACGATGTAACTGAAAATTATTATTAACGTGAGAAAATAGCATTGAGCCTCTTTTGTTCTAAAATACATAAGGTTTATATGCAAATAATTGTTTTTTAACAATTTGTTTTTAAATCATTTATTTTAACAGGATTATTTTTGTTTACAAGAATACAATTAAAAGTTTCGAAGACACGTCATGTATATGTGTTTTGAAAAAATAAATGTTATAGCCAAATCTTTTGACCTCCTGAACATTTTACTGTTATGTTTCTATCACAAATGAACAGTTTCTAAGATATGTATATTTTAATGCCACGGTAACAATTCAGTCAAATTAGTAAAAATAGAGGGGAATTGAGGTATATCCTTGGATTTTTGATAGGCCTTCTTTGTGATATGTTAAATAACCCCTTAAAAGTTACTACTCAAAAGTGGTGAACCAGAGAAGCTGATGAGGGTAAGCCATGCCCCCAGATGATTTTTACTGTTTTTTTCAGAAACTATTAGGTTTATCAAAATGGAGCCAGTTAGGTAAAATAGGATTTTATTTAACTTTCATACCAAAAAGCTAAGAAGACTTTGTGCATGTTGTCTTGTTTCTGTGTAATCGAAAAACGATCATATGTCACACAGACAAATAATTTGTATCGGTACATATTATACGAGAAGCTTCGAGCATAACTTTGTGTGATCTGATGTTCATCATGAAATAGCTATGGAAATCTCGTTGAGCATCGAACGCGATCCTGGTTCAGTCTTCTTCTATCTCAGCATCTCCAGCAAAATCTACGAGGCGATATTATCATTATTATTGGGGCTAGTCATATGGTAATTCTCGTATTGGCAAGATACATTTTAGGGGTATACCCTGTACTAATCAATCTTTTTAGTGAACCTAAAACGTACAGGGTACTTCAGGGTTTTTGGATCTCTCTTACTTCGTTCTTTATATTGATATTCGTATCGAGTAATTTTTTTCTTGAATGGTTTTTGTTTTGGAATTCTAAGTTCACTAAGTTCAACGACTTAATTCCATGCCTGCTTTAAATTGTAGCTAGATATTTAACATTAAATGGGACTTCACTCATTTTACATGTAGGATATCTCGAGCAGACGATGCCAATTCCTGAGGGTCAATGCCTTTGATCAAAATAGGCCATTAAGCACAACATATCTATGTTTAAAAATGAAATGTTACAAAGCTATAGACCTTCAAAATAAAAAAGTGAAAAATGCAATTTGGATAAAATTTTGTGTTCAAGGACAGTTGTTATTAGAACATACATTAGTGTTATTTTATGCTTGTGGTAGCTGCAGCGTACCCGCTACCGCTAGATACGGAATTCTGTGCTAGTGATATGTTTAATGAATACACCATTGAATGCAAAATTTAATTCTTCACAAAACAGGTATACTTGACCCAAGTCGAATAGTGACAAGTCAAATAATGCTCTATAAAATGCAGAAAGAAGATAAAGGTAAAACGTCATGCAGTATGACGTACAAACGAAGTAAGGAAGATTTCAAAACAAGGTGAAATGCCTATACATTTGGGTTTCTATGAAATAATTGTCCAGTACAGGGTATTCTCCTAAAGATATTCTTTTTACTGCAAAATTATCACAATACTACAACCAACAATAACAACAACATCGCTTCATGAATTTTGCAGAAGTGATGCTAAGGTTGCACTGCGAACTCAACATTTTTTTTCTTAGCTAAGTACTTGATGACGAATACAAGATCGCAATAAGTTATGTTCTAAAGTTGCGCCGACAAATGTATTGGTAGAAATTGTTGGTCTACATACAGGGTGTTTTAATCAACTCTCGTATAAATTGCATGTGTGATAGTATTCATCAATAGGAACAAAAAACTCTTTTTGTTTTTACGCAAATCGACAAAAATTTGCTAGAAATGTCAACTTTTGGGAACTGCTGGAAATTATAGTCAAAACAAATTGCGACATCACCTAGCAGCAGCTGCGTCAATGTATCAGATAGGCACATCCAGCTCCAAGTGTGATTCTTAGACCAGTGACCTGCTACCCACTCTTCAAAAACCATCCTTTTTTCGGTTATTATGAAAGATAGACACTAATGATTTTCAGATTTTTTGTTGCATTTTATGTGTACTACCACCTATTCAGAGGATACGAATCTTAAGTGAAACATCCTGTATGATATATATTCATGCGCCAATTAAATAAGCTTTATTTTATCTAACCCACTTAACAACCAGTACATAAACCTAACAGTTTTTGAAAATAAAACGACAAAATCCATCTGGGGGCGTGGTTTAATATTGATATTTTACAAAGTTCAAGATATTATCTACTCGTAAACATGAACAAATCAAGCATGAAGTCATTTTCAAGTTTAGCTGACCAAAATACACTACATTTGATGAGTTTAATCTAGATTTAAAAAAATAGCAGTTTCTATTTTTACTGTGCGTTTGTACAGTTACAAGAAAATTATGGAATGTTCGATCCCTACTTTCTGCTTAATGAATTTGAAGGTACAAAACAGTATACACCATATGGTGGTTAAGTGCCTTTAACAGAAACGTCGAAAGTAACGAAGAAGAGAAGAAGTTTTTTCAAACCTTGCTGAATTCCGTTATATTGCACTTGTACTAAGTTAAAGATCAATTTTTATTGTATTCTGAAATAGCTATTTGTGAATTGGAATGTGTATTATATTCTTAGTGACGAATTGTACACCAGAGATTTTCTGATTACATTTGAAATATATGTAGTTCTAAATATACCAGGCGCAAATCATATTAGTCCACCCTGTTTCATTATTGTTAAAGAACGTCCCACGGAATTTATTCCATTTATCTTTTGTTCTATGAGGTGGCCGTTTCTTGTTGCTATAGTGAAGTGCTGCTACTGCATCTACCCCATACAAATGTTCATGAAATTCAATTGGGAGTTGCAACATACACTGCCCCTCCGAACCTTTTGAGTGCCCTGTTTCTATTAAAAGTTCCATTAAGTAATCTTACAAATTACAGACGAGAAGGTTTTCCTTCAGTGTTTTAGCAAAAAAGTCACAAATGATGCTCAACTTAGTTCGCCCATTTTAATTTTTGATAAAGAACACCTCACGATTTTTACCCTGAATGGTCTACGACGTAGTTATTTATTGGTGGTATATAGTACATATCGTCTCCGTTTTTGCATATGTACTTAATTGTTTGAAATGTTGTAACTAGCAATGTTGCTAGTTGCGATTTCAAAGAATTTATCATGCCATCTGTAACAAAGTTTTTATAAGCATTTAAACCGCGTTCCTGGAAAATTGCTAGAAAATAGTTCCGCTAGTATGCATTAACGTCGACGATATGTATGAATGAGTACTGTGATCCAGTGATAAATACGTATGTGTGAGTGTAGTATCCAATGCAACGAATATAAACAAGGAGTCAGAAAATAATTCAGAAACCAAATAGTTCAAGCATTCATTCTCTCATCTTAACAGTAAAAGAATAAAGCATTCATTAACCACAAACAGTCTTTCAAACAAACAAACACAGAAGATATTACATGTGGTGACCGCCGACTTGAATTGAACACGCAACAATCTGTCAAGAAACTTACCCTTGCAAGCATACCATTCAAGATACTAGGATCCTATTTATGAAGCAGATGTCGAGAAATCAATTAGCATAATTCCAGTAGAGGATCAATACTCTCTCAGCACCACCACTACCAGTACATGGAGCAGTTCCATCGCTGAAGTCATAATCTATCTGAAGTCACGGTTGTATAAAGTTTTTTTTTGTTCTAAATTTTTCTGCCATCAAAGCAGAGTATCTACAGCATTTAAAGAAAGTATTTCAACGCCTATATCATTACGGTTTACTATCAAATTAAAAAAAAACAATCTTAGAAGCCAAAGAACTAACTTGTCTCGACCACACAGTGAACAGTGATGGAGTTACGCCGCAAATTTCAAAAGGAGAAGCTATTCATAACTTTCCAATCCTTAGAATGCAACCAGAATTATGCCGTTTCGTTGGCATAGATTGTCGATTTAAACCTGAGCTAAACCTATTTATTCCAGAAAAAGTTTCAGAACCCTACAAGAAACCCACACAACAGTGTGTCGCAAAACGTATAATTACAAATCGGTTGTTGTGAACTTCAATAAACGGTCCTACCAAAAATTCGTTACTTCGTGTGATCGGGAACACAGGGAATACATAGCAGATAAGCTCGGATGCAGCCCATTACAAATCCTTCTTATCTTTTTTTTGTGCCGTTTACGTATAGAACGTTCGCAATTACTTTTTGTTACCTGTTAGATATATTTGTGTACATATATTTACCATTTTCCTTTTATGTTGCATATACGATTATGATCCAGCCAACAACCTACAAGTCCAACAGAATCATCATACGTTCCTCTTAGGTTAAGTTTTGTAGTTTTTAGTTATTTACATTTTGTAACGAGCCCTAAAATTAAGAATCCGCTGTCTTAGTTTTAAGCGTTTTCAATTATCTCATTCGATTCTCACGTTTATTAGTTCATTTCTATAGGTTAAGTTCTTATCATTGTAACGAACATTAACATTAAGAGCCCTGTACTAACTTTAATCAATTGTAAAACCAGCCAAAGAAAAAAACGCGGTTTTTTACGTATCTATCAAGTTGCTTTACAATCACAACCGCATCTTATGCGTACATTCACTAGTTCTTTCCAATCCTGTCCTCAAGCAAACTGATGGAGAATTTTTCTGCTGGAAAAATTCTAAAAAACAAGGGAGCAATAAATGTGATGATCACCGTTGCCTTGGATACTTTGTACTATCCAAGGAAACGAATATAAACGAGGGATCAGAGAATAATTCAGAAACCAAATAGTTCAAGCATTCATTCTCTCATCTTACAACAGTAAAAGAATAAAGCTTTAATTAACCACAACTTCAAACAAACATACAAAGAAGATATTACAATACTTTTATACTAAAAAATTTAATCAAGTTCTTGAAATTTATCGTTTGATTACTACGGAAAATGACATATGTACTTTTCCACCTTATTTGGAAACCATCCACTTTCCCCAGAAATTAACTTTTCCGTATTATGTTGCGTTGTCTCACTTGTTCGAAAATCCTGTTAACCTTACTCTAATCATTTATATAAAAAATGAATTCAGTTATAAAGTCCTACTTAAAGATACCATTGATATGAACACATGGACTGTAGGTATTAATATATACTTTCAATCATACAAATATAACTTTATAAAATATCACTCTCCAAACTCTAGTGATGCTCAATTTCTAATAAAACTTGAAAATTGTTGATGTATATGCTAGTAGATCAGAGACCTTACTAATTATCGGAGACTTTAATATTGACCTATTAAAGGATTCATATTATGAAAATAGGCTGAGAACTTTAATTAAAAATAATGGACTACATCAGATTATCGACCAACCTACAAGAATCACTAAGGACAGTGCTACACTCATAGATCTTCTTGTATCTAATGAAAAAACCATTGATGCCCAGGTACACCATGTTCCAAAAATAACCGATCACTCAATAATAACTGTAAATGCAAAAGTGAAAGAAAAATATGAAGAATATACAATACAACACAGAGACATGAGCAACTTCAATGAAATGCAATTTCAATTAGATCTAATGGATCAACCATGGAATCCGGACTGTACAAACACCAATCAACTAGCAAAAACATTAGTTAAAACCATAATGTACACACTAAACAGATATGCTCCAACTGTTAAAAAAACCATTAAATGTCAATGGAGTTGTAAGCGTTGGTGGACCCCAGAAATAGCCTAGGAAATTGAAGAAAGGGACAGATTATATAAAAGAGCAATCTTTACACAAGAAGAAAGTGATATGAATAGGTATAGACAACAAAGAAATGGAATTGTTAGTTTGATCAGGAACCACAAGAGAAATTATTATCAAGAAAAAATAGATGATATGAAAAATAACTCAACAGAAATGTGTAAAACAGTTAAAGAATTAATTAAAGGAGGCCATAACAGACAAAAAAAAGGAAGGTATTATTTTTGACAATGAGTTAGAAAAAAAGGAAATTCAAATTGCAGAAAAATTCAATATTTACTTTATTAACAGCATACAACAAATTATTACATTAACAAATTTAACCCAAATTGAAACTGATTTAAGCCACATTAATGTACATCAATGTAAGTTCGAAAAATTCTTACCAATAGAGTTTTTGGAGTTAAAAAAATTATAAACAATTTACCTAATAAGAATAGTAGTGTCGATGGTATTACAGTAAAGATTCTTAAATTAGCTTTCAATGTAATAGGACAGAGATTTTTGCATCTAATTCAAATGAGTCTAGAAAGTGGATCCTTCCCAGAAACCTTGAAGACATCCCATATTATCCCCATTGAGAAGATAACCAACACTAACAAATGTGAAGAATACAGACCGATCAACATGGTGCCAACTTATGAAAAATTATTAGAGACCGTCTTAAATATCCAGTTTCGTGACTGCATTGAAGTGAACAAACTGTTAACACCTCTTCAATCAGGGTTTCGGAAAAATAATTCATGTGAAAGTGCAATACAATCAGTTCTTTTGAAATGGAAAAATGCTATTTACAAGAAGAAGGTGATAGGTGTAGTTTTTCTAGACTTTAGACGTGCTTTTGAGACTATTAATAGAGATCTATTATTATTGAAATTAAAAAGATATGGGTTCGGCCCAATAGTTATAAAATGATTTAGTGAATATCTCAAAAACAGATTTCAAAAAACTAGATACTTTAATAGTACCTCTTCAGCTAAAAGAACTACCTTTGGCGTTCCACAAGGAACTGTATTAGGCCCTGATTTATTTGTACTATACATAAATGATATTGTTAATGTAATTAAAAAATGTAACATTCAATTATTTGCAGATGACACTTTAATATATTTTATAGGAGATGATGTTGAAAAAGTAATAAATATCATCAATGATGAATTAGTAAATGTATATAACTGGTTAGGTAAAAATAGTCTTTCTTTAAATGTAAATAAAACAAAATTCATGATAATAAAAATAAGTTTAACGAAATTGATACATCTAGTCATGTGGGAATACAAATTAATAGTCAAAAAATAGAACAAGTTTATGAGTGGAAGTACTTAGGCGTAATAATCGATTGTCACTTAACATTTTCTAGTCATTCAAACTATGTTATGAGTAAAGTTGCAAAAATAGTAAATTTCATGGGTAGATTAAGCCAAAATCTTAGCAAGTGGTCTAAATTATTACTATATAAAACAATAATACTTCCCCATTTTAATTATTGTGCTAGTATACTTTACCTCCTAAATAATACTGAAATTAACAATCTTCAAAAAAACAAAATTGTGCGTTAAGAATAATATTAAAATGTAGTAGGTATACTAGCATAAGAAGAATGTTCCAAGTTACATCTTTGTTAAGTGTTAAGCAAAATATATTTTATAATACGATGATAATAATATTTAAAATAAAAAACCGAATATATCCAGAGCACATTTTAAATGAATTACTATTCGTAGAAGATGTTCATGATCATAATACTAGAAGTAGAAATAATTTTTATGTTCATACAGTAACAACAAATATAGGACAAAATAATCTGTTTCATAAAGGTTTAGTTGAATATAATTCACTTCCAGCTAATGTAAAAAACTGTACATCTTTAACATTATTTAAGAAACAGTGTAAAAAATATGTAATAAATTACATTAATATTTAAGAAATTATAATGTATTATATGGAATTTATCTAGTTATATGCTATAAATAAAGTATATTATTATTATTAATAAATATTAAAACCTTCAATTTTACAAAGCCAGAGAATTATTTGCAAATGTGAAAAGAACTCGCATACGAGCTGATGTAATTCTTACGTCACTTTTCTCCATTAAATATTAAATGCGAGCTATTATAACCAAACGTTTATAAAACAAAGCTTAACATATGCGCCATGGCAATGTTGCCAGATCCAGGGCTTAGGAAGTCTGTAGAACATAGCGGGTTTGATAGCGTCTTGTATAAAAATATACGATATACACTTGAAAAAGGCGCGACGCCCCCTATAGTTCATTGTGATGAACTACGGTTGTATAAAAATTTTTACAGACCCTACTTTTCCAAACCCAAATTGTATATTTTTTTATTGCAGTTTTAGATAAACCTTATCCTGTAGGCCTCGAAAACATAGGAGAACGTTGCCAGACCCAAGCCCGGGTCTGAGAGCGTCGAAAATGGTCCGACAAGTCGGTAGAATATAGCGAAACGGGTATGTATAAGCGGTTAAACAAATATATATATATATATATATATATATATATATATATATATTTACGACCAGTGTATAAAGTGAGGTCCGTATGAACAAAGTTCACGTTTCAAGTGAGGTCCACAAACAAAGTGAGGACAAATATACGGACCTCACTTTGAAATTCGATAATATTTCGTGTAGAGCTTTTCGAAGGTATAAGTTGGCGATACTGAAAAAATGGGCTGGACCTCAGATGTTGCCAAAACGGCTAGAATTATACAGATTAGTTCAAGGAGTTGACGCCTGGAGTCGCTGCGCCAGATGTATATTTTTCAGACGTATAATTTCTTGTGTGAAGCTTGTATGAATGATGCGCAAAGTGAGATCCGAACAAGTGGCAACGATGGAAATGAAAGTTATACAATATTGATTTTAATTCTATTACAGAAGAGAACGGAAATACCCTAAATAGCCGATTTTATTTCTTACGAGCGGAAATCGGTTTAGAAAAGTTGTATTATTGTGCTGTTACAAAATTTCGATAGGGAAATTTTTAGATTTAATTTCATCGACGTCTGATTATTTGTAATTAGGCAATAAAACTAAAATACATTGTAAAAGAGATTAATAAATCTTCGAGGACTTGCAGCCTTTTTATTTTTTTGTATTAATTAAGAATAAAATAATTTTTTTTCGAATGACATTTCGCCTAATCAAGATTAGGCTTTTTCTAGTCTTTAATAGTATATTAAGGGCTTAATTGAGTGTCTTACAGCCCGTGCAGTCAGTTAGCGCCTGAAGCGAAAACCGAAGGCGCTAAGACGATAAAGAGCTCTAAAACACTAATTAAGCCCGAAATGCGTACTTTAAATGTGCGGTCTAAGATTAAATTAAGTTTAATTTAAAATAAAAATAATTTAAAAAGTCCTAAACTTCAAGTAGGTAGGTGCTATGGTCTATAATTGGTCTATAATAATAAAAAAAAAATTCAAAATAGATTCCTACGCTTCCTATACTTTAAAAAGTTTGGTGATTACCCTGACTACAGAACAATAAGAACAGTGGACTTACGGAATAATTTCAATTTACCGTCACTACATGACAGACGCGAGTGTTCTATGCTGTCCTTTGGATTTAAGATTGTCAATAATGCCATCGACTGTAACGAACTTTTAGCAATGTGTCCTTTGAAAGTACCCAGAAGAAGTGTCAGAACAACTAGCTTATTTCATATACCTTTTAAAGTAATAACCCATAGTAAACCGTTGATTAAAATGTTAAAATTACTTAATTATGTACATTTGCATTTAAGAATTGACATTTTTCATATTACATATGTTAAATTTAGATGCAGTGTGATCGACTATTATAAAATGAATGAATGAATCATCTTAATCTGGTTGAGCCCTTGGTGTGTCTATAACATATTATATAATAATAATGTATTGAATTGATCTGTATATATGTATCCTAACACATTGTACTGAATTCATGTAATTAGGCAGATTTGCCTGTTTGGATTTAAATAAATAAATAAATAAATAATTATTCTTATTACTATGGAGACGTCGTAAACAAGAGTAGTAAAAGGGGGTGCTCTAATTTAGCGATTTACGCTCTAGAAACAGTCCGCAAAATAGGTCATAATCATGTCATAATCACCCGAGCGGACATAATGTATATTATATATTCAGGGACTAAAATGCATTTTTTAAATTATTAATTAACACTTAAAAAACACTTTTAGTCCAGTGGTATATACGCTATTTTTTGCACGTCTAAAGGACTTAATCGCAAAAATTCAAAATTTCGTTACATGTCATTCGGACAATTGCCAAAATCACATAGTTTCAGGATAATAAATCCTAACATGTACCGCGATTACTTTTTTTTGTTGTTTACTTGTTGTTGTTGTCAAGGAAACACTTTACTCCCTCAGGGAATTCCACCCCAAGTAGGGATTTTTAACGTGCCAAACATCGCATTGACACGGGACCTACAGTTTTACTTCCTATCCGAGAAGAAGGCATGTTTTTAATTTTTCTCCGCTATTAAACATTACCAGCTCAGCCGGGGATCGAATCTGCGGGGCCTGGCCACAACGGCCAATCGCTATTTTGGCCGTTGTGGTCATAATCACAACGGTCTCCGTGACCATAACGGCCAACAGCCACAACGGCCAATTTGACCATATCGCCCAACTCGAAACTTGACCATAACGGCCACCATGACCACAACGGCCAACTAGAAACTCCACCCCATCCGCCGTTTTGACCACAACGTCCACCGACGCTTATGTATTGGCGTCGCTGGTGACGATGACCACAACGGCCAACTAGAGTGAGTGACCACAACGGCCAACTATGGAGCGTGACCACAACAGCCAAAATGACCATAACGGCCAACTGTGGCGAGTGGCCACAACGGCCAAAATGACCACAACGGCCAACTAGGGTGAGTGACCACAACGGCCAACTATGGAGTGTGACCACAACAGCCAAAATGACCATAACGGCCAACTATGGCGAGCGACCACAACGGCCAACTTTTTTCATACTGTTATTTTGGTTTTGTTAAAGCTCATTTCTCTCTTTTAACTTAGCCTGTATTTCAATAAGGTACGTCCAGAATTTAACAGCGAGGTCTGATGTCAAAGTAGCGCCGATTTAACGTGACTTACCTATTAGCCCAGTAACCTAGTACATTTTACCTTGCATGAAATGGGGTAGTAGATTTCTTTTTTTATATTGTATGTGATAGTACCGAGATGCCAAATCCAATTTTTCGACCTCCGCGACCTTCCGGATCACCGCCAAAAAGAGGTAAAACCGAAGAAAAAAAGCACTTTTTTTAGATTTGGCCAATTTTGACCATGAAGGAACACTTTTCCGAAAAAGACAATTCTATTCATTTTGAAAGCACATTAAATTTGCTACAATTTAAGACTAAAATGGTTCCTTAAGGTCTAATAGTTTCCGAAATATCGCTCCTCAGAATTGGTTGAAATTTACACCCATGCTATTTTTCAAGTATTAACCTATAGAATTGAGTTCAAAGGTTCAAAATAAGAATAGAATAAAATTGAATAGAATAGAAAATCTTTAGTCTTATTCAAACAAAATCATTTTTTACAATGGAATCTTAAAAATAATCCCTCGTAAATGGCTCATGTTGTCGAGTGGGTATTACCAGAAATATGAAAAGGCGACAGGGAAAACGCCTTTCAATTTGGTTTAAACCTCTTGGAAGGTCCAGGTTCAAGATACTCTTCAGCCTCTGTGTCCATGTTCTCCTGTACTTCTTCAGCCTGGTCAATTTCCTTATCTGGAGGGCTGTTAGGATATACAAGCAGTCCATCTAGCTCATCGTCATGTAGTAGGTCATCGAGCTTGGCAGTATCCATGTCAACGATGATATCTGGCCGATTCTCGCAGGACTGTTCACTACATTGGCTACATACAATAGAGCACTTCAAGCCTGCTTTTCTGCAACAGCATGCATTGTCACATCCTTTCTTGCAGTTGCAGGAGATCATTTGCATGAGGTGGGAAGGGGCCGCATCCCTCGATATCATAAAGGCCGTGAGCTGTAAGAACCCACCCCCATTGTTAACAATTGATAACAACTTGTTTTATCCCTGACCAAAGAAGCATGACGTAGAATCACATCCACTAAAGGCATGGGTGAAGGGCTTGAGGTGACGGTAAGAAGATATCGAGGTGGTTGAATAGAGGACATCTGGTATTTTACCTCTTCCGCACTTCTGAAAGTAGATGTTACTGTGTTAGTAGGGACAGAGGATATGGTGAAAGCTCGTGTGTGAAGTTCTTCAGTTCTTCATCCGGCTGTGACACAGTGTTAGGGGGTCAACCGTCACCTGTCTCTTGCCAACAGTCACAGTATTCACAGAAGAAAGTGATACCACTTTATTCTTCCTTTTGAATTTGAAATTTTCGTAGTTTTCCCCTACAACCTTCAACATCGCTTCCTTACCCATATCTCTAGCCATGTGACAGTTGACCTCTTCCACTCCAACAAGTCCACTGCTTATAGACATGACGACTTTCGTATTAGGGAATGGAGGGTGATGCAGCAACCAGTCGCAAAATGCGTTTGCATGTTAATGTAACCCGAACCGAATGTTTCATATACTAAATTTATACATTATTGAACTATTTGAGAGGTATTATTAAAGGTTTGATGCCAATTCTATAAGTTAATACTTGAAAAATAGCATGGGTTGAAGTTTTGACCAACTTTGGGGTGCGATATCTCGAAAACTATTAGACCATTAGTAACCATTTTGGTCTTAAATTGTAGCAAATTTAATGTACTCTTAAAATGAATTGACCAGGCTGAAGAAGAACAAAAGAACATGGACACAGAGGCTGAAGAGTATCTTGTACCTGGACCTTCCAAGGAGTTTAGACAAAATTGAAACGCGTTTTCCCTGTCGCCTTTTCATATTTCTGGTAATACCCACTTGACAACATGAACCATTTACGAGGGATTATTTTTAAGATTCCAATGTAAAAAATGAATTTGTTTGAATAAGACTAAAGGTTTTCTATTCTATTCAATTCTATTCTATTCTTATTTTGAACCTTTGAACTCAGTTCTATAGGTTAATACTTGAAAAATAGCATGGGTGTAAATTTAGACTAATTCTGAGGAGCGATATTTCGGAAACTATTAGACCTTAAGTAACCATTTTGGTCTTAAATTGTAGCAAATTTAATGTGCTTTCAAAATGAATATAATTATCTTTTTTGGAAAAGTGTTCCTTCATAGTCAAAATTGGCCAAATCTAAAAAAAAGCATATTTTCGGGGGTCTTACCGCTTTTTCGATGAACTCTGAGGAGCTATATCTCGGAAACTATTAGCCCTATAGTAATCATTTTGGTCTTAGATTGTAACAAACTTAATGTACTTTTGAAATGAATAGAATTGTCTTCTTTGAAAAAGTGCTCCTTCATGGTCAAAATTGGCCAAACCTAAAAAAAGTGCAAAATTTCGGCGGTTTTACCTCTTTTTGGCGGTGATCCGGAAGGTCGCGGAGGTCGAAAAATTGGATTTGGCATCTTGGTACTATCACATACAATATAAAAAAAGTCTACTACCCCATTTCATGCAACTGATACCTCATACCCCATTTCAGGTTACTGAACGATATATTGAAAAATGCTTTCTCTATATACAACTGCTGCCCTATGCAGTTGACGACATTTTTCTTTCTTAGTTTCTCGGCAAGTATCCCAGGCAGATTAAATTCTGAAAATTTGATACAGGTACACTATAACTATTTACAGAATCATGATACTTTAGTTCACAGGGTAGTTTATCTTTAACGTCAAAAGAAGTTTTTTTTCTATTACTTGTTTACCTACAGCAATCTTTTCATTTTGGGGACGTTTAAAAAAGTACGAAATAGAACTATAAAACAACACGTTTGATGTTTTATTTATATATTTCCATTGCATTGAATTTGAAGATTTCGCAAGATAACTGTAATCTATAAAGGAATATTAAGGACGGGATACTTCTCTGGCCAATGGATGGTGCCCCAAATAGCAATGGTCCCAAAACTGGAGAAACCGCCATCAGATGTGGCCTCATACAGACCTATTAGTCGTTACCCGTCAATGGTTTGTAAAAAATTGTTCGCCATGCGAATGTCGCCGCTAATTGACGAAAATCAGCGAAAGCCCAACTAACAGTTTGGATTTCGTCGACAATACGCTACAATCGAACAAGTACATATACTTGCATCAAAAATCAGGTTTGACCTGGAGACCAAAACATTCTGTTCAGCGGTATTCATAGACACAAGCCAAGCATTTGACAGGGCCGTATGTAGATCTACTCTACAACCTCAAGTGACATTTACCGTATACCTTCTTTCAAATCCTCACGTCATACCTCACTAAAAAATACTTTTTCGTGAAATATTCAGACTCCACTTCAGCCCTTCTATCCACAACATCTGGTGTCGCGCGACTGGTCCGACATTATACCTAATCTTCAACTAGAAACACGACAATAGCAACCTTCTTGGACTACATGGCAATACTGGCTTCCCATACTAATGCAGATATAGTTTTCAGAAACTTACAAACCACCTAAGCCTTTTTGAAAGATGATGGAACACGACGCATTAAAGCAAATATACAAAAACCAACACAGGCCACTTATACTACTAAAAAAACTACTTGCCCTCTAGTTCACCTTAACGGAAACTCACTACTCAAGAAGATTAGGTCAAATATCTAGGGTTCCACCTAGACAGACGTCTTACATGGTCAAAAAATAATTGATACATACCACGCCCTGTCAAATGCTTGGCTTGTGTCTATGAATACCGCTGAACAGAATGTTTTGGTCTCCAGGTCAAACCTGATTTTTGATGCAAGTACTTGTTCGATTGTAGCGTATTGTCGACGAAATCCAAACTGTTAGTTGGGATTTCGCTGATTTTCGCCAATTAGCGGTGACATTCGCATGGCGAACAATTTTTTACAAACCATTGACGGGTAACGACTAATAGGTCTGTATGAGGGCACATCTGATGGCGGTTTCTCCGGTTTTGGGACCATTGCTATTTGGGCCACCTTCCATTGGCCAGAGAAGTATCCCGTCCTTAATATCCCTTTATAGATTACAGTTATCATGCGAAATCCCTCATATGAAAGTTCCTTTAGGAGTTTTCCAGTTATTACGTCGAAACCTGGGGACTTCTTCGAATTTATTTCAGTTTCGATGACCTTACTTCGCGCTTGAAGGAAGTCCCGTATGAATTTTTCTTCTTCAATGGTAAGAGAGGCGTAAACACGATATTTATGACGTTCTATAATGCAGCCAGTTGCTTTAGTTGATGTTAGGCAGTGGAAATAGTTCTGGAAATCTTGATTTCTCTGCTCATCTAATAATTTCTTAAACTCTTTGACGGCCCTATTAAACTACGTTTTATCGCCCGGTACGCGAGTAAGTAATCTGTCATTACTTTCTAAGAGCTCGTTTTCTTGTATTTTTTCTCGGATACGTATGGAGCAATACTGTTTTGGATTATTGCGGTTTGTTTCTGGGGTTACGTCCCATGCTGCTCCCTAGATTGATTTTATTAAGTACTGGGCAGATTCGTAGATATCGTGTTTATTTTTTAGGAGAAGATTTACATTTAGTTTAAATTTTAAAACTGATAAAAACAGCTAATTACGTACTTCAAATTCAATGCAATGGAAATCTATAAATAAAACGTCAAACGTGTTGTTTTATAGTTCTATTTCGTACTTTTTTAAATGTCCCCAAAATGAAAAGATTGCTGTAGGTAAACAAGTAATAGAAAAAAAACTTCTTTTGTCGTTAAAGATAAACTACCCTGTGAACTAAAGTATCATGATTCTGTAAATAGTTATAGTGTACCTGTATCAAATTTTCAGAATTTAATCTGCCTGGGATACTTGCCGAGAAAATAAGAAAGAAAAATGTCAACTGCATAGGGCTGCAGTTGTAACATATATAGAAAAAGCATTTTTCAATATAGGTAAGTCACGTTAAATCGGCGCTACTTTGACATCAGACCTCGCTGTTAAATTCTGGACGTACCTTATTGAAATACAGGCTAAGTTAAAAGAGAGAAATGAGCTTTAACAAAACCAAAATAACAGTATGAAAAAAGTTGGCCGTTGTGGTCGCTCGCCATAGTTGGCCGTTATGGTCATTTTGGCTGTTGTGGTCACACTCCATAGTTGGCCGTTGTGGTCACTCACCCTAGTTGGCCGTTGTGGTCATTTTGGCCGTTGTGGCCACTCGCCACAGTTGGCCGTTATGGTCATTTTGGCTGTTGTGGTCACGCTCCATAGTTGGCCGTTGTGGTCACTCACTCTAGTTGGCCGTTGTGGTCATCGTCACCAGCGACGCCAATACATAAGCGTCGGTGGACGTTGTGGTCAAAACGGCGGATGGGGTGGAGTTTCTAGTTGGCCGTTGTGGTCATGAGCTTTAACTAAACCAAAGTAACAGTATGAAAAACAGTTGGCCGTTGTGGTCACTCGCCACAGTGGGCCGTTATGGTCATTTTGGCTGTTGTGGTTACGCTCCATAGTTGGCCGTTGTGGTCATTTTGGCCGTTGTGATCACTCACCCTAGTTGGCCGTTGTGGTCATTTTGGCCGTTGTGGTCACTCGCCACAGTTGGCCGTTATGGTCATTTTGGCTGTTGTGGTCACGCTCCATAGTTGGCCGTTGTGGTCATTTTGGCCGTTGTGGTCACTCACTCTAGTTGGCCGTTGTGGTCATTTTGGCCGTTGTGGTCATCGTCACCAGCGACGCCAATACATAAGCGTCGGTGGCCGTTGTGGTCAAAATGGCGGATGGGGTGGAGTTTCTAGTTGGCCGTTGTGGTCATGGTGGCCGTTATGGTCAAGTTTCGAGTTGGGAGATATGGTCAAATTGGCCGTTGTGGCTGTTGGCCGTTATGGTCACGGAGACCGTTGTGGTTATGACCACACCGAGGCTGGCAAGTTTGTTTGTATTATTGCTTTTAGAAAGAAAAGTTAGACGCAACATACTCTGCAGACTATTTTTCTGCATTTAATACACCCAATAATTAAATAAGTCATTTATTAAATTCATTGAAAAAAAATTTCATTTCAGATTTAATCTTTAAATGGAAATAGTAATCATTATGAACAAATAAATAACGGTAGGTAACCCAAAATAGTATATTAAGTGGAATTCTGTTATAAGTTGTAACCTCAAACTGATCACCGGGTGACGATCAGATGAGGGCTTTCCTACACAACTACTAAATGTTCTCAACTTTTATTGTATTATAAAAGCTCGCAATGAATTTAATTCTTACTTCTCAAGGCAGGCTTATAAAAATTGATAACTATAAGTACCAAATATTACAATCAAAACGTCTCTTTTTAAATTAATATTTAATAAAACTAACAATAAGAATAATTTATTAGAACAGATTTAGAATATCAATTATATTTATTATTCACTATGTGATGATGGATGATGAGGTCGTTCCCAACTTTATAGTCTTATAGACTTGAAATCTTTTGTAATGCCTTCAGTATTGGACCAATATAAAATGTTATATGTTTAAAATGGGGGCACGCCCCCTCGGGGGGTTGAAATCCCCATTTTGTACCCCTAATTTAATAACGCAACCAAATTGAGTGAAATTTATGTTGGGAGGGTTCTTGGAGTCGCTGATTATGAATCCAATGAGAAAATTGAAAAATTCAAAGTGGCGGACACCAAAATGGCGGTCCTAAAATAACGGCATTTGAGATTGAGAATGCGATTTACGCCGTTTCTATTAATTTTAGAGAAAAGCTCAAAGAGTCAAAAAGTGTTTAAAATGTGATTTTGCAAAGTAATACACCATTTTGGTTACCTTATTATGTAATCCTTTCTCTCTGCCCTAGTAGTAGAGTCAATTTTTGCATTAAGTTCTTATTTTTTACTATCTAAAGATAGAGACTTGAAATCTTTTGTAATGCCTTCAGTACTGGACCAATATAAAATGTTATATGTACCAAATTGAGTGAAATTTATGTTGGGAGGGTTCTTGGAGTCGCTGATTATGAATCCAATGAGAAAATTGAAAAATTCAAAGTGGCGGACACCAAAATGGCGGTCCTAAAATAACGGCATTTGAGATTGAGAATGCGATTTACGCCGTTTCTATTGATTTTAGAGAAAAGCTCAAAGAGTCAAAAAGTGTTTAATATGTGATTTTGCAAAGTAATACACCATTTTGGTTACCTTATTATGTAATCCTTTCTCTCTGCCCTAGTAGTAGAGTAAATTTTTGCATTACGTTCTTAGTTTTTACTATCTAAAGATAGCGACTTGAAATCTTTTGTAATGCCTTCAGTACTGGACCAATATAAAATGTAATCTGTTTAAAATGGGGACACGCCCCCTCGGGGGGTTGAAACCCCCATTTTACACTCCCAATTTAATAACTCGGGAAGTTTTACATCAACTTGAGCGAAATTCATGTTGAAGGGTTTTTGGGGTTGCTGATTATGAATTCAATGAGAAAATTAAGAAATACAAAATTTTATATATATTTATACATATATATTTTTAAATATAGTTTATTTAGTAGGTACTTATTTATTATTTTATTATTATGTTGTGAACAATTTATAAATATGACTGATGACATAATGCAACACTATCATTAAAAACATTAAAAAGTATTTTATATTGGTACAATGCGAGGGTTGCAAGAAAATTGTTATTAGCAAAAAGACCGTTGCATTTTTTAACAAACAATCTTTATTGTTTTTCAAAATAATCTCCATTCAGACTAATACACTTGTGCATTATTTGAAACCACTTTTTAAAACATTCGGAAGATTCATTTTCTGAAAGGTCCTCAAAAATTCTTTGAAATTCTGTAACTGCTGCATCTGCGTTGGAAAATCTTTTACTTCGCATCATTTATTTAACAGTTGGAAACAAAAAAAAGTCGCACGGCGGTAGATCTGGGCTATACGGCGGATGACTTACCAATTGAACTTCCGTATCTTTCAAAAAATCCAATGTTCTGGCAGCAGTGTGGGAGGATGCGTTGTCATGATGGACTAAGATGTTACGCAAACCGGTCCTTTGTCGACCTGCCTGTAATTTTGCAAACATCTGTGGTAAAGCCACTTCGCAGTACCATTCAGAATTAACAGTTCTGCGATCTTTAAGTGGAATAACAGCAACAGGACCACATCGGCGGAAAAAACAGCAATAATTTTCTTCTTGAAGCTTCTGCCACGAATTACTTTTGTGGGCAAGTCTTCATCTTCGAATACCCAAACACTAGACTGCTGTTTAGTTTCAGGGTCGTAACTGTATACCCAAGATTCGTCACTAGTTACAATGTATGCCACTTGCCTGGAAGCTCCTCCGTCAAATTTTTGCAACATAAATTTACACCAGTCTATTCGAGCCTGTTTTTGACTTTCTGAGAGCAAATGCGATATCCAACGGCTTGCTGGCTTTCTTACTTCAAGATGTTTATGCCAAATGGTATTCACCGCCGAGGATTCAATCTTCACTTCCTACTGAATCTCCCTATAAGTAATATTTCGATTGGAATGAATCAAGCTTGCCACACGATCAACATTTTCTGAACAGGCAGCTTCTGCAGGTCTTGCTTCGTCTTCTAGTTCTCGCCCTCGTCGAAATTCGCGGAACCAATGACTAACAGCGGATAATGGAGGGGCAGCAACGCCAAAATCTGCTATCAAATTTTCATGGCTTTGCTGGTATCCTAACTGTCTTTTATAGTCGTAGAAAATCATAGCTCTAAAGGCAGTTCGCGGAATGCTCATCTTAACTGAATTAAAAATGCACAACTACTTACCTTACAAAATTAACTACGTTTCACAAGAAATCGAAACGTTTGACAATTGTGGGTAACGAATGCCAACTAATGCGACATTCAATTGTTGCAATTGTTTCTAGCCAATTGAGCTTCCATGGCCTGCTACTAACTATTAACAGAGCATCCCTCGTATCAACATCCGTATGTCAGATGCGTTTGTTAATTCTTTGCTGGAACTTTTCGATCCTAAATTTATGATATTTGTGACGGTAGAAATTCCTTGATAGAAGCTCTTTTAGATCAGCAAGTGTATGTATATGTTGTATTATTAGCAACTACATGTTTCACTTGTGCCTATACCAATTCTATTGTAGTTAAATAAAATATCCTCGGTTGAAATGACCTTACCATAAAGCCAATCGATACTACCACTTTGTCAAACTTTATGTTGGCGATTTCTCAGATAGATAGATTAAGGTACGAGTTGCATACAAAGCTTTATGTTGGACTGCTATAATTAGTCTAATCAATTTAGAAAAAATAGCGGAAAGTTGAGGTAAGTCCATGGATTTTTGCATACGGTTTCCTTGTGGGTTATTAAACAACTCCTTAAAAGTCAACACCTGTAGGTGGTGAGCTCGAAGAAATAATGAGGATAAACCACGCCCCCTACCGGTTTTGTCGTTTTTCTCGGAAACCATTAGGGTTATCGAGATAAAGGAGGTTAGGTAAGATAAAGCTTATTTAAAGCCCTACCAAAAGTGTTCGAATTTTTTTCGTACTTCGCCTTCTTTCTGTGTTATCGAAGAAAGGAGATATGTCATACACGGATCAGCAATTTGCACCAGTAAATTTGCTCAAGGAGCTTTCTGGCGTAACTTTTTATGGTCCCCTATTGCCATGAAGTAGCTAAGAAAAATTCGTTGAGAACCGGACGCGATCGTGGTATAGTCATCCTTTATCTTAGCATCTCTTCGGCAAAATCCATCAGGCGATATTATCGATATTCTTGATAGCAGTCGGCTGAAAAATTCGTATTGGCAAGTTAATTTTAGAAGAGTACCTGCACTACTGAATTTTTGAATCTAACCCAATATGCACAAGGTGTTTCGCCTTTTTTGATATCCTAATTTCCTTTATTTATAAGTTCTTGGTACTAATCATTACGCCTTAAAAGGAGAATTAACGGTACGTTTCAAGCAGTCTTTATGGAATGCTTCGTGTTTAGCTCTGATCAATCTTTTGCGAGAGTAACTAACGGATACACCAGACTTTAACTAGTTGATGAATATGACCTTAGACCAGCATTTCTGCCCAGGACAACTTAGTTTTAGCCCATGCTACTCGTCGTTTTGCAGATACTTGTCAGCGTTAACTATGCTGTTTATGAACTAAAATCTTCTTAATCCTCTAGATAACATACAGCCTCAAATCATTATGTCTTGAGGAAACTTAACATTAAGCAGTTTTGTTCTAGTTTTACTCTCGCAAAAGAGTAATCAGAGCTAAACAAGAAGCATTCCATAAATACTGCTTGAAACCTAATGTTAAGTTTCCTCAAGGCCTAATGATTTATACCTATATGTCAGCTGGAGGATTAGTAAGATTTGAGTTCATAGACGGCACAGTTAATGCTGAAAAGTCATTCACAATAATTATTGGTTGGTTAAATTTAAATGGCAGATTCACATACGGTTCATTACAAGCATTTAAAAAATAACTAGAATTAAATATTAAAAATACCAAGAGCGATATTAATCTTATATCTTTTTACACGGAAATATAGATTTTATATGCATTCTTTTTGGCCTAATAAATACCCTAAATATAGAATAACCACTTTTCTTTGCTACAAGCCAAGATCGGTTTAGGTAGGAAGATAAATACATATATTCTTTTTAACACGTACCGTAAGGAAATTACAGACAAATTTTTAAATTTAATTAAAAATGAGATGGAACAAACTCAGCATTTTAAATTAGGCGACAATATTTACTGATTTTACTAGCATTTTCAGAATAATTAACATATTATACAGATTTACATCTATAATTATTAGTGAAACTAATCTAACTATTAATAATAATTAATTATTAGGAGTAATACATTTAGATTTTAAAGTAAAGTATGTGGTACTTAGCTATCAATTCACTAATCTGTCCCACTAATAGCAGGCTGTTAATATTACTAGCACAATTACCATTAAAATGATGAGAAACACCAGAATCTTAATCAATAGTTAAATCTAATTTTTCGTCTAAATTTAATTGATCTAAGCGGTCAAGCATTCGTTTAAACATTCTAGAAGGCAATGGAACAGCCAACAGGAAATAGTTAAGTTAGGGAGCCAGTAAATAATCCAAATAGTCTGGAGAAATAGTCTTACGAAGAAAACAGAACAGACATTTTTTATAGAAAAATTAATTATCTATCTATTTTATTTAAACAATTTTTTTGTTAAATTAATATTTTAAGAGTTATTACACTGCAATGTTTTCCTGTTTCAGTGAGATGTTAGCCGTTTGCGAATTATTTAGCAAAACTAAAAAGTGAAAACTTTGCTGTGTAATAACTCTTAAAACATTAATTTGCAAGCAATTAAAAAATTGTTTTAATAAAAAAGATAGATAATTTATTTTTCTACAAAAAAGTCTGTTATATTTTTTTTCGTAGAACCAACCGTTCTCGAGATGTTTTCAAAAACGGGTTTGTTAAAATGGCTACGGAAGCATACCCGTCTCCGCCACATCAAATTAGTTTTATACTGACGACCGACCAACTAACAAATTCCAATAATAGAATAGCATGCCTTTTTGCTGATGATAATGAAAGCAAATGATGGCAACAGCGCCGGTCCTCATGTTATACTTAAAACCTGTGTATAATTTGATATTGGGGCTCACTTTGCGATTAAATCGTATCTAATTATATGGTCCTCACGTCGTCAGTAGTATAGTGTAGCCTCACTTGGTATTATTATACACAGCAAATAAAACTTTTTTAAATTCAAAGAAATCTGTGTATATTTGCGAGATACATAACTAGAACAAGTAAACAAGTGATGACAAAAAAATTTGCAAAGCTGTGACCATTTATAAGGGTGGTCCTCATTAACTATGGTTCATGATATGTCCTCACTTTGATAAGTGGCCGTAAATATATATATATATATATATATATATATATATATATATATACGTGCTTATCTATCTTTTTCAACTCCGACTGCCTATAAGGCGCCCGCGACTCCGGCCTTAAATATACAGATACGGACAAACTAGTTATTGCCATTGCTTTATACAGCTTTGTTGATGATGAGCACGTCGAGAGGGGAATTTTTTTTTGTAAATTCTTTATACTTAGAGTGAACAAATTACCGTACCATTTCGCCCCTGAATCTTTAACATGCGCTTTTAACTCCTATTTGTATATTTTATATATGACAACCAGTTGCGTTCGCCTCCAGCGGCGTTGCTATTATTTCGGAGTCGAAAATGTATTATTTGTATCTCTTAGATATTATAACCATATTACTAAAACACGCACGGTTCTTCTGTCCTTGTTGTTTAACAGCTTCGCTGAGTACCTCTGTTATAAATAGTATTATTTGCATTGTTGTCTATAAGTCGTCTGCTTACTAATGATAATATTTAATTTAATAGAGATATGCCATATTTTAGAAGGACGGTTGATTATATTTGTATCGTTGGCGTGTAATATTATATCATTTTATCACGTACTTTCATGTATTTAGAGTTAAATGAATTGGTTAAAAGACTTAATTTAATTAATTTAATTTAAAAAGCTTAAGTTTTTGTTAGAAGTTAACTTTTTATTTATTCAGTTAGGGAAGTACATTTATTTATTCTTCAAAAGTGACTACTTTAAGCATAAAGGACTAATTTTCCATTAATTTAAAATATTTAATTTAGCAAGTGCAGCATACAAGGTGTAAAATCGCTTCACGCACGATACAGCTTTATGTGCATTTTATTTCAAACCCTAATACTATCTCCCCTAATTATTTTACAGTAAAAATATTCGGGAGTGTTATAAAGAAAAGAAATATATATGAATCGAATGATACCTTTGGTTACTGCAAAAATAGCTAAGCCTTGGAAACATTGGAACGATCAGAAATCAATTATACCTTGAAAATATTAGAATGTTAGAAACCTTTGGTTACGGATTACATTTGTAGAAGAGTAAAGAAAATAGAACTTCCGTTTCTGCAAAACATAGCTATGCTTTGGAAATATTGCAACGATCAGAAATCAATTAATTATACCTTGACAATCCAACTCGAAAATTTTTAACCAATCAAATTACAGAATTTTTCAAATTGGGACCAATGAAATTAGTTTTATAGTGAAAAAACCACTAGTGGTTTTTTTTAGTGAAAAAATGTATGTCAAAATGAAATGTCAAATTTAATTAAATTAATATTAACTACACACGCTAAATAAAAATTTGCTCGATGTATTGTCAAGCCGAATTCAACTCGTGGTCTAAGTTTTTCTTGCAAAATTTATCGTTTAAGACATTCGTAGCTTTTGCTTTTGGAAAATTACACTCGTCTCCTGCGTCGACTCGTGTAGTTTTCGTTGCGAAAGCTACTCATATCTGAAATGACAAATTTTGTCGGAAAAAATTAGACCACTTGTTATATTATTAATGAAAATATTAGAATGATAGAGGAAACATTTGCGCCATAGTCAAGATTATTTTGAAAATCCAACTCGAAAATTTTTAACCAATTAAATTACAGAATTTTTCAAATTAGGTCAAATGAAATTAGTTTATAGTGAAAAAACCAGTAGTGGTTTTTTCTCAGTGAAAAAATGTATGTCAAAATGAAATGTCAAATTTGCTCGATGGATTGTCAAGCCGAATTCAAATCGTGATCTAATTTTTTTTTGCTAAATTTGTCATTTAAGACATTCGTAGCTTTGCTTTTATAAAATTACAGTCGTCTCCTTCGTCGAATCGTGTAGTTTTAGTTGCAAAAGATACTCATTCTCATTTCTGAAATGACAAATTTTATCGGAAAAAATTAGACCACTTGTTAAATTATATATGAAAAATTGAATTCGTTCGTGTTTTGCAGTATTTTTGGATGTGAGATAGGACAAAATGTAACTCATATCGGAGACAGTGCAAATTATTTAGCCTTTGTTATAATAAAACAATCGTATTTGTTGTTAGAACATTGTGAAACCAAGTAACGCAATTTCCTTTTATAAGAACCGTATTAGGACATCTTATCCGGACCTTACGAGGACTGAGGTTGTCTCTTTGGGGCCTTCGTGGGGGCCTCATCGGGCTTTCTTAAGTTATTTAATTGTAAAATTAGCTCAGATTGCCCCTTTTGAAATTCACAACGATCTTAAGTGGTTCCCCTATGTAGTTTAATCCAGAAAAAAACTGTAGCTATCCCGATCGGGTCTTCATGAGGTCTTAATCAAGCTTCCCTAAGTAACTTATCCATGAAATAAATTGGGGCTGACGTAATCGAGTACTCATAGGAACTTGATCGGGCTTTCCTAATTAGGGCTATCCTCAAATACACCTTATGAGATTTCTAGACTAAGTCGGGTAAATTTCCAATGTCGAGTTGTTTTGAAAATAAAAATCTTTTATGTTTCACTTACATATTATTCTTTGTTTATACCTGTGATACGAACTATATAAACAACTGTATAACAACCAGGGCATTATAAACGAGCGTTATAGTCTATAGCGCCCGCTCGTTGTATCGTATACTTTGCAATCGGGTCCGGCGTTCTATTCATAGTAATTTGTTTGTAATAGTCAATGTTTGCCTACGAGTGTGTTGCAACACAACAAATAACGAGTATTTGCAACTAAGTTTCTGGGCGCGTGATCCGCGAATTCTTTTGTGCCGAATTCTGCAGAAATTTCTTAAATAAAATTAACTTGTTCTTTAGATGACATGAGTGCTATACGGACTTTTTTTGTTTTCATGTTGGTAACAACAAAACATTTGAATTTAAATTGTCACATTTCTGTTTGACTTTTGTAGATTTAGTAAAAGTTGTTACCATCCGACAAACAAACAAAAATCCCTAGCTTTATAAATTACTAGGAGTCTAGCTCCTACGCTTAGTTAGTAGATTTAGTGCTAGAACAGGGTTGGTTCCGACCTCCCCGTGATTGTACTTGTTTTGGAGGACATATACGTCCTCACAATATGTATCAATATGTCAACATGTGTGTTAACCTTTTGTACTCTCTTTATTGTCTTTAGTATATAGTTGTTTTTTACAACTTGTGTTTAATTTCTCTCTACCTCTGACTACGTCCTCCAGTCACGAAAACCCCACGTGACAATCTCCTAAATTAAACAAAATATCGATTTCAGCAAAAACACGTCAATTTATTTTTCGATGGGGACATTTAAATACAGAATTGTCAAAATTTTGCATCTCACACCCTTATCCCCACTCCACCAACTTTTTGACCCCTCCCCCCCATTGTGACAGATCATTTTAAAGGGAATGAAAAACGCGAGGGGTCTCTCACACCCAGAAATTATGTACACCTATTGCCGCTTTACGGCAATAACTGTCTTTATTCCCGTATTCTCACTTGTTATTCCCGTATTGCCGTTTTTATTCCTTTGTTCTTGTCTGTATTGCTGTATTCCAGTCTCGATTTCCGTATTTATTTCCGTATTGCCGTATTTATTTCTGTATTGCTGCATTAATTTTCCTATTGCCGTGTTTATTTACGTATTCCATGCATGATTTTAGCAGTGGGTGTATTTGAATGAAAGGTGTTTATTATTGGTTTTTTTGATCATTTTACAAAAGGTCGTAGCTCCACTAAGAAAAATGTAAACAAAATTCCTCACAAATAAAAAATGATCTGTAAAAAATAGTTTTTTATTCAATCATAATATATGTACATCACATTTTTAAGTGCTGTTAAAGGAACTGCGAACAGAATACGTGAAACGAAGAACATATATATCAGATAGATCGACTCTAAGAAATACAAAAAAAGACACATTGAGATAAATAACAAAAATTTATTTGAAAAGTGAGAATCCCAATGCACGGCAGTAAATAAAATTCAAAAAGAATTCCAGAACTCCAGTAAAATTTACAGGACTATAAAATATAAATTCCGAATCTACTTTCTGAATGTCGTTTTCCTTGGGCTGTTGAAGTTTTCCAAATCTTCTTTCAAGAATTTTTCTTTATCAATATCCAAAATTCGTCCAATGTACCATCGGGTGTCGTAAAACATTACATAATATTTTTCTAATTTCAGCTTTATCTTTCATTTTTTTTTCTTGCATGTTTCCTTCCTCTAAGTCTGATTTTTCTGATTCAAAAAATTCTGATTCTGATGAAACTGAAATTACTTCAAGAGATTCGCTTGATTTCGGTGTAAGTGAACAATCGGTCTCGAGCGTATAGAAATGCATCGGTTACAAATAACTCTTTTAAAAATATAAATAATTAAAAACTCGCAAAACTAAAAATACCTGGCAAATCTACATCATAAAACTTTTAACTTGGAATTGCGCAGATCGGCCCAGTAGAACTCTCAAATGAAGCGTAACAAAAATAAGCCTTGTGTTTTAAATAGGTATAAAGTATTTTAAATTCATGGTATAAAAATCTAAAGAAAATAGAATATCAAAGCGGTCTTGGAGAACTCGTAAAGGAGAGCTATGGCGGCATGCAAGGGTTTGTCTATACATCAGATCAATTCGAATATTAAACACTCGATGATGGATGCTGAAAGACTAGACTGCAAGGGCTGCAGCCACCGACATGCCCTAGCTATTCCTAGCATTTGTAATTAATTTATTGTAGCACTTTTAAATACTGCCCGCGTTTAAATACAGAAATTATGAGAATCTAGAGATCTTGTTTAACAAATTTCTTGAACACGTTTATTAGTATTTCAAAAACATGACTGATGAAAAATATGTGTTTGAAATTGGCAGTCAAATATTTCGTTACTGTACATTTTTATGCAAGTTGAAACTGTTACTTCAAACCAAAATTGTTTAGTTACAAGAATTATTAATAAACAAGTAGATGTTTATAGCATTTTGTTGCAAATACTATTTTATACATACGTTTATTGCAGTTTTTATAGTTATGTTCGTAGTGAACTAACCTAAAAATTAAATATTGTCGTTTTAAATTTTCTATAACTTCACAATTTCAGAAAATAATTATTCTTATTCTCTTATCATTCATGTGGTAATCTTAGTACTATTTTATCTATTTTGAATTGATTTTTGTTTACTATTATAACCACTAAAATATAAAATTACAACTGCTAGAAACAGCTACAGCGCATATCGGCGACTTCAACACCTAGATGCTAGTGATGGAAATGGTTTGTCTATTAAGCGCAATTCCAAAGGTTTACACGCTGGGAACTAACAAGAGGGCGCTGCAAGTGGATGGCTTTTCTCGAAATATTTTTTTTAATTTTTGGATTTAAAAATTAAAAAATATAAAAAATACTAATGCACACAGTGGAAGCTTCACTGTAAAATAAGAATCACGTAAATCGGCCCAGTAGAACTCTCAAACGAACTGGAACAAAAAACAGCCTTGTGTTTTAAATCGACTGCAGTCCTTACAGTCTAGCCATAGCCATCACTGAGTGTTTAATATTCGTATTGTTCTGATGTATAGACAAACCCTTGCATGCCGCCATAGTTCTCCTATACGAGTTCTACAAGACCGATTTGCTAATTGCTTTTCATAAACTTTGACACGAAAATAATAATAAGAGTTGAAAGATTAATTATTATTTTCGTGAAAGTTATCACATTTGGTCCTCCAAATTTCAAAAAATACTAATTTTAAATACCACATATTTAATTGCTGAACTCAAAAAAATATATACTTTTCATTTCTAGCAAGAAAATAAGGGGGTTCCATTTAAAATCATCGGCCGTGATACAGTAGCAAACTAAAAAATTAAAATTGATGTCCATAAAATTCGCAGGAAAGAAAATAAAATTCACGTGGTAATACAGAAAATATGAATTTTATTCCATACTTTATTTACACACTGTATAGTATAAAGAAATCCTTGATTCAATTAGCCTTTTAAGGGTAAGTGTCATATCACGATTCTTAGAAACGGTGAATGATTTTCAATGTTCAAACAAAAAACAATTACTTGCCGTCATTATTTTTCCGCGCACACTACAACATATACTCACTTCTTCAGAAGACCACCTAGATTTTTAAACGCGTTTGAGATAAAACGCGTAATGAAAATCGAGAAGAATGGAGCGTGTTATTCCTATTGCCGAGTTTATTTCTCAATATTGCCACGTATTCCCCATTTATTGCCGCGTATTTTCTATTTATTGTCGCTTATTCCTGCGTATTCCCGTTTATTTCTGTTTATTGCCTCTTATTCCTTTGTATTCCCGTTTATTTCCCATATTGCCCAATATTGCTCATTATTTCCGACTCATAGCAATTTATTCCCGAGATACTGTACACCTATTGCCGAGAGTGAGAGACCCCTCGGAAAAAGGAATCTTTGGAGCAAAATAATTGAAATCGGCCCATGGATTGCTGAGATACAGAGATAAGTCTTTTAACAACCCATTTTCAATATGATTTAAATTATTTCACATACAAACGTCTCACACGTTTCACATACAGACTGGTGCCAAATTGTGGCAGTTCAGTCATTTACTTACAGACAACTCAAGTATATTATTTTAAAAACTGATCTTGTTATTGAGATACCATCTTTTAGAGCCCCATCCTTCTGAAAATGTAACTGATCATCATTGACCATCATGTTTCCTCATGTTCCATTCATGTTTCATGTTCATGAAGTTGATTTTTTAATTCTTCAGTTATCAGTTATTAGTGGATCCTTTTTTAAACAAAGTAGGTCAATAATGACATTACCTAGAAGTCCCTAGAGATCCCCCAGCTCGAAAGTCCATTAGGAACCTTTGAGAGTTATTGGAGAGACGAATTAGATAACACTACATAACATTCTAAGCTGCTATAAAAGAAGTGTTGGATGAAGAATGGAATAAAATCACAGCCGGAGAAAACCTAAATTAGTTTTAAATATAAAAAAACGTTAGAAGTAATTAAACAAAAAGGATATTCTACAAAATCCTGAAATTAAATTTTATACTTTCTTTCAACATTTATTTAGCATAATTTTCTACTCAGACTCAGACTTTTTTGTTATTTATAAGTTTAGTTAGGTTTTCTTTTAGTTTTTTTTAATATATAATAATTAAAGTTTTAGTACCTCTAGAGTCATTCGTGAAATAATTTTCAATATTATTATAATTTCATTGATTATAAATTATCTGAATCTCTTGCAAGTGCAACTGATATACAAGAATTTTTTCGAGTTGTTATTGTACCAAAGTAGATTTACTAAATTACAATGGAGAAGATGGTTATATGTTTATGTAATGAGCAAAACGTTTTATTCCAATTATTAACGTTTTTAATATTAAATATTTCACTTTTTTCTCAAGTTGCTTTTTATTAAAAATGTTAAATTTCGAATATAAATATGAAATCTTATGCAAAAATGTAATTATTCCCTAAAACCATTTCTCACAATTAAAATGTTATTATGGACAATACGATGGGGGCCTCGAATATGGTAAATCTGTGCCTGGATATTATACAATAAATTATTAAAGAAACGTTTTAGTATGATCAGCCTTCATACATTGTTTCTGCTAATATGATTAATTGATTAATATGAACAAAAAACGCAAGTTAAATGCTCGGAGACATGTATACTTAAATAAATACTTATCGTACTCTGTCAACTCCTATTAGTATATATTGTATGTAATTATCAGTTGTGTATGCCTCCAATGACGTTGTCTTCTCATAAGAGTCCATAAGGAATGATGCGTATACCATATGTATGTAAGTAGAAGAATTGAGTGAAACCAAATAATTAATAACATCTTAAATAGTAAATATTGTGTTACTTTATTTATTCATTGTAGTTTTAATTGAAAGATACCATTAAATTTCTATAATAGCTTAATTTTTTCACAACGAAATTTTGTTATTCTTGCTTACATATAATGTGGGTTATTTACAAATTAAAGGTTTGTCAGTAAAAACATTCATTCTTAATCTTTGGAAGTGATAATGGTTTATGTAACAGCGTTTTATTAAGACAGTATGCCCCCAAGAATGGCACTTTTTATCGTTAGAAAATAATATAATTATGATAATTATAAATAATAAAAATAATTTAAAAGACGTAGAAAGTTAAATTATTCACATAATAGTATTTTATTGGATACAACAATCGTTGATTCGGCGATGGCCAGTAATAATAAGGTGATACGTACTGCTGAGTTTGTATTGTTCTTCTTAAAATTATGAAGTCATCGTAAAATACTGCGCCTCTCTAGTTTTGACAGTATCACTTTACAAACTGTTGCTAAAACAAACAATTTGTGACAAATCATTCTCAAATCGTGCAAAAATGTTTATGATTGTTTGGATTTAATCATAAAATGCAGAAGAAAACGTCTAATATAGCCTAATTACGCTTACAATTTTAATAGACATAAATATTAAACTTTATTTCATAACGAACAAAACTTTTCTGACAATGAGGTATTTAAAATGATTTCCTAAATTCATTCCTATACTATAATAAACAAACGAGCAGGACGCGCGAGGGCATTTGCTTTGCAAAAGTATTTTGATTATTTTTAAAATACGTTTAAAGTGCCAAGGAAGATATAAAAAATAATATCATATAATTTTTTTATAAGTAAACACGTAAATAGGCAGTCAATTGAAATAATTTCAGAGAATTTGTGTATTTATTAGACATCTAATTAGATTTTAATAATGTATACCGATAATGGATATACGAATAAACGGGGTCATTTCATAATAATTAAGAATTTTGCTAATTTTTGAAACAAGCTTTTGGTCGGTCTACATTCCTCAGAAATTTAAACAGGTGTTTTTGAAATGTGATTATAAATTTATGTGTAAAACTATGTTTTAATATTTACATAAATTACCCAAATCATATATAATGCAAGTAACCAATTGTAAAGCTTTTAGTAACAAAATTTTAGTTTCATTTTAATTTGTTGATCTTATGAAAAATCTATTTTTTAATAAATTTGAAAGCCCATGGTCAAGTGTATACAATAGAACAACTTCTTGAAGATGCACATAGGTAGGTTTCGCCTCTACGCTGTGTTGCCGCTAATATGAACAAAAAATGCATGTTAAATGTAGGGAGGTGTATAATGCTGTAACTTAAGTTAAGACGTATCTCGTATACAGCGAAGGCGCCGCCTAGAGTATAACACGATGTACTAAAATGTATCTATGACTGGTTGAATAGGTATTTTTCGACTCCGACCTAAAATTTGGGAAACGGCATAATAAATGATTTCCAACATTTTAAACTACATATACACGGGGATTCGTTTTCGCCTCCGTTTTTTCCACTTCGCCTCCAAAATCGGAGGCGATCGCTATGAACAGACATATATTCGGAGGCGTATCAGTCCTTTCTGCATGTATATATATATATATATATATATATATATATATATATATATATATATATATATATATATCTATAAAGGCCTACCATGCGTCCGGACCAAAAGCGTAGCGCCCAGCGTCCTGCGTATATAAAGTGTATATAAATGATGGTATCAGTCAGCGTCAGTGTCAGCGTTAGCAAACTATAGGTTTATTCAGCGTCCATTTTATTTTTCTAAAGTTTAGCAGCTTGCTTGCCTTTCTGCGGTGTCATGTTACTCGCTGTATTTCTGAGAAGATTACGTCATTTAAACTGACAAAAACATTTCTATTTGATTAATGCTACTTAATAAATTCTTTTAGTTCCGTTTCTTTATGTGTATGCATTTTATTTAAAAGGCTTTCATATTTAAAATGCTCTATGCATAAAAACATCATAAAACTCGAAATATAATTGGATTTGTATGAAATTTTCTACAAAGCGGTTTTCAAGGTCGCTAATTTCAAATTTGATGTCAACGTTTGCAAATTTTAAAGGACGGATGAAATATGGCGGCCATAATAATTAAAATCTAAAATACTAAAAGTATTTTAAAACATTTTGTTTTCGTTTATATTTAAAGTTTTCCATCGACGATTTCCAACAATTATTGCTGTAGAAATGGGTTTACATATATAAGCTATCGTCTTTAGTAATTAGTAATAAAGCGTAAAAAGTAAGATCGCCGATTATCAAGGATCAAAAAACCGTTTTACTTAATTTATGTTATGTAACAAGAAATATTATTGACTGCGAATCTTTTAAAATGACATTTTTGTTTTCGTTATTAGTGCTTACTTCATTTTTTAGGTGCACGAGGTTGGATATAGACAAGGGTTTTTACAAGGAATTCAAAGATTTATTGATTCAAGTTAAACATAAATTAACAATTATTATCTTTCACTATATTTAATCGATTACTGATGCTGATTTAGGAAGAGAAAATTGATATATAATAAATCTAAAACAATCCGGGTCCAGAAGTTTTGTTAAAAGTTGTTCGTTAAACCGAATAGTGACTTTACATTTTTACGTTAAGTAACTATTTATTATATTGTTAGGAATATAAAATTAGAAACGTTAAAGATAACGAATTTACAAAAAAAAATTATATTATAATAGATTTTAACTACAGCACAAACAAAAATAAAAAATTTCAACGTTATAAGAAATAAAAATTTCGATTTTATTATAAAATGTCCAACGTTATCTGAAACAGTTTTTATCCAATTCAGTAAAGTGATATTTTATTGTTTGCAATTATTTATTTTAAAAAGAAAAACAGCTGTGCATTCAATGTACTAAATGTCGATGTCCTTCAGTGATATGATATCATTTTTTGAATAGCAACCGTAGCAACGCAAAACGACAGGTTGTTAACCATTAAATTCTTGGGATTGGAACTGTTTAAAAGATATTTAATTTGTAAATGCTCCGAATGAGTGCTTTTATTTTGATTTACTTTCATATTATACTATCATATATAACCCAGATTTTTAGTGTTTGGTCTGTTGTTTTTAATATAATAAATAGGTATAACTGAAATGTGAAACCTAGAACCTTGGATGTGTTTCGTGACAGACAATGATTGCCCACACAAACAAGAAGAGGTTTTGTTTAAAAGTTTTGAAATTAGTGAAAAGTAAATCTACAGGGTGGTTGGTGCATCTTAAAGATCCTTTACACATAAAGAAAACACAGAGATTGCATAAAATAATTTCTTAAATTTATTACAAAAAGTACAAGAATATAACCCTTTCTGATAGAGTTACACAACAATTATTAAATATAAGTAAAGATTTAAATACAGTTTTTAACTACTTTATCACAAGTTACCAGCATAATGTTTGTTATTACAATTTAGTTTTTTCTTGTTCTAAATTTGGAAGCTTTTAGGCACTCACTTTACTAAATACCTTTTGTTTCTGATCCTTAAACTCCACAAATCTGGATCGTATTGACAATACAAATTACTTACAGGATGCCATTTACGAGACCTCAAATTCTGCTATTAATCCTTTGCATGCAGAGTTTATGTTTCATTATGATTATAATAAAAATTGAGCAGTACTATTCGACTGAATTCCATCTGTCATCAATTATTAAAATATAAACTTGATGGGTTTATCCAAATTCCCCCTGGGGGTTTTACTTAACTTAGAGTTGACTCCTTCTTCAAAGGATCTTCATATACATAAAGTATCATTAAATTGGTTTTTTGTTCACAGAAAAACCATGAATTTTTTAACATGAAAGGATTCTTTTTTGTGTTGTTGACATATTGTTTTTCATTTTTTTTATATTTGAAATCAACTATCTCAGATCCAAGTTTTATGCACTTTTTATATTATGCAAAAAAAGAAGCGAAAAAGGAGGAGGAACATTCCTCAATTATATTTTACCATTTCAGGAACCAACAATATTAGAAAACGAAAACAAAAAGCGTACAGACGTCAGCAACGCGCAAAAACGTATAAAAAAAACAAGTGGCAAGTTAACAGTTCGCCACAAAATAAATATATACAGGGTGAAACAAAGTTGAACTAGAACTGATGAAGGGATTGTTTCCCGAACATCCTCCCCGGCCTTGAGGGTTCTAACCTCAAAGGGATTATAATTAATAAACATATTAAAAGATAGATTGAACAAAAACAAAAAGAAATATTAAGTTCGTATTATTATTTTTTTCTAAATTTCTGCGGGAAATTCTTCAAGTAATTTATCTTGTGGAAGAGGACAAATCTTAGTTATGGATCGTGTGAAACAACCATTTTGAGTTTTAACTTTAACTACCCTGACATTCTTGTCAGGACTTAAAATAATCTCTATTATTCATGCCAGCGGCCATTTAAGAGGAGAATTATCATCTTCCTTTAGCAGAACCAAATCATTTACTTTTAAGTTTAGAACATTGTAAACCCATTTAGGTCGATTTTGCAAGCGATTGAGGTACTCAATAGACCATCGTCTCCAAAATAATTGTTGAATTTGAGAAATCCTTTGATAAAGGGTAAGTCGATTTTCAGAAATGGAAGTTACACTTTTTTCTGGATGAGCTACTAAACTTAATCCTATCAAGAAATGTCCAGGGGTCAAACATTGCAAATCATTTGGGTCATTAGATAATGGACAGATGGGGCGTGAGTTTAGAATGGCTTCTATTTCGGTTAGAATTGTATAAAATTCTTCAAAGGTAAAAGTGGAATTACCTACTAATCTCTTTAGATGATATTTACAACTTTTTATTGCTGCTTCCCAAATTCCACCGCAGTGGGGACTTCTAGGAGGAATGAACTTAAATGTAATTTGGGTTTGAGCACAATAGTCTTGGATTCCTTTTAAATTACTTTGAGTGCAAAAAAAATTATGTAATTCCTTTAACTGATTCTTTGCCCCTAAGAAATTGGAAGCATTGTCGCTGTAGACTAAAGAGGGATTTCCTCTTCGAGAAATGAATCTTTTCAATGTCATAAGAAAGGCTTCAGATGATAGATTCGTCACCAATTCAATATGAACCGATTTGGTTACCATACAAACAAAAATAGCTATGTATGCCTTGATTAAAGGCGCCTTCCTTACCTTTGACGATTTAATCATGAAGGGACCACCATAATCCACACCTACATTTTGAAAAGGTCTTGTAACGTTAACTCTATCTTTGGGTAAGCTTGCCATTAATTATTGAGCTGGCTGAGCTCTGAATCTATAACAAGTCACACAGTTTCTGATTATTCTTTTTATTTCTCTTAATCCATTTAACGGCCAAAACCTTAATCTGAAATTCGACAAAAACTGTTTGAGCACCAGCATGTCCCAAACGTGTGTGCTCTTGGGTTAACATAAGAATTACAACATAATTATGAGAAGGAAGCAAAACTGGGTGTTTCTGATCAAAGTTAACATCCGCATTTTCTAACCTGCCACCAACGCGCAAGATACCATCTTTTCATCAAAAAATGGGTTAAGAGAAAGCAAATTCTTATTACTAAGAAGTTTTTTATTTTGCAGTTCAGAGATTTCCTTTGAAAAATATTTAACCTGTAGTATTCTTAGAATGAAGTATGTTGCATCTTTCAACTCATTTACATTTAAAGGGCCAGAAAATTTGTTTGAAATAAATTTTGTGTTTTGAATAAAACGCAAACAATATGAAACAGTACGTTGAAGCCTAGAGAAAATTGAAAATTTTAAAGATATAGGTTCCCAAAAGGCAGACTGATCTGTTATTTATTGTAGTAACAAGAGATATTTTCCTTTCTTCCGATATTTCTGGCACAACAGGATTTTTGGCAAATTCAGAAATGTCTAAATTAGGATTCTTTAGAAAAGAAGGCCCGCACCACCAAATTTCACAGTTTAAAACGTCTTGAGGTAATATCCCTCTGGAAGGAAGGTCGGCAGGATTTTCGCTGGATTTGACATAATACCACTTGAATCCTGTTGTTAATTCTTGTATTTGTGATACTCTGTTAGCTACAAAAACTGTCCAACGTGAAGCATGAGAAGTTATCCAGAATAAAGCTATTTGGGAATCTGACCACAAACTCACAGAATTTATTGTAAATCTGTTTTCATAAATAGGCAAAAGTTTTTTCGTTAATCTTGAAAGAAGAAGCATAGCACACAATTCCAAACGAGGAAGAGATTACCTTTAGAGGTGCTATTCTAGATTTTGAAGACACTAAATTACAAGATATAGATCCATCCAAATACAAAGTACGAATATATACACATGCTGAAACTCTACGCTCTTTATAGATTTATTTAAATATAAATACCGAGGTATCTTTAGTTTTGATAAAACAGAAAGATTATTTACAAATTTTTGCCACTCCTGTACGAGATTATCAGTAACAGCTGTATCCCATCCTAATTTTAAAGACCAAAGTGTCTGAATCAATAGTTTTCCTACAACTATGACGACAGAGAGCAATCCTAGAGGATCATAGCACTGAGCTACAGTTGGAAGGATTTTTCTTTTAGTTATAGGACCTTGCAATGAGTTTGAAGAAACTTTGGGAATTGAAATACACAAAAAATCTGCTACAGGGTTCCACTTTAATCCGAGCACCTTATTAGGAGTATCATCAAAATTAATATCATATTCGAGAATCCTTTCTTCAGAAAATGTACTCAAAAATGTTTCTGAATTAGAACACCATTTATGGACCTTGAATCCATGATAGTTTAAAAGAGTATTTAATTCATTATAGAGTTTTTCTAAGTTTGTAAGGTCATCACAACCACAAAGAATGTCATCTACGCAGGTTTGTTTCATCAAAGCTTCTGCGGCGAGAGAAAAATCAGATTCATATTTTAATGCTATTTCCTGTAGTACACGGGTTGATAGAAATGGAGCGGAATTTGTTCCATATGTTACTGTCAAAAGTTCAATACACATGAGTGGTTTATCAGGATTGTCTCGCCACAAGATGTTTAACAGAAAGGTTTGAGATGGATTTATTCTTATCTGTCGGAACATTTTTTCAATGTCTGTAGTTAACACAAACTTGAAAGATCTAAATCTACACAAAATATCATAGAGATCAGGTTGTACCTGATAACCTTTAAGAGTGATGTCATTCAATGACAAACCTGAAGTGGTTTTGCATGAAGCATCAAAGACAACTCGAAGTTTCGTTGAGACACTATTCTCACAAATCACTGCATGGTGGGGTAAAAAATATTTCTGATGTGACGATTTATTTGTTTGAGTAAGGGGAACGAATCTTCCATGATTCAATTCAACGTATTCGTCAATAAATCTTTTATATTCAACGAAATAAGAAGGACTTTTTTGAAATCTTTTTTCTAAATTAAAAAATCGTTTCTTTGCAATCGACAGAGAATCACCAAGCTTTAAGTTTTCTTGAGGGGTTCTCAAAGGAACATTCACTTGAAACCTACCATCATTTGAGATGGTAGTTGTAGATACGAACATTTTTTCAGCTAGCTCATCTTCCATGGCTAGAGGGACCTTTTCCGGAATCTCTTCTGTATTCCAGAATTTAGTAACTAATTGATCAAGAGATGGTGAGTCTCGTACTTGAGTAAACATAGATACTAAAGGTTGATTATTTATTATGGAGGAGGAAGTGTATACTTTAGGTAATAAATTTCTTTGTTGAGAATTGAGAAACGGAACTGTACCTGCAATTACCCATCCTAAATGAGTACTTTGAAGTACTGGGAGGTTTTTTCCAAGATGGAATACACCTTTTTTCAAAAGATTATAATAGCAATCTGCTCCAATTAAAATATCTATTTAAGATGGTTTGTAAAAGAAGGGATTAGCAAGGATTATTTTATCTGGAATATTAAATTTACTAGTATTAATATTAACTTGTGGAAGCATACAAGTTATTCGGGGTAATATAGAACAAGAAATTCTAAAATTTTTGTTTTCATACACATTGGAATGCATAACTAAATTAATCATTCTGTCAGAAATTATGGTACTTCCAGATATTCCTGAAATATTTAATGTTTTACAATAAGGATTGAAGTTAAGTTTTTTAACTAAGTTTTCTGAGATGAAAGAACTTTGACTGGCAGAATCAAGTAACACCTTAGCTGTGATAGGGACTCCCTGAGAATTGTAAATAGTAACACAAGCTGTAGCCAATAGTACATGAACATTTTTGATCGATAAGGCAGAGAGAGTATTAGAAGTAAGTGACATACCTTGAGTATTATGCTGTATCAATTCTTGAGAACCAGAAGGAATTGTATTAATTTGAGAATTTGTTTTGTCATCACCCTGCTCAGGCAAACTTTGTGTTTTTAAATATTTATTGAAAGAATTTGACCTATTAGAAAGTACATTACTATTATGGTGAGGTCCTTGATTTCCTTGAGAATTACTGGTTGTGTTGCTGTTAACATTATTATTGTGAAGAAGAGTATGATGTCTTTGATTACACTGCTTACAGGAGATACTTCTGCACTGAGGTGACATATGAGAAGAGGCAAAACAATTGAAGCACAATCTTTTGGACCTGACAAAGTTTATTCTTTTTGCATGTGGTAATAATTTAAATTTGTTACAAGAATAAATTTTATGAAATTTTTCATTACAAAAAATACAATTATTTAATTGTCATGTGATTTTCCTTTATGTTTGCATGTAAGGAGGTTTTCATCACCTTTTTGGTTGATGAAATCTCGGTTGTTGATAGATTTTCTAAAATGGTACACCTTTTGTTCAAAAATTCAAAAAATTCTGTAAGGTTAGGTAATGAATCATTCTTACGATCAGTCTCAAAACTGCGTCTACTTGCATAGTCGAGCTTACGTTCAAGCGAATAAATTAATAGGAAATCAAAAAGCTGTTTGTCAGTGTAGTTAGTGTGTAGTTTCTTCATTGTGTTAGTTACAAATTCTCTTAATTGTATTGCAGAGCCTTTGTTTATGGAACTTATATCCAAAAGAGAAGCTAAATGTGCATTGATCACTGATATCTTATTTTCATACCTTCCTTTTAAAATATTAATTGCCGTGGAAAAGTTTTCATTAGTTATTTGTAAATTTTCTATTAGTTTTAATGGTTCATCACGCAAATTTAAATACAAAAACCTTTGCACGTCAGTCAATGAGGAGTTATTGGATACCAAAGCAGTAAAAAGTTGATAGAAAGACTGCCATTCTGCAACATTTCCTGTGAATAGTTGTAGATTAACTTCGGGTAACCTAATCAAAGGTGTAGCTTGTTGTTGCAGAATCACCGTCTTTGGCTCTGATCGCTCTGGTTTAGTTAACATAGGTGAAGATAATTCTTCTATACGTTCTAATATTTCGGTTAATGTTAAATAATATTGTTTATTGTTTATTTTTAAATAATATTATTTAAATAATATTGCTCTTCAATTGCGTCACGATTTTCAGCATCATCATGAGCTTCAGAATTCACTAGAAGTTCAATGTTATCTTGTGCTTCAGAATACCTTTCAAAGGCTGTTTGCAAATTCTTTTCTCTAGTTCGGAACTGAAAAACATGTGTCTCTCTATCTTTATTTGAAACTACACAATTTGAAATTCGAGTAATAGTAGCTTTGGCACTTGTACGACTAATCTTTAGTGCTTCGTAATTCATTTTGAAATTAGACATTTAGTAAAAGATTTCTAGAGAAGTTAACAAAAAAAGTTAAAAAAATTTGCACGCCCAAAAAGGTTACTATATACTAACATTAAACGCTAAGGTTGAAATTGTTTTATGCATTCTCAAACTGAAGAATTGTTATTGACCATCCGGGTCGAAGGACCACTTTCTTTCGTGACAGACAATGATTGCCCACACAAACAAGAAGAGGTTTTGTTTAAAAGTTTTGGAATTAGTGAAAAGTAAATCTACACGGTGGTTGGTGCATCTTAAAGATCCTTTACACATAAAGAAAACACAGAGATTGCATAAAATAATTTCTTAAATTTATTACAAAAAGTACAAGAATATAACCCTTTCTGATAGAGTTACACAACAATTATTAAATATAAGTAAAGATTTAAATACAGTTTTTAACTACTTTATCACAAGTTACCAGCATAATGTTTGTTATTACAATTTAGTTTTTCTTGTTCTAAATTTGGAAGCTTTTAGGCACTCACTTTACTAAATACCTTTTAAGTTTCTGATCCTTAAACTCCACAAATCTGGATCGTATTAACAATACAAATTACTTACAGGATGCCATTTACGAGACCTCCAATTCTGCTATTAATCCTTTGCATGCAGAGTTTATGTTTCATTATGATTATAATAAAAATTGAGCAGTACTATTCGACTGAATTCCATCTGTCATCAATTATTAAAATATAAACTTGATGGGTTTATCCAAATTCCCCCTGGGGGTTTTACTTAACTTAGAATTGACTCCTTCTTCAAAGGATCTTCATATACATAAAGTATCATTAAATTGGTTTTTTGTTCACAGAAAAACCATGAATTTCTTAACATGAAAGGATTCTTTTTTGTGTTGTTGACATATTGTTTTTCATTTATTATTATATTTGAAATCAACTATCTCAGATCCAAGTTTTATGCACTTTTTTATATTATGCAAAAAAAAAGAAGAGAAAAAGGAGGAGGAACATTCCTCAACTATATTTTACCATTTCAGAAACCAACAATATTAGAAAAAGAAAACAAAAAGCGTACTACTTATTTATTTACATAAAACACAAGTGGTGCAAAATTGACGTTTTTGTTTTACACGGCAACTTAAAAAATTGTTGTATAGTCAAAATCTGATAGATAAGAATTGTGAAGATTTTAAAAATCGACATTCTACATATTTATTTTAAAGTTTGTTCAAATTAGCGTAATATAATAAATGCCATAAAATTATGTTTTAATTGTATATTTTGATTTATTATTATCTAACAGCATCAGTGATTGATTAAATACTGAATGATAATATAATAATGCGTCATGTTTGTTTAATTTAAATAAATAAAGCTTTTAATTACGTGGAAATATCCCACACATATTTTGAGAACGAAAGAATATCCTTAAATTCTTATCCATCTTATTAAATCTTACAATTTTATTAAAATTATCGCCCATTTGTAGTAGCAATAAGAAAATCTGTTTTAATAACGAAATTTAAATGACGCATAAATGAAATGTATAAAAAGTGTTTCTTAAATAGCTTTAACAAAATATAATATGTAAGAATCATCTATCAACAGAAATTGCCTAATTTATTTTTGTATATATCTTATGTTGTCAAATGACAGATTGAGTGGACTGTATTGCTTATTTATTTACATAAAACACAAGGGATGCAAAATTGACGTTTTTGTTTTACACGGCAACTTAAAAAAATGTTGTAAAGTCAACAATCTGATAGATAAGAATTGTGAAGATTTTAAAAATCGACATTCTACATATTTATTTTAAAGTTTGTTCAAATTAACGTAATATAATAAATGCCATAAAATTATATTTTAATTGTATATTTTGATTTATTATTATCTAACAGCAACAGTGATTGATTAAATACCGAATGATAATATAATAATGCATAATGTTTGTTTAATTTAAATAAATAAAGCTTTCAATTACGTGTAAATATCCCACACATATTTTGAGAACGAAAGAATATCCTTAAATTCTATCCATCTTATTAAATCTTACAATTTTATTAAAATTATCGCCCATTTGTAGTAGCAAGCAAATCCGTTTTAATAACGAAGTTTAAATAACGCATAAATAAAATGTATTAAAAGTGTTTATTAGCTTTAACAAAATATAATATGAAAGAATTTTTGTCACCATAAATGACGCAATCTTTACTCAGAAATACAATGCATAAAGTGAAGTCCCGTTGAAATGACGTCACTGTCTAGCGATAAAGCCATCAGTGTTACCAACAAAATTACTGTTATGTGTGGGGACGCAGGGTAAACCGTTGCCGATTTGTATACAAGTGTATACAAATCGAGCGCTATTAGCGCTGCGTGTTGCAAACGCTCGAACTACGATTTTATACACGAATCAGAAATGGGTGTCAAACTGCGCACAGCTAATTTTTACATTTTCGTCATCTAGACACTTTAAGCTTCATATGGTGCAATTTTGAGGTACTAGTCACCCAGCGTCCGTATATCCAGACGCCGAGTGACTTCGGACGCTGCTTGAACCTAAGATTTTACATGGGGGGACGCATAGTGGGGCCCTATAGATATATATATATATATATATATATATATATATATATATATATATATATATATATATATATATACATATATATATATATATATATATATTTACGGCCACTTATCAAAGTGAGGACATATCATGAACCGTAGTTAATGAGGACCACCCTTATAAATGGTCACAGCTTGCAAATTTTTTTTGTCATCACTTGTTTACTTGTTCTAGTTATGTATCTCGCAAATATACACAGATTTCTTTGAATTTAAAAAAGTTTTATTTGCTGTGTATAATAATACCAAGTGAGGCTACACTATACTACTGACGACGTGAGGACCATATTATTAGATACGATTTAATCGGCAAAGTGAGCCCCAATATCAAATTATACACAGGTTTTAAGTATAACGTGAGGACCGGCGCTGTTGCCATCATTTGCTTTCAATATCATCAGCAAAAATGCATGCTATTCTATTATTGGAATTTGTTAGTTGGTCGGTGGTCAGTATAAAACTAATTTGGTGTGGCGGAGACGGGTATGCTTCAGTAGCCATTTTAATAAACCCGTTTTTGAAAATATCTCGAGAACGGTTGGTTCTGCGAAAAAGAATATAACAGACTTTTTTGTAGAAAAATAAATTATCTATCTTTTTTATTAAAACAATTTTTTAATTGCTTGCAAATTAATGTTTTAAGAGTTATTACACAGCAAAGTTTTCACTTTTTAGTTTTGCTAAATAATTGGCAAACGGCTAACATCTCACTGAAACAGGAAAACATTACAGTGTAATAACTCTTAAAATATTAATTTAACAAAAAAATTGTTTAAATAAAATAGATAGATAATTAATTTTTCTATAAAAAATGTCTGTTCTGTTTTCTTCGTAAGACTATTTCTCCAGACTATTTGGACTATTTACTGGCTCCCTAACTTAACTATTTCCTGTTGGCTGTTCCATTGCCTTCTAGAATGTTTAAACGAATGCTTGACCGCTTAGATCAATTAAATTTAGACGAAAAATTAGATTTAACTATCAAGATTCTTGTGTTTCTCATCATTTTAATGGTAATTGTGCTAGTAATATTAACAGCCTGCTATTACTGGGGCAGATTAGTGAATTGGTAGCTAAGTACCACATACTTTACTTTAAAATCTAAATGTATTACTCCTAATAATTAATTATTATTAACAGTTAGATTAGTTTCACTAATAATTATAGAGGTAAATCTGTATAATATGTTAATTATTCTGAAAATGCTAGTAAAATCAGTAAATATTGTCGCCTAATTTAAAATGCTGAGTTTGTTCCATCTCGTTTTTTAATTAAATTTAAAAATTTGTCTGTAATTTCCTTACGGTACGTGTTAAAAAGAATATATGTATTTATCTTCCTACCTAAACCGATCTTGGCTTGTAGCAAAGAAAAGTGGTTATTCTATATTTAGGGTATTTATTAGGCCAAAAAGAATGCATATAAAATCCATATTTAAGTGTAAAAAGATATAAGAAGGAGGATTAATATCGCTCTTGGTATTTTTAATATTTAACTCTAGTTATTTTTTAAATGCACATACAGTTCATTAGAACTGCATGTGAATCTGCGATTTAAATTTAACCAACCAATAATTATTGTGAATGACTTTTCAGCATTAACTGTGCCGTCTATGAACTCAAATCTTACTAATCCTCCAGCTGACATAGAGCTCTAAATCATTACGCCTTGAGGAAACTTAACATTAGGTTTCAAGCAGTATTTATGGAATGCTTCGTGTTTAGCTCTGATTACTCTTTTGCGAGAGTAAAACTAGAACTGCTTAATGTTAAGTTTCCTCAAGACATAATGATTTGAGGCTGTATGTTAGCTAGAGGATTAAGAAGATTTTAGTTCATAAACAGCATAGTTAATGCTGACAAGTATCTGCAAAACGACGAGTAGCATGGGCTAAAACTAAGTTGTCCTGGACAGAAATGCTGGACTAAGGTCATATTCATCAACTAGTTAAAGTGTGGTGTATCCGTCAGTTGCTCTCGCAAAAGATTGATCAGAGCTAAACACGAAGCATTCCATAAAGACTGCTTGAAACGTACCGTTAAGTCTCCTTAAGGCGTAATGATTTAGTACCAAGAACTTATAAATAAAGGAAATTATTATTTCAAAAAAGGCGAAACACCTTGTACGTATTGGGTTGGATTCAAAAATTCAGTAGTGCAGGTACTCTTCTAAAATTAACTTGCCAATACGAATTTTTCAGCCGACTGCTATCAAGAATATCGATAATATCGCCTGATGGATTTTGCCGAAGAGATGCTAAGATAAAGGATGACTGTACCACGATGGCGTTCTCAACGAATTTTTCTTAGCTACTTCATGGCAATAGGGGACCATAAAAAGTTACGCCAGAAAGTTCCTTGAGCAAATTTACTGGTGAAAATTGCTGATCCGTGTATGACATATCTCCTTTCTTCGATAACACAGAAAGAAGGCGAAGTACGAAAAAAAATTCGAACACTTTTGGTAGGGATTTAAATAAGCTTTATCTTACCTAACCTCCTTTATCTCGATAACCCTAATAGTTTCCGAGAAAAACGACAAAACCGGTAGGGGGCGTGGTTTATCCTCATTATTTCTTCGACCTCACCACCTACAGGTGTTGACCTTTAAGGTTTAATAACCCACAAGGAAGCCGTATGCAAAAATCCATGGACTTACCTCAACTTTCCGCTATTTTTTCTAAATTGATTAGACTAATTATAGCAGTCCAACATAAAACTTTGTATGCAACTCGTACCTTAATCTATTATCTGAGAAATCGCCAACACAAAGTTTGAAAAAGTGGCAGTATCGATTGGCTTTATGGTAAGGTCATTTCAACCGAGGATATTTTATTTAACTACAATAGAATTGGTATAGGCACAAGTGAAACATGTAGTTGCTAATAATACAACATATACATACACTTGCTGATCTGAAAGAGCTTCTATCAAGGAATTTCTACCGTCACAAATATCATAAATTTAGGATCGAAAAGTTCCAGCAAAGTATTGATATAAGGGATGCTCTGTTAATAGTTAGTAACAGGCCATGGAAGCTCAATTGGCTAGAAACAATTGCAACAATTGAATGTCGCATTAGTTGACATTTGTTACCCACAATTGTCAAACGTTCCGATTTCCTTGTGAAACGTAGTTAATTTTGTAAGATAAGTAGTTGTGCATTTTTAATTCAGTTAAGATGAGCATTCCGCGAACTGCCCTTAGAGCTATGATTTTCTACGACTATAAAAGACAGTTAGGATACCAGCAAAGCCATGAAAATTTGATAGCAGCTTTTGGCGATGCTGTCCCTCCATTATCCGCTGTTAGTCATTGGTTCCGAGAATTTCGACTAGGGCGAGAACTGCTAGAAGCTGCCTGTTCAGAAAATGTTGATCGTGTGGCAAGCTTGATTCATTCCAATCGAAATATTACTTATAGGGAGATTCAGGAGGAAGTGAAGATTGGATCCTCGGCGGTGAATACCATTTGGCATAAACATCTTGGTGTAAGAAAGCTAGCAAGCCGTTGGATACCGCATTTGCTTTCAGAAAGTCAAAAACAGGCTCGAATAGACTGGTGTAAATTTATGTTGCAAAAATTTGACGGAGGAGCTTCCAGGCAAGTGGCATACATTGTAACTAGTGACGAATCTTGGGTATATAGTTACGACCCTGAAACTAAACAGCAGTCTAGTGTTTGGGTATTCGAAGATGAAGACTTGCCCACAAAAGTAATTCGTGGCAGAAGCTTCAATAAGAAAATGATTGCTGTTTTTTTCCGCTGATGTGGTCCTGTTGCTGTTATTCCACTTGAAGATCGCAGAACTGTTAATTCTGAATGGTACTGCGAAGTGGCTTTACCACAGATGTTTGCAAAATTACAGGCAGGTCGCCAAAGGACCGGTTTGCGTAACATCTTAGTCCATCATGACAACGCATCCTCCCACACTGCTGCCAGAACATTGGATTTTTTGAAAGATACGGAAGTTCAATTGGTAACTCATCCTCCGTATAGCCCAGATCTGGCGCCGTGCGACTTTTTTTGTTTCCAACTGTTAAAAAAATGATGCGAAGTAAAAGATTTCCCAACGCAGATGCAGCAGTTACAGAATTTCAAAGAATTTTTGAGGACCTTTCAGAAAATGAATTTTCCGAATGTTTAAAAAGTGGTTTCAAAGAATGCACAAGTGTATTAGTCTGAATGGAGATTATTTTGAAAAACAATAAAGATTTTTTGTTAAAAAATGCAACGTTCTTTTTATAAATAACAATTTTCAGCGCAACCCTCGTATTGTACCAATATAAAATACTTTTTAATTTTTTGAATGATAGTGTTGCATTATGTCATCAGTCATATTTATAAATTGTTCACCACATAATAATAAAATAATAAAAAAGTACCTACTAAATAAACTATATTTACAAATATATATGTATAAATATATATAAAATTTTGTATTTCTTAATTTTCTCATTGAATTCATAATCAGCAACCCCAAAAACCCCCCCAACATGAATTTCGCTCAAGTTGATGGAAAACTTCCCGAGTTATTAAATTGGGAGTGTAAAATGGGGGTTTCAACCCCCCGAGGGGGCGTGTCCCCATTTTAAACAGATTACATTTTATATTGGTCCAGTACTGAAGGCATTACAAAAGATTTCAAGTCGCTATCTTTAGATAGTAAAAAATAAGAACTTAATGCAAAAATTTACTCTACTACTAGGGCAGAGCGAAAGGGTTACATAATAAGGTAACCAAAATGGTGCATTCCTTTGCAAAATCACATTTTAAACACTTTTTTACTCTTTGAGCTTTTCTCTAAAATCAATAGAAACGGCGTAAATCGCATTCTTAATCTCAAATGCCGTTATTTTAGGACCGCCATTTTGGTGTCCGCCACTTTGAATTTTTCAATTTTCTCATTGGATTCATAATCAGCGACTCCAAGAACCCTCCCAACATAAATTTCACTCAATTTGGTTGCGTTATTAAATTAGGGGTACAAAATGGGGGTTTCAACCCCCCGAGGGGGCGTGCCCCCATTTTAAACATAACATTTTATATTGGTCCAGTACTGAAGGCATTACAAAAGATTTCAAGTCTCTATCTTTAGATAGTAAAAAATAAGAACTTAATGCAAAAATTGACTCTACTATAAAGTTGGGAACGACCTCATCATCCATCATCACATAGTGAATAATAAATATAATTGATATTCTAAATCTGTTCTAATAAATTATTCTTATTGTTAGTTTTATTAAATATTAATTTAAAAAGAGACATTTTGATTGTAATATTTGGTACTTATAGTTATCAATTTTTATAAGCCTGCCTTGAGAAGTAAGAATTAAATTCATTGCGAGCTTTTATAATACAATGAAAGTTGAGAACATTTAGTAGTTGTGTAGGAAAGCCCTCATTTGATCGTCACCCGGTGACCAGTTTGAGGTTACAACTTATAACAGAATTCCACTTGGAAGTAACAAATCAGCAACGGTCCAAGAAAAAAATAGTGTATGCAACTCGAACATCATCATTCATTTGTTGCATAATATACTATTTTGGGTTACCTACCGTTATTTATTTGTTCATAATACAGCCTTGGTAGTGTAATGCCTGGCGTGCCGGACTTTCACCCAAGCGGCCCGGGTTCGACTCCCGGCGCTGGCAGATCTGGTTAAGGTTTTCTGCAGTTTTCCTTAGCTGTAACAAATGTGGGATTTGCGCTGTTCCATCTATAAGTCGGCTGCAGCCGCACATTGGGCCTACATAATAATAATCGCCCCCTCCCTCCCGCACAAGCTTATAGCTTCTGGGGCCTTGATTTAGGTTATGGGTTGTAGTAATTATTATTATTATTATAATGATTACTATTTCAATTTAAAGATTAAATCTGTAATGAAAATTTTTTTCAATGAATTTAATAAATGACTTATTTAATTATTGGGTGTATTAAATGCAGAAAAATAGTCTGCAGAGTATGTTGCGTCTAACTGTTCTTTCTAAAAGCAATAATACAAACAAACTTGCCAGCCTCGGTGGATTAGTGGTTTGCATGTTTGCTTCGTAATACAAGGATCGCAGGTTCGATCCCCGGCTGAGCTGGTAATTTTTAATAGCGGAGAAAAATTAAAAACATGCCTTCTTCTCGGATAGGAAGTAAAACTGTAGGTCCCGTGTCAATGCGATGTTTGGCACGTTAAAAATCCCTACTTGGGGTGGAATTCCCCCATATTCGGCTAAATTCTAGTAGGGTCGGCCAAATTTTCATAGCAATCGGTGCCATAAGGTACGAAGGATGCTCCGCCATCCTGATTCCTCGCCCAAAAACAAAATTTCATTTGTTTATTTGTTCATGACAATTGCTATTTCCATTTAAAGATTTGCATAGAATCTAAAATTTTGGACATTTTTTTGTTTGTTTTCTTCTTTATAAAACAAAATTCAAAAATTTACTTCTCGAAAAACGTCAAAAAGATTTGTGTCATTTCATATAACTTTTTTACTTCCTTAAATTGAATTTTCATCTTTGTGTTGCGTTTATTCGTCTTTATTTGATGAATTATAGTTTTAAGAATGCTCTTTTATTATTTTTTGCACGTACGATATATAAGGCTCTACTTTAGTCTCCCAAAAGAGGGAGTAAAGTAGCACTTTTACTCCCTGAGGGAGTAAAGTGTTTCCTTGACAACAACAACAAGTAAACAACAAAAAAAAAGTAATCGCGGTACATGTTAGGATTTATTATCCGGAAACTATGTGATTTTGGCAATTGTCCGAATGACATGTAACGAAATTTTCGAAATTTTGAATTTTTGCGATTAAGTCCTTTAGGACGTGCAAAAAATACCGGGTGATTTTTTAAATTTCTGATCTAGTAAGCCGTGATTTTTACGCCGTATCGAAGGTCACCGAAACGTAGGGCGTAGCGTTGATCACACTGCTATTCCAAATGTCATTTATGTGACAAATTGACTACTTACTTTTACATTTATTAAACAAATTGATAAATATTTAAACAGTGATCATTTGCGAAACATGCTTTTACCAAAGTGTGCATTTTATTGCGAGTTTAAGTGCAATTTCGATGTGATTATTGACTTGAGAAGTTTAGGTTATGGTTACAACTCGCTTCAATTTTTATTCCTTGGATTTAAGAAATAGCAAGATTTATTCACAATTATAACAATTTACATTGTTAACACAATATTTATTCAAAATTTACAACAACTGTTGGAAATGTTGACCTTCAGCATCTATACACAAATTAACTGTTTATGTCAACATTTTTGAAATCTGACAGTTGTGACAAATCGAACGATTCAAACTACGCCCTACGTTTTCCGCATCTTTTGTTTTAAAATTATGTCATGGCTTTCTAGATCAGAAATTTAAAAAATCACCCGGTAGCGTATATACTACTGGACTAAAGTGTTTTCTAAGTGTTAATTAATAATTTAAAAAAATGTATTTTAGTCCCTGGATATATAATACACATTATGTCCGCTCGGGCAATTATGACATGATTATGTCCTATTTTGCGGACTGTTTCTAGAGCGTAAATCGCTAAATTGGAACACCCCCTTTTACTACTTTTGTTTACGACGTCTCCATAGTAATAAGAATAATTATAGACCATAGCACCTACCTACTTGAAGTTTAGGACTTTTAAAATTATTTTTATTTTAAATTAAACTTAATTTAAACTTTGACCGCACATTTAACGTACGCATTTCGGGCTTAATTAGTGTTTTTATCGTCTTAGCGCTTTCGGTTTTCGCTTCAGGTGACTGCACGAGCTCTAAGACACTCAATTAAGCCCTCAATATACTATTAAAGACTAGAAAAAGCCTAATCTTGATTAGGCGAAATGTCATTCGAAAAAAAATATTTTATTCTTAATTAATACAAAAACATAAAAAGGCTGCAAGTCCTCGAAGATTTATTAATCTCTTTTACACTGTATTTTAGTTTTATTGCCTAATTACAAATAATCAGACGTTATGAAATTAAATCTAAAAATTTCCCTATCGTTTTAAATTTTGTAACAGCACAATAATACAACTTTTCTAAACCGATTTCCGCTCGTAAGAAATAAAATCGGCTATTTAGGGTATTTCCGTTCTCTTCTGTAATAGAATTAAAATCAATAGTGTATAACTTTCATTTTCACCGTTGCCACTTGTTCGGATCTCACTTTGCGCATCATTCATACAAGCTTCACACAAGAAATTATACGTCTGAAAAATATACATCTGGCGCAGCGACTCCAGGCGTCAACTCCTTGAACTAATCTGTATAATTCTAGCCATTTTGGCAACATCTGAGGTCCAGCCCATTTTTTCAGTATCGCCAACTTATAGCTTCGAAAAGCTCTAGACGAAATATTATCGAATTTCAAAGTGAGGTCCGTATACTTGTCCTCACTTTGTTTGCGGACCTCACTTGAAACGTGAACTTTGTTCATACGGACCTCACTTTATACACTAGCCGTAAATATATATATATATATATATATATATATATATATATATATATATATATATATATATATATATGATACTTCACTACTTTTCCGGGTTTCACTCCGCGTATTCACTATTCGGCTCCTAGAGGAACCAGACAATGGTTGACGACGTTTCGGCAAGATCACACTTGCCATCTTCAGGTCACTTCTAACTTCCTTCTGCTTCGCGTGGTTACACGATGTAGACAGTCTACATCGTGTAACCACGCGAAGCAGAAGGAAGTTAGAAGTGACCTGAAGATGGCAAGTGTGATCTTGCCGAAACGTCGTCAACCATTGTCTGGTTCCTCTAGGAGCCGAATAGTGAATACGCGGAGTGAAACCCGGAAAAGTAGTGAAGTATCATATAATATCCGCGGAAACTTAAAATGTAACATATATATATATATATATATATATATATATATATATATATATATATATATATATATATATATATATATATATATATATATATATATTAAATAGTATTTAGAATGCAAATTCATATAGAAAAATTTATCATCGACTCTGCTGGGACTCGAACCCAGGACCCTCCACTGTCTAGGTGGTATCTCTACCAACTGAGCTACAGAGTACGACTACCAGCATAGCGAGAAATTTTCTATATGAATTAGATGTTTAAGCAGACATACAAAGTAACTAGATATTTTTTTGAATATTATTAATGAAGATCAGCAAGTCGCATGACAACAACATCAATATTGATGTTGATGTTGCTGTTGATTGATGTTGCTGATCTTCATTAATAATATTCAAAAAAAATATCTAGTTACTTTGTATGTCTGCTTAAACATCTAATTCATATAGAAAATTTCTCGCTATGCTGGTAGTCGTACTCTGTAGCTCAGTTGGTAGAGATACCACCTAGACAGTGGAGGGTCCTGGGTTCGAGTCCCAGCAGAGTCGATGATAAATTTTTCTATATGAATTTGCATTCTAAATACTATTTAATGTAAAATCATTATTCAACTTAACAAAAATTAATTTCAACTAAAATTTATATATAATTAATTTCCTTTCGGAATGATTAAAAATAATCTAGATACTTTGAATATTGATGTTGTTGTCATGCGACTTGCTGATCTTCATTAATAATATTCAAAAAAATATCTAGTTACTTTGTATGTCTGCTTAAACATCTAATTCATATAGAAAATTTCTCGCTATGCTGGTAGTCGTACTCTGTAGCTCAGTTGGTAGAGATACCACCTAGACAGTGGAGGGTCCTGGGTTCGAGTCCCAGCAGAGTCGATGATAAATTTTTCTATATGAATTTGCATTCTAAATACTATTTAATGTAAAATCATTATTCAACTTAACAAAAATTAATTTCAACTAAAATTTATATATAATTAATTTCCTTTCGGAATGATTAAAAATAATCTAGATACTTTGAATATTGATGTTGTTGTCATGCGACTTGCTGATCTTCATTAATAATATTCAAAAAAATATCTAGTTACTTTGTATGTCTGCTTAAACATCTAATTCATATAGAAAATTTCTCGCTATGCTGGTAGTCGTACTCTGTAGCTCAGTTGGTAGAGATACCACCTAGACAGTGGAGGGTCCTGGGTTCGAGTCCCAGCAGAGTCGATGATAAATTTTTCTATATGAATTTGCATTCTAAATACTATTTAATGTAAAATCATTATTCAACTTAACAAAAATTAATTTCAACTAAAATTTATATATAATTAATTTCCTTTCGGAATGATTAAAAATAATCTAGATACTTTGAATATTGATGTTGTTGTCATGCGACTTGCTGATCTTCATTAATAATATTCAAAAAAATATCTAGTTACTTTGTATGTCTGCTTAAACATCTAATTCATATAGAAAATTTCTCGCTATGCTGGTAGTCGTACTCTGTAGCTCAGTTGGTAGAGATACCACCTAGACAGTGGAGGGTCCTGGGTTCGAGTCCCAGCAGAGTCGATGATAAATTTTTCTATATGAATTTGCATTCTAAATACTATTTAATGTAAAATCATTATTCAACTTAACAAAAATTAATTTCAACTAAAATTTATATATAATTAATTTCCTTTCGGAATGATTAAAAATAATCTAGATACTTTGAATATTGATGTTGTTGTCATGCGACTTGCTGATCTTCATTAATAATATTCAAAAAAATATCTAGTTACTTTGTATGTCTGCTTAAACATCTAATTCATATAGAAAATTTCTCGCTATGCTGGTAGTCGTACTCTGTAGCTCAGTTGGTAGAGATACCACCTAGACAGTGGAGGGTCCTGGGTTCGAGTCCCAGCAGAGTCGATGATAAATGTTTCTATATGAATTTGCATTCTAAATACTATTTAATGTAAAATCATTATTCAACTTAACAAAAATTAATTTCAACTAAAATTTATATATAATTAATTTCCTTTCGGAATGATTAAAAATAATCTAGATACTTTGAATATTGATGTTGTTGTCATGCGACTTGCTGATCTTCATTAATAATATTCAAAAAAATATCTAGTTACTTTGTATGTCTGCTTAAACATCTAATTCATATAGAAAATTTCTCGCTATGCTGGTAGTCGTACTCTGTAGCTCAGTTGGTAGAGATACCACCTAGACAGTGGAGGGTCCTGGGTTCGAGTCCCAGCAGAGTCGATGATAAATTTTTCTATATGAATTGGCATTCTAAATACTATTTAATGTAAAATCATTATTCAACTTAACAAAAATTAATTTCAACTAAAATTTATATATAATTACTTTTCATTTCCTTTCGGAATGATTAAAAATAATCTAGATACTTTGAATATTGATGTTGTTGTCATGCGACTTGCTGATCTTCATTAATAATATTCAAAAAAATATCTAGTTACTTTGTATGTCTGCTTAAACATCTAATTCATATAGAAAATTTCTCGCTATGCTGGTAGTCGTACTCTGTAGCTCAGTTGGTAGAGATACCACCTAGACAGTGGAGGGTCCTGGGTTCGAGTCCCAGCAGAGTCGATGATAAATGTTTCTATATGAATTTGCATTCTAAATACTATTTAATGTAAAATCATTATTCAACTTAACAAAAATTAATTTCAACTAAAATTTATATATAATTAATTTCCTTTCGGAATGATTAAAAATAATCTAGATACTTTGAATATTGATGTTGTTGTCATGCGACTTGCTGATCTTCATTAATAATATTCAAAAAAATATCTAGTTACTTTGTATGTCTGCTTAAACATCTAATTCATATAGAAAATTTCTCGCTATGCTGGTAGTCGTACTCTGTAGCTCAGTTGGTAGAGATACCACCTAGACAGTGGAGGGTCCTGGGTTCGAGTCCCAGCAGAGTCGATGATAAATTTTTCTATATGAATTTGCATTCTAAATACTATTTAATGTAAAATCATTATTCAACTTAACAAAAATTAATTTCAACTAAAATTTATATATATATATATATATATATATATATATATATATATATATATATATATATATATATATATATATATATATATATATATATATATTGATAAAGCGTACCTTGTCACCTCCAAAGTAGATACCCAGCATACGTTGTCACCTCATATATAACGTTGTGACCTCCGTTTTCGGAGGTGACAACGTTTTGCCCTGTTTTCGACTGTATAAGCATATAGATGGTGTTAGAAGCCTAAATTCAAATTTTTGTCTGGAGGTGATAACGTCATACTTATACTCACAAAATTAATTTTTAGTTCAGCTGTAGATCGCTGGCGTTGCCGTCGCTGTTAGTTGTATAATTGCCAATACGATGTCACCTCCGCCTGTATATGTTGTTTTTTGTATCATGTACGGTACGTTGCAGGCTCCACACATTGGCAACGTTGTGTACAAGACCTAAACCACTCAGGTATAATATAGAATTCCATCGAAACCAGTACCCCTGGCGTAGTTTCGGCCATTTCACGCTACCTGAATTTTTACAGACACTTTTTGGGTATAGTAGCAGCATTTAAATAAATATTTGTAAACTACTCAGAAAATTCAAGGGATCTCTTGAATTGTACGTCATTTTTAAATAGTTAATGATACTTAAGAACAATAAAATAATAATTTCTATTTCATTTTAAAAGTTTTGAATTGAAAACGACTTTCTTTGAGATATGAAAAAAATTAAATAGGAAATACGTTTTAGTCGTTATTATGTATAAATAAAAAATTCATCTTTTTACAAAATGATCATTTCGGATTTACTGGATTATTATTATTATTTGATTATTATTTTAGGAATTGTCATATGACATATGATATATTCATTCTCGCATCCACAAAGAAAGATTTAAAATCTTTAAAATCTTCAATATTTTTAGTATTACAATTAATATAATAATTAATATAATTTTCAAAGAAAAATAATTTTACTAAGCAAAATAATGTAACATTTGGTATGTAGTTTGCAAATTTCACCAAATTACCCGGTTAATAAAGTTTTCATTGACATTCTAACTATGTTTACATTTGATGAAGGAAAGAATAAGTCTGAAATACTCATTTTGTAATATATATTATGTAATTAGGAGATCAAGCGATATTTTAAATCCAAGAAGATGTTTAACGCCGAGACGCCAGCCGAGGCGTTATAATATCTTTGAGGATTTAAAGAAGCTTGATCTCCGTATTGCATAAGTTGTTTTATTTTATTTCGTATTTCAATCCTAATTTCTCCCTTTTAAAATCCATCCGAATTTATTGTATAAAGAAGCAAGTTGCCTTGTCGGTGTCATCATACGCGTAACTAAGCAGATAAAAAGCAGCATGCATGCATGCATGTGGCTATAATGCAACATCAAATTATTTACGTTGCCAACAACAACGGAGATCAAGATATACTTTATATTACTAATTGTGGTATATAAAGAATTGTTTGAAATACGAAATGAAATAAAAAATATTAACTGTTTATATTTTTACATAATTACGACTAAAACATATTTTCTATTAAATTCCATATTGTAGCGGAAAATAAAACCTTACGTCATAATCTTGACATGAAGCTTTACGTACTGAAAGGCTTAAACAAACGTCAGTTTAACATAAAGTGTCGTATTTTTATTATTAGTATAGTCAATTTTTGCATTAAGTTCTTATTTTTTACTATCTAAAGATAGAGACTTGAAATCTTTTGTAATGCCTTCAGTACTGGACCAATATAAAAAGCAAATAGCAGACCCAAAATGGCGGCTCTAAAATAACGGCCTTTGATATTGAGAATGCGATTTACGCCATTTCTATTGATTCTAGAGAGAAATTCAAAGAATCAAAAAGTGTTTATAATGTGATTTTGCAAAGGACTACGCTATTTTGGTTACCTTATTATGTAACCCCTTCGCTCTGCCCTAGTAGTAGAGTCAATTTCTGCATTAAGTTCTTATTTTTTACTATCTAAAGATAGAGACTTGAAATCTTTTGTAATGCCTTCAGTACTAGACCAATATCAAATGTAATATGTTTAAAATAGGGACACGCCCCCTCGGGGGGTTGAAATCCCCATTTTAAACTCCCAATTTAACAACTCGGGAAGTTTTCAACCAAGTTGAGCAAAAACTATGTTGGAGGGAGCTGTGAGGTCGTTGATTATGAATCAAATAAGAAAATCACAAAATTCAAAATGGCGGACACAAAATGGCGGTATTTTAGATTGAAAATGCGATTTACGCCAGTCCTATTGATTTTAGAGAAAAATGAGAAAAGCCAGAAAGTGTTTAGAATGTGATTCTGCATAGGAATACATAATTCCGGTTACCTTATTATGTAGCCCCTTCACTCTCCCCTACTGAGAAGCCCACTAGGGTTGATTGAAGGGGGTTACATAATAAGGTAACCAAAATAGTGTATTCCTATGCAAGATTACATTCTAAACACTTTTTGACTCTTTAGATTTTTCTCTAAAATCAATAGAAACGGGCGTAAATCGCATTTTCAATCTCAAATAGCGCCATTTTGAGTTCGCCATTTTGTATTTCTTAATTTTCTCATTGGACTCATAATCAGGAACACCAAAACCCCCCAACATGAATTTCACTCAAGTTAATGGAAAACTTCCCGAGTTATTAAATTGGGAGTGTAAAATGGGGGTTTCAACCCCCCGAGGGGTAAAACCGCCATTTTAAACATATTACAGTTTATATTGGTTCAGTACTGAAGGCATTAGAAAAGATCTCAAGTCTCTATCTTTAGATAGTAAAAAATAGGAACTTATGCAAAAATTGACTTTACTACTAGGGCAGAGCAAAGGGGTTACATAATAAGGTAATCGAAATAGTGTATTCCTTTGCAAAATCACATGAATTTTTCTCTAAAATCAATAGAAACGGCGTAAATCGCATTCTGAATCTCAAAGGCCGTTATTTTAGGACCGCCATTTTGAATTTTTCAATTTTCTCATTGGATTCATAATCAGTGACTCCAAGAACCCTCCCAACATAAATTTCGCTCAATTTGTTTGCGTTATTAAATTAAGGGTACAAAATGGGGGTCTCAACCATTAGGGGGGGGGCGTGCCGCCATTTTAAACATAGTACATTTTATACTGGTCCAGTACTGAAGGCATTACAGAAGATTTCAAGTCTCTATCTTTAGATAGTAAAAAATAAGAACTTAGGCATGTTTTTTTGCAAAAATTTACTCTACTATATAGAATGACTAGATTATTATAAAGCAGGGGATGAATGAACTTTCGTTCAAAGAGAAAAAATTGCAACACATGAAAAAAAACGTTATAGGTCCTGTAAATGATTCTCCTTAGTTATCGTTTCAAGATTTCAGACGCGACTTCTGTCTTCCTTCAGAGATCAAACTCGTTCTGTAAAGTTTCATTGCTGGATTTATAACATAAATAACTATAAATCAAAAATGTTTCTTTTTATAACATTCTATTCGTAAAAAAAATCCTATACTAACATCCTATCCTATTCGTTTGTTGGCGAAGGAAATGGACATGAGCTCCAGATCTATGTCGCCATTGATCAAGGAAGACCTTAGTATGAGGACTGGACACTTGTTAACAGCTCGACATAATGAAATAAGAAGAGTTGGAGACAAGTCTCATTTGCAGAGATAGGTGAAAAATTTTCATCGCCCAATCTTGTTTCCCTGCATTTTATATTTGGATTTAGGATTGATGCATTATGATTACAATTAAAGTAATTGTCAAAAAATCCACATAGTTGATTTGGAAAACCCGTTTGCACATCGCAGCTAGGATGCGTGAACTCTCCTAAAGTCATTCTATTTAGATTCCTTATAGGAATCGAGCCCAATTAAGTAAAATACTTGTATTTACCCTATAGCGGTGTTGTTCACATGATAAGATTATTATTTATTTATTATTTAGGCGGAGTTATTTATCGCTCGTAAATAGCAACAAACAAAGTCACTTTAAATACAAATAAAACATACTATTTTTTTCCACTAGGGTGAAAGTGCCTCCTCTCTATGATTAGAAGTTTAGTCTAGCAATACCAACAATTTTTTATTAGAAGAAAAAAATTAAAACAAAGGTCTTTGAATAAACCCCAGCGTGGCTGAATACTGGACAGTCAAATGTCGTTTTCTCGACATTGATCCAAGTGTAGGCGAATTTTCAGATATCGAATCTTGGTTCTCTAACTCATGTTTAATATGTATTTATTTTTAAGCGTTTTATATGTATAAAATGATGATGTACTTCAAACAATATTATTGCTTGGGTGATTGTTAAATCTAAGACGGCTGTGAAAACTGCTGCAGCGCTATATTTCCAGCGGTGTGTTGGACGCACCGATTTTCACCCACGTTTCAAGCAATTTGCAGATTCTGAGTCTCGGTTGTTTAATTGTCACTCGAGGGTTAATCAACAACCTGATACTAATTTTCATAGAACTGACTAACATAGAATATACTTAAGTCAAATATCAGATACTATTTCGCTAATTTGCTTTAGCTAGTCTAAAGCTAAGTACTCACAGCAGCGGATCCGCAGGCGGATCTCATACGATTGGTCGGATTGAGTCGATTTGACTCCAACCGACCAATCGTATGACATCCGCCTGCGGATCCGCTGCTGTGAGTACTTACCTTTAGTCAATCTCTACATATCAAGTGCCGGTTACATACTTATCACCCAAAACCTTAGCCAACTTTGAATCTTAGGTTCGCTAAACTAACTCCAGTTTTAGCAATCTTCAAAATTCAAAATCTTGGTTTCTTACCCTTCGGCTAAGGTTGGGTCAATATTCATATTATATTTTGCTAAATTTCTGTAAATGTGGTTTATTGTAAAGATGGATTAGTGGTTGCTAACCTACTGAATTTTTATGAACTTAAACTTACACTGGCAAGACTAAAGTGTAAACTATATTGACTTACCGACTGTACATATGTATTTGCACAAGAAGACGTACACTATGAAAGTGTTAGGTTTGTACGGTCTCAATATGTGTTGAGAGTCTAAGACATTAATCATTTATACGAATTTTCGATTTCTTCGTATTTATTTTGTTAATGAACATTTTACATTCCAACACAAAAATCGACTTTGCATTCAGTTACGGCGAAACAGTAATGGTAGACTTCGTTGCTTGTTTGCACTAGCATTCATTAAAGGAAAAGGATTGTGTAATAGTTGCTTTGTTTCTCAATTACCAGCCTTGGTACTACATTAACATTCAAGATCGGTCCAAGACTAACTTTAGTTTTATTGCGATATCGGTGTCATTTATTGTCCAAAACATTGCATAACGTATTGGTTTTAGCCAATAACAACCAATATTGGGTAACTCTGATCTTTCCATGTCTGAGACCAAGCTTGGTATCAAATTATCATCCCTACTTTAGTCTAGCAGTGGGCCATTTTCGGATAGTAAGGTTGTGCCAAGGTTGATAAACATTGTTTCAAACAAAAGCTTATAGTGGTATTTTGTTTTAAATGGAGAGCCGCGATTGCTAACATAATTAAGCGTTAAATAAACTGCCACTTTTAATTCTGATAACGCAATATACCTACTATTTATCTATGGTTTATACAATGTTATCAAAAAAGACTACATTAAGTTAAACCTGTCTTTAATGTGGACTTAAAGTACACGTTCCATAAAACGTACATGTTTTGTCGTTAATAAGTGCTTTATTTAAAACATAAGTTAAAACATAAATTTACAAGAGGTAGGTACATGTATAACAGTGTAACATACGTATTCTGTATTTCGTTAGATCAACAAATGCTGGAAAAAATGTCTTAAGCAAAAATTCTATAAAAATGTTGATTAATTTGTTGTGTTTCGATTTGTTTTAATCTTAATAAAGTTGGTAACTCTTTTTGTTAATCAAATCACGGGAAATTCAATGGTCCTACATGATACGTGCGTGACTTCGGAAACAACAAGCATTTGTTGTAAAAAACACCATATTTAATTTGTTTATATTAAACTCTTATCGAGTTTAGTAAAAATTAAAAGAGTATCTGCCTTTATTTCAATCGAAATGGAATCTGGATAAAAGCATATTCAATTTAACCGTGATTCCCGAGATTAAAAGAAACTTTGTAGAATATCATATTTATACAAATACTACGTTACATAACTGATTTATGTCTAATACATCTAAATTTCAAAAATGTGCTATACTAATTATACGCAATATTGGTACTGGTTGCGTTCTTATTGACTTTTATTGACAATAACAAAAGAATTCCCTTTTTCTGGTTTTGTTATATTTTCAATTCATTATAGAAAGAAATTTCTTTCTAATATATAACCGATCTAAGTATTTCTAATCAAATTACTAAAGTTTTCATTTAAAAAATACAACTTTATGAAGTAAACCAGAAATCAATGATTATAATTGGAAAAGCCTTATTCAACTAGTCAGTGCTACTCATAAAGACGCTTTAATAGTGTCGAAACGGCTTTTTAATATCTTTAATAACAATTCATAAGAAATACAAAAACGACAATTTCCTATAACTCAAAAAATAAAAAATAAGTAAATCGAGAATGCTCGCTTGTTTTCTTTTGTTATCTGGCCACTAAAATGCCCTCGGCGAGCAATTTAAACCACCCGATTTCACCATCTGGAGACCCACAAGAGAACCTTTTTATGAAATGTGCATCTATGGAATGTGGAGTCAACGCTCTGTATATATAACTGCACATAACGGTGGTATCTTCTGACCTCCGAACACTTGGCAGCGCTGCTGGAGGTAACAGCGAACTAAAAGTATCTTCTTATATATAAATTTTGGAGGTCGGTTCGTATCTTCTGTATACTCTATATATGACAAAATAAAACAAGGGAAATAATTTCCCCTTTCTTGAGATTCGGATTCTAGAGGTTCCCCTCATCACAAATATAACAAATTTTTAGCAATATATCCACGGGAATACCCGGAAGTCAGGCGGTCTCCTCTGTATGACGGAGGTGACAGCTTAACAGGCATCAATATATATATATATATATATATATATATATATATATATTGATGCCTGTTAAGCTGTCACCTCCGTCATACAGAGGACACGACCTGACTTCCGGGTATTCCCGTGAATATATTGCTAAAAATTTGGTATATTTGTGATGAGGGGAATCTCAAGAAAGGGGAAATTATTTCCCTTGTTTTATTTTGTCATATATAGAGTTTACAGAAGATACGAACCGACCTCCAAAATGTATATATAAGAAGATACTTATAGTCCGCTGTTACCTCCAGCAGCGCTGCCAAGTCGTCGGAAGTCAGAACATACTAGCGTTATGCACAGTTATATATCCACATTCCATAGATGTACATTTCATAAAAAGGGTCGCTTTGGGTCTCCAAATGTTGAAATCATGTGGTTCAAATTGCTCGCCGGGGGCATTTTAGTGGCAAAATAACAAAAGAAAACAAGCGAGCATTCTCGGTTTACTTATTTTTTATTTTTTGAGTTATAGTAAATTGGCGTTTTTGTATTTCTTACTTAAGAAATGATTTTCTTATAAATTATTAATTATTATTAAAGACTTATTATTAAGCCGTTGCAACATTATTAAAGCGCCTTTATGAGTAGCACTAACTAGTTGAATATGGCTTTTCTAATTATAATCATTGATTTCTCGTTTACATCATAAAATTGTATTTTTTAAATAAAAACTTTAGTAGTCTGATTAGAAAAACTTATATCTGTGATATATTAAAAAGAAGTTTCTTTCTATAATGAATTGAAACTATAACAAAACCAAGAACAAAGGGAACTTATTAAATCCTTTAAATATAATATTGTTGAAGAACTAATTATCAATTCCTGTAAGTAGAAGCGCGATTAATTAAAAATAATTTAAAACCGGGATAATGCCCAGTATATCACATTTTGTTTCGATTATCCAGTAACATTAAACTGTACTTGTGTCATCTCTTACAAAATTATTTTTTAAATATAACGGGATTAATATAAAAGTATTTACAATTCCGGCTGACGCAAAAACTTTTTGCGAAACCTGTAAAATTAATATTTAAATCTGTAAAGATTTATTTGCTACTGTCATTAAAGGTAAATAACAAAGCAACGTACCAATGTTGTGTATAGTTACGATAGTATAGTACATATCTTGAAATTTAGTTTTATTAGACGTCCAGTAGTTACGTATAACGTAATATTTGTATAAATATGATATTGAGTTTTTTAGAATCTTATAAAGTTTCTTTTAATCTTGGAAATAAGAGTTTAATTTGAATATGCTTTTTCCAGTTTCTATTTCGATTGAAAAAGTTAGATATTCTTTTGATTTTTACTAAACTCACGATAGGAGTGTAATATAGACAAATGAAATAATGTGTTTTTTACAACAAATATACGTTAAGTTGCCGAAGTCACACTTACGAACTGTTTGCAGTTCGTTTATTTAAGATTTATCTTTATGTGGGTATTAAATTGTCATACATAAAATATGAAGGAATCGAATGCTTCTAATTCGTATAAATAATTACTCTCATAGACTCTCAACACATATTGCGACCATACAAACTTAATACTTTTATGGTTTTATTAGAGTTTTCCTTGTGCATATACAGTGTGTAAATAAAGTAAGGAATAAAATTTATATTTTTTGTATTACCACTGTTTGGAATAAAAGCTCGGACACATCAATTTTATTTGTTTCTTGTGGATGTTATGGTCGTCAATTTTAATTTTTTAGTTTACTACTATGGGGCCTATAACGTCATCGACGTTTTTTAAATGGAACCCCTTATTTCTTGAAATGAAAAGCATATTTTTTTCAGTTAAGTTCAGCAATACCCCATATGTGGTATTTAAAATTAGAATTTTTTGAATTATGGAGGACCAAATGTGATAACTTTTCACGAAAATAATACTTAAAAATCTTTCAAGTCTAATGGTTATTTTCGTGAAAGCAAATCGTAAGGAACTTAGATTAGTAAGGAATCGAATGCTTCTAATTCGTATAAATAATTACTCTCATAGACTCTCAACACATATTGCGACCATACAAACTTAATACTTTTATGGTTTTATTAGAGTTTTCCTTGTGCATATACAGTGTGTAAATAAAGTAAGGAATAAAATTTATATTTTTTGTATTACCACTGTTTGGAATAAAAGCTCGGACACATCAATTTTATTTGTTTCTTGTGGATGTTATGGTCGTCAATTTTAATTTTTTAGTTTACTACTATGGGGCCTATAACGTCATCGACGTTTTTTAAATGGAACCCCTTATTTCTTGAAATGAAAAGCATATTTTTTTCAGTTAAGTTCAGCAATACCCCATATGTGGTATTTAAAATTAGAATTTTTTGAATTATGGAGGACCAAATGTGATAACTTTTCACGAAAATAATACTTAAAAATCTTTCAAGTCTAATGGTTATTTTCGTGAAAGCAAATCGTAAGGAACTTAGATTAGGTTTCTAAACATTGGCTCGTACTTGGACAAAGTTTAGTTAGCCGAGAATTAATACCAGGGTGTTGGCTAACCTTTAAGCGACAAAAATCAAACAGCCAAGACTCGAGAAATAAAAATTGCTTGAAACTTGCGTGAAATGAGAGAACCGAGTACTGGTAAGTAATAATAATAATAATAATAATTGCTACAACCCATAACCTGGAAACCAGGCCCCAGAAGCTATAAGCTTGTGCGGGAGGGAGGGGGCGATTATGATTATTACGTAGGCCCTACGTGCGGCTGCAGCCGACTTACAGATGGAACAGCGCAAATCCCACATTTGTGTTGTCGCAGCTCAAGAGAACTGCAGAAAACCTTAACCAGATCTGCCGGCGCCGGGGGTCGATCTCGGGCAGCTTGGGTGAAAGTCCGGCACGCCAGACATTACACTACCAAGGCTGAAGTAAACGTCAATTTACGCTTGAGTAGAAATTAGAGAACCAAGATTCGATATTTGAAAGACTAGACTTGGATCAATGTCGTGAGAAAACGACTGTCCAGTATTCAGCCACGCTGGGGCTTATTTAAAGATCTTTGTTTTAACATTACCATTTGTCATTAAAGTTAACGTTTTTCTTATAACAGAAAATTGTACGTATTGCTAGGCAAAACTTCTAATCCTACTAATTGAGAGGTACTTTTAGACCTAGTAGAAAAAAATAGTATGTATTTTTCGGATTTAAAGTGGCTTTGTTTGTCTCGCAATTTCTGCGGTTGCTTACGGTTACTACACTGTACTAAGAGCGATAAATAATTCCGCCAGCTTAATAATCTGTCATTTTATCGTGTGAACAACTCCAGTATAGGGCAAGTACAAATATTTTACCTAATGGGGCCCGATTCCTGTAAGCAATCTAGAAGGACTTTAGGAGAGTTGGATTTTCCTAGCAGCGATGTGCAAACGCATTTTTCAAATCGACTATGTTTTTCAATTACGTTAATTGCCATCATAATCCACACTCTAATCCAGGATTAGAAGGTAAAGTGTTGAAGATTTTTAAAAGTAAATCAATGTTGTCAGTACGCGATACTGCGAAAAAAACAGAAACATCAATAGGAATGATTCAAAAACCTAAAAGGAACGAAAAATAATCTGTAGCTGTAAGAAAACAGACAAGAAAACTGTACAACATCTTAACAAGGAAAAACCAGTGCGTTATAATGAACGATAAGACTTACTGCAAATTTGATTATAAAACTTTGCCAATGCTCGAATTTACACTACTGAGAAAATGAGTGACACTACTGAGTCCGGACTCGATGACACGCGCGTTTTGAAAACTGATTTGTATGTAGATTTCCCTGCTGAATCCGAATCCGGAGGGCGCCCGTTGATTTGGAATGGCCTTGACCCTTAAAATGTCAATTTTACGGAAAATTTTGAAAAATCAAAAATGCGCTTCTTTATTGTTTGCATCGTCATAACTTCGTCCTGGATGGAACTAGAAGGTTAATTTTTATTTCGAAAAATTTTCCCAGAGTTGTAGATTTCAACGTACTACTTAAAATTCAGTTTTGAGACAAAGAATCTGAGAAAATTACTATTTTGTTATACTATGTCATATTTGTGCATTAAAATTCTCACCAATCGAAAAACTTTTTTATTACAAGAGATAGAGGCCTATATATGGAGACTATAATTAAAAAAAAGCCCAAAAAAGTTTTTGGTGAAAAAATTATATCGCTGTCTGTAATACAGACGAAACTATTGCAATTACAATATCTTGTACGCGGGCGACTAGTGCTATATAAATCTTATTATTTGATCGTATGACATTTGTCTTCGCATAGACAAGATATTCTACACTGTAAATCTTTCTAAAAACATCTGTATGCTCTTGTTCATATACTTGATTTGCATTTGCAAAATGTCTGCATTTTAAGAAAATCTGGTTGAGATACTAAAGACGTAATAGGTGCTATTGTTCCATCTGCATCCATAGCCCATCTAAATTCTAATATTTCGGGGGAAATTAGCATTAACATGCATAGCAGTCTTATAGATGTTTGATAATATGCACTTTGAATGTGGTATAAAAAGCATCTTCTGAGGGAGGCAAATAACGGTAAATATAAGTAAAATTGGTTATGAATGTTATGATGTTTATAAAAACGTAGATCAACATTCTTATCGAATGTCTGTTTTACATGTCGGGAACAAATGAGCACGGACTTCATCTAGTGAACCAGTGAACTCTAAACTTCTGTATAAAGCCTTAAAGAATAGCCGACATGTCGAAAACATTTCGTCCCCATCTTCCAAAAAGTATTTTCCACTAATAGGTTCTCCAAGCCAGTTTTACCATATTTTTCATTATAACTTTCAGGGCAGTTCTTTTTCCTTTTCGAAAAGGATAGCTGACAGTCATTGCCAGAGAGGCAGTAAGCCGCTAAAAGAATGCAAGCAAGATCTTTTGGATCGTCCCGAATCTTACCTGCCAGTTCTTCAATGTGGGGCTGACACGGAACAAAGCCTTCTTTGCGATGTAACCATATGGGAATTAACAAAGCTACTGAATAATACCTTGATAGTAGGAAAACATCAGTATCATTGGAATAAATCAGAACCATTCTATTTTCTCTTTAAAAAAACTGAAGCAATGCAAACATTCTGGTGTCTGCTTCCTCATGTTCTGTAAAACGCTGATTTTTCAAAATACCCACTTCATTATTTGTGCATACCATTGCTTTATCTTCTACATGCATGCCAGAGAGAACTATTTTTATATCTCTTGTATTTTGCATATGAAATTAAGCAAGCTACTCTTATTAAGTTGATTATTTATCAATAAATGATTTCCATTGGGGTATTGTTACCGTATCACTAACCTCGTAAATATTTTCAGTAAATCTGGATCATCGTTTCCGTTCCGCACCCTTAGCACTTTCAGGAAAATCGTACCTGTCCCCCACAAGAATAACATAGGTGCAATTAGAAGGCTTCATTTGAAAAATCGAGTTAAAATATTTCTTAAATAATTCACTGAATGTGATACAACCATAGTTTTGAAACCGTTGTACAAAACCCATCATATCAATGACGTAGATAGTATTGAAATTATCCCGCCGAAAAGTGTTGCATTCTGAGATATTAAAATATATTTCTTTATTTATCGCACTGAAAAAATAACATTTATTTCCTTTTCTCATTATATATCCCCCAGGTGTTAATGGATCCGACTCAAAAAGTGATGATGGATAATCGGTCCATGCATACGAAAAGGCCCGGATTTTAGTTTGTTCATCCATCTCTCTTGTTTCATCTCTCAAGAGCCTTTGCGTCAATGGAACTGAGTTAATTTGTTTCCAGTTTCATTTGTTGCCAAAAAATTGTAGTTTTACTGGTAAAATTTTATCTAATTTGTTTATTTTGGCATTTTCAATGGCTGCTACACATTTGCTTTTTGCCAAGTGTAAATCTTTTAAAAGATTTATTTTAGTTTTTATAAGGTTCTTAATCTGACATGCAACCTGAAAATATGACATAGTATAACGAAATTGTAATTGTCTCAGATTTCTTTTCTCAAAACTGTTAGAATCTACATAACTCGGTTAATGTTATTTTCATAAGTAATACAACAAGTTGGTATGAAATTGCCGAAAATTTTCGATTTCAGATACGAGTATTTGTTTCGACGACAATTTTTCACGAATGAGCGCAGCGAACGAGTGAAAATTGTCTAAGAAACAAATACGAGTTGAATGAGGAGAAAATTTTCTTCAATTTCATACCAACGAGTTTGTATTCGGCTTGACAATTCAACGAACTAAAAGTTATTCTCATTGAACAATTCTATTTGAAAGAGTAGGTCATGCTAAAAACAATTATATTGTTCTAGCAACAGTTATAACAAACTCCAAGCTGTGAAAATTTTTAACCTCTTTTTCAAAATACGTCGAGATTCAGTCGCATTGTGTTGGTTTTTTACGTTGTCTCCATTTTCCCTAATGGATAGAAGATTTGGAAGCGCACCGGGCAAAGAAATTGACGATGCTATCAAAAATCTGGTCCCACTCAATACCCGGAAAACACACAACTCATGTTGGTTGCAGTTCAAGAAATTTTGTTCTGAACGGGGCTACTCGCTGGATCAAGTTTTGTCGATCGAAGAACTTAATAATATCCTAAAGGACTACGGCTTCGATATGAAAAAACAGAGTGGAGGGGAGTACAAAGAGACGGTAGTGAAAGTGTTGTGGAATACGACGGCCAAACTTTTGCAAGAAATGTATTATAACAAGTTAGGAATTAAGTTTGATCCGTTCAAGGATCCAGCGTTTAGAGAAGCAAGAAATGCTAGGGACGCTAGAAGAAAAATATTGCAAGCTGATGTAAGTAAGCGGAAAGTGAGCTCAGCAGCACTAACCAATGAAGAATATTTGAAGATGGTCAAACTGTGGGACGAAGAGACGCCATGTGGTTTGCAGTACAAATTCTTTTTGATTGCTGCTCGAGAATTTAGCTTGGAGGGGTAATGAGGCAGTAAACTGTTGTGTGAGTTTCTTTCGAGAAGAAAGAAATAATTCCGGGGTATTAACTGGTCGACTGGAGTACAATCCTATCTTTTCAAAAACGCACCAAGGAGGCAGTCATTCTTTGAGTGATAGCAAATGGTTGGTTTCAAATACGGAGTCACCTGACATTTGTCCAGTAAGGTAATTTTTTGTTAAAAACTAAACTTTCAATAAAAATTAATAAATAAATCAATTACAGGTTATTTAAGAAACTCTTATCGAAGAGAAATGATCGCATAAAAACGGATCGAATGTTTCTTATAGTAAATCATGGGTGGACATTGCAAAATAACGCCGTTTGGTTCAAAAATTCACCTGTAGGAATCAACAAGTTGGGAAAGTGGTTGAAACTTAGTGCGGAGAAAGCAGGGTTGGATACTGAAAGGTTGAAAATCACTTAATCACTCAGCACGTTCAAGCGCGGTAACAATGTTGGCAAAGTCTGGCATTGGTGAGCAAGAAGTGATTAAAATAACAGGACACAGCTCAGGAGCATTAATCAAACCGTATTTGCAGCTTGACCAAGAATACCATTCACGATTAATACAATGCTTTCGGAAAAGCGAAGAAGCGACAACTTTGGAACCATCATCATCTGCTCTACAAGAGAATAAGGAAAAACGTATGATGTCTTCCTCTTCCGGTACAACCAGTTATGTGTATAATAATTGTACTTTTAATAGTTATAATTGTCATTGTGATGTCAACAATGAATTAGATAAATAAAAATGTTTGTGGTGGAAATTTATTTCGGAAATTTTTACATGTGAAAATTGCCGCTCAATACAAACGTGATTGGTCCATTTTTTGAAAATGACTGAATTTGATTAGTCGAAAAAATGTGAGTTGAATTGTCACTTATAAATATACCAAGTGCATTGATTATTGCCGGAAATTTTTTGAGTGACATTTCTGCAACGTCATAATTGCAAGACACGAAGTGGAGTGCAATTACGTTGCAGAAACGCACGAAATCAAAATTTCCAGGCAGAATCAATGCACGAGGCTATATTCGGTAAGAGAATCGCACGACGCACAGAAAAAAATGCATTATGATTAATTGGTTTTATGTAGCTATATATGTTACAAGTATAATTTCCAAAAAATTACTCCTTGGTAGCATATATATATACAGTGAAGCCTCGTTGATCCGAATCTACGTTAATCCGAATACCACGACAATCCGGATCAGCAACTTATTTACATTGATTCTATTGTAATCCGGATTTAAATGTTTTGATAATCCGAACTTCCGAAATTTTGACCGAAAGGGCAAAGCATCTTTATCAAGAAGTGTGCAGTGGTGCATAAGAAACAGTGAAGCAATCGCGATGCGACGTATGCGCTGTCACGCTCACACGCAATATGTACTAGTCCGATAGCGCATACGTCGTATCGCAACTGCATTGTTTCGTATGCACCGCATGCTGCTGTAACTTTATCAAAGATGTTTTCAAAAAGGCTGACTTCAGGGCAAGTAAAGATTGGATACTTAATTTTAAAAAGATACAGTTTATGTCTGTTAAAAATCTCGGGGAAAAGTTATTCAATGATTCGCAAGCAGCAAGGTTCATTAAAAACAGTTGCAAAGCGATTAGCGTGGCTTTGCAATGCACGGTAGAAAAATTGAAACAATTGTGATGCTGGAAGATTCAAAAGAAAAATCGTTTTTACACTGAGAAAAGTATTTAGTAGGACCAATTAAATGTATTTAATTCAACTAAATATTAAATAAACTAAATTTAATTTGATTTAACAGATTTTAACTATCTATTTAGTTGAATTGAATAAATTTAATTCTTCAAACTAAACGCTTTTCTCAGTGTAAGGTATTTTTAAAAAACAGGTAAGTTTAAAAAACACGAAACAAACAAAATCGTCGCCGTTTTTGATTAACTACATATTAATGCGGAACATTATTTTTGCGTTTTTAAAACTGTTTTGCATTAAATATTTTTGTAGTTTTATTTATTTTTAAATAAATGTTTTTGCAGAATGTTTTAATTCCATTTACTTACAAATAAAACATTGTAACTCTACAGACGCGGTAATCCGAAAACGGCGATGATTCGGATTGGTCCTGTTTTAATTAGTCCGAATTAGCGAGCCTTTACTGTATAAATTTCCGGAAAATTGTGTGATCGTCATGGATACAATTCAAATTTGAATTTTTCTATTGGTTCTCGGTATCGTCGTGCGATTCTCTCCGAAATACTAGAATTTGGATAGGTTAGGAATGCAGATGGAACAATAGCGGCTAAGTCAACAACAACAACGTCGCGCCATTAGTATCTCGACCAGAGTTGCAGTCTACAACTCTGGGAGAATTTTTCAAAATAAAAATTAACTTTCTAGCTCCATCCAGGATGAAGTTATGACGTCGCAACCAGAAAAGAAGCGCGTTCCTGATTTTTCAAAATTTTACGTAAAAATGACTTTTAAAGGGTCAAGCTTGTTTCAAACCGACGCGACGGCCGCCCTTGGGATTCGGATTCAGCGGGAGAATTTACATACAAATCAGTTTTCAAAAAGCGTGTCATCGAGTCCGGACCACCTCTTTAAATAAGCGCTTTTTGAGATACCTGCTCCCCGACTATTATGTGAGCAAAAAGGACAATTCGATTGTTGTGGAAAAATATGGGAGAAAGGTCTTAGTATGGCAAGCTATATGCAAATGCGGCATGAAATCTAGGTCCTTATTTACTCAAGAAAATTTGAATGTAAATTTATATCGAAAAGTATGTTTTCAGAAAGACTGGCGACAATGATTAAAAAGCATACAGCGCCTACTTTATTTTGGCCGGATCTAGCTGGATGCCACTATGCAGCGACTACTAGGGAATGGTATAAACAGCATAAAATCAATTTTAACGAGAAAGAGCCTAATCCTCCAAACTACCCTGAAGCACGTTCTATTGAAGATATTGGACTATTATTAAACGACATCTTCAGAATAACGTTGAAGCTGCAACTAGCCTAGAAGATTAAAAAAAATTGAATAAGGCCACCAAAGCGAACGAAGTCATCCAAAACTTAATACCTAACCTAAAAAAGAAAGTGGGAAAACGGGCAAAATAATAATAATTTTTTATGTTTCTGTAAATTATTAAATTTTCTAGACATTAAAGCGTTGTTTTATTATAAAATTGTTAAAAGTATTAGATAATTATAAAAGGTATATGAGTCTGAAGGTGTCAACTTTCTTTTCGATACAGTCCTTACGTTGTACTCTGTAGATTGTTCCATTACCATCCATAAATTGTCGATATAGAATAAATGATTAGTGAACGTGTCAATGAACACTGTTACTAGACAATTTAAAATTTTTTAAAGCACAAGATATGGATGGCTACAGGAGAAGAAGTTATTACTATAAATCATAAAATTTACAATCCAAAATCTATCTGGACATTCATCTATAGCAGCACGTACTTTTTCTATAGGAAAGTTCTAAACCGCTTTGGACAAACTGCGTTGCAAGGATTCCATTGATGCATGTCGTTTTCTGCAAACCATTGCCTTTAATTCAACCCAAAGCTTATAATCCAAAGGATTTAAATTTAGCCTTTCAGGAGGCCAATCTTCATTCTTAATAAACTTAGGCACATTCTCTGCAAGCCACAATTGTGAACTTCCTGTTGTGTGGGCTGCGTCTTGCTGGAGAATCCAGTGTTGGTTTTAAAATGAAAGTCTGATCTAAGCGGCAAAACCACCTTCTCAAGAGTTTCTGTTAGATTCACTTTGACAGTGGTTTTAACACCTTGATTGCAAAAATAAAGTTTTTTATCACACCATGTCAACTTACTCCCCACCAAACCATCAACCTTGCTGAATGATGACCACACAGAACATTGCCAACTGCAGCAGTAGCTACTTTAGGGCTTTTAGCATACATTTGTCCTTTTGACGATTAGATTTTTCTTTAATGGTAAAAATTATCTCATCCGTAAACAAGATACAGCGATGAAGATTTTTCGCGTACTTCTGCCAATGAGACTTGGTTCCGATTTTCTTATTTCTTTAAGTCGAGCTGTTAATAAGTGTCCAGTACTTCTACGGCAAGCCCTCATACCAAGGTCTTCCCTGATCAGTCGCGACATAGATCTGGAGCTCATATCTATTTCTTTCGCTAACAAACTTTTTACCAATAGGATTTCTTAAAAAGAAACTCTGTGCCAAGTTTAAATCATGGTTTCAGAAGTTTAATCATTCCCTGCTTAATAATAAAATAATAATTTAGTCATTTTGTAATAGAAAATGCGACACCTTATGTCAAATTTGCGATTGTTGAAGCCTTTCAGTTCCGTAAAGTTTCTGTCAGGCTTATGACGTAGTTTATTTTCCGGTACAATATGGAAAAGAAATGGAGATTTAATAGGAAATATGTTTTAATCGTAATTATATAAATATAAAAAGAGTTAATATTTTTTTACAAAATGATCATTTCGCTTTTATTCTTTCCTTCGTCAGTTGTATACATACTACATACTTATAATGTAAATTAAAACTTCATTAATCGGATGTGGTGAACACAAGTGAATTTGCACACCACATATCAAATGCTACATCATTTTGTTTAATACCATTTTTTTCTTTAAAAATTTATGAATTAGAATACTGTAAAAATGTTTAAAGTTAAATCTTCTTTTGTAGATGCAAGATTGAATGTATCATATGATAATTCCAAAAGTAATAATCGAATAAATCCGAAATGATCATTTTGGAAAAAGATAACTTTTTATTTTTACATAATTACGACTACAAAATATTTCCTATATTAATCTCTTCATATCTCAAAGGAACTCGTTTAAATTCAAAACCTTTTACATGGAATAGAAATTATTAGTTTATTTTTTTAAATCATAATCAAGTCTTTTCTTATATATTTGCACCTTTTATCCGATCACGTTTTTCGAACATACAACTATTTGAAAATGATGTACAATTCAAGTGATCCCTTAAATTTCCTGAGTACTTTAAAAATACTAGTTTAAATGCAGCTACTAATCCTAAAAAAGTACGTGTAAATTTAGGTAGCGTGAAATGGTCGAAACCACTACAGATGTATAAGTTTCGATGGAATTCTATATACCTGAATGCTTAAGGTCTAGTACACGACGTTGCCAAACTGTGGAGCCTGTAACGTACCGTACGTGATACAAAAAACTACATATACAGGCGGAGGTGACATCGTATTGGCAATTATACAACTAAGAGCGACAACAACGCCAGCGATATACAGCTGAACTAAAAATTAAATTTGTGAGTATAAGTATGACGTTATCACCTCCAGACAAAAATTTGAATTTAGGCTTCTAACACCATCTATATGCTTATACAGTCGAAAAAAGGGCAAAACGTTGTCACCTCCGAAAACGGAGGTCACAACGTTATATATGAAGTGACAACGTACGCTGGGTATCTACTTTGGAGGTGACAAGGTACCCTTTATCAATATATATATATATATATATATATATATATATATATATATATATATATATATATATATATATATATATATATATATATATTCGTTAAACCGCTTATACACACCCGTTTCGCTATATTCTACCGACTTGTCGGACCATTTTCGACGCTCTCAGACCCGGGCTTGGGTCTGGAAACGTTCTCCTATGTTTTCGAGGTCTACAGGATAAGGTTTACCTAAAACTGCAATAAAAGAATATACAATTTGGGTTTGGAAAAGTAGGGTCTGTAAAAAGTTTTATACAACCGTAGTTCATCACAATGAACTATAGGGGGCGTCGCGCCTTTCTCAAGTGTATATCGTATATTTTTATACAAGACGCTATCAAACCCGCTATGTTCTACAGACTTCCTAAGCCCTGGATCTGGCAACATTGCCATAACACATATGTTAAACTTTGTTTTATAAACATTTGGTTATAATAGCTCGCTTTTAATATTTGATGGAGAAAAGTGACGTAAGAATTACATCAGTATGCGAGTTCTTTTCACATTTGTAAATAATTCTCTGGCTTTGAAAAATTGAAGGTTTTAATATTCATTTAACAACGCAATATAATACGGAAAATATAATTTCTGGGGAAAGTGGATGGTTTCCAAATAAGGTGGAAAAGTACATATGTCATTTTCCGTAGTAATCAAACGATAAATTTCAAGAACTTGATTAAATTATATAAATTTGCACATTTATATAAAGGTACTCCACACAGAACTTGCACATAAATTACATAATATCCAATTTTGACATTTTAGATTTTGATGTTAGAGAAACTGTCAGTCATATTAAATTTCAAAAATACAATACTCAGAAAAAGAAACTACAAAACCTTACCCAACAAAAACGCTCAATACAAAGTAATTATAATACACAGAATACGATAAATTTCTATCCACGTTTTATAAACCTATCAGATACACAATTCAATGACAGAGAAACACAATTTCTTAACAAAGGCTTCAAATTTTGTCCTTTTTCAAAATTCACTAACAAAATTAAAGAAATCTTGGCTGTTGAATGTGAAACTATACACAGAAAAGATCACAACAATTATGCAAAATTCAAAATCTTGAATCTGATAAAAGAAATATCTTTGAAAAAGGACAAAACACAGAATAAAACATCTAACCTGTCACTAATTCCATCTATCAGACATAAAATTACAGAAAACAATTTAATTTCTGTTAAAGCAGATAAGGGTAACACTTTGGTAATCCTTTCGAAAGATGTTTACACACAAAAGGTTAATGATTTTATTAATAAAGAAAATTTAGAGGTTTTAAATAAAGATCCTACCACAAAATTCCAAAAAGAAATAAAACAAGCTTTAGCAAACTGCAATATCTGCTTTAACGAATTAGAAAAACAACAAATCGTACATAAAAACCCACAACCACCAAAACTATATGGACTGGTTTGTTAGATAATTTCCTAGTTAATAGTAATGTAGAATTGGTAAAAAGATTAGAGTTAATTCAATTATTTGATCTTTGTATCAGTCAAAATTATTTTACTTTTAATAATATAATCTATTTACAGAAGGATGGTTTACCTTTGGGTAATTCTCTGAGTCCTCTATTAGCTAACATATTTATGGATAATTTAGAAGATCGAATATTTGCATTAGATCTTTCTAAACACATTATTTTTCGGTTTCGTTACGTTCATGACATTTTAGCTTGTTTTGACAGTTCTTTTGAGGTTATCAATGAACTTTTAATTCTTATTAACAGTCTTCACACAAACATCACGTTTACACTAGAAACAGAACAAAATAGAGCTATTAATTTTTTGGATTTAACTATTACAATTAATACAAACAATGAATTTGATTTTTCCATATACAGAAAACCCACAAGCACAGATGTCACTATTCCTAACGATTCATGTCATCATAAAATGCATAAACTAGCGGCTTATAGATCTTTACTACACCGAGCTTTAACTACTCCAATGAAACGATCACATTTTGATAAAGAAATTTCAATCATCAAACAATTAGCACATGCAAACCATTATAACCATAACATGATTGACACTTTAATTCAACAAAAAGATTATAGGCTAGCTATCAAAAGAATATTTCCAATTGACACTCAAATACAAGACACAAACTACATATCAATACCATACTTTGGCAAGATATCAGAACAAATTGCAACTATAATAAGGAAAACCACCAGTTACAAAACCTATAAAACTAACACCAACACCTTTTCATTTTTATTCAATGCTAAAGACAAAACACAAGATATCATGAAATCCGGCATTTACCGTTGGAATTGTTCTTTTTGTAACTCGGTTTATATTGGACAAACACTTAGAAATTTCGACATAAGATACAAAGAACACGTACGCTCTTATAGACTTAAACATCCAGAAAAATCGAATTATGCCAAACACATTTTGGAACAGAACCACCCAATGACACCTCAAAACAACATTAAATTCTTACATTTTTGCAACAACAAACACAAATTAGACATTTTAGAAGCTTTTGAAATATACAGACATAAACGCACAGTACCTTTAATGAATGAACAAACTGAGCTTAGTAATTCTCCTTTATTAGAAGTGTTAGATATTTAGTTTTTGTATGTATTGTATCTAGTTACCTATTTTCTGTATGTATTTATCCTTAGCAACGTGTTTGTTTATCAATCTTATCTACCTTTGATAATGACATAAAGTGTCGAAACAATATTGTCAGGTTAAGATATTAATAAAACTTGTGAAACTTTAACTAATCTTTGTATTTATATTATATTTCATGATTATGGAGTTCCACAAAGTAAGGCTGGAGACAGTAAACGCTATCAAAGAATTAAGTTCATATGCATTAACGGCGACGATATGTACTATATACCACCAATAAATAGCAACGTCGTAGACCATTCAGGGTAAAAATCATGAGGTGTTCTTTATCAAAAATTAAAATAGGCGAACTAAGTTGACCATCATTTGTGACGTTTTTGCTAAAACACTGAATAGGCCAGTAAAATTAGACCCGATTGGGACCGTTGGTGGAAATAAATGTTGGAAAGCGGGAGAACGCTTCGATCGCTTCAGTTGACGTCAAATATAAGTATCCTAGGTTTGCACGGTCCCTCGACGCGAAGGCATTACCTGAGGGCATCAAAAGAAATACGAAATCTTCGGACCTTTTTTGGTTTTTCGCTTATAACTTCAAAGGGCTGCTTTCAAACGAAAACTTCACTATTACAAGAATTAAAGAGCATTAAATTCTGCGTCGGAGGAGTATCCAACACTTTAAATTGGGTCCAGTGGTATGGTTAAAATCGACGGTCGAAAAAAGACAATTTTACAAATTTTCGACTTTCCGTCAGACCGGACACCCAGAGGCTTTTTTATGTTATCACATCTAAGTATTGGTAGATCAAAACCGCTGTTATTTTATTTTTATTCCTTTTGATTGAAATATGGCAGCCATATTTTTGTCGTGGTGTACGACGTTTCTGGCAGTTTTTGATGTAAACGTAAATCTTGATATCTCAAGGAGTGATCCTAGAGACAAGCGGTAGAAACCATTGTATTGCTCACATGTCGGATTGCATCTTTTAATCTAAGCATAATTTTTGTAGGATGCTTACTTATGGGTGCAATTTAACTCCGAAGTTTAACACGAAGTTTTTACAAAAATTTCCGCTTTTTAGGGGAGCATATTTCATATATCCAGATGAAGATGAAGTCTTAAGGCTGATTTTATTTTCAAAAGTACACAGTTAGAGGAAGTTTATGTATAAAATATTTTAACTCTGAAACTGTACTATTTTGGTATTTATGGGCTTTTTAGGTTCTCGTTATGATACTTAATATCAAGATTTACGTTTACATCAAAAAACTGCGTACACCACGAAACAAATATGGCTGCCATATTTCAATCAAAAGGAATAAAAACAAAATAACAGTGGTTTTGATCTACCAATACTTAGATGTGATAACACAAAAAAATTTTTTTTCGAAATGATCGAGCGACCAGTACTGCAGCACTTCATATGGATTGATCCCAATTGCTGTGATGGAGGATGACAAAGAAATGGCCATTAGTTTAATCCGGCAATCTCTACAATATCAAAGCTTAGCTATTTTTCGACTTATATTAAAAATCAGAATGAGTCCAACGGGTTTTTTTATACGGAAAGCCTCTGGGCGTCCGATCTGACGGAAAATCGAAAATTTGTAAAATTGTCGTTTTTCGGCCGTCGATTTCGACCATACCAATGAACCGAATTTAAAGTGTCGGATACTCCTCCGACGCAGAATTTAATGCTCTTTAATTCTTGTAATAGTGAAGTTTTCGTTGGAAAGCACTGCAAAGTTATAAGCGAAAAACTAAAAAAGCTCCGAAGATTTCGTGGTTCTTTTGATGCCCTCAGGTAAGCTCGCGTCGAGGGACCGTGCAAACCTACGATACTTATATTTGGGGTAAAATGAAGCAATCGAAACGATCTCCCGCTTTCCAACATTTATTTCCACCAACGGATTCTATTTTACTGGCCTAGAAGGAAAACTTTCTCGTCTGTAATTTTTAAGATTACTTAATGGAACTTTTAATGGAAACAGGGCACTCAAAAGGTTCGGAGGGGCAGTGTATGTTGCAACCCCCAATTGAATTTCATGAACATTGGTATGGGGTAGATGCAGTACCAGCACTTCACTATAGCAACAAGAAACGGCCACCTCATAGAACAAAAGAAAAACGGAATAAATTCTGCGGGGCGTTCTTTAACAAAAGTAAAACAGGTCGGACTAATATGATTTGCGCCTGGTATATTTAGAACTACATATATTTAAAATGTAATCAGAAAATCTCTGGTGTACAATTCGTCACTAAGAATATAATACATATTCCAATTCACAAATAGCTATTTCAGAATACAATAAAAATTGATCTTTAACTTACTGTAAACATATCCAATGAGAGACACTCAAAATGCGTCATATTATATATATCATTTGAAAGGTAATTTTAAGTACTTTCCAACGGTATATGACTCCGGCAGACATTGACTATGAAAAGGTCAAAGGCCAAAAGTATAGTAAAATTTGATCAAAATTAAGCAAATAACGAAAAAAATTAATAGGAAGCTGAAAATTGGCATATATGTTGGCAAATACCTACTGTTTAAGAAATCGATAAATCCCGAGTTGAAGAAGGTGTGATCAGTATCTTGGAAAATATGATGGTTTAAATGAAAAATAACGGAAAACATTAATGGGAAGCTGAGAATTGGTATAGATGTTGCCGAATACATTCTATTTAAGAAATCGATGAGCCCCGAGTAAAAGAGAGTGTGATCAGGCCGCCATCTTGGAAAAGATTGCAGTTAAAGTGAAATATTTTAAATAATTTGATTTTGGTATATTTTACGAAGAAAATGCAAGAGAACGTTTTTATCTTGTAAAGTTCCTCAAAATTCGGTTTTTGTTTTATTTAGCTACGACTGATAGTTTCAGAGATATAGCATCGAGAACGTAGGCTGTATTTCCCATGGGATATAAACAAAGAGCTAATACATGAACTTTTTCTTTTTCTGTTATCTATTCAGAAACTGTTTAGGCTAAAAGTATGAAACTTTTTATACAGTGCGATTCTAAAGTATGGAATAAGTTCGATAAAAGGGAAAGTATTGATTTTTGGAAAAATTACAAAAACACATCAATTTTGTTTTTAAAGTCCGCAATTTTTGACATAATATTCGAATATACAGGGTGATGCGTTTAAGTGTGGTGACGTCATCGGCATTTTTTTAAAAGGCAACTTGCATTTTTTATTCCATATTCTGACGCTTCATCCAATTCCCAAAATAATAATGTAATAAGTTAGCTTACATAAGGAAATTTTGAAAAAAATAATTATGAAGACTGGAAAGTGCTATAGTCACCACACTTAAATGCAAAGCGAGACGCAAAGTATTGATTTTTGGAAAAATTCTAAAAACATGTCAATTTTGTTTTTAAAGTCCGCACTTTTTGACATATCGGATATACAGGGTGATACGTTCAAGTGTGGTGACTATAGCACTTTCCCGTCTTCATGATTATTTTTTCAAAATTTTTATGTAATTGGATGAAGTGTCAAAATATGGAATAAAAAATAAAAGTTGCTATTTAAAAAAATGCCGATGACGTCACCACACTAAACGCATTACCATGTATATTTTAATATTATGTCAAAAAATGCGGACTTTAAAAACAAAATTGATGTGTGTTTTGAATTTTTCCAAAAATCAATACTTTCCCTTTTATCGAATTATACCATATTTTAGAATCGCACTGTATCGTACAGGTCTATATAGTATAGGGCTATAAAACAAGTTTTAATTTACAAGGCAACATTAGAATTCTCCTTTGCTTACTAGATATAAAAGTGCGATGGTCAGCTTTTTAGTTTTTAGTGAGTCGTATGAAATTTTGCATGCAATTAGCGAGACGTAAAATCTGTGGTGGGTATAACAGCAGTACAGTTGCCATATTAACGGCAACCTAGATGTGTCATAGAAGTACTATTTTTGCTAGGTTTTCTTGCTTTACTAGCTTGCTTTACTTTAAGTTTCTAGTTTGTGAGGTTTTACAAGCAATGTAAAAGCTCTTTTACGCTTTGTACCTAAAACATGCCAGAATGGAGTTATTTAAATTTTTCATTTAAATTACCATCTTTTCCAAGATGGCGGCTCGAGTACACTTTATTCATCTCGGGACTCATCAATTTCTTAAACAGTAACTTTTCGGCAACATCTATGCCAATTTTCAGCTTCCTATTAATTTTTCTTTCGTTATTTTTCATTTAAACCGCCATATTTTCTAAGATGGTGCTTGAGCACACCTTATTCAACTCGGCACTCGTCCATTTCTTAAATAGTATGTATTCGGCAGCATCCATACCAATTTTCAGCTTCCTGTTAATTCTTCAGTTATTTGTCATTTAAACCGCCTCATTTTCCAAGATGGTGGCTTGAGCACACGTTATTGAAGTCGTGACTTCACTTAATCCAATTCTTAAATAGTATCTATTCGGCAACATCTTTACCAATTTTCAACTTCCTATTAATTTTTCTGATATTTTTCATTTAAACCGCCATATTTTTCAAGCCTGCGGCTCGAACACAACTTATTCAACTCAGAACTTATCAATCTCCTAAACAGTAACTATTCGCCAACATCTATACCAGTTTTCAGCTTCCTATTAACTTTTTCCATTATTTTTTATTTAAACCGCCGTATTTTTCAAGATGGCGGCTCGAGTATACCTAATTCTACTTGGGACTCATCAATTTCTTAAACAGTAACTATTCGCCAACATCTATATCAGTTTTCAGCTTCCTATTAACTTTTTCCGTTATTTTTTATTTAAACCGCCATATTTTCCAAGATGGCGGACTGATCACATCTTCTTCAACTCGGGACTCATCGATTTCTTAAACAGTATGTATTTGCCAACATCTATACCAATTTTCAGCTTCCTATTAATTTTTTCGTTATTTGCTTAATTTTGATCATATTTTACTATACTTTTGGCCTTTGACCTTTTCATAGTAAATGTCTGCCGATGAGTCATACACCGTTGGAAAGTACTTAAAATTACCTTTCAAATGATATATAATATGACGCATTTTAAGGGTCTCTCATTGGATATGTTTACAGTTAGTAGAAGTGCAATATAACGGAATTGAGCAAGGTTTGAAAATAGTTCTTCTGTTCTTCGTTACCTTTCGACGTTTCTGTTATAAGCACTTAACAACCATATAATGTATACTGTTTTGTACCTTCAAATTCATTAAACAGAAAGTAAGGATCGAACATTCTATAATTTTCTTGTAACTGTACAAACGCACAGTAAAAATAGAAACTGCTATTTTTTTAAATCTAGGTTAAACTAACCAAATGTAGTGTATTTCGGTCAGCTAAACTTGAAAATGACTTTATGCTTGATTTGTTCATCCTGGACTTTGTAAAATATCAATATTAAACCACGCCCCCAGATGGATTTTGTCGTTTTTATTTTCAAAAACTGTTAGGTTTATGGACTGTTTGTTAAGTGGGTTAGATAAAATAATGCTTATTTAATTGGCGAATGAATATATATCATACAGGACGTTTTACTTAAGATTCGTATCCTCTGAATAGGTGGTAGTACACATAAAATGCAACAAAAAAGCTGAAAATCATTAGTGTATATCTTTCATAATAACTGAAAAAAGAATGGTTTTTGAAAAGTGGATAGCAGGTGACTGGTCTAAGAATCACACTTGGAGCTGGATGTGCCTATCTGATACATTGACGCAGCTACTGCTAGGTGATGTCGCAGTTTGTTTTGATTATAATTTCCAGCAGTTCCCAAAAGTTGACATTTTTAACAAATTTTTATCGATTTGCGTAAAAACAAAAAGAATTTTTTGTTCCTATTGATGAATACTATCCCACATGCAATTTATACGAAAGTTGAATAAAATACCCTGTATGTAGACCAACAATTTTTACCAATACATTAGCGGAAGCAACTTTAGAAGATAACTTATTGCGATCTTGTATTCGTCATCAAGTACTTAGCTAAGAAAAAAAATGTTGAGTTCGCAGTGCAATCGTGGTTATCATCTTCTACCTTAGCATCACTTTTGCAAAATTCATCAAGCGATATTGTTGTTATTGTTGGTTGTAGTATTATGATAATTTCGCAGTAAAAAGAATATCTTTAGGAGAATACCCGTACTGGACAATTATTTTATAGAAACCAAAACGTATAGGGCATTTCACCTTGTTTTGAAATCTTTCTTACTTCGTTTGTACGTCATACTGCATGACGTTTTACCTTTATTTTCGTTCTGTATTTTTTAGAGCATTATTTGACTTGCACTATTCGACTTGGGTCAGGTATACCTGTTTTGTGAAAAATTAAATTTTGCATTCAGTGGTGTATTCATTAAACATGTCACTAACACAGAATTCCGTATCTAGCGGTAGTGGGTACGCTACAGCTACCACAAACACAAAATAACACTAATGTATTTTCTAATAACAACTATCCTTGAACACAAAATTTTATCCAAATTGCATCATTAATTTTTGAGTTTTCTATTTTGAAGGTCTATAGCTTTGTAACATTTCATATTTGAACATAGATATGTTGTGCTTAACGGCCTATTTTGATCAAAGCCATTGACCCTCAGGAATTGGCACCGTCTGCTCGAGATATCCTGCATGTAAAATGGGTGAAGTCCCATTTAATGTTAAATATCTAGCTACATTTTAAAGCAGGTGTGGAATTAAGTCGTGAACTTAGAATTCCAAAACAAAAACCATTCAAGAAAAAAATTACTCGATACAAATATCAATATAAAGAACGAAATAAGAGAGATCCAAAAACCCTGAAATACCCTGTACGTTTTAGGTTCACTAAAAAGATTGATTAGTACAGGGTATGCTCCTAAAATGTATCTTGCCAATACGAAAATTACCATATGACTAGCCCCAATAATAATGATAATATCGCCTGGTAGATTTTGCTGGAGATGCTGAGATAAAAGAAGACTGAACCGTAATCGCGTTCGATGCTCAACGAGATTTCCATAGCTATTTCATGATGAACATCAAATCACACAAAGTTATGCTCGAAGCTTTTCGTATAATATGCACCGATACAAATTATTTGTCTGTGTGACATATGATCGTTTTTCGATTACACAGAAACAAGACAACATACACAAAGTTTTCTTAGCTTTTTGGTATGAAAGTTCCTAAATGAAAATCCTATTTTACCTAACTGGCTCCATTTTGATAAACCTAATAGTTTCTGAAAAAAACAGTAAAAATCATCTGAGGGCATGGCTTACCCTCATCAGCTTATCTGGCTCACCACTTTTGAGTTGTAACTTTTAAGGGGTTATTTAACATATCACAAAGAAGGCCTACCAAAAATTCAAGGTCCTACCTCAATTTCCCTCTATTTTTACTAATTTGGCTGAACTATTACCGTGGCATTAAAATATACATATCTTAGAAACTGTTCATTTGTACTAAAAACATAACAGTAAAATGTTCAGGAGGCCAAAAGATTTGGCTATAACATTTAATTTTTCAAAACACATACACATGACGTATCTTCGAAACTTTTAATTGTATTCTTGTAAACAAAAATAATCGTATTAAAATAAATTTAAAAAAAAAACAATTATTTGCATAAACCTTATGTATTTTAGAACAAAATAGGTTCAATGCTATTTTCTCATGTTAATAATAATTTTCAGAGTTACATCGTTTTGCGGAAAACGTTAATTTTTCTGCGTTTAAGGTTATTTATGGAGTTTACGAACAAATCAACAAAAATAAAGATCACTTATGTGCTTAGCATCCCGAAATCTTTACGTCATTCGTAATTTTATTTCTGATACATTCGGCAACGTTGCTGAGTTTGGTAGGGTAGGTAGGCCTGCTTAAATTTATACAAATGGGTCTGTAAACACTGTAATATGTATCGGGTTCAAGAACGACTGTCAAATCTGACCAATACTTTTTTTTCATATATTTTTACCCCTCGACGATCTTATCTATTGCTTATCAAAAATAGATCAATATTATGTAAAATATACACATTTTAAAAACCAAAAAATGCGGGTCTGCTAACGACCCTAGCATATATCGGGTCCGACAACGTCGATTAAACCAATATATATATATATATATATATATATATATATATATATATATTGTAACAGTACAAATTTTCACTTTAACAATTTTATTATAAATACATGATAATGTTAAGTATTTATTGAAAATATATAAAATACAGTCTAATTAAATCTTTAGATACATTGCTTTTCCACATCTGGATAGCTTACTCCTTTAGCCAAAGATTCTGACCTGAAATAAAGAAAAGGGGAATGATCTTATTTAGAAATTATTTCGTACTTACCTTAATTAGTATTTTGTCTGAAGGGACGCCCTGTATTCCATACAATTTTATTCTTGGTTGAAATATCAAAATATTTCCATCTTTTATACTTATTCTAAAAGTAAACAAGCGATAAATAACAATTGGAAAATATTATATATGATTAGTAAGTGACTTAATAGTTTGATAGCTACTTACCTAGAGGAAGTTGTTTCATCAACTAAGATCTATTAATTTATAAGAGAGTAATTCTTTTTGGGGTTTTTACTAAAATTTACGTTGTGTTTACACTCTGCGATTATTCGTTTTGATAGAGGTGTCGGTATTGAAGATTTCTCATGTATCGGCTCAATTTGAATTTTGCGCGAAGTACTTTCTTTAAGAGACTTCCTTCGCTTGGTACGTGACATCCCATGTACGACCCGCCATATTTTTCTGGGTTTTGCACCCGCATTGTATTGATGGATTTTATATGGTGAAGTCGATAGAAAATATCCGGTTAACAGTCTTCTGTTGGAGAAATTATTTTTCGGAAAAGTTGGGTATTTTCTTCTCTCGTTGGAGGATCTAAATGCATGTGGCTTAAATGTATCTTCTCGGTGAGTGTAAGTGCATTCTGTTTAATTGTTTAATCCTAATTCCTTATCAACCATTTTAGAAATACATCTAAATTCACCAACTTCGTTGAAAGGGGATACTTAAAAAAAAACCTTTTCGTAAACAAAACCCTCGTTAGAGGTAAGTGGATTTTTTGTGTGGATTGTCCCGAGATTAATTTCGTCCTTTTGGTTTTAGGGTTTATTTATTTATTTGTTTAGTTATTTTTTTTATATATTATTATTCTTGTTGGAGTGGTATCTTTTGGGCAGAGAGTCCGCCATCGCCACTCAAAAGAGAGCAAGTTGGAAGAATTGTTGATTTTTTTGGGTACAGCCTTATGGAGATTCTAGGCAAAGCAGCAATCAGGTTTTGTTGATTTTTTTCATACTTCTACATGTATGTACGATATTTTAATTACTGTTATTATTGGCACTAAAGTTGATTAGATTAGTTAATGAATAATCTGTATTAATTAATTTGGGTGATATAGCTATCAGGAGTCAATTATTTACTTGTTTTTTGCATGTATTTAAAGCAATACAAGGGGTTAAACATTTTATTTCGTGTCTATCTTTTATCATTATCATATAAGACGTTAATACTATGCATTATATATGTATGTAAACGTATGTGATCACACACGGTACGAACTCGGTGTATTGAACTATTTAATCTGAACCTAATCATAAGGTAATTTTTATATCTTGTTGAGTATTATACAAGAACACTGAGACACGATAATAAATGTATATATTGAGGTGTTATGGATTTCACCGTTTTTGAAAATTTCATTGATGATGTTCGGAAACGTTAAAATGAATATTTCGTATCGGTTCTTAAATTAAATGAGGGGCAGGTTATGTCATGGGCACATAATCAGTAAAGATCATAGTTAGGACTTTAGTTAGATTCATCAAGGTTTAAAGTAATAACTTATGATTAAAGATTTCATGCAAATATAACCTTACTTTTCTAATAATCACATGCACATAAATAAATTACTTTTATACATAAAAAGGATATGGTTTAGCTAGACTGTTTTATCACAATCATGTATAGGCAACCTAAGTTACACTTTAGGCCAGTTTTCCCACTTGCTAGGGAAAGTTATTTTCATATTTAAAATTTCAAGTTACGATCATGCAGCGTTAAGCATATTTTTTGACATTCTTTGAGGCCAGCTCAAGTTTACACGGTTATTTTCCTGTAAATAGTTTAAGTAGATTAATCTTGTTATGTTTGATATAACACAATTAAAATTTGAATTCATATAATAAAATTCTGGTCATTACAAGTTATGGAGGTATTGAGATCCTCGTAGTTCGCGAAAACGCACTCTTATAGCCTTTATTCTGGTTTTTATTGTCATTGTTTTTATATGTGTGTCTTAAGCACTGCACACTGGACATTTTAGGCACAAATTCATTAACGTAGAAGTTATTTCCAAGCTGTGGTTTGTGAAAGCATCTTTTGGTGTATATTGTTGTTTGTACTGTAATAAAATCATGTTTGTATGAAATTGTAAAAATAATTCTATGTATAAAATAATTGTATCACTCACATTGATTATTCATTTAGCTAATTTGTAAAGATGAATTCTTAATTTGTTGAATTATGTATGTAAATTTGTATTGTACGAGAATCGTCATCGTTAAGTGTTTTTCGACCATATCTCCTTTATTACTCATTTGGGGACCATATATGTATAATAGTTTTTTGATCAGTGTTTTAAACTCTACAAGTGTATTATATCAGATCTGGGATTAATGAAGATTAAAATCAAATGTTTTTTGGATTATGACGTCATGGTAGCGGCGATGGTTTTTTGTTCGAGAAATCTGACATGGAATTCATTTGTTTTGACATTTCCTATATAAGCTGCTGCATTTTAAAACAAGTTTAGTCACAAAATATTTAAGGCAGAGACCACGTTTGACTCCAGTTTAAAATCTGCAAAAATTTGAGGTTATATGTACAATCATATGTTTTTGACAAGTGTCAATTTTAAAATATAAATAAAGTTTAATAGTTTAAAAATAGAATTAAGGTGTTTCCCTGTTTATCTACAAGAATTTTAATAAAGATTTATTATTGTGCTACGAATTTAAAAAGAAGTGAAAGTATTTCTTCGTTTATCATAATTGAATAAAAGTGAATTATTTGTGTTTATCGATCGACGCATCGATTATATTTTTATAAATAACAATCAGCTGTTTGGTTATACAGCAGGCTTACCAATTGGATGGATATTTTGAATAAAGGAAACTATTTAAACATACAAGGTTGGTTTAAAAATACTTGTTCTTGTAAATAAAAAAGAAAAATAAATACTAAGTTGTAAAGTTCATCTTAGGGAATTAAAGATTTAATTGATTCAATTTCTTTTAAATTCTTTGTAAGAATTTGTTCTAATTTTTCAATACAAAGAAAACAAGTCATATTTATTTTAATAAAGATTTATTTAGTTTGAATAACATTTTTTGTTACTTATAATTAATTATTTTGTTGGTTTTTTCAAACGGATAACTGTATTTACGCCTATGTCAGTTAAATACGACTTTCCTTAACGTTTAAGCAAACTACAGGATTTATTCCTAATTACATTTGTAAATTTATATTTTCTTTTCCATTGACGTTTCTTTTCTGATTTAAATTTTGTTTTTGAATAAAGGTTTTATGTTTTTCAATTAACGTATGTGTTTAATTGATGCTAATACAATCATACAGCATTATTTTCTTTTTCCAATTCAGAGTACAGTTACAGGTGTCCAGCTTGCAGAAGCATAAGTGCTTACAATTTATGTTTTATATTTTATGTCACTGCCAATTCTTGTTTCCAGGCATAGAAGAATATAAGAGTCTCGTAAGTCAAATAATTTATGTTCCACCGAAAAAACCTGAGCTAGTTAAAGGGAGTTAAAGAATATATGTGGGATTATTATTTTTATTAATTTTTATTTAGGATCACCGCAATATATATATATATATATATATATATATATATATATATATATATATATATATATATATTAATCTATTAACATCAATGGAATAAGCCTATATAGTTATTTTTATATCTGGTTTATTTTATTTGCCAATATTTCGAAGAAATGTTATTTTCTCTTCATTTTCAAGGCGAAAAATTAACAAGATATTAACATAAAATAGTCCTAATAATTATACAAATAAAATTTTTAAATTACAATATGTCTAAAATTCAAATTTTTTTTGTGGGAAAATTTTTTTGTTTTTTTTTTTTTTTTTTTTTGTTTTTTTGTTTTTTTGTTTTTTTGTTTTTTTTTTTTTTTTTCAAAAAACAAAAACAAAAAAATTTTCCCACAAAAAAAATTTGAATTTTAGACATATTGTAATTTAAAAATTTTATTTGTATAATTATTAGGACTATTTTATGTTAATATCTTGTTAATTTTTCGCCTTGAAAATGAAGAGAAAATAACATTTCTTCGAAATATTGGCAAATAAAATAAACCAGATATAAAAATAACTATATAGGCTTATTCCATTGATGTTAATAGATTAATATAATTATAAAAGCCATTAATTAAAAGTCTACTATATATATATATATATATATATATATATATATATATATATATATAGCATTCAGCGATTTATTTATTTATTTTTGCAGCAACTTTGAATGCTTAATCGAATGAGCACAACTCTAATTGCAGCCAGAGCCTGAAGTCTCTTGAAGTGGATGAATCCCATCGCAAAGAATTTACCGCCCTGTTGATAACCTCATGCTAAACTATTCGAGCTAGCCTTTATAAACCTTTATAAACCATTTTTAATTTGGGCGTAATAATATATATATATATATATATATATATATATATATATATATATATATATATATATATATATATATATATATATATATATATATATATATATATATATATATATATATATACCTGACTCCGTAGTTTATATAGCGTTATCCTATACGCGGATGCGTGCGTGCCACTCTCCGTACTATATCTCGAGAACGGTTGATCACACGACAAAATGCATAATAAAAATTGTAGATAATTTTATGATCTACAAGTTTTATCAGAACCTTAAATCACATATGACACAGGAAACAAGATAATTGCGAAAAGCCGATTTTCGTGACCTTTGACCTTTAATATCTTGTGACGAAGACCCTACATTATAGGAGACTTTTCAGCCAGTGTTCAGAACGTCAAAACAAAGGTTCATGCAAAAATACAGCTTTCTTACTTTCATTTCGAAGTTGAATCCTTATTTTACTGGAGTAAAAAGATAATCATTATCAAGCCGTCTCGACTAGCCGACTACCAGCAACCTGCACGCTATGACCGTCGCTTAGAAATGCGATAATGTGGGAGGAAACTTCGGTGTCTCTAAGAAAAGAGGGAAATGTAATTTAGAAAAATAAAATAAAACTCCCTCTCTTGGAAAACGTTTTTCAATCGTATGGTCGAAACAACTTTAACGTACTACGTTTCTTCTTTTGCTGTTATAATCACAAAGTGAGAACTGAAACTTCGGTTTCAATCCATATTCCTATCGTATATTCTTAAATTATAGGCTTTACTGTAACGATTTTCACAATTTTGACACTCAAATTTACCTTCATCTTCTGCAGCAGTTTATGTAAAGCAATATAAAAAAACAATAATTATATAACAATAGTTTTACTTAAGGAAAGATACAAAGATACAATTAAGGAAGAGTTATTAAGTTTTAAAGTTTACTAAGTGTGAAGTTTAAGAGGATCTTATAGTTCTAATTTTAATAAACTAATGTAATATAAGGATTACGAAAACCCTATGCTTAGAAACCATGTTTACATAAGGTGAGCCTGGCATGCTTATGTCATATATTGTCGTTGGGCAGTAATCCAATAATGATGCAATTACATAAATACCCGTAGTATAATCATTAGAAACTTAAAGACAGTTGTTATGTACATAACAACGTTTTATATACATAAACAAATAAATACCTAAAACATCCATAACCATAACTTCATTTTGTAACACTTATGAAACTTGCTGTACATTTTGCTTTTCGGTTTTTAACATAAAATTAAATTTTTTTTTATATATCAACCATCTAATCGGTGAATTCCAAATACAGTCACATGAAAACACCAGAACAAAAGCTTTTGTCAATGTTATTTTTTGTTATAATGGCTGGTTACGTTGCTTGGTTCTTCTCGTTTACTGCAGAAAAGGTGACATTCCTAACACGTACTACAATAAATATGATGATATCGATGACAACATTTGATATAAATAGTTATTTGTTGACATAAGAATATCATAGTTAATTAAAGTACATACATTGGGTTTCCATATAGGGTTCACATGAGGAAAAACTTTTTTTATTAACTATAAAGCAATATTGGGTAGTATTCGAATATTCAATATTCTGAATCCTAGTCAAGCTACTTTTGCAAGTATTAGTATTCATATTCGAATACAATGTGTACGTATTCAAACAACTACTTTTTTATTGATATTCTATATTCTAGTTACTCTTTCTTTTGGTATTCTAGTAAAAACTAATCCTGGTATTCGTATGCCTAATTCTAACGGTATTCTAACGTATTCTACGAATACATCGAATCAAATCGAATCAAAGATTAAAATAATAAATAATACCACATGTTTACAAAAAAGATCAGTAATAAATATGTTATAGAACAGTGATGTCTGGGTTGCACAAACCGCGAAAATTGTTCACTCCAGTTATTTACACCGGGAAAGTCCCAATTGTCGAATTTATTTTGTTTGTGTGTTTTAGTGTTACGATATTAATTAGTGTGATGTGAATGAAGTTGTTAAAAGGTTAAGTAAGAAGTAATCTTGACGCACCCAAAGTTCATGTAGTATAGTGTACAGGGGATGAAAAAAATTCCAAAATATAATCTTGCATTGATTAAAAAAACAATTTCGTCAATTAAGAATTTTTGAAATAGCATTTTAAATTTATTTTTATTCAAAATGTTTTTGAGAATCTGGTATTAATTACATATTTGCAGTGGTGTGCTGCCAAATTTTTATCAACTGGCTCGCTAGTTACCAAATCTTTCCGACTAATAATGCTCTTTTATACTACCTACACAGTTTTATATTTTACATTTCATTCAAATCTAAGCAGTTTTATTTTTTATTATATATTTTAATTAATAATAACATTTCTATTTTTCCTTCATGATTTTTAAAATATGAAGCAAAGCTAGTTATAATAAAAATATAGCATTTAACAGATATAAATTTATAAATTTTCATTCATAAAACTTATTATTCTAAACAATATTCATTTAAAATAAATACATGGATTTCAATACTTTGTATTCGAATATCTTTTCGAGTCCTATATTGAAGTACTCTGTATTCGAATCCATTTTTCAATAGTGTACTCAGCATTCGTATTCGAATATCGTTTTTTTGTATTAGACCTAAACCTGAAGTCCAACAGATTTGTTTGTTCCAAAACTCTGTACTGTGTATTCGAATCCATTTTTCAATAGTGTACTCAGCATTCGTATTCGAATATCGTTTTTTTGTATTAGATCTAAACCTGAAGTCCAACAGATTTTTTTGTTCCAAAACCTTTAATAAACCTAGTAATAGGTATATAAACAAAGTACACATCTAAAAAGGAAATCTAGAAAACAGCATTATTTATAAGATAACTAAGCCTAATATTTATTCTAGAATGATGTAACGTTGGAGAATCGTGTAGAGTGTATCAAAAATGTAAACAATGTAGTGCAATTTTTTAACATGTATCAACATCATTTTGATTACTGATGGAAAATTGTTTTATATTAATGTGATGTAGTCTTGGTGACAGCAAACAATATGTCGTTTCAATTGGGCTTTCTGTTTAGCTTTAGCTTTGTAGGTACATCCTCGAAAATCGCAAATAAATTGTGGTGTTACACCACATTCGTATTTTCTGTGTCTCCAGAGTGAACGTCTACGTTTGTATACGTTTGAACATCCAGTGCAATGAAATACCTCACCTAAAACCAAATTAATATAAGTAATTATGAGATTCTAATGGTTTAATAAATTGGTAAATAAAATGCTGAATAATTTTGAAAAAAATAAGACAAATTTAATTGCACCGTTTCTTAAATGCCTGTATATGTGTTTAGTAACAATGTGAATCTTGAATTGTGCAACCACTGTAAAGAGTATTGCAAATACTGGAAAAAGAAATATTATTTCAACGTAGAGCGTTTCCTGCAAGATTTTTTTATGTTATGTATTGAATAAAAACAATACTTACGAGGTAAGCACCATAAATTCGCGGCCCGTCAGGTCTCTACAGGTGCCAATATGTCCAAACTCGGTTGCGTCATAGTTGAACATGTAAGAGGCCTACACTATATATATTACGGCTAGAAACGTAATAGATTTTAGTAGCCACTCAAGCATCGTAACGAGTGCATGAAAATGTCGCAGCTAACGAAAATTGAGTACCGCGCGGTCATTAAATTTTTAACAAAAGGTACACACCTAATCAAATCAAACATCGTTTAGATGGCGTTTATGGTGATTTATCTTCTTCATATTCCAGTGTAAAAAAGTGGTCAAAATGTTTCCGTTTGGAGCAAGAATCTCTTCGCGAATGCGGCTTTGAAGCATTGGACCATCTACCGTACAGTCCGGATATGGCTCCTAGTGACTATTATTTATTTTCCAATTTAAAGAAAGACTTTAGGGGACGTCGTTTTAAGGACGAGAACAAGTTGCAAGCAGCTGTAATTGAACATTTTGAAGGAGAAACTTCAGATTATTTTTACAAGGGCATTGAATTATTAATTCCACGTTGTAGTAAGTGTATTGCCATTAAGGGAGATTATATTAAAAAATAAAAATTATTATATTTTGCCAAGTTTATTTTTTCTATATCAGGCCGAGAATTTATGGTGCTTACCTCGTATTTATGCAATTCTCTTTAATAACTAACGGACACTAGAACCTAATCTAAATTTCGACTAGGATTCAAACGTAAAACAAATGAGAACTATTCAACTTCCTGGAAAATTAGCTATGAAATAAAAAACAAATCAAGAAAAAAAATTGGTCTTCACATTCGTGGAATGAACAATCCTTTATTCAGTTTAAATCAGAGCTTCACATATGTAGAACCTTAACAGTAGAAGATAAAGACCCCATATATACAGAATTTAATAACTTTTTCATCTTGAGACGTGTGGTATATTGGTATAGGTATAACAACTATACAACATTTCCTATAATTAAACTTTAGTCTTTTAACAATGTAATAACATAATATTTAGGAACGTAAATTAACTTCAAAGTGGATAACTAGAGCCATTAATTTACAAAGCTAAATGATTCCAGATTTATTATACCAGTGCAATATCTAATGCACATAATATCTTAACGTTCTTTTTAAATAAAACTATAGATGCCGTTTAAAAGTATAATCAGAAGAGAACTATTTACAATATCACAAATTTAAACTTAACCGATTAAAAACACTTCTATCTTTGCCGCCCGCCAATCTCGAATGTTCTTTTAGTTCATTACAATACACATATACGTAGTTTAAGTACATGAAAATAAGAAAAGTACAAATAGTGAGTATGGAATAATTGAAAACAAAACTGATACAATATACGAGGGTGGTCCCAGAAGTACCCGACCTAACAAAGAAAACACAAAAATTTTGGAAAAAGATTTATTTATTTTTCAACGTAATCTCCTTTCAGCTCTATACACTTTTCCCAGCAGTGTTCAAAAAGTTCGATACCCTTTTTATAATAAGAACTGTCTTGCTCCTCAAAATATCCATTAACTGCTGACATCACTTCTTCATCGTTGGAAAATCTTTGACCACTGAGCCATTTTTTCAAGTTTGGGAACAGAAAATAATCCGAGGTGGCTAAATCTGGCGAAAATGGTGCATGAGGTAGCAATTCAAACTTTAATTGATTAATTTTGGCCATTGCAATAACGGATTTGTGAGCTGGCGCGTTGTCGTGATGAAACAACACTTTCTTTTTAGCCAAATGCGGCCGTTTTTGCTTGATTTCTTCGCTCAAACGTTGCAATAAGTTTGCATAATACTGGCCATTGATAGTTTTTCCTTTTTCGAGATAGTCAATAAAAATTATTCCACGCGCATCCCAAAAAACCGACGCCATAACCTTGCCTGCAGATGAAACGGTCTTTCGCCTTCTTTGGAGCCGGTTCTCCCTTTTGAGTCCATTGTTTCGATTGTTCTTTTGTCTCGGGTGTGAAATGATGGACCCATGTTTTATCTATTGTTACGAAACGGCGCAAAAATTCTGCTTTGTTGCTGTGAAACTTCGCTAAACCTCAATTGAAACATTTTCACGACACTGTTTTTGCTCGAGTGTGAGCAAACGCGGCACCCATCTTGCACACAGCTTTCTCATGTCCAAATTTTCAGATAAGTGCGATGTACCGCACTTTTTGAAATGCCCGTAATGTCTGCTAGCTCGCGCACTTTCAGTCGACGATCATCAAGTACCGCTTTGTGGATTTTCTTCACCATTTCTGGAGTCGTCACCTCATTTGGTCGACCACTGCGATGCTCGTCTTGACAGCTCGTATGGCCTCGTTTAAACTCAGCTACCCAAAATTTAACTGTTGTAAACGAAGGAGCAGACTCACCCAGAGTAGAATCCAGTTCAGCTTTTATATTGGTTGGGCTGAGGCCTTGCAAATAAAAGTATTGTATCACATAACGATGACCAATTTTCTCCATTTTCACAAATTCACTGACAACGTTCACTATTGATGGCTGCCAAACAAATAGTGAACAACGTGGCGCTTTCAAACTTGAAACATATATTTATAGACTGCGTACTTTCCAATACAGTGATAGTTTCAAATAACTACCGCCACCTCTTGGTCAGGTCGGGTACTTCTGGGACCACTCTCGTAATATATTCAAATATAAGGAGTTCCTGATTCGTCTTTCTAATATATAAACTATAAAGGATTTTTTACTATTAATTCTATTAAAATAACATTATTTGTGAAAACTTTTACTTGTTCGTAAATCATCAATACAGTTAAAACATCTTTGACTTTCTTACGCTATGCCATAAAACTACATGAAAAATGCCAGAGCTTTCTCATACAATTTCAATAACTTCAAGAATTCTATAAAAATCGCGGTATGTTGTAATTAGTACATCAATTCTGACTTAAATACCGAAAATTATTAAATGTTACTCTATGTTTACTTTAGACTATAATCTGACTTATAAAGAAATAAATAAAAAGAACGCAAAACGGCAAAACTACTTCATTCTGTAGTCTACTTCGAACACACTTCAGAACAGTTTTCTACTCTTTAAATTTATCTTAAACTTTTTTTAAGATATCATTGTTAATTTCCTGCATACTAACGTTAATCTTTTGTTTTCATAGATTTAAATCGTTGCCAAATTTATATTTACGTGTAAACTTTTCGTTTGAAATATCCAATAAATTTACAGGGGTCAATCCTGGCGATGCATTGGCCAATAAGTTGGTCCGGAAGGGAGTTCCTTTTCAAGGAAAAATGTAACTGAAACTATTGGGTTATAAAATCATTAGAATCCAGGACTTCCATATTTTGCAAGTAAACGCTTGTTAAATCAACTAAATATTCGCATTTCAACGATTTCAACACAAATTTTTGAAGGACATAATTTTTTTAATAAACCAGGTTAAAACTTATACACATCAAATATTTCCAGTAATTGCTGTAGTTCCAGTAAAAATATCTTACACAAGCAAAAGTACGCACAGTAACTTATATATTGTTAAACAGAATTTCGATACTGTTGTAGGCAGAGATTGGATATGTGCGATAGATCTATTGCCTTTCCTAATCCAAAAGTACCAATACATAGCGTACACTCTAAATTTGGAATTAATACAGAATCTCAAGTTAGAGTCAAGCAATTGCAACAAGAACTTCTAGCCGAATTCAATGACATTTTTAAAGAAAAGTTGACTAAAATTCCTACGTCTAAACCAATTCTTAGTCTACGCGAAGGTACAAAACCCGTTTTATCAAGCACAGGCAGATTCCATATGCATTACGCGACATGGTGTCTACACAAATCGATCATTTGGTTGATTCAGGTATATTCGAGTCAGTAGAATATTCAGAATAGGGTACTTTAGTGGTACCAATAGTTAACAAAGACGGAAAAAGCATTCGATTGTGAGCGGATTATAAGGCAACCACAATTGAGGACCTCTTCATAAAATTAAAAAGAGCATTGCACACTGATGGATATCTTTAAGGTGCACCTACATCTGCCGATGACTGAAGAATCTGCATTATTGCAAACGGTGACTACTCTTAAAGGTAGCTACAAAGTTATAAACGGCTCATGTTTGGTGTTAAAACTGCTCCGAACATTTGGCAACGTTTTATGGAAGTAGGTATTGGGCCACCTGGCCCAGACAGAAATTGACATGCCATGTGGCATGCCAATGGCATGGCTCCTCCCCTCGCCTGTGATTGGCTACCCCCACTCCTGTAGCTCCTCCCCTTGTTTCTGATTGGTCGCCGCCATCTTGGATTTCCCCGCCTACTTCTCTCTGATTGGTTAACCCCCACCCCTGTAGCTCCTCCCTTGCTTCTGATTGGATGAAGGCAGCCATTTTGGAACGTCTGGCTCCATTCTACCACGCCCTGGCGCCAGGCTACCACGCCCGCCGCCGCCGCCATTACGGGTATCTGTATTACCGGCAAACTGAGTGCTACCAATAGAGGGCGTAATGCTACAATTAGTGTGTATTGCTAAGAGAGGGCGTCATGAAGGGATCTGTATTATCGATGCGTTGTGTACTACTACTAGGTGGCGTGTCATGAAGAAGAAGAAGAAATCTGTATTACTACTACTACTACAGAGAGGCAACCATTTTATATCACAGCATCTTGCGTGCGCGCGCGCGCGCTAAATTTGAATCGGTCAATTTTAAATATTTGTCATTTTTGCATATGTCATTTTTAAATCTGTCAATTTTACTGCTGTCGTTTTTTACATCTGTCATTTTAAATCTGTCAATTTTGCTTCTGTCATTTTAAATTTGTCATTTTTGCATCTGTCATTTAAATCTGTCATTTTGAATTTGTCATTTTTTTTGCATATGTCATTTAAATCTGTCATTCTTAAAGCAACCATCTTACCAGATTTGAATTTTAGCGCTAACTCTGGGATTGGATCCTTTCACTAAGCTGAAACTCTTTCTCTCTCTCTCATAGTATGACTACTTACCGGATTTGTAGCTTAGGATGTTCGCCGTCGGAAATCTTCGGCTTTTATTCATGTACTCTCTCGCTGATGACAACGATCTACCTTTTTATATAGTCAACCCCTTCACCTTGTGCTAGTAAATGAAACAACAACAACAATGTTTATACATATTATTTATTTTGATATTTAATGGACAATTGTAACATATGATTTGACAAATTATTCATTACACAGTATGAGTTGAGATCATCGCGTAACACTTGCAAATTGTTCAAATATTTTTGCAGCCTATTTCTAAGATAGTTTATTTCCGCCATGGTGTTCTTAATACGACGGTGCAAACGTTGTTGTCGTTGACGTCTCCGACTGCTGCTGTTGCTGATATGATTGCAGTCGTGTACGTACGGCATCGATAAACTTTTGCGGATAATGTTTTATTATTTCTAATAAAATGAACGAGTTCAATCCACCACCAATTGCTGCTGCTGCTGTGTTGTCTATTAAACTGGTAGCTGAGTAGTAACCGCATAACAGTTCGGACGTGAATAAAATTGAATCGGATGTCGGGAGCGATTTATAGGCGTCTTCATGGCGTCTCAGTTGACCTTCTGCTACGTTCTCTATGTTTGCGTGGTAGAAACGTGAAAAGTCGAGGTGACGTAACGTTCGAGCATGATGATTGATCAACGGTGCTAAATGCAGTATAGACTGAAACTCGTAATCTTTTAAGGTTATAGTCCGCTGTGTATCATGTATGGCAACCCTGTTGCCGAAAAACTCGTTGTGAATAATCTCGATGTATAAATTGTCACATAGATGGAATTTCAAATGTTTATCGCAATGTAGTACACTGTTGTCCTTGTTGCAACAGCAGCAACCATGAAAGAAATTTTTAAACAGTGCCTCGACTCGTATATCATACAGCTCGAACCAGTCCCGTTCCGACAACACCAATTCACCATACTCACATATGCTATTCACGCACTCGAGCTTCACTACCACGGTAAATTCTCCCTGGTCGTCGTCATCGGGCGGAATAAGTCCTACTTGGATGTTGTGTATATGATCGTAGTTTTCTTTTTCCCCTGGAGGTCTCGTAACATACAACGGATACTGGACAGCCCCGAGCAGCTGAACACGTACTTCACGTTTAGCTGCTGCTACCGGTGTATCTATGATGGTAAAGTTTGCTGATGCTGCTACAGCGTCATCAGCGTAGTATAGAGGCTGCTGTTGCGACAGGAACGCTAAACAATAATAATACAATAATCGATTAATATAAGCATAAACACACACACACAAAAGTCTTAAACATCTTACCTGTTTCTTCGACTTCGTTGTTCCAGGCTTGACCGTCGTCGTTGTAGGTACTTGCTGTTGATGATGATGATGCATGATCTGCAACATCCGAACCTTCTTCATCTAAAGAAGTAACAAAATAGACACAAATTAGCATACAAACTTGAAGTTTTATAAACAACAATAACTTACCTATTTGAAGAGGTTCGCTCTCACAGTTATCATAACAATAATTAGGACTGCTAGCCATCATCGTAATTGCTGTTGCTGCTGCTGCTGCTCTTGCACACGTACTGTCTACTGCTACACGCTAACAACGGTCGGCTTTATATAGTCACCTATACTTACCTAGATCCAGCGCATGCTCAGTAACACGCATACGGTAAACAGGCAGGCATCGCTGGCAGACAAGTTTCATCCTGTCGCTGACATGTCATCATCATCACAGGCAGGTGTTCGTAGGTAATTACCTCATTCTCTCTCTCTCTCAGTTATAGCTATCACCTTTTTCATACCTTGGTACAGATGGGTGAGAATAGTAATAATACACACATATAAAACATTAATCTTTTTTATTCTATGACAATATTTCTCAAAATTTTTATTGAACATCAACAAAACAACAATAATTAAATAACTAAACAACTATCTGTTCTCGGATAACCATGATAGAACATCTTTTATTCTACGACGACAATGTTTCTTAAAATTATTAAACAACTAGACAATAATCAAAATAACTAAACAATTATTATTAGGTTGAAATCTGCTCGGATAACCATGAAGACATACTCGTTTTTTCATGAAACATCCTATTGAATGCTTTGTACGCTTTGTTATGCCAAATATTCTTTTCATCAATGTCTTGATCTACTACTACTACTACTACATAATTGAAAAGAACAAAATCGCGTTTATCAGATCTATTTCATGAGTATGTTCCCCTGAGTATCCTCTTGTGATTTACATTCAATCACCCTTAAGTTTCACCATCTTTTTTAATAATTACTGTACATAAGGTATAACTCTTGTCAGCTTCACTTATTATTAACTATATTCAATTATCCTTATTCTTATTATAACTACACTATACTGACAAAAGATGATTGAACAATTTACAACAACAACTAATTACCTAATTATTACATTCTTAAATAATTTCGAATATAGTATACACAAAGTATAAACCTAGACATCATCATCATCATCACTTATAATAATAATTACATCAAGCCGAAGGTCGATCTCTTGTGATTAACATAACCCCCGACTACTGCTACTACAGTTGAACTGTACATGTACTTATTACTATACAAATATTTTGCTACTTAAGAGTTAGATATGATACTACCTATACAAAAATTTACAAAACTTAAAAATACAACTATACTACTACTATACACATATCTATTACTACAACGATTGAACTGTATAATAATTATATACGTTATGATAATATTTTACTACTTAAGATCTAAATATAATACTACCTATACAAATTTTACAAAACTTAAAAATACAACTATACTACTATACACTTACATATATACAAGAGGGGCTTTATTGTTTATACACGTGGTCGCTTGTTGTTGTTGTAGCCGAACGGAACGGAATCAAAATCTTCTATACGGCGTCTCTTCGCGAACGTTATCTTATAGACTTTTGATTCCGCTCGCGTTACAAGCTGATGGTCAGCCGTACGCCGGATGTTGTTGGACTCTACAATAATCTTTTCGTCCATACCTTCCAGCAGTCTAAGCATGGACTCAAAGTTTATTTTTTTAGTCGCGGCGTGGTTTAGGGTGATGCCCTTGACCTTGACGACCACGTGTATCTGTCCCGTGGTCGGTGAATAAACTTTGTAGGCGTAGTTCTTCGGCCCGCCTGACACAAACTCTATAATATACGATCCGGGACCGTACTCTTCGAGCTCGTCTGTGAGGTCGCCCAGGAAGCTTCCTGTTGGTAGCTCGAAGTCGCCCGGCTTCGAAACGTATATTACGGAATCTGAAACAACGAAAAAAAAATTAACTCTAATATAAACGGTGTTGATGTTTGATAGTACTGAATGACTTACCTGTGTCATAGTATAATACTCTCTCTCCTAGCTGATCCAAATAGGAATACAGCTTAAGACGGGCCTGTGCAGTGACAAATGCCGCGATGACCACGTTAACTGACGACAGAGGATCTGCTGCTTCCTCTTTATGCTGCCAGTTAACCGCAATCACCTCGTCATTTATTTCCTGCACATGATTAACTTCTACGCCTGGGCTGGACAACAGGTCGAAAAACTCCTTGGACTCGCTGATTATGGCTGTTTTCGCCTGGTTCTCACGCTGACCAAATTTCCCTAGAATACAAAAAAAAATATTAAGTAAAGAAAACTACATAAGGTTATTATAACTTACCCCAGAAGGAATTCAGCATCAGTTTGGCCAACGATCTCAAACCAGGGTTCTTGACGATCTTCAACGAATCCAAGGAAACTCCCTCGTTCTCGAAGTAGTCATCAACGTACTGTTTCCGGGCTCCATCGATACCATCCGCGCCGTTGTTGTTGGCAGTTATTGAAGATGGCCAACCGCTGGCTTCCTGCTTCATCTTCAGGAACTTGTCGATGAAACCCGAAAACAGTCCCCCGGTCTTGGACGCTTTGTTGTACTGGGTTACATCGTACGACCAGATCTCTTGTATGTCCTGCACGATGTAACCCTTTCGTATGGCCATTACCAGTTCGTCCAAGACCCAGGTTCCGTTGATGACTCGGTCCTCTACGCCGTGCTGACATTCGACCTGGTTCAATTCTTCGGCGCAAGTGCGACATAGAGGGAACAGCAGCTTTTGGTGCATCTTGACGGGTAAGACCGGATGGTATAGATCTTGTGGCGGTAACATTGTACATTTTACCACGCCGTTGATGTTTTCCAGGCCCCCTTTATCCCTGATTAGATTTTCACAAGCCGCCTTGCCTACGTAAACTTCTGGATGGCCAACTGGGAATTTGGCGTACTTGCATACCCAAGGATAAAGGGAGCATACATCTACATACCGGATCTTTTCCCCGTCTTTTGCAACTCTCTTTAATTTTGCTGCCCCTGTACGGCCGCCGTAAAATGCCTCTCTCGGGTTTAAGGGCGTGTTTACTAACAAGGGATGTTTCTCAACCTGCTGTCTGAATTCGGGTGTTAACTGCCTTCGGAAGCGACATTCCCACTGTTCAACAACCTCGTATCCTAGCGACTTTAACTTCTCTGTTGTGGCTCGGGTCTTCTCGAGCCTCATATCCATGGTGTCGCTAGGATCGTCGTGTAGAGGCTCGTTGCGACGGGTAGTGAAGCAGGTGGGACATCCATGGAAGTAACACCCGTGAAATTGAAATATGGTATTACCATACAGCCCGTCAACCTTTAACCCGCCCACGATAGCTTCTCTCTGCCTGCCGACGTGTTGAATCTCAACACCTCTTTGCTGTTCTTCCAGCAACAGCCATTGGAGAGCTACCTTAGACTGGTTATCTGCGCGTCTATAACCACCCTTTGGTATCAGTCCAATGGTGCTTTCTTTGAGGAATTTCCTCCGGAACATGAGATTGCAGGCAGAGGCGATGGTGATGGCTTCCGTGAACGGGTCAACGTCGCATTCCTCAATAAAGAGATTCCTAAAGTGGATACAGGCTCTCTTCAAAATATCGATGTCTGTTCGACAATATTCGACCAGGTCACGTTGCATGTCGAACTCCGTGATCCCGTCCCTGTTCGCCTCGTACCACTTTAGGAACGCTTTACGAGCCTGGGGTTTCATGGTGTCGGGGCTGTAAAATTTGATGTCCGGAAGAGGACCCACGTAATGGGCGTTGGCCTCGGTGTTAAAGAGGTGCTGGAAGTATCCCTTGGGAGCCGGTAGATCGAACGCTTTAGGCAAGTCAGCCAGAGCCATGGGGAAAAAGTTGAGCGAGTCGATAATCTTTAGATTATCTAGTTGCAGCAGCAGAATTTTTGAACCGCGCATAATGAGTTCCGGGTGTAATGAGGTGTTGGTTATAAGATAATTTAGAATAAATTGCGTATCGAAAGCTTGCCCGTTATGGGCAACTGCTACAACCTTTTTGAATAATTTCCGCGAGTCTAGTAGATAGTTCAAAAGCCGATCGATGCATTTTCCTCGCAAGATCTGTTCTCGCAAACCACATCTTACACAACTGGTAGCAGTTGATGATGAGTCATTGTTGTAACACTCAGAACAGACTTGCTGGAAAACACATAGATTCGGCTCGTGGAGGTTGACGCCGGGCGCAATTTCTTTCTCTTGCCGGGTCTCCAGGTCGAAGAACACAAACAAGGTGTCTTGCTTTATGTTCCTAGGCCCGGCCGGCTGTATGTGACAGAAATGGTTTTCGGGTTTATGACTCTGACAGATCTTACAATAGATCTCCCCGCACACGTGAGCCTGCTTCCGGGTCTTGATGTTGATGGTTTTGAAACATCCCTCGCATTTTTTAACTTCCAGGCACATGTTGCCCTCCTGATGGATGTTAAAGCAGGCTTGACTTTTAAAGTCTCGCCTGCAGTCCGGACACCTAATCAGCTGCGCTGTTCTTTCGCAGGGCGGAGAGCTACCACAGCCTACGCAGGACTTTTCACACCGGTGATCTCTCTTGTTGTTATACGGTACATGACAGTGCTCACAGAAATAACGGCAGACAAAGGCTGAGGTCAACGATGTTATGACGTTATAATGATGCTCGTGATACAACAACTTGATGTTCTTTGTTGCGGCATCATTATCAACGACCCCCTCAAAGATAAGTGAACGCCCTTTCGAGCCGTAGCTATACACTACTATCTTGTAGTTGGGGGCCAGGAACTGCTGGAACAACCTTAATTCATTGACCCCGGCTCCCTCCGGTGGAATGAAAGCTACTCCAGCAGCTCGCATCATTTCCTCGGCCTTTATCTTTTGCACTGTCTGATTATCACGGGTCTTCTTGTAATCAGCACTGTTATCTGCGTGAGCCCTGCCTACGACCAAAGCCCTGGGTAGGCATAGATTGTCACTGGTGGTGTTGTTAATCGTGACAATCCCTCTGCGACGGCTACACTCTTCGGCAAAGGTGCTGTACGTGCCGTTACGACAGCGACCTTGTCCGGCTGGTGGTGTTACGATTGTAGCTATTAGTCTGAAGGTGTCCGAACTCAGGGCTTCAGGATCGCTCTGTAAAATCGATTCTAAAATGCCCCAGACATCATTGAAGGTGATTTCATCAGAGCGCCTGAGGCTCATGTAGCCGGGAAGTTTTTGTTTGAAACTATCAAACTCAAATGTGGCCCCTACTTTATCATTTGGTCGTGCTCGGCTTAGCACATCCCTTAGAATTTGGTTGATGGCCGATTTAAAATGCTCCAAATGATCTTCATCGACTGGCGTAACGGCTACTTTAAACACCAGTCGATGTTTCAGAGTGCCAAATTTCTTGATGGTGGACACGTTTTCATCGATAATTTCGTAGAGAGAAGACATTTTGTACAGGAGTAACAGCAACAATAGCAAAAAAAAAATATCGCACTTGCACACTTAACAAAGGCTAAAACAACAAAGATTATATGTTGTTAATTTAAATAAACATTGACTAATTACTATTATTAAAGTTTAAATGCACTGCAAGCTGTTAAATATTATAAATTAATTATAAAGATCAATTTTAATGCAAATTAATAAAATCTTTTAGCCATTCTTAAACTTTTAATAGCAAGCTAATTTAAACAAATATAGAGTTTAAAATTGTTACTAAATCCCTTTGACAGATTATTATTATTATAAACAACAACAAAATAAGCTAAAATTGTTTGAAATATAACAGCAACAGGTAAGAAATCATATAGCGACAAATGGACAGATAAATCTTTTACCATTCACGAACTGCTTCTCTTAACCCCTAATTAAAAATAAAAAGCTTAGATGCTACGTGATGGTAAAAAAAATTGACGCAAAATAAACAATAACCTCTGAATGCAATGCAGGCTATTAAATATTACAAATTATTTGCTTTGACAAAAGTTAAAGGAAGATCAGTTTCAATGCAAATTAATAAAACCTTTTAATCGATATTACACTTTTTTAACAACAATCTAATTTAAACAAATATAGAGTTTAAATTGTTACTAAATCCCTTTGATAGATTATTATTATAAAAAAATAAATAAGGAACGGCTAAAAACAACAAAGATTATATGCTGTTAATTTAAATAAACATTGATCTAAAAAGCATAACCTCAAATTATGATTTAAATAACTATGTTACAACCCCTAGATAAACAACTAATAACGATCACACTTCGCATAAAACAATTACTACTTTAATCGATAATCAAACTAGGGAAATTAAAAAAAATATATAAAACTATTCCTGCAACTTAAATAATTATTTTAAACCGATTATGTTACAGTGTCGTGAAAAATCATGCGAGAACGAGATTGCCGATTATTATAAAAACAATAATAATAATAAATCCTACCTTTTTGTTCGATTAAAGCTGTAGATTTCACATAGACTCTGTAGCAACAATTGGTAATAACAACCAAGAATGGCACAAATCACTTCAAACACAGACGTAATAATTAACAGTACGCATAAAAAACATACATGTGTTGATGTCTCGAGTAACCCCAAACAAGTGCTTGTCTACTTCTGTGGTTGGCTTTATAGGTTCGAATTGTTGCGCAATATTATGCAATAAGCTAAAAATAAAACTCGAGTCAATTTGCCCGCTTAACAAAGGAACAAAGCGTTCTCTCCGGTGAACACCTGCGTGTCATAAATCAGTTTGAAATGTTTTTTTTCTGCACCAGAGTTGACATACCTTCTAGATTTTATCTATTAGAATAAAAAAAAAAACGGTGTATCATTCTAACCCTCTGGGGATATAATTCATTCAACTGTCATACCGTTTTTTATTGAACGCAGGTGTGACGAATAAGTTATGACCCTGTCTGTATTAAATAAAGGTTACATTCGATATCGCCTTTTGTACTTTAGTGTCTTTCTCGGTTCTATTTGTGTTTAGATATCTGATAAATTTCAACGTATTGTGCGAACAGAGAATGCAGTGATAATATTATATTATTTTTATTAGGCAATAGACAGATTGTTGTCAAAATTCGATATGATTCCCTTTTAAGGATGTGTTTATAACTTTCACTTCAGAAATGAACGAGGCAAGCAGTTTAGGTTTGATTTAATTGTGTGCCTTTTTATTTAAAGAAAATTCTATAAAATTTAAAGTGTGTTCTTTTAAATGCTCTAAGAGACAGAAAGGTCTTTTTACCTGGAAATAACTTTAGAAATCAGACCCGTCAACGTGCGAGATTTACAGGTACTTAATAATACAAAGAGTGATGAAATGTTTGATTATTTTGCTATTACAGTATATCAATATTATAATCTATTGAAACTTTTCTGTTAAATGTGATTATGATAAATCAAAAAAAACATTTCTTTAAATAGGTATATTTTTAATAAAAAATGTCTAAAGTATGACAAAAAATAGTTTTAATGCTCTAACACAGTCAACCTTTATTTAGAAGATCGGTCACATAGATAAGAGCTACCTACATGGACAACGCAGGTGTTCTTTTATTCGTTAACGAGTTTCTTTGCTCAGGGTCCGTGTGTGTGTGTGTAATAAATTAAATGGTTATCAATAGACACATCTAAAAGTTTAATTTAAAATTTTAATGTTATAGTAAATTATAAAAACGACACCGAGGGTAATAAATTTAAATTTTATCTAATCGTGTTACATGACAGTGCAGGTGTCGATCCCTTTTTTAACAATACCCTTTTTTTTTTTGTTACGAAGGGTAATAAATTAAGATTTTATCTATTCGTGACAGTGCAGGTGTCTACCTTTTTAATGATATCCTTTTGCTCCGACGGTAATAAATTTAGATTTTATCTACTCGTGTTACTTTGACAGTGCAGGTGTCGATCCCTTTTTAACAATACCCTAAAGAACACCTGCGCTGTAAATGTAGGTAGCACTTATCTATGTGACCGATCTTCGAGGGTAATAAATTTAGATTTTTATCTGGTCTCAAGTAATTAATTGACAGTGCAGGTTTTTTTTTTAACAATACCCTTTTTGTTCTGGTAATAAATTAAGATTGTATCTAAAATCATGTTCATTCGCGCAGGTTCGAAGTTTATAAAAGCTCAGTCAAACCCCCTTCCGTTTTAGTTTGGTCTTGACATCGGTTACGGTGATAGTAATATTGTTATTGTTTGCTTGAACTAGGTATGTTAAAATAATCATTTATTATTCTTGTGAGTGTTAAGTTTTTGTCTATTTTATTTTACATAGAAAAATGGATTTGCTAATACAACAATTGAACAAATCTCCCGTTAGCCAGAAGCCAATCAAGAAGTTATGTGATTACAAAATAAAAGAAATTGCAGAGATACTACAATTCAAAAGAGTCGTTTGCCGTGATAAGCGTCAAAGTGTGATTATTGTTGCTGAAAAGCATGTTACATTTCTACCAAAGCGAATCAGCGATAAGTTAACAGATCAAAGGGTTACAGAGCTTAACCAGCAGATTGAAGCTAAAACGATTTCTCTAGGTTTGATGTACATGGGGAAAACACACTGTTATGATGACTGCCTGTTTGTGGAATTAAATAAGGTACGAGTAAACATCAAGTTTATACAATAAACCCCTTTTTAACGTTCTATTGTTATTGTTGTTACAGCCCCTGGAACCGCAAATAGAAAACAGAGGTCAGTCCTGAAGTCCTCAAGCACCAGCATTCTATCAACATTTTTTATTATAAATTAAATGTAGCCTTAACACTATATTAATAAACATAATTTTTTTTTAATTCCTATATGGCTTTATTATTTCTTCTAGAAAAGGTAGTGGTGGAAACGTTTCAGCTTAGTGAAAGGATCCAATCCCAGAGTTAGCGCTAAAATTCAAATCTGGTAAGATGGTTGCTTTAAGAATGACAGATTTAAATGACATATGCAAAAAAAAATGACAAATTCAAAATGACAGATTTAAATGACAGATGCAAAAATGACAAATTTAAAATGACAGAAGCAAAATTGACAGATTTAAAATGACAGATGTAAAAACGACAGCAGTAAAATTGACAGATTTAAAAATGACATATGCAAAAATGACAAATATTTAAAATTGACCGATTCAAATTTAGCGCGCGCGCGCGCACGCAAGATGCTGTGATATAAAATGGTTGCCTCTCTGTAGTAGTAGTAGTAATACAGATTTCTTCTTCTTCTTCATGACACGCCACATAGTAGTAGTACACAACGCATCGATAATACAGATCCCTTCATGACGCCCTCTCTTAGCAATACACACTAATTGTAGCATTACGCCCTCTATTGGTAGCACTCAGTTTGCCGGTAATACAGATACCCGTAATGGCGGCGGCGGCGGGCGTGGTAGCCTGGCGCCAGGGCGTGGTAGAATGGAGCCAGACGTTCCAAAATGGCTGCCTTCATCCAATCAGAAGCAAGGGAGGAGCTACAGGGGTGGGGGTTAACCAATCAGAGAGAAGTAGGCGGGGAAATCCAAGATGGCGGCGACCAATCAGAAACAAGGGGAGGAGCTACAGGAGTGGGGGTAGCCAATCACAGGCGAGGGGAGGAGCCATGCCATTGGCATGCCACATGCCATGTCAATTTCTGTCTGGGCCAGGTGGACCAATACCTACTTATGGACACAATAATACAAAGACTGGTACAGCTGGTTTCTTTGAAGATGTTATTGTTCAAGGTTCTACGCTAGAAGAATCTGGAGAAAGATTAGAACTGCTGTTACAAATACTACGTTTACATAACCCGCATGTAAACCCACAAAAGTTGAAATTATTTCAACCTTCAGTTGAGTATCTAGGATATAAAATCGATCATCAAGGACTTCATAAAATGAATTCGAAGATTTACAAAGTTACACCCGCTGTACGTTCTTCCTAAGAAGAATACTACTTTTACTTGGTCCAAGGCTTGCAATGAAGCTTTCCTAACAATAAAGGACATCGTGGATGATCAAGTTCTTACACCGTTCCATTATAATTTACCTCTTGTTATAGCTACTGATGTGTCCCCAGTAGGCGTTTCAGCGGTACTGTCACATCGAACACCAGACGGTGAGAGGCCTATTGCTTTCGCTTCATGATCTCTTTCAGAAAGTGAATTACGGTATAGTCAACGCGATAAGGAAGCCACTGCAATATTTTGGACATTACGGTAATTCTTTTATTATTATGGAAGAAGATTTACTCTTATTACAGATAATAAACCACTGAGTTTTGTATTTAAACTGGATAGACATTTACCTACGATGGTTAGCGATAGATTACTTCGATACGCTCAGTTATTATCGGAATTTAATTATACAATACCGAATTACAAAAATCAACTTTAATTATTTTTCACGGTTTCCTCAAATTCGTGCTTCTAAAGAACCCAAAGAAATATTCATATTTCAAATTAACTCTAAAATTCTTCCAGTTACTAATTCAATGATTGCTTTAGTTACAAGCCCAGACAAATCCATGCGACAATTATACATGGCTATACAAAAAGGAGATTTGTTTTCAACAAAATTTAGGGTAAAAGAAGAATTTTCAGTTGAAAACGATTGTATCCTACGAGGAAATTGAATAACAATTCCAAAATCTATAGACAGTAATTCTTCGAGAATTACTATTGTTATTGAAAGGATATAGATCAAGACATAGAAGCTCTAGCTAAATCCTGTTTATGTTGTTGCAGAGTACATGCAGTACATCTTTACCCATTTTAACTTCAACTCCTGTTCCAGAAGTACAAGTTAATTCGTCTTTAGGTAGTCCATCATTATCTAATAGCAATTAAGATATTCAATCAGACAGTGGTAATAATTGATAAGGACGAGTATACCGCAATTTCTTCACCGCAACAGGTAGCATGTCCTAATAACATAGGCAGTTCTTCGTCAACTTTAAGTCGAAGCCCACTTTGACTTCGCAGACCTACTAGAACAATTTCCAATAATTTCCAGGGAGTATAACAACAAACACAGAAAAAATGCCCAGCGATGAGGCGTCATTTATAACACTCAAAATTCCTCTAAAACAAAATATTTAATACTTACTATAATTGCTCATAATACGATACTTACTGAGCTAAATGCTCCGGCTGAGATCTCTGATTCTGCAAATTTAAATACAGGTGTGGGCGTTAACCCCAAAAGCTTCTAATTAAATAATGGAGTCAGGAACAAATAAAAAACATGTTGAGCGCCACCAGATTGATAACAGAATCTCGGAATCCCAATTTGGAAAAATTCCTGTTTCAAAAATTGACGTTAGTTTAATCAAATACGTATCAATCTACTACTGAATTTTAATAAAAGACAAAAAATATCAGCAATTTGTTGAGTCAAACCATATCATACTATAAATTAATTTTAAATCTGTATATTAAAGCATAAGAGAAAAAGTTGAAATAATAAAAAAATTGAAAATACAAAGTTAACATTATCAACAAGTTATCATACCAAAAGTAATTTAAATTTCGGAATCCTAAATAGACTCTACATAAAAACTTAATTAAAAGAATTAATACCTTACATTTTCAGTAATCCAACAAAGTTCTAGATTTCTTAAACAAATAAATTTAAACACTAGAAGCACAATATTGACATTAACTTAATTTTCACAACCAATCTGCTGACCTGGAAAACCAATACGGGAACAATCTTCTGAATTCTGAACTATTATTTTTCTCGATTAACAACCAACTTCAACATACGATAATTTCCAATAACTAATAATTCTTTATTAACACAATCATAACTAGAACGGTAATTATTTTATTAGCACTAACCTCCGAACAGAACAAATTCTCAAAAATTATAACGGTAACTGTACTAAAAAAACTGTATACTTAAATATTACTTAATAAATCCTGAATCGGTAATACGGAATTATTTTCTTCGTTAAACTAACAAACTTTAAAATTCAATATCAGACTGAACTTCCACCACAGATATTAACGAACGGGAACTGATTATTTAGTTAATTATATTAACTCGAAACTGAGACGGTAAACTGAAGCAAGTAAGTTTCCTATACTTAAACAAAAAATCAAGATTGTAATAACACTACTAATTAATTATTTCAAAACTGTAGCGTTGTTTTATACGTAGCATTTATAATTTTCGAAACGTCAACAAACGAGGCTCGTACGAGGTAGGAGCCCCAGATCAACGTGGGAGGTTACCCTCCTCTCGGTTCGTTCTTATCACTTAACTATCTTCGATTAGCTACTAAATTGAAAATATTTTAAGAATCGTGTAGGTTTGGGGAGGGTAAATTTCTTAAGAGAATTAGTAAACCAAATGGCGGGAATTTTCTTAAGCCAATGAGGGATAATTACGTCACATTATCCTAGAACATTTTCAACGAAAACTTTCGGGGTAACTCAATATTTTGCAGGTGTTTTTACAATTTTATTCTAGACGATTCTATTTGTCGGTGTTTTGTTTACTAGAAGATATTTCAACCCAATATGCTTTAAAGCTGTAAATTCGAAGTTTCATGCATTTTAACCATAAGGAAACTTTTATTAAGGCGAATATTATATTTTAACCCTTATAGGCACGGAATTAAAAACAACTTTGTTCTGGAACATTCTATTCCATTTTAAAACGAAATCTGCAGATTCTTCTTGAACCAAATTTTATTAGTCTGGAAATTTTTCTTCTGCAAGTGACCTTTGATATTTTGTAGGATTCATATCTATACAGAATACCAACGTAATTTTAAATCAAGAAGAAATATACAATAATATGCAGGCTCGTACTAAGGGTTTTTTATCTATTATACAAACAAAATGACTTTTAGTAAAGTTAAAAAAACGTAACGTTACAGGAGGAAGTGTTACATATGGATCTAGTTATATGAATTGTGGATTATACAATTGATGTACATAAATAATACAAATGTCTACCAATGTAAATTACTTTACCTAATAATCAATATTGCAGTCCTTCACGTGTTATTGCTTAAGTATTTTCATCAAATACATAACAACAAACAAATAAGTAGGTCCGTCAAGCTGGCAAAACGATAATAGCAAAACCAATCGAACCTAGGCCTATATTTAATTGCTATTTAATTACCACATTTAAAAATTAATTGATCTTTTAGTTACTAAAATATGAGGGTTTTGGCAGCTTGATATCAAGCTAGCAAAACCAAATCGAAAAAACAGGTAATTAACGTTAAGAATAGCTCAAACATAACAGAAAAATTAATTGCTAATAAATTACCACGTTAAAATAAAGAAATAAACATAAACAAATTGCTTTTACTTTAAAAATAAAGGATTTTGCCAGCTCAAAACCGGTTTTGCTGGAGTTCCAATAGAGCAATTGAATTGAAACAAAGACTATCATATCTTGCGATTTAATTGCTAATTAATTACCGCATTAGAAAATTGATTGCTATTATAGTAAGAGAAAAATTTTAATTTTCAAAATAATGGGTTTTGCCAGCTTAAAACCGGTTTTGCTGGAGTTCCAATAGAGCAATTAAATTGAAACAAAGGCTACCATATCTTGCGATTTAATTGCTAATTAATTTCCACATTAGAAAATTTATTGCTATTATAGTAATAGAAAAATTTTAATTTTCAAAATAATGGGTTTTGCCAGTTTAAAACCGGTTTTTCTGGAGTTCCAATAGAGCAATTAAATTGAAACAAAGACTACCATATCTTGCGATTTAATTGCTAATTAATTACCACATTAGAAAATTTATTGTTTTTATAGTAATAGAAAATTCTAATTTTCAAAATAATGGGTTTTGCCAGCTTAAAACCGGTTTTGCTGGAGTTCCAATAGAGCAATTAAATTGAAACGATGACTACCATATCTAGCGATTTAATTGCTAATTAATTATCACATTAGAAAATTTATTGCTATTATAGTAATAGAAAAATTGTAATTTTCAAAATGAAGGGTTTTGCCAGCTCAAAATGGTTTTGCTGGAGTTCCAATAGAGCAATTAAGTTGAAACGATGACTACCATATCTTACGATTTAATCGCTAATTAATTACCACATTAGAAAATTAATTGCTAATATAGTAATAAAAAAAATTAATTTTCAAAATAAAGGGTTTTGCCAGCTTAAAACCATTAACCTAAGGAGGTTCCCTTTCGAATCTGTACGCAGCGAAAAGCAAATAACCTTTGCAGGTGCTGTCTAGTTAGCCTGTTCCAAAAAATTCCTTTTGTCGGTACTTTATTTACTAGTAGAATTTCAACGCAATATGTTTTAAAACTACAGATTCAAGGTTTATTACCTTTTAACCATAAGGGAGCTTTTATTAAGGCTAGTATTATATTTTAGCCCTTAAGGACATAAAATTTAAAAACAAATTTGTTCTAGAATAATTCATTTTCTCCAAGAAGAAACATTTGGTCGACGTAGAAACGCCTTAAAATAAACATTCGCATTAAAATTCTACTGAAATATAAAATATTGCTTACGGATATGTTTCGAGGTGACTCTTTTGTACTTGGGGAAACATTATTTAGTTTAATGTAATATTTTCAGTTCCAACATAATTGAATTTTACTAAACTGCCAGGACCGTACTGAGATTGCTTAATGCTCTATAGAGATGCATTAATAATTTGTTCTGCTGGTTTTGTTTTGAAAATTTCCTCTACGTCACAGAATTCACCAGCACATCACATTTACCTCCTCTACAGCTGATACAGAAAACTGAGAAACATCGTCAATTACGTTTACCATTCTTGTATGAAATGGATTAAAAGTCCTTACCCACAATTAAATAGATGCAATAATTGCCGGTTTATTCATTACTCCGATAAAATTCCTTATGGCACTTACATATTTTAATCGGCTTATTTTAATTGTAGGGAGAGTAGTTGGTAGCAGCCTCACGTTTAACTGAGATGACAGATCAAAACAATCTTCAGGAAATTCTTGTGAACATAGGTAGCCCATCCCTTTTGGTGTCCATTCTGGTTTTTAGAGTTAATACATGCTCCTCTTGTATGTGGATCTTTAGGAAAACTAAAAGAACTTATATTAGTGAGTAAATTTAGAAGATTATTCATTTACAATATTCATGTAGGTTATATATATTATTTTTTTAAGTTTCATGATATAAAATGAGGTTTTTAGTACATTTTTACAAAAATATATTACACTTGGAAAAATCCAAGTCCCCAACACAATAATGTACGCTACGCCTATGAGCTCGGTTTTAACCTTGAATTATGTTGTAATAAATATATTGAGACAAATTCAATTTTAGATATATTAAATGTAATGAAACACTTATGTGTGACATGTAATTCCCAAATTTCTATTTTTCGTGGTCCTGGAACAACCAACCAGAAGCTGCACAAATAACCATAAAAGTTTGTCTTGGTCTTAAAACACAAAACACAATATTTCAACTATTTACTTACTATAATACTTAACTACCTATAATATTAAACTAGTCTCTTAAATTAGTGTCTAAGAACATTAACAACGCGAGCAAGGTTAATAAACTATATTAAAATACTCTTCTTTACAAATAATACTAAACTAACCTTAAAATTTAACTTAATCGCCACGAAAAGAGCACAATAAATGAATCATACTTGGGCTTCCAAAATGGCGACTTCCGTCGCACTTTTAGCATTTACAACAGAAGGGGATGCTCCTTCTTAACGTTTAATATTCAAAGACTCCACTATAGGCATCACTTTTACAGTTGATTGAAGAAATTGCACCATGACTCTTCCCCCTACTTAAGGTCCAAGATTACCCAAACAAAATGTAACGGTACATTCAAAAATTCTAAACTAAATCACAGTCGATTTACTTATACGAGGGTCAAGCTACAATTATTGAGAATAGAAAGATTGATACAAGTTTTCAGAATCTTTATTTTAAATATGTTCAAAGTAATTGCCGTTCACAATAACACAGCCCCACAAAAAAAATTGAAATTATTTTCTCCGATATCTGAGGAGGTGCACTTTATGTTTTTGGGGTTGCTAAATCCGAATCCGGGGTCCGTTTAACCCCATCACGTCAGGGTCAAGGGCATCTGAAGGTCAAATTGCGGAATGACTATTAAAAAATCTGGAAAAATTTATATATATGTTTTCGGGGTCGCTAAATCTGAATCTGGGGTTCTCTTGACCTTGAAGTGTCAGAATCAAGGTCAAATAAAGGTCAAAACCCTAAAATTTGATGATATGATCATTTTGATGGATTCTTGAAGAACAGAAAATTTTACGTCCGAATATGTATTTTTTTAGAACAGACCTTTGTAGGTCACGTGATGGCCATCCAAAATCAAATCCATTTTCCAGCTTTTGGCTGTAAATTGAGATCTTAGGTCTTTGATGAGTTGATATTTTTCGGGTCGTTGATCACGATTCTGGTATTCATCTGAGCCAATCACGTCGTAATATAACGATATAATAAAATAATAAAAGTTTGAAAATTTTTCAAAAGTTGGACGACTATGCTCACAACATTTCAATATGATGTGTATGTAAATCACAGACAGCACCCTAAGACAGACTGTTTCGAGCTATGGCTCTCATCAGTTAGGGGTCGCTGTCCATGATTCCCATACACATCATTCGAGCTTATATACCAGCTCGGAAATAACATTAACACCGACATATAATAGTGGTGCCTCCTGTAGGAATCAGACCGCACCAAGCGGTTTTCTTCTGATTACCCAATACAGGATATACAAAATATAACAATAAAACCGGTCAAGCGTCCGACCGTATAATTAATACACAAAAATGTAAAATATAAAAATATTTAAAACACAAAGTGTTTTATTAATGTGAGTATTTACATATATAAAATAATAAAAGTTTGAAAATTTTTCAAACGTTGGACGACTATGCTCACAACATTTCAATATGATGTGTATGTAAATCACAGACAGCACCCTAAGACAGACTGTTTCGAGCTATGGCTCTCATCAGTTAGGGGTCGCTGTCCATGATTCCCATACACATCATTCGAGCTTATATACCAGCTCGGAAATAACATTAACACCGACATATAATAGTGGTGCCTCCTGTAGGAATCAGACCGCACCAAGCGGTTTTCTTCTGATTACCCAATACAGGATATACAAAATATAACAATAAAACCGGTCAAGCGTCCGACCGTATAATTAATACACAAAAATGTAAAATATAAAAATATTTAAAACACAAAGTGTTTTATTAATGTGAGTATTTACATATATAAAATAATAAAAGTTTGAAAATTTTTCAAACGTTGGACGACTATGCTCACAACATTTCAATATGATGTGTATGTAAATCACAGACAGCACCCTAAGACAGACTGTTTCGAGCTATGGCTCTCATCAGTTAGGGGTCGCTGTCCATGATTCCCATACACATCATTCGAGCTTATATACCAGCTCGGAAATAACATTAACACCGACATATAATAGTGGTGCCTCCTGTAGGAATCAGACCGCACCAAGCGGTTTTCTTCTGATTACCCAATACAGGATATACAAAATATAACAATAAAACCGGTCAAGCGTCCGACCGTATAATTAATACACAAAAATGTAAAATATAAAAATATTTAAAACACAAAGTGTTTTATTAATGTGAGTATTTACATATATAAAATAATAAAAGTTTGAAAATTTTTCAAACGTTGGACGACTATGCTCACAACATTTCAATATGATGTGTATGTAAATCACAGACAGCACCCTAAGACAGACTGTTTCGAGCTATGGCTCTCATCAGTTAGGGGTCGCTGTCCATGATTCCCATACACATCATTCGAGCTTATATACCAGCTCGGAAATAACATTAACACCGACATATAATAGTGGTGCCTCCTGTAGGAATCAGACCGCACCAAGCGGTTTTCTTCTGATTACCCAATACAGGATATACAAAATATAACAATAAAACCGGTCAAGCGTCCGACCGTATAATTAATACACAAAAATGTAAAATATAAAAATATTTAAAACACAAAGTGGTTTATTAATGTGAGTATTTACATATATAAAATAATAAAAGTTTGAAAATTTTTCAAACGTTGGACGACTATGCTCACAACATTTCAATATGATGTGTATGTAAATCACAGACAGCACCCTAAGACAGACTGTTTCGAGCTATGGCTCTCATCAGTTAGGGGTCGCTGTCCATGATTCCCATACACATCATTCGAGCTTATATACCAGCTCGGAAATAACATTAACACCGACATATAATAGTGGTGCCTCCTGTAGGAATCAGACCGCACCAAGCGGTTTTCTTCTGATTATCCAATACAGGATATACAAAATATAACAATAAAACCGGTCAAGCGTCCGACCGTATAATTAATACACAAAAATGTAAAATATAAAAATATTTAAAACACAAAGTGTTTTATTAATGTGAGTATTTACATATATAAAATAATAAAAGTTTGAAAATTTTTCAAACGTTGGACGACTATGCTCACAACATTTCAATATGATGTGTATGTAAATCACAGACAGTACCCTAAGACAGACTGTTTCGAGCTATGGCTCTCATCAGTTAGGGGTCGCTGTCCATGATTCCCATACACATCATTCGAGCTTATATACCAGCTCGGAAATAACATTAACACCGACATATAATAGTGGTGCCTCCTGTAGGAATCAGACCGCACCAAGCGGTTTTCTTCTGATTACCCAATACAGGATATACAAAATATAACAATAAAACCGGTCAAGCGTCCGACCGTATAATTAATACACAAAAATGTAAAATATAAAAATATTTAAAACACAAAGTGTTTTATTAATGTGAGTATTTACATATATAAAATAATAAAAGTTTGAAAATTTTTCAAACGTTGGACGACTATGCTCACAACATTTCAATATGATGTGTATGTAAATCACAGACAGCACCCTAAGACAGACTGTTTCGAGCTATGGCTCTCATCAGTTAGGGGTCTGATTCCTACAGGAGGCACCACTATTATATGTCGGTGTTAATGTTATTTCCGAGCTGGTATATAAGCTCGAATGATGTGTATGGGAATCATGGACAGCGACCCCTAACTGATGAGAGCCATAGCTCGAAACAGTCTGTCTTAGGGTGCTGTCTGTGATTTACATACACATCATATTGAAATGTTGTGAGCATAGTCGTCCAACGTTTGAAAAATTTTCAAACTTTTATTATTTTATATATGTAAATACTCACATTAATAAAACACTTTGTGTTTTAAATATTTTTATATTTTACATTTTTGTGTATTAATTATACGGTCGGACGCTTGACCGGTTTTATTGTTATATTTTGTATATCCTGTATTGGGTAATCAGAAGAAAACCGCTTGGTGCGGTCTGATTCCTACAGGAGGCACCACTATTATATGTCGGTGTTAATGTTATTTCCGAGCTGGTATATAAGCTCGAATGATGTGTATGGGAATCATGGACAGCGACCCCTAACTGATGAGAGCCATAGCTCGAAACAGTCTGTCTTAGGGTGCTGTCTGTGATTTACATACACATCATATTGAAATGTTGTGAGCATAGTCGTCCAACGTTTGAAAAATTTTCAAACTTTTATTATTTTATATATGTAAATACTCACATTAATAAAACACTTTGTGTTTTAAATATTTTTATATTTTACATTTTTGTGTATTAATTATACGGTCGGACGCTTGACCGGTTTTATTGTTATATTTTGTATATCCTGTATTGGGTAATCAGAAGAAAACCGCTTGGTGCGGTCTGATTCCTACAAGAGGCACCACTATTATATGTCGGTGTTAATGTTATTTCCGAGCTGGTATATAAGCTCGAATGATGTGTATGGGAATCATGGACAGCGACCCCTAACTGATGAGAGCCATAGCTCGAAACAGTCTGTCTTAGGGTGCTGTCTGTGATTTACATACACATCATATTGAAATGTTGTGAGCATAGTCGTCCAACGTTTGAAAAATTTTCAAACTTTTATTATTTTATATATGTAAATACTCACATTAATAAAACACTTTGTGTTTTAAATATTTTTATATTTTACATTTTTGTGTATTAATTATACGGTCGGACGCTTGACCGGTTTTATTGTTATATTTTGTATATCCTGTATTGGGTAATCAGAAGAAAACCGCTTGGTGCGGTCTGATTCCTACAGGAGGCACCACTATTATATGTCGGTGTTAATGTTATTTCCGAGCTGGTATATAAGCTCGAATGATGTGTATGGGAATCATGGACAGCGACCCCTAACTGATGAGAGCCATAGCTCGAAACAGTCTGTCTTAGGGTGCTGTCTGTGATTTACATACACATCATATTGAAATGTTGTGAGCATAGTCGTCCAACGTTTGAAAAATTTTCAAACTTTTATTATTTTATATATGTAAATACTCACATTAATAAAACACTTTGTGTTTTAAATATTTTTATATTTTACATTTTTGTGTATTAATTATACGGTCGGACGCTTGACCGGTTTTATTGTTATATTTTGTATATCCTGTATTGGGTAATCAGAAGAAAACCGCTTGGTGCGGTCTGATTCCTACAGGAGGCACCACTATTATATGTCGGTGTTAATGTTATTTCCGAGCTGGTATATAAGCTCGAATGATGTGTATGGGAATCATGGACAGCGACCCCTAACTGATGAGAGCCATAGCTCGAAACAGTCTGTCTTAGGGTGCTGTCTGTGATTTACATACACATCATATTGAAATGTTGTGAGCATAGTCGTCCAACGTTTGAAAAATTTTCAAACTTTTATTATTTTATATATGTAAATACTCACATTAATAAAACACTTTGTGTTTTAAATATTTTTATATTTTACATTTTTGTGTATTAATTATACGGTCGGACGCTTGACCGGTTTTATTGTTATATTTTGTATATCCTGTATTGGGTAATCAGAAGAAAACCGCTTGGTGCGGTCTGATTCCTACAGGAGGCACCACTATTATATGTCGGTGTTAATGTTATTTCCGAGCTGGTATATAAGCTCGAATGATGTGTATGGGAATCATGGACAGCGACCCCTAACTGATGAGAGCCATAGCTCGAAACAGTCTGTCTTAGGGTGCTGTCTGTGATTTACATACACATCATATTGAAATGTTGTGAGCATAGTCGTCCAACGTTTGAAAAATTTTCAAACTTTTATTATTTTATATATGTAAATACTCACATTAATAAAACACTTTGTGTTTTAAATATTTTTATATTTTACATTTTTGTGTATTAATTATACGGTCGGACGCTTGACCGGTTTTATTGTTATATTTTGTATATCCTGTATTGGGTAATCAGAAGAAAACCGCTTGGTGCGGTCTGATTCCTACAGGAGGCACCACTATTATATGTCGGTGTTAATGTTATTTCCGAGCTGGTATATAAGCTCGAATGATGTGTATGGGAATCATGGACAGCGACGCATTTTTGCCAATCCTAATGGGTTCGGTTATGGAAATAAATGTATGACTTTTGATTGGTTGGGGGTGCTCACGTGATGTGCACGATGAGTTGTTTTGTATTGTAAACAGTTAAACATGACAGGTGACAGTAATTAAATTAATGTGAATAACTGTGTTGTTAGACAATTTGGTGCAATAATATGGAAATAGAAAATAGGTGTAAACATATTCTGCCTCCTGGGTACACATACTTGTTTGGTTCAGATGAAAATATATTTCGCATAAAAGAAGTAACTGATCAGCATTCTGCAGAAGTACGTATCAATAACTATGCAAATTAGCTATGATTATTATTGATATCTATGCTTACCCATTATTTCCCATGTTTGTACTCCTTTTTAATAACGTTTGTTATAAATTCCATAACAGGCTTGGCTTAATACAAGATATAAAAATAAATGTAAATCTACGAGATCACCATTACACAAAATTTAATTCATTACCAGTGCAAAAGAAAGCACCTCATAATTTACAGACAGCTGTTTATTTAAATAAACGTGCAGAAGTACGTATCAATAACTATGCAAATTAGCTATGATTATTATTGATATCTATGCTTACCCATTATTTCCCATGTTTGTACTCCTTTTTAATAACGTTTGTTATAAATTCCATAACAGGCTTGGCTTAATATAAGATATAAAAATAAATGTAAATCTACGAGATCACCATTACACAAAATTTAATTCATTACCAGTGCAAAAGAAAGCACCTCATAATTTACAGACAGCTGTTTATTTAAATAAACGTGCAGAAGTACGTATCAATAACTATGCAAATTATGCTTGATAACAATATTGCTATCTTTTAAAACAGAATCGCACCGATTATGTATGGTCGTTCAGTGTTTACTCTATTTTAATTATTTTATATTATTTAGCTGAACCTTAACGTTTTGTTTCATAATTTGAAGTACCTAAATAAGTGTAAAAAATAAAGATAACGAATTTCAAATTTGAATAATTACAATTGCGCCAATACTGCTGACCAATCAAATGTATCCAATTTATTTCCATAACCGAACCCATTAGGATTGGCAAAAATGCGACAGCGACCCCTAACTGATGAGAGCCATAGCTCGAAACAGTCTGTCTTAGGGTGCTGTCTGTGATTTACATACACATCATATTGAAATGTTGTGAGCATAGTCGTCCAACGTTTGAAAAATTTTCAAACTTTTATTATTTTATATATGTAAATACTCGCATTAATAAAACACTTTGTGTTTTAAATATTTTTATATTTTACATTTTTGTGTATTAATTATACGGTCGGACGCTTGACCGGTTTTATTGTTATATTTTGTATATCCTGTATTGGGTAATCAGAAGAAAACCGCTTGGTGCGGTCTGATTCCTACAGGAGGCACCACTATTATATGTCGGTGTTAATGTTATTTCCGAGCTGGTATATAAGCTCGAATGATGTGTATGGGAATCATGGACAGCGACCCCTAACTGATGAGAGCCATAGCTCGAAACAGTCTGTCTTAGGGTGCTGTCTGTGATTTACATACACATCATATTGAAATGTTGTGAGCATAGTCGTCCAACGTTTGAAAAATTTTCAAACTTTTATTATTTTATATATGTAAATACTCACATTAATAAAACACTTTGTGTTTTAAATATTTTTATATTTTACATTTTTGTGTATTAATTATACGGTCGGACGCTTGACCGGTTTTATTGTTATATTTTGTATATCCTGTATTGGGTAATCAGAAGAAAACCGCTTGGTGCGGTCTGATTCCTACAGGAGGCACCACTATTATATGTCGGTGTTAATGTTATTTCCGAGCTGGTATATAAGCTCGAATGATGTGTATGGGAATCATGGACAGCGACCCCTAACTGATGAGAGCCATAGCTCGAAACAGTCTGTCTTAGGGTGCTGTCTGTGATTTACATACACATCATATTGAAATGTTGTGAGCATAGTCGTCCAACGTTTGAAAAATTTTCAAACTTTTATTATTTTATATATGTAAATACTCACATTAATAAAACACTTTGTGTTTTAAATATTTTTATATTTTACATTTTTGTGTATTAATTATACGGTCGGACGCTTGACCGGTTTTATTGTTATATTTTGTATATCCTGTATTGGGTAATCAGAAGAAAACCGCTTGGTGCGGTCTGATTCCTACAGGAGGCACCACTATTATATGTCGGTGTTAATGTTATTTCCGAGCTGGTATATAAGCTCGAATGATGTGTATGGGAATCATGGACAGCGACGCATTTTTGCCAATCCTAATGGGTTCGGTTATGGAAATAAATGTATGACTTTTGATTGGTTGGGGGTGCTCACGTGATGTGCACGATGAGTTGTTTTGTATTGTAAACAGTTAAACATGACAGGTGACAGTAATTAAATTAATGTGAATAACTGTGTTGTTAGACAATTTGGTGCAATAATATGGAAATAGAAAATAGGTGTAAACATATTCTGCCTCCTGGGTACACATACTTGTTTGGTTCAGATGAAAATATATTTCGCATAAAAGAAGTAACTGATCAGCATTCTGCAGAAGTACGTATCAATAACTATGCAAATTAGCTATGATTATTATTGATATCTATGCTTACCCATTATTTCCCATGTTTGTACTCCTTTTTAATAACGTTTGTTATAAATTCCATAACAGGCTTGGCTTAATACAAGATATAAAAATAAATGTAAATCTACGAGATCACCATTACACAAAATTTAATTCATTACCAGTGCAAAAGAAAGCACCTCATAATTTACAGACAGCTGTTTATTTAAATAAACGTGCAGAAGTACGTATCAATAACTATGCAAATTAGCTATGATTATTATTGATATCTATGCTTACCCATTATTTCCCATGTTTGTACTCCTTTTTAATAACGTTTGTTATAAATTCCATAACAGGCTTGGCTTAATATAAGATATAAAAATAAATGTAAATCTACGAGATCACCATTACACAAAATTTAATTCATTACCAGTGCAAAAGAAAGCACCTCATAATTTACAGACAGCTGTTTATTTAAATAAACGTGCAGAAGTACGTATCAATAACTATGCAAATTATGCTTGATAACAATATTGCTATCTTTTAAAACAGAATCGCACCGATTATGTATGGTCGTTCAGTGTTTACTCTATTTTAATTATTTTATATTATTTAGCTGAACCTTAACGTTTTGTTTCATAATTTGAAGTACCTAAATAAGTGTAAAAAATAAAGATAACGAATTTCAAATTTGAATAATTACAATTGCGCCAATACTGCTGACCAATCAAATGTATCCAATTTATTTCCATAACCGAACCCATTAGGATTGGCAAAAATGCGACAGCGACCCCTAACTGATGAGAGCCATAGCTCGAAACAGTCTGTCTTAGGGTGCTGTCTGTGATTTACATACACATCATATTGAAATGTTGTGAGCATAGTCGTCCAACGTTTGAAAAATTTTCAAACTTTTATTATTTTATATATGTAAATACTCACATTAATAAAACACTTTGTGTTTTAAATATTTTTATATTTTACATTTTTGTGTATTAATTATACGGTCGGACGCTTGACCGGTTTTATTGTTATATTTTGTATATCCTGTATTGGGTAATCAGAAGAAAACCGCTTGGTGCGGTCTGATTCCTACAGGAGGCACCACTATTATATGTCGGTGTTAATGTTATTTCCGAGCTGGTATATAAGCTCGAATGATGTGTATGGGAATCATGGACAGCGACCCCTAACTGATGAGAGCCATAGCTCGAAACAGTCTGTCTTAGGGTGCTGTCTGTGATTTACATACACATCATATTGAAATGTTGTGAGCATAGTCGTCCAACGTTTGAAAAATTTTCAAACTTTTATTATTTTATATATGTAAATACTCACATTAATAAAACACTTTGTGTTTTAAATATTTTTATATTTTACATTTTTGTGTATTAATTATACGGTCGGTCGCTTGACCGGTTTTATTGTTATATTTTGTATATCCTGTATTGGGTAATCAGAAGAAAACCGCTTGGTGCGGTCTGATTCCTACAGGAGGCACCACTATTATATGTCGGTGTTAATGTTATTTCCGAGCTGGTATATAAGCTCGAATGATGTGTATGGGAATCATGGACAGCGACCCCTAACTGATGAGAGCCATAGCTCGAAACAGTCTGTCTTAGGGTGCTGTCTGTGATTTACATACACATCATATTGAAATGTTGTGAGCATAGTCGTCCAACGTTTGAAAAATTTTCAAACTTTTATTATTTTATATATGTAAATACTCACATTAATAAAACACTTTGTGTTTTAAATATTTTTATATTTTACATTTTTGTGTATTAATTATACGGTCGGACGCTTGACCGGTTTTATTGTTATATTTTGTATATCCTGTATTGGGTAATCAGAAGAAAACCGCTTGGTGCGGTCTGATTCCTACAGGAGGCACCACTATTATATGTCGGTGTTAATGTTATTTCCGAGCTGGTATATAAGCTCGAATGATGTGTATGGGAATCATGGACAGCGACCCCTAACTGATGAGAGCCATAGCTCGAAACAGTCTGTCTTAGGGTGCTGTCTGTGATTTACATACACATCATATTGAAATGTTGTGAGCATAGTCGTCCAACGTTTGAAAAATTTTCAAACTTTTATTATTTTATATATGTAAATACTCACATTAATAAAACACTTTGTGTTTTAAATATTTTTATATTTTACATTTTTGTGTATTAATTATACGGTCGGACGCTTGACCGGTTTTATTGTTATATTTTGTATATCCTGTATTGGGTAATCAGAAGAAAACCGCTTGGTGCGGTCTGATTCCTACAGGAGGCACCACTATTATATGTCGGTGTTAATGTTATTTCCGAGCTGGTATATAAGCTCGAATGATGTGTATGGGAATCATGGACAGCGACCCCTAACTGATGAGAGCCATAGCTCGAAACAGTCTGTCTTAGGGTGCTGTCTGTGATTTACATACACATCATATTGAAATGTTGTGAGCATAGTCGTCCAACGTTTGAAAAATTTTCAAACTTTTATTATTTTATATATGTAAATACTCACATTAATAAAACACTTTGTGTTTTAAATATTTTTATATTTTACATTTTTGTGTATTAATTATACGGTCGGACGCTTGACCGGTTTTATTGTTATATTTTGTATATCCTGTATTGGGTAATCAGAAGAAAACCGCTTGGTGCGGTCTGATTCCTACAGGAGGCACCACTATTATATGTCGGTGTTAATGTTATTTCCGAGCTGGTATATAAGCTCGAATGATGTGTATGGGAATCATGGACAGCGACGCATTTTTGCCAATCCTAATGGGTTCGGTTATGGAAATAAATGTATGACTTTTGATTGGTTGGGGGTGCTCACGTGATGTGCACGATGAGTTGTTTTGTATTGTAAACAGTTAAACATGACAGGTGACAGTAATTAAATTAATGTGAATAACTGTGTTGTTAGACAATTTGGTGCAATAATATGGAAATAGAAAATAGGTGTAAACATATTCTGCCTCCTGGGTACACATACTTGTTTGGTTCAGATGAAAATATATTTCGCATAAAAGAAGTAACTGATCAGCATTCTGCAGAAGTACGTATCAATAACTATGCAAATTAGCTATGATTATTATTGATATCTATGCTTACCCATTATTTCCCATGTTTGTACTCCTTTTTAATAACGTTTGTTATAAATTCCATAACAGGCTTGGCTTAATACAAGATATAAAAATAAATGTAAATCTACGAGATCACCATTACACAAAATTTAATTCATTACCAGTGCAAAAGAAAGCACCTCATAATTTACAGACAGCTGTTTATTTAAATAAACGTGCAGAAGTACGTATCAATAACTATGCAAATTAGCTATGATTATTATTGATATCTATGCTTACCCATTATTTCCCATGTTTGTACTCCTTTTTAATAACGTTTGTTATAAATTCCATAACAGGCTTGGCTTAATATAAGATATAAAAATAAATGTAAATCTACGAGATCACCATTACACAAAATTTAATTCATTACCAGTGCAAAAGAAAGCACCTCATAATTTACAGACAGCTGTTTATTTAAATAAACGTGCAGAAGTACGTATCAATAACTATGCAAATTATGCTTGATAACAATATTGCTATCTTTTAAAACAGAATCGCACCGATTATGTATGGTCGTTCAGTGTTTACTCTATTTTAATTATTTTATATTATTTAGCTGAACCTTAACGTTTTGTTTCATAATTTGAAGTACCTAAATAAGTGTAAAAAATAAAGATAACGAATTTCAAATTTGAATAATTACAATTGCGCCAATACTGCTGACCAATCAAATGTATCCAATTTATTTCCATAACCGAACCCATTAGGATTGGCAAAAATGCGACAGCGACCCCTAACTGATGAGAGCCATAGCTCGAAACAGTCTGTCTTAGGGTGCTGTCTGTGATTTACATACACATCATATTGAAATGTTGTGAGCATAGTCGTCCAACGTTTGAAAAATTTTCAAACTTTTATTATTTTATATATGTAAATACTCGCATTAATAAAACACTTTGTGTTTTAAATATTTTTATATTTTACATTTTTGTGTATTAATTATACGGTCGGACGCTTGACCGGTTTTATTGTTATATTTTGTATATCCTGTATTGGGTAATCAGAAGAAAACCGCTTGGTGCGGTCTGATTCCTACAGGAGGCACCACTATTATATGTCGGTGTTAATGTTATTTCCGAGCTGGTATATAAGCTCGAATGATGTGTATGGGAATCATAGACAGCGACCCCTAACTGATGAGAGCCATAGCTCGAAACAGTCTGTCTTAGGGTGCTGTCTGTGATTTACATACACATCATATTGAAATGTTGTGAGCATAGTCGTCCAACGTTTGAAAAATTTTCAAACTTTTATTATTTTATATATGTAAATACTCACATTAATAAAACACTTTGTGTTTTAAATATTTTTATATTTTACATTTTTGTGTATTAATTATACGGTCGGACGCTTGACCGGTTTTATTGTTATATTTTGTATATCCTGTATTGGGTAATCAGAAGAAAACCGCTTGGTGCGGTCTGATTCCTACAGGAGGCACCACTATTATATGTCGGTGTTAATGTTATTTCCGAGCTGGTATATAAGCTCGAATGATGTGTATGGGAATCATGGACAGCGACCCCTAACTGATGAGAGCCATAGCTCGAAACAGTCTGTCTTAGGGTGCTGTCTGTGATTTACATACACATCATATTGAAATGTTGTGAGCATAGTCGTCCAACGTTTGAAAAATTTTCAAACTTTTATTATTTTATATATGTAAATACTCACATTAATAAAACACTTTGTGTTTTAAATATTTTTATATTTTACATTTTTGTGTATTAATTATACGGTCGGACGCTTGACCGGTTTTATTGTTATATTTTGTATATCCTGTATTGGGTAATCAGAAGAAAACCGCTTGGTGCGGTCTGATTCCTACAGGAGGCACCACTATTATATGTCGGTGTTAATGTTATTTCCGAGCTGGTATATAAGCTCGAATGATGTGTATGGGAATCATGGACAGCGACGCATTTTTGCCAATCCTAATGGGTTCGGTTATGGAAATAAATGTATGACTTTTGATTGGTTGGGGGTGCTCACGTGATGTGCACGATGAGTTGTTTTGTATTGTAAACAGTTAAACATGACAGGTGACAGTAATTAAATTAATGTGAATAACTGTGTTGTTAGACAATTTGGTGCAATAATATGGAAATAGAAAATAGGTGTAAACATATTCTGCCTCCTGGGTACACATACTTGTTTGGTTCAGATGAAAATATATTTCGCATAAAAGAAGTAACTGATCAGCATTCTGCAGAAGTACGTATCAATAACTATGCAAATTAGCTATGATTATTATTGATATCTATGCTTACCCATTATTTCCCATGTTTGTACTCCTTTTTAATAACGTTTGTTATAAATTCCATAACAGGCTTGGCTTAATACAAGATATAAAAATAAATGTAAATCTACGAGATCACCATTACACAAAATTTAATTCATTACCAGTGCAAAAGAAAGCACCTCATAATTTACAGACAGCTGTTTATTTAAATAAACGTGCAGAAGTACGTATCAATAACTATGCAAATTAGCTATGATTATTATTGATATCTATGCTTACCCATTATTTCCCATGTTTGTACTCCTTTTTAATAACGTTTGTTATAAATTCCATAACAGGCTTGGCTTAATATAAGATATAAAAATAAATGTAAATCTACGAGATCACCATTACACAAAATTTAATTCATTACCAGTGCAAAAGAAAGCACCTCATAATTTACAGACAGCTGTTTATTTAAATAAACGTGCAGAAGTACGTATCAATAACTATGCAAATTATGCTTGATAACAATATTGCTATCTTTTAAAACAGAATCGCACCGATTATGTATGGTCGTTCAGTGTTTACTCTATTTTAATTATTTTATATTATTTAGCTGAACCTTAACGTTTTGTTTCATAATTTGAAGTACCTAAATAAGTGTAAAAAATAAAGATAACGAATTTCAAATTTGAATAATTACAATTGCGCCAATACTGCTGACCAATCAAATGTATCCAATTTATTTCCATAACCGAACCCATTAGGATTGGCAAAAATGCGACAGCGACCCCTAACTGATGAGAGCCATAGCTCGAAACAGTCTGTCTTAGGGTGCTGTCTGTGATTTACATACACATCATATTGAAATGTTGTGAGCATAGTCGTCCAACGTTTGAAAAATTTTCAAACTTTTATTATTTTATATATGTAAATACTCACATTAATAAAACACTTTGTGTTTTAAATATTTTTATATTTTACATTTTTGTGTATTAATTATACGGTCGGACGCTTGACCGGTTTTATTGTTATATTTTGTATATCCTGTATTGGGTAATCAGAAGAAAACCGCTTGGTGCGGTCTGATTCCTACAGGAGGCACCACTATTATATGTCGGTGTTAATGTTATTTCCGAGCTGGTATATAAGCTCGAATGATGTGTATGGGAATCATGGACAGCGACCCCTAACTGATGAGAGCCATAGCTCGAAACAGTCTGTCTTAGGGTGCTGTCTGTGATTTACATACACATCATATTGAAATGTTGTGAGCATAGTCGTCCAACGTTTGAAAAATTTTCAAACTTTTATTATTTTATATATGTAAATACTCACATTAATAAAACACTTTGTGTTTTAAATATTTTTATATTTTACATTTTTGTGTATTAATTATACGGTCGGTCGCTTGACCGGTTTTATTGTTATATTTTGTATATCCTGTATTGGGTAATCAGAAGAAAACCGCTTGGTGCGGTCTGATTCCTACAGGAGGCACCACTATTATATGTCGGTGTTAATGTTATTTCCGAGCTGGTATATAAGTTCGAATGATGTGTATGGGAATCATGGACAGCGACCCCTAACTGATGAGAGCCATAGCTCGAAACAGTCTGTCTTAGGGTGCTGTCTGTGATTTACATACACATCATATTGAAATGTTGTGAGCATAGTCGTCCAACGTTTGAAAAATTTTCAAACTTTTATTATTTTATATATGTAAATACTCACATTAATAAAACACTTTGTGTTTTAAATATTTTTATATTTTACATTTTTGTGTATAACGATATAATATTTTCTTACTCCGGATTCTGAAAGAGCGAAAAATTTCATCCGTGTGTTTGCATCCAGGGCACCTCCCCGTGGTGACGGCGGGCAACGGAGTTGTCCCGCTATCCGGCAAAGTCCCTGGAACAGGACGCGTATGCCGTCATGGCAAACACAACGGAAAAATTTACGATGCAGGGGGATGGAACCCCAGTATCGGCGGCTGGTCAGGGTGGGAAAGCGAGCCCGCAGGCGTCGTCATCCAGTGACCGCAGCTCTGTTGAGGTGGCTAGCTTGGCCTCACCAGAGTATAAAGCTACAAGTAGTAGAACCCATAGACATGAGCATGACAACCCAAAAACCCTATATCATTTCTGTTATGTTTGTGGTTCGTACACACCACCACATGGCCGGAAAAATATTACTCATGTTGTTAATACTGCATACAAGTATTGTTTCTCACTTAACATATTCAATCAAGATAAGAATTGGGTTCCACATATCGTTTGTCTGAATTGTCATAAGATGTTGATTACATGTTACAACAATAAAGATCTTTCAAATTTGAAATACGCTGCACCTGTAAAATGGACTATGCCGGAATCAAAACAAGACTGTTTCTTTTGTAGGACAATTACTCATGGATTCAATAGGAAAAGTAAATCAAAAATCAAGTATATTTATACCGATAAAGTAGTTCCACCTGTTTTGATTTTGAAGCATAGGGGTAAGTTCAACGATACCGTTGCAGAAATAGAAGGCAAGGAAGACATAGATATGCAGATGAGTGAGAAAGAAGTACAGATAGAGGAAAGCACAGCGACATGAGTTCAGATGAAGGTAGTGGAAGCGATGGAAAGCAAAGTAAAAGAAATAAAGAGCCACAAAAGTTTACGCAGAATGAATTAAGTGACTTGGGAAGAGAATTAGGGTTGTCGAAAGAAGCTCATGCACTTTTGGCTTCAAGGCTAAAGCAAAAGAATCGTTTGGAAAAAGGTGCAAAGATTTCAATTTATAGGACGAGAGAGCTCGAGTTTCGACCTTTTTTCACAAAAGATGTATCAGTGGGATTAGTATATTGTAATGATATTGTCGGACTCATGAATAATGTCAAAGCTGACAGTTACAGATCGAATGAGTGGCGATTATTTATAGATTCTTCTATTCGCAGTTTACAGATGATATTGCTTCACAACACAAACATTCTGGCTCCCATACCAATAGCTCACTCCACAGTTCTTAAAGAATCCTACGAAAATATCAAAATTGTCCTAGAAAAAATAAAATATAAGGAACATCAATGGAGAATCTGTGGTGACCTCAAAATCATTGGAATTCTTCTTGGGATGCAGAGCGGAAATATCAAATACCCTTGCTTCTTGTGTCTTTTTGATAGCAGGGATCGACAAAATCACTACATAAAGAAGGATTGGCCAAAAAGATCTCTGCAGCCTGGATCGTTCAACGTCATCCAGCCGCCTCTTGTGAATACATCAAAAATTTTAATTCCACCACTGCATCTCAAACTTGGCTTTATGAAACAGTTTGTCACAGCCTTAGATAAAGATGGAAATTGCTTCAAATATATAGTGCAAAAAATGCCCAAAGTCAGTGAAGCCAAGTTAAAGGCAGGAATTTTCGATGGTCCACAGATTCGAACGCTCTTCAAAGATGTCAATTTTACAGCCCAAATGACCGATTTAGAGGAATCTGCATGGACTAGTTTTCGTGCAGTTTGTCACAGCCTTAGATAAAGATGGAAATTGCTTCAAATATATAGTGCAAAAAATGCCCAAAGTCAGTGAAGCCAAGTTAAAGGCAGGAATTTTCGATGGTCCACAGATTCGAACGCTCTTCAAAGATGTCAATTTTACAGCCCAAATGACCGATTTAGAGGAATCTGCATGGACTAGTTTTCGTGCAGTTTCTGAGAACTTTCTAGGAAATAATAAAAGCCAGAATTATCAAAAGTTAGTAAGTGATATGATTGAAAACTATAAGAATTTAGGGTGTAATATGAGCATCAAATTACATTTTGTAGATTCACATCTTGATTTCTTTCCAGACAAATTAGGCGATTTCAGTGAAGAGCAGGGAGAGAGGTGTCATCAAGATATGAAAGATATGGAAAAACGCTATCAAGGAACATGGGGTAGAAGTATGATGGCGGACTATTGCTGGAATTTGAAACGAGATGTAGAAACAGTTCAAGCAGCACCTAAACAAAAATCACTACGTAGATCGTTTGAAGATAAGCAAGTCCGTTATCACAAATGGACAACAGGAGATGGATAGACCTTCACAAAATGACTTGTTGACGTATTAAAAGATGAAAAAAAAAGGTAAATACGTATTCGGATGTAAAATTTTCTGCTCTTTCGGAATCCGGGATCAAAAATATCATATTATCAAATTTTATGGTTTTGACCTTCATTTGACCTTGATTCTGACACTTCAAGGTCAAGAGAACCCCAGATTCAGATTTAGCGACCCCGAAAACATATATATCGATTTTTCCAGATTTTTTAATAGTCATTCCTCAATTTGACCTTCAGATGCCCTTAACCCTGACGTGATGGGGTTAAACGGACCCCGGATTCGGATTCAGCAAACCCAAAAACATAAAGTGCACCTCCTCAGATATCGGAAAAAATAATTTCAATTTTTTTTTGTGGGGCTGTGTAATACACTTAACCATTCTCTCCTTCTATAGTTTAAAAGCGTTCATCCAGCTGTCTTTAGGAATACTATCAAAATAAGACTTAACATCGATATCAATCTCTACTTCTGACTGGAACCGTTTCCCTCGCAAATGTTTTTTGAGCTTGAAAAATAGCCATAAGTCACACATTGCCAAATCTGGTAAGTAAGGAGCATGTTCTATAACTTTGATTTTGTTTTCAGCTAAATACTGAGGTCAATCCATATGAAGTGGTCCAGCACTGGTCGCTCGACCATTTCAGAAAACGATAATTTTTTGTGTGTTGTCACCCCTAAGTATTGGTAGTTCAAAACCATTGTTATTTTATTTTTATTAATTTTGATTAAAATATGGCAGCCATATTTGTTTCTTGGTGCACGACGTTTTTTGATGTAAACGTAAATCTTGATATCTCAAGAACAGTTGGTCCTAAAGACCTGCGGTAAAAACCATTGTACTGTTTACATATCGGACTATATTTTTTATTCTAAACATAATTTTTGTAGGATGCTTATTTATGGGTGTAATTTAATCCCGAAGTTTAATAACGTTCTTGCAAAATTCTCACTTTCTTAGGGGGCCATATTTCCAGATAAAGGTGAAGTCTTATGGCTGATTTTTTTGTTAATGGTACACAGAGGTAGTTTATGTTTAAAATATTTCGAATCTAAAACTTTACTATTTTGGTATTTATGAGCTTTTGAAGTTTTATTTTTTTCTATTTTCGGTCAACTTTGGCCCTCAATATCTCCGATGGACACGGATGGATTTTTTTTGTATTGCGTGAGAATGAAGTAGTATATGATGGTAAACTGTGGTAAAAATCTCAACTTCGACATTAGTCTGAGAATAGAATTATACTCAGTTGAAAACTGTAAATAAATTTTGTAAATAACCATAAAACTGGGTCATTATTAAACCATGTATTTTCACTACATTACCATCTCTATTAGTATCGTTGAGTAAATTTATTTTATTTTAGTGCTAACATTGTTTTGAGTGATAATTATTATTATATAATCATATACCATTCATAGACGTTCTTGCAGTTATAACTAAAGCAATTAATCGAATACATACTTATATGTACTTTTTCCTTTTATTTTCTTCCCTGATCTATTTTTTAAGGGGCCATTTAAAAAGAGGAAATTTTGTAAAAAGTTATTAAACTTCGGGGTTAAATTACACCCATAAATAAGCACTCTGCAAAAATTATGTTTTGAATAAAAAATGTAGTCCGACATGTAAACAGTACAGTGAATTTCACCGCAGGTCTTTAGGACCAACCGTTATTGAGATATCAAGAGTTACGTTTACATCAAAAACCGCAAAAAAATCGTGCATCACGAAACAAATATGTCTGCCATATTTTAATCAAAAGAAAATAAAAATAAAATAACAATGGTTTTGAACTACCAATACTTAGGGGTGATAAGACACAAAATATTATGCGTTTTTGAAATAGTCGAGCGACCAATTTATTATTTTCTGGGCCACTTCAGATGGATTGACCCGCTGAAGAGTTACCGCTGCTGTATGGGACGATGCGTTATCATGATGTAACATGATTACCTTTCTTGGCACTTTACTGAACACAGTACGCAAACAATTTTCAACATACCATTTAGCGGTAACTGTCTTCTGCTCTTCTAATTTAATTGCTGACACCAGACCCGTACTTCTAAAAAATACTGCGTACATAACTTTCTTCATTGCTCGCTGTTTTTTCAACATCGTAGGAGTTTCTACATCTTCATGTATCCATATTCGGCTTTCTTGGCTAGTGGGAACATCAAAAAACGGTATGTATGTTTCATCGCCAGTAACAATTTTACTAATAATTTGATGGCCTCCAGTATTCATCATATCTAAAGTTTGTTGGCAAATTCTAACACGTTCTGCTATTTGTAAATAATATAAATATAAACCGTAGCTAATGATGGTGCGAGATCCCCAAACGCCGATTTCAAACTTTCCTCATATTCATACACGCTCAAGCCTTTCTTGAAATCATACTAAATCATTATCCGAAAGTTCTCTCGTGACAATCCCATTTTTTCGATAACAGAAGCTTATTCAATGGGTTATTTCTCAAATAGTATTCAACCGAATTTCACAAACTAAACTGACATTGACAGATAAAATAATGCACTATTTAATATAACATAATATATAACAACAATTTATTTTGCATGGTTAACTAGTTTTTTCTATTCTCAATAATTGTAGCTTGACCCTCGTATTACGAATAACCATACCAAATTTTAAAAAAAATCATTACAAAGGGGCCATTTAGACATCCAAATACGGTGCATAAATCTTAACCGCATGATTAATAATCGTTGTTTTTTTTCATAAATAATATAATGCGGTGATAAATTTGGTTTTAAATTAGTACTCTAGGATGTTAAAACTTGTTTACCTAACTTGTTTTGAAAAACGATGTTTATTAATTAAATTATTTCACATTTTTTACGTGAAAAATTAAGTTTAGAGAAACTGTACATTCAACGTTAACCAAAAAAATACCACTTAAGTTTGATAGTATTTGAACTATTTTCCCAAACTTTCAAGAAAATCGTATGTCTAAGGACTAAATTATTGCCAAAGAATATGCTTTTTGCCAAAATACCGAGGTTTTTTGGCAAAAAGCAGGTAATAATTAACATACTATTTTCTTAAAATTTTGGGAAAATAGTTCAAATACTATGAAACTTAAGTGGTATTTTTTTGGTTAACTTTGAATGTACAGTTTCTCTAAAATTAATTTTTCACGCAAAACATGTGAAATAATTTAATTAATAAATATCGTTTTACAAAAAAAAATAGGTAAACAAGCATTTAACATTCCTAGAGTAAGTATTAATGTAAAATCAAAGTTATCTCCATTATTATATTATTTATGAAAAAAGCACCACACGATTTTTTGGGCACACTTGGACCTTAAAGTTTTTTGCTACCAACTAAACATGTTGAACAAGATTAAAAATTAATTCTTTTACAACTGATATGATCAGTTGATCCTTTTAATAGTAAACAATAAATAAATTTTATTTATATGACCAGTTTCATAATAAATTGTGACAATCGACTAGCGAAACATAATTCTACAGGTTTTCTTGCTTTAATAAGCGTATTGTAACCTTCCTTTGAGAAAAAGTACAGCTTTAAGTAATTATTTTGTAGACTTTTCCTGTTGACCACACCAAAATAGAAATACGAAATTGATACAGAAAATAATTATTATGGACAATTGCAACTCTTAAATTTCTGTTAGAGAAATTAACATTAACAAGATATATAATTATACATGGTTTTAAAGTATTTTTATTTACAGTAGAAAACTGAACATGATGTTATGACGATGTTGTTTACACTTTGAACATTTTGCACGTAAATTTTGCAATTAATTTGCATTTTACACAATTAAAATAAATAGGATGCAGTTATTAAAGCTGTTGTGTTGGAACATTCTTCGAATTTTCCAAATGCCTTTCTTGCAAATGTGTTTGAAGTTGATCCCTTCTTTTAAATTTCCTTAAACAATACTGGCATTCAAATTTAGGATCTTGACCGCATTCGTGGTAAAGATGTCGTCTTAAAGTTTGCTGAGATCTATAAATTTTGTGACATTTGTGGCATATGAAGGATGCATTCCCTTTTTCCTGGTGGTTCCAGTTTAAAACAGACGATGGCACACCTAAAATTTAAATTAGACAATGAATATTTTCCTAAACAAAGACAATTTCATTAAAACACTTATTACTTCTAATGTGTCTCCTACACTTGAAGGAATTTATTTCTATACCAACACACTGTATATTAAATTCAGTAAGGTTACTTAGCAACATAATTCTTATGCAGGTGATGAATTGAACATTTTCTAAAATTAAAATAGAGTAGACTTAAATTAAATACACTTACTCAAGGGTAATAGCATCGTCGCTAATATTATATAGTTATATATGGTTAGCAATATGTACATATTGTAGTGGTTTTATAGTAGTGATTTGGGTTCATTTCTCTTATTTAATCATTTAGGGCCTTATGAGCATGTCAATATTTGGTTCAGATCTAAAAATAATTTATTAATGATTTCAAAAGATTCAACTCTTTTTGTTTGTTGGAAGTATATATTTAAACATTTTCGGTTAGCAAGGATACGTTCATATTGTTGATAATGAAAATCTGTAAAATGTACAATTTTATAATGATCAAGTTGTTGATAGAAAAATAAGAAGAGTTGTTAAAATAAAATAAAAAAAGGAGATGAGAAAATTTTACGGAATGTATTGAAAGATAAAATTTGTTAAAAATATAAATCTGTATGAAAATGTATAATTTTAAATAATAAATGGAGTACATTGGTTGGAAGTTTTTGTTTTTTATTTATTCAAAATGTATACATAAAAAATTATACGTATAAAAATAATTATAACAAAAAGAAATAAATCTGTAAATATAAAGAAGAAAGAAAGCTAAAGAAGAGAAATAGTTTGTACAAATAGTAACTTATCCTGCTAAAATATTGCATAATAAGGTAACCCTCAACCCTTTTTATAAATGGATATTTTATCTGATAGTTTCAAGTTAAGCAGGAGAAAATCAATTAAGGAATGTATATTAACTTTTTCTTATTTTGTGTCTATAATAAAGCTATTAAAGCACCCAAAACGGTGGGTTAATAGCTATTTGAGTGCTTTAATAGCCTTTAATTGAAAAACTGAAAATTGACAAAAACTTCACTCTAAAAATTTGAATTTTCAAATGTCATATCAGTTTTGTCAACTACCACAAAATTCCCTAAATTTTGAAAATGCGATTTTTTTATTTAAAAAGGAAATAAAAGGCGCAAAATAGAAAAGTAGCATAAATAACTCGTTCCATAAGTCATTATTGCTCTCGTCCTTTAGAAAACTCGCCGCAAGCGGCTCGTTTTCTAAATTTGGACTCGTGCAATAAATTTTGCCTTATGAAACTCGTTCTTTAATATACTATTTAAAAACGGGTTTCTTTATTGTTACGTTATCGAACGAGTTAAATATTAATCATCCTATATGAGAAGAATTTTTTTAACCTCAAGTTTTTTAATTAACTTTAAGAGGATGCGTAAGTCAATTAGTCAACCCTTTCAATAGGCGGTGTATTAAGAATTTAACCTTGTTATTTGTTTGTGAAATAGAACATAGTTCCGTGATTAATTTAGTTTTTTCTAAAGATCATTTCGTTTCAAACAGCTTTTACTGACTTTTCTCGCAAAGTTTACAAAAAAGTTTACATTTTCAATATTTAATCAATATGCGTGAAGGAATGAAGGAAGAGATAGCGATCAGTAGTGGAAATATCTTAAAACAGATAAGAAACAACACCTCATTATCAACGGGTGGAAAGAAGTATTTAGAATGTAAATTGACAAATTTGCGAATAGTAAGTGTTTGTTGTATACACGGCTTTATGTTACTCAGTGTATACTTACCTTTAGGTTAGGAGGTTGGCACCATTGTTATGTATGTCGTTAATAATAAGAACATGTACGTTTATTATGTCTTGTGCTTAGTTGTGTTGTAATTAATAAATAATAAATTCTTACCACCTTATGAGATTATATCCTTTGTAATAATAAAGATAAACACAAAGTATATAACAGTGTTCAACATAAACATGAAAATAATAAGAATAATAAGGAGAAGCATCAAGTTGTTGATAATGTTGCTAGCAATCTTAATAAAAAAGTGAAATGGATAGATATCAATAATTGTTTTAACTCTTATTTACGAACTAGGTGTGTAATTATTAAGTGTTAACAGAAGTTTTGCATATCATTAAACAGAGGAATTTTTTCTCTATCTTTTTATAATATTTGTTTAAACAATTAAGTTAATTATAAATAACAATATGGTTATGTAGGTAGTTATAATTTTATTCATTTGTTTTACACTAAAATTTATTAGAAATTACTAGAAAAGTAACTAAGGTAAGTTTTCTTTTGTTTTTTGAAAACCTACAAATTGAACTGGAAATCTGGTGCCTCTCTCTGAAATATTTAGTTGTCCAAACCACACGTTCATGTGCAGAGCAAAATATACAAAATTTTGAGGTTATGTATTGAGTAGAATGTCAAAAATTTGGTTATATCTTGATGATACGTCAAAATGTTTTGTATAATTATAGTTTTTTTAATTTAAGTAGTGCAAATAATAATAAACAATTTCAATTAACTAATTAAACAGTGCTGTAAAATTAATTAGTGAATTAATTTTTTTTTGTGGAAAGAGAATTTTTTATGGTAAAGGTTAATTATGGTCCTTGGAATTGGAATGGGATTTGGAAATTAATCATTTTATAAATTTAAATGAATTTTACGTCTTTTTCATGAAGAGATGTGAATTTTTGTGGCATGTCAACCATTTTGAGATTGATCATATGGAAGCAGGAAATTTTACAGACTACTGTTAATTTCAGTAATTTTAAAACGCGCCAATAATTCGATTTTTGTAACTGATATAAGGTATTTATTCAAATTTAGTTATACAAATAATAGAAATATTAATTTCAAAGATAAAAAGAATTATACTGTCTGAGAATTAATTTTTCGTTTAGTGGAGATATCCAAACATACTTTTATTTTTTTTATAATTCATAGTATTTCAATTTTAATTGTGTTTATTTATTTTTTGTGTTGTGTTAAATAATTTTATCATTTAAATATTTTAAAGCAAACTTTGGTTTATTTATTTTGTTTGTGTGTGTAGGTAATAATGTTTAATAGATCCATATTTATTCATAGCTCTATTGAAGCGACCCGCCTGGTAGAGTCTCAATTGTGATCAGAGATCAGGTTCACAATTTAAAATTAATAATAGCCGGAGTATTTTTCTGTTTGTTTTGCAGCTATCTTCACTGTGCTTTTGCCGAAGTCTGCTTCTTTAATATGTGTTTACTTTTAAGTATTAAATCAATTTTAATAATTTATCAATTGTCAACCATCCTCATTTATTTAAGAGCGAATAACAATACACTTGTTTATAACTAAAATATTAATGTTTGTTTATGATTTGATTATAGAGCAATGTATTGAACGGTTAAGAGATACTGAAGCATATTTACCTACGTAAACAACTCCATCACATCACAACCATATCAACTCGCTTCACCAACAGCATCACCCTTAAAATCTAGTGACTTTTTATGGTGGTTAGGTACGGAAGCTGTATTACCGGCATTTGGTTCGGCACTCGGCTAAATGGTGTTAGTGTTGCTAGGGAAAAACAGATGGCGCTAGTGTCGTTTTACGAAGCTCTCTCTAATCTAGGGATTTTTGTGTCTCTAGGCGTCGAAGTACGGAACCTGTATTACCGATAATCTGTATTATCGGCATTAGGTTCGGCGCTCGGCTAGATGAAGCTGTGTATTAAGGTCCTCTAAGACTATAAGAGTCAGCAGCAGCAGATGCTATAGAACTACCAAAAACGTCTATAATGTTCATGACGTAGTCTGAATGATTAATAACAACTAACACATGTACTGATAAAGCTAAACTTTTTATTCGATAATTCTTTCCTCCTTGAGTTCAGCAATGATCGCATGGATCTCGTTCATGTTACCAATACTAGTGTTTCTAGCTTCTCTAGCAGCAATCAGAATTATAAATAATTTACTATCAGTTACTAGTAGCATTTCAACGTAGTACACTTTAAAATATTGTTAATTAGAATAATGAATAACAACAACGTCAACAACGATAAGCACGAGGTTGTTAATAAAATACATAGGAGTGTTAAAAAAAAATTTCTGTCGCACCATTATTAAAGGATATAACGATCAGTAGTAAGTAAATGGGGGTTCAAGACTAAATCTCCCCATGTTATTCTTATGGGAGTTTCGTTTTTAAGACAGGACAATTTTGTGAGGTTATGTGTGTCAAACTTGGCGTCCTTCCCGCTAGATGTCAGCATGGGTGTGGGGTTGAGTGTTTTGGCGGGAAAATGTAAATGTGATGCTTGCTCGTGATTGGTCGGACTGAATTGCCGGTAAAATAGGTAGCAGCATGTGTCGCTAGATGTCGCTGTGGGCGTGGTTTTGGCGGGAAAAATCAAATCTCAGGCCTGTTCGTGATTGGTCCGAAGTTTTGGCGCTAAAGGAGCTGAATGTAAACAAAGGGGGTTGCCAAATCTCATATTTGGTAAAAATGAAAAGTCCCTAGATAATTCCCCAGGACTTGAAAGTGTGTTTAGATCGCGCGCAAAGGGGGCCTTCGCCCTGGGCCCCCATTCTGGGGCATCCTAGGGAGATCGTTAGGGTGCTTCGCTCTGGGCCCCCACTCTGGCGTTCCCGGGGAGATCGTTAGGGGTGCTTCGCCCTCCTCGGGGCCCCACTCTGGAGGGCCCCCCTGGGATCGACAGCGGTGCAGGGCCCCCTTGTGTGAAAGATGTCGGCGTGCGCGTAAACGCGACCGGGCGGGCCGGGTTAATCCGAAAAATTTGTCGGGGCGTTACGTGGGCGGGTGCCCCGGTGGGGCAGTGGGCCGATGAAAGGGGTTAATTTATTTGGCGGTCCGAAAATTTTGTCGCGGCGTTGCGTGGGCGGGTGCCCCAGTGGGCCGGTGAGCCGGTGCCCCGTTGAAAGGGGTTAATTTGACGGTTGTCTCGTTGCTGCCGATTAATAATAAGGCGGTGGGGTAAACATTTTATTAAAGGGGGCTGAAAAAAATAATATACAATCATCGTTTAGCTAGATGTAAATACAATATTAACAACATAAGCGTACTGTAGATTTTTCTTTAATACAAATAATGAATAGTGACCTATAAAATACAATAATAATATTTAAAGGAGAATGCATCGTTTTCTTCTCTCTCGTGAATAGTACTGCTGGATGATCTCATCACTTAATTGCTGCATAGTTTTGAGAGCTAAAAATAAAAACATTACATTCGATATAAAATAACAATATCAACTTACCTGCATTTGTTTTTTCCTTTATGAATAAAACAGAAGCCAATAATGATATTATTTTAAAGGAGAATGCATCTTTTTCTTCTAACAAAATATTTTATATTCTGTTGAATGATGTCATCAGTGAATTATTGCACTAGCATGAAAAATAACATGAATGATGTCATCCATTAATTGTTGTATAGTTTTGATGTTAGGCTAAAAATAAAAAACATTACATTTTATACATTAAAAATAAAAAATATCAACTTACCTGCATTTGTTTTTTCCTTTATGAACAAAACAGAAGCCAGTAAAATACAATAATGATATTATTTTAAAGGAGAATGCATCTTTTTCTTCTAACAAAATATTTTATATTCTGTTGAATGATGTAATTATTGCAGTAGAAACACATGTGCATAAAAACATTCCTTTTTTTCATGAATGATCTCATCACTTAATTATTGTATAGTTTTGATGTTCGACCTAGAAAAATAAAAAAACAATACATTTTTTAGCGCTAATTAAAATATCGTTTCCAAATTACCTGCATTTGTTTTTTCGTATTTTACACGTTATAAACGAAATTTTTAAGAAAGCAAACAAGATATCAACATCCCTTCACAATTGTCTAATTTTTACATGTAAAAGCCTTTTAATGCTATTTTTATTGATTAAAAGACGCGAGTTCAAACCGCATTACATATGTGCACAGTTTACCGCTTGGATTAAAACTGAATTTTAAAATGTTTTGCGCTTCCCTCTTTAAAATGTGTACTGAGAAATATTTTTCTTAAAGATCACAGGAGTAATTTATCTTGTCATAATAAATTATTGTTTTTTAAGTGCAAACATTAATATAGGCGAGAAAATTAAATTGTTTTCAAAAATAAATCTTGAAGTTATGTTTAACGATCTGGATTTGATAGTTTTGATTGCCAAATCAGCGAGGGCGTGGCTGCCTATGCTATTTGTAGGTATATTTTATTTACTTAAGACATATATTTTTATTGTTGTTTTATTGTAGTCTATAGGGAGGGATGTCCCTATAGTCTTCGTAAGCGTAACTCCTGCATATCTGCAGGAGTTCATAGTTATAATTACCCTCAGTACGGGGGAAATATGTGCTCGGGTCTGGTTAGACCCGATTGGAAGGGTGTTATTTGTTGTAAGTATAGTTTTTAATTAATTACTTGAAACCTAATTTATGCTTCTTGTTTCAGAAAAAATGCTGTACGTATTGAAGTTTCTATCTTATAAATATTATATTATATTATATTATTAATGTAGATTAATTTCTTTTTTCAGAAAATTTGTTTTTTTATGCTATTTACATGGAATAAAAGTGATATATAAAAGCTCCAAACCACTGTTTTAATTTCTTTTAATACTTTAGCTTGTATTAACTGTTAACAAAAAATAAAATAAACAGCTGCTGCAGTGGAGCACCTCATAAATTATCCGGTTTCTTTATAAATTAAAATGAATATTGACATAAAAAATTGATTATATAAATGTGTCATTTCTTGTTATTTTTCACTGGATTTACTAAGCAACATTAGGGATGCACAGTCGAATTCATAAAAAAAGGAAACGATTTTCGTTGCATTTGTACTTTGAACATACATTATTAATTAAAATATTACTTTATATATTTACCGACATTTGTAGATTAAGTAAATAAAGTCTTATTAATGATTAATCTTTTGTTAAAATTGATAGTAATCGAAAAATAATATAAAAATTTTTATATTTGATACAAGAGTCGTTTTCCTTGTGAATCTGACTGTACATGTGTTTATTTCAATTATATAAATAAATCGTTGCTTTGAGCATCCTTCGGTTTTTTATTTTAATTGATGAAATGAATGCAGTTGTTCACTTTTTCACAGTTTAGATAAACAAGCAACAAACAACAATTTTTTAATTAAAGAAGCATTCTATATCATTGACATACTGTACGGGTTAAAATTTTAATTGTTGAAATGAACGCAGTTTTCGCAGTTTTCCTCTTTAATTGTCGAGATGGAAGTACTACTAATTTCAAACACATCTTATAATAAATTAGTTTTTAATTGTGAAGATGAAAACAATTTTTCGGGGTTTAGGAATTACTAGAAATATGTTAGTATTAACATGCATGCATACATCTTATAATAAAAGAAAATTAAAATAAAAAAATAATAGGATAAAAAAATAATTATTGTTTTTTATTTTATTAGGAATTATTACAAATGTCACTATTAACACAACTTATAATAAATTAATGTAAATGTTGCTTACGAGTTTAAAGTTTTACATATTTTTGCTCATGAAAGCAAAAGAAGGTTAAAGGAGAAGCAATAATTGCATTTAATTTTGTTCACATCTCATAAATTATTTTTCTTATTAGTAAAATACTATAATCTTAACCGCAAACATAATTTTAATTTTGTAAATCATATTTATAATTCGTATCTAAAGCAGCTAAGAAAAATGCACCGGTATGCAGAGTTGTATAAAACAATATTCTTTAAAACCCCCCTCGCCTGTAACGGTAGATAAGATAGACGGCTAGATTCATTTCACATTCACTGCTCGGGAAGATATCATGTCCGACAACGGGAGCGAGAATAGCAGCGAAGGTGTGATATACTCACCAAGTGATAGTGTGTGGCATTGGTTACGAGCAATGCGGGGGACGGAGGGAAGAACATTTAATCGCGATGACCTAGTCTACGAAGAGGAAGATGATGACGAGTCCTGGCCATCATCGATTGGAACTCCAACTCCTCCATTAAGCTTCTCCCCAAATTATTCTCCGGGGAGGTATATGGGGGGAGTGGATGAGGAGGCAATTGCGGAAGTAGACGAATTCGCAGCGGGGGCTGCTGAAGATATATTCGAGGTAATATTTTCAAATTATCTTCAAATTGTCGAATAAGATTTATACGTTTTTTTAATTCGTCAGATTGAAGATCAGGATGCCATGCCAGAAGGGGGGTTAGATGTCTTGGCAGCGGAGGTGGCTGAAAATATGTTGGGGGTAATATTTTCAAATTATCTTCAAATTATCGAATAAGATTTATACGTTTTTTTAATTCGTCAGATTGAAGATCAGGATGCCATGCCAGAAGGGGGGTTAGATGTCTTGGAAGCGGAGGTGGCTGAAAATATGATGGGGGTAATATTTTCAAATTATCTTCAAATTATCGAATAAAATTTTTAATTTTAATTTTATTTTATAACAGATTGAAAACCATGAGGAAGGGTTGGCAGATGACATTGACGACGCTGAATGGTTGGAAGTGTTAACTGCTCCAGCCGGTTAAAGAGGGGGGTGTGGTGGGGCTTAGGGAGGGGGGCCCGGCCCCACCCAGGGTTCGCGGTTCGAAATTTTGCCCCGTTTCATCCTATCTCTAAGCGTTTAGGAGCTACAGGCAAAAACTCTTTTCTCTTCTCTTTGTCTGTATACTTATACTTGAGTAGACACCATAATAATTCATATCAAGTGGCTCCATCTTGTTGAAACCACATATTCTCAATTTCAAGATGTAATTGGGGGAGTTGAAAAGCTTTAAAAGCATTTGATGATATATGCCAGCTATAAAGATCAAGTTACAGTTCCATCATCATTTTCGAAAAAGTATGACCCAGTAGCTCTTGCACGATTCATGCCTGCATGATATGCGGTGCGATGCTTCAAACATACCGACAATTGTCATCGTAGTGTGATCTTTGCCTGTCTAACGATTTATCTTGGGTGTACGAGATTGTTCTACCTCAGTTACTGTTAGGATGACTAATATTTTGGTTAGGAAAACAATTTACTTGATAAGTGGTTTATTAAAATAAAAAAGATTGTTTGTGATTAAAATATGTTGATAAAATAACTAAAACAAGCAACCTGGTACAGATCAACGATTCGTCTTGTTATTAATATTCAATACCTGCTCGAGATAACATTGAAATACATTAAAAAGATCTTAAGTTAGTTTCAAAATTGACAAAACAGATCGAAAATGTATTTTTGATTGAAAATGGCGGTTGCATTCTGTATATCTAGTCTAAATAAATCTCCCATCTTTCTTCTTTATAATGATATAGGTGTTATCTTATTTGTTGGTAATACACAATAAGAGTTATTGCACTGTACAAGGAAATGTTGCAATGAAACCTATTACAGTTGGTATTCAATACTTCGTATTTTGCACAGATACTAGCAGTAGAAAAGAGAGGACTGGGCTATATATTATTTTGTTGAATATAAATCGGCAATCAAAGTACAAAATACTTTAAAATAAACTAATCTGCTGTCTTAAGATATATGATAGATCTTGCATTATGACTGGATGAGATCTCTTCCAGTGAAAACAACTGCTTAGCCATGTTAAAGGTCAGCTGGACATCTGCAATCAAGTATTCTTATTATATTGTTATGTAGAAGAAGAAGAAGTTCAAGTAAAGAGTTGTATAGGTTTTTAGCTTTTCGTGACGACTTCTTTACTGCGAATCGTTGTGAATCATTTCATTTGTATGATCTTATACCAATGGGTGTCAACAATTGATCTTAAAATATTTGATTGTCATCATTGTATGATTGTTACATTAGACTTGCTGATGCACCCCAGCAATTCGATGCCATATGTTCATACAGGCTTAATTATGACTGTATAGAGCAGCAATTGTTGTGGCTTTTTCCTATCCAACAATACATTTCTCTTTCTTTCGTATCTATTTGTTCAGTTTACTATCTAAATGTAATCTCAGGTATTTAAAGGTGAGGAACTTCTATATTACTTAATGTATACCCACACAATAAAAGAAATAATTAGTTGATCTAAATAGAAGACGTTTAAAGCAAGCTTAACATATAATAAGTTCATATATAACCAAGTAAATCTTAACATTCTTCTAAATAATCTGTAGATTAAACTTTAAGGCAAATATATAACTGAATTAAATATAATAAATACTTAAAATTTAATTGTTTAATAAAATACATTTGATTTAAACAGTTGCGTATTGCATTTTCAGTTACACTTTTAGTAATTACACTAAGGCGTTCTATTAGTTGATATAAATTCCTGATAACTTTAAATTATCCTTCTTTAATGATTAAATGTATGTGTTGCATTGCCTGAATTTACCTTTTTAAAGAATTAATGCAACATTCTTATAATCTCCATGAAAGTTGAATAAACTTACCTTATATTGTTTATTCAAGCATTTTAAATATTTCATTTTCCTTTATGGTTATGCCATTTATAGAAAATTATATAGGAAACAGGAATTTGTATGTGAAACTGTGCAATATTAAAAATTGGATTGTCAGTTAATTAATATCCATAATGCCTTAATAAATGATTTGTAAAGAGAGCAATCGTTAACGAGATCCGCAGGCAGGTTAGAATAAATTTCCCCAAACGTTCAGCAACCGTTCTAGGGTTCGATGACCTCTGGGAAAGCGATATAGCAGTCTTTAACTCTTATGCCCATTACAACAAGGGATATAAATACGTTCTGGTGGTAATAGACGCTTTTTCTAAATATGTGTGGGTAAGGCCTCTAAAATCTAAAAGCGGGAAGGAAGTTGCCGGTGCTATGCAGTTCAGCACTGAATTATTTCGCATAAGCAGGGTGCAATCAACCAGACCGACAACCTATCTGTTAGAAGATGTGAGAGGTGCCCCAATCAAAGGTTGCTTCTATGAACCGGAATTGATGAAAACTAAACACCCAAAAAGCTTTTTAATTGAACGTGTATTACGAACAAAAAATGATCAATTATATGTGAAATGGTTGGGTTTTGATAACACACACAACAGCTGGATCAAGAAAAGTGATTTATTATAAAAAATAGTCTGTTTTTGTATATACTTTATTTACAATATAATAATAATAATAATAATTAGAAAATATGTGCATAAATAATAGTCTACTTATCTATATATACTAAGATTTTATTTACAATAAATATTTACAATATAATAATAATTAGAAAATATATGTACAAATAATAGTCTACTTATCTAAATGTATAAACTAAGATTTTATTTACAATAAAAAATTATAAAATAACTCCCTCTTCTTCTTCATTTATTTTAAAATGACCCCATGGAAGGGTATCAATTTTATTTTTTAGTATAAAACGTTTATCATCACATGAATCTAGAGCTTTTTTCCTAATAAAATATGTATAAAGATTATGTTTATCAGAACGAATGCTTCTATTAACGGCATATGTAATTTCCGAATCAAATAAACTTTTGAAATAATGTTCGAAACTTAATCTATTTTTTAGAGCCTGCTGCCCTACGCCTTTGGCCTTACAAACCTCCTTACCCTCCTCCTTCCGCATGGAATACATTTTCGATTTCAAACCGACAAATTCCATTAAAAGTTTACCGTTTAATTCGTCTTTGAATTTACCGGGAACTTTCTTATTTACTTTCTGTATTCCATAGGGGTTCTCTGGAGGATAATCGGACGTATCGAATATTCCCTCCGATCCTTTCGCGCTTTCCTCTCGTATAACGTCATAAATATCTAATCCGTCGGTACTATTTGCACAAGCATACACCATTCCGTCCGTGTCCGTATAAAGCAAGATAGCGGGGCAGGGTTGCTCTAACATAAACTGATAATGAAAAGAGTACATTAATAATTTAGACAAGTCTAAAATCACCATCCCCAAATAAACCGGTTGGTTATATTTAACCACGGTTTTGTTTAGTTCGACGGCGACCAGATTTTCTTTAAATATCGTACAGGAACGGAACTCCGGTAACGCGATATACTTTTGGGCGCTTCTAAAAGAGTACGCTAATTTGATCTTTCGATGTTTCCGGATATTTTGCATCGTCTTGCCGAAAACCGCGTTGTTCATGAGCTTAAAGAAGTCCTTTTCGAACTCGTTTTTTGCCTTAGCCCTTAAACTCGTGTTCAAGTCTATGTAGGGTTTGAGCCATCTCCGTTGAGAGAATTTTAAAACTCTATGAACCTTGGTTAATTGCAGGCCGTACAATAAACATTGAAACAGGTTTCGAACATGTAAAACGTATTTAAATTTTGGAAACATAGTCAACATTAATTTTGGGGGGGAATTATTTGAAGCCGTAGGAGGCCGCCGATGCTCCGGGCAAAAGGGAAACGCTGACGTTTTGTCTTGAATTTCCCGGGGCACGTTAAGATCTACTTCCAAAATTAATGAGGTAGGGGCTTCTTCCTCGTCAACCGCCATGTTTAGAGCGAGCATGCACGCTCGATCGGTATACATTCCCCAATCCGGTTTTTCCTCGCATTTAAAATTTTTTAATATATTTTCTATCTCGCGAACCCGATTTTCCGACAACCATTCAAAATTCCCGTACGGTAAACTTTCAGACATCGCGTAACCGTAAAGGTTATTGGCATCTACATAAAGCAAACAACTTGAAGGCTCCTTCTCGTTATAATTTTCCTTCATATATTTATTGTTTGCTTTTGCGTATCTATGCGAACATTGGGTAATCCCGCCTCTTATCGCTTTTTCAAAAAACAACACCATATCTATGTCGGTCAACAAATCTAATTTTACACGTGTACACTTTAAAGCAGCTGACCACGCTAATCCGGGCCCCGTATAAAAATGTACACTGTCTAAATCGTATATTTTCATACATAAATCGCGAAACTGTTCAAAAACATCAGCTAAGATTTTTACGTCACACTTTAAATAAAGTTCACTGTATTGCGCCAACGATTTTATGTTAAATGTTTTCCATACATTCTGAACGTGCTCGTAATCTTCGCAGCTGATATGTTCTTCGCGAAGAGCATTATAAAACGATTCTTTCGGCGGTAATTCCGTTTCATTGAGTTTCCCCCAACTATTCATGTAATCGTAACAAAATATGCCTTTACGTCGTACTAAATTAAATTGTTCGGGATTTGGAAAGGCTTCGCGAACAAAATTAAACATTTCCGGGGCTAAATTATTTGCTAAAACATCCAAGCTTCTAGCTAAGAACCGATAACTGTCTATAAACCTCCATGTCATCTTAGCACATTTTTTTGATACTGAAATGTAATTTTCTCTTGTCACGGGTAGGATATTTACCGGTTCGCGGTTGAAATTTAATTCATTAATTATGAAATGTATATCATAGCCTGACATGTTATGAAACAATATGGGAATGTAATTGCCGCATTTGTATTGCAGGTTACAATTTTGACAAAGGGCCGATAGGAATTTTCCGGTGAAATGATCATGATTTCTAACTTTGATAACCAAATCCTCATTGAATTCTTGCAAACAATGGGGGCACAGTGTGGTATTATCATACCCCTGCTGCTCCTCCAATGTAAGCGGCAGCATTGGAATGTTAATTTTTATCTTTTCCTCTATTATTGCGGTTTCTTTTATCAACTCGTTAACCAGCCATTTTTGAGGATTTGTTCCTACATAACTTTTATAATGTGATAAGGAGGGATCGAACGAACAAACGATCTGGTATGCGACAGCGAAAGGTATATGTTTTTGATATGGTATAGTACAGCTTTTGAAATGCGTAACATCATCATCATCATCATCAATTTGATTACACGGCACTGTTAAGCATTCAAAATCGGCGTATACAACGAAGGGGTGACGTAAATTAAAATTTAAATTTTTAAAAGACAATGTATTTTCACCCGGTTTATCAAATTCTATGCGAACTGCATCGAACTTTTCACAATCATCCAGGTGATTGTTCAACGATTGGACACTCCTGAAGTGCCTTAAGCACCTGTCGCATATAAAAGTACGGTTTGCATGCTTGGTGATGGACGATCTACATAAACGAGACATATTCTTTATCCAGCAGTAGTGAGATGCTTTCCTCTTTCTCACGTACAACAAATTAATATGGTGTTGTTTTTTAGATTTTGTATGATAAAGAGGCCCCATCACTTTACTACCCTGCAAGCCGTACACGTTAACGGAAATGTTAGGATTTTGACGTTCAAATTTGGGAATGTCCGTAATTCTCACCGGAGATTTAATACCCTTAATATTAAATAGTTGTTTGAAATTTTGCGGATACGAGGATGGTAATTCTTTATTTCTATTGGAGGGGTAAAGAGCGGAAACTAGAGCATAATAGAAGCATTCATTATCCGTATTTTTTACATTTATAATGGCGTGCTTGCTTTTAATTACAGTAGGCAACTCGATAAATTTAGAAGCTCTTAAAGGCGAATATTTGTTGATATTTATAGCTAACGAATTAATACGACTAAAACTACCCCCTGACCCCACTTCTTCAAAGGATCCCATCTGTAAAAAAGGAAAAAAACTAATTAAAAGTGAGTTTTTAAAAAACTTCATATACGCACCTGTGACAATAAAGAAATCTCCATGTCCCCGAATATAGAAATAAGGTCGCTGGATCTTGATATAATGAAGTTGGACGTGTTAAAGTACTTGACCTGTACTGTATCATCTAGCTTCATTTTATAATCGGCACAAAGAACGACATTGGCTTTCATGTTAGGAATTCGCTTTTGGAGGGATGCTTCAATTTTATCCACAAAAATGGGTTGTGCTTCCTCGAGAAACTCTTTTGGATCTAATATATTGTTATTGATCACTATACCCGTCTTAATACGCCCTTTGAACGCTGATTCCAGCTAAAACATGCAAATTATAATCAATCAAAATGAGAATATTCAATAAAAAACATGAAAAACTTACGTCATAATACGTTACGCTGCTTTCCCCACCCTCTCCACTAACTCCTTCGCCTGTTTTAATAAGGGATTGTTTTATCCTCGCATCCAAGTATTTACATCTGTTCAAAATCGTTTCTAGTTTCCGTTTATCAGCTATTCCCCCCGCATTTGAGTACTTCCTTATCTGTTGGATTGTTAATTCCGTAGTTTCATCAATCAGGGTTGATAACCTTCGAAAATCAGCAGGTGTTGTTGCACGTGCTAAATCATCTTCCACCAATGTAACCTGATTTTGCAAATTGGTAATATCCATTATTGTTAAGACGGATTAAATACAATTCAGCCTTTCAATTAAAAAATAATAACACGTTAATTTCACAAACTGAATCGAACGGTTTTTCTAAATGAGTATGTTATCCGCACCAAACACTTGTTTCAACTAAAAACAGAGGCACTTTAGAGCGAGCTTTTTATACGAGTGCAAGGTGCAATTAATTTTAATTGTTGACACAAATCGAAAACGCAAAACACCCTCATAAAATAACTTCAAGCAATAACTCATAAAATGGCGCGCTTTCCACCCCTAACAAGGCCAACACTTCGAACAAAATACTCCATATAACACAATTTTTACAAACTAAAATATCCCACTAAAGAAATAAATATTCTAAAGGATGCCCAAAACAACGATTCAATTATAAATGGAATCAAAGACATGTAAATAATCTTTTTATGCGAGATTTTGTACATCCCTGTTGTTTTGTAAATCAAACGGGGAATATCAAGAAACGAATCCCAGATGTGGCAATGACGCACATTTTAAATTTATCGCCTATGTTAATGTTTGCACTTAAAAAGCATTAATTAATTATGACATGACATTAAGAAAATATTTTACAGTACACATTTTAATAGCGCTTCAGTTTTAAAACAAGCGGTAAACTGTGCACATATGTAATGCGGTTTGAACTCGCGTCTTTTAATCAATAAAAATAGCATTAAAAACAATACAACCGCTTAATATTGTTTGCGATCTTAAAAATTTCATTATAACGTGTAAAATAGGAAAAAAACAAATGCGGGTAAGTTGTTATTGTTATTTTATTTTTAATGTAATGTTTTTTTAGCTCTCAAAACTATGCAGCAATTAAGTGATGATGAGATCATTCTAGAAAAGGAATGTATGCACATATGTTTTGAATAATTACATCATCCAGCAGAAAGATGCATTCTCCTTTAAAATAATATCATTATTGTATTTTACTGGCTTCTGTTTTGTTCATAAAGGAAAAAACAAATGCAGGTAAGTTGATATTTTTTAATTTAATGTATAAAATGTAATGTTTTTTTAGCTCTCAAAACTATGCAGCAATTAAGTGATGATGAGATCATTCATGTTATTTTTCATGCTAGTGCAATAATTCACTGATGTCATCATTCAACAGAATATAAAATATTTTGTTAGAAGAAAAAGATGCATTCTCCTTTAAAATAATATCATTATTGTATTTTACTGGCTTCTGTTTTGTTCATAAAGGAAAAAACAAATGCAGGTAAGTTGATATTTTTTATTTTTAATGTATAAAATGTAATGTTTTTTTATTTTTAGCCTAACATCAAAACTATACAACAATTAATGGATGACATCATTCATGTTATTTTTCATGCTAGTGCAATAATTCACTGATGACATCATTCAACAGAATATAAAATATTTTGTTAGAAGAAAAAGATGCATTCTCCTTTAAAATAATATCATTATTGGCTTCTGTTTTATTCATAAAGGAAAAAACAAATGCAGGTAAGTTGATATTGTTATTTTATATCGAATGTAATGTTTTTATTTTTAGCTCTCAAAACTATGCAGCAATTAAGTGATGAGATCATCCAGCAGTACTATTCACGAGAGAGAAGAAAACGATGCATTCTCCTTTAAATATTATTATTGTATTTTATAGGTCACTATTCATTATTTGTATTAAAGAAAAATCTACAGTACGCTTATGTTGTTAATATTGTATTTACATCTAGCTAAACGATGATTGTATATTATTTTTTTCAGCCCCCTTTAATAAAATGTTTACCCCACCGCCTTATTATTAATCGGCAGCAACGAGACAACCGTCAAATTAACCCCTTTCAACGGGGCACCGGCTCACCGGCCCACTGGGGCACCCGCCCACGCAACGCCGCGACAAAATTTTCGGACCGCCAAATAAATTAACCCCTTTCATCGGCCCACTGCCCCACCGGGGCACCCGCCCACGTAACGCCCCGACAAATTTTTCGGATTAACCCGGCCCGCCCGGTCGCGTTCACGCGCACGCCGACATCTTTCACACAAGGGGGCCCTGCACCGCTGTCGATCCCAGGGGGGCCCTCCAGAGTGGGGCCCCGAGGAGGGCGAAGCACCCCTAACGATCTCCCCGGGAACGCCAGAGTGGGGGCCCAGAGCGAAGCACCCTAACGATCTCACTAGGATGCCCCAGAATGGGGGCCCAGGGCGAAGGCCCCCTTTGCGCGCGATCTAAACACACTTTCAAGTCCTGGGGAATTATCTAGGGACTTTTCATTTTTACCAAATATGAGATTTGGCAACCCCGTTTGTTTACATTCAGCTCCTTTAGCGCCAAAACTTCGGACCAATCACGAACAGGCCTGAGATTTGATTTTCCCCGCCAAAACCACGCCCACAGCGACATCTAGCGACGCATGCTGCAACCTATTTTACCGGCAATTCAATCCGACCAATCACGAGCAAGCATCACATTTACATTTTCCCGCCAAAACACTCAACCCCACACCCATGCTGACATCTAGCGGGAAGGACGCCAAGTTTGACACACATAACCTCACAAAATTGTCCTGTCTTAAAAACGAAACTCCCATAAGAATAACATGGGGAGATTTAGTCTTGAACCCCCATTTACTTACTACTACGATCTGTTTCAACTGGACTTAGCAGAATTTATTCCTTACGAGAAGGTCAATAAAGGTAATCGTTACATTCTATTAATGATAAACTGTTTTTCAAAATAGTTATATGCATGTCCTTTGAAAACCAAAAATGGAGAAAAAGTTACCAAACAATTACGCAGTATGATTAAGGATGAAGAATATGTTATATCGAAAAATTTGCAAATAGACAAAGGAAAAGAGTTTTACAATACACACTTTAAACATTTAATGCAAGAGTACACTATTAATCATTATTCAACATACAGTGTTATCAGAGCTTCTATGGTTGGAAAAGTTATTAGAACTATAAAGCAGAAACTGTATAAAAGGTTCAGTTGACAAGGTAATTATCGGTGGTATAATATTCTACAAGATGTGGTACACCAGTATAACCATACTATGCATACATCTATTCGAATGAAACCTTCTGACCTTACAGCTACAACTCAACTCTATGTATGATAATTTAAAAGTTGTTGATTGTAATAAACTGAATGTTGGCCATATATTTAGTATAAGCAAGTACAAAGGAGTATTTAAAAAAGTATTTGCACCTAATTGAAGCACTGAGCTGTTTAAAGTTGAAAAGATTCCACTTATGATTCCTACAACTTACCTGTTAGCAGATCTTCAAGGAAATCCCATCAAGGGTTGTTTTTACGAACTGGGGCTAACTTAAAAACGAAACATCCTTCCATTTATTTCGTGGAACCGATTTTAAAAATGGCTTAGTATGAATGAGAAATCATGGATCAACAAGAAGGATCTTTTATTATAGTGTTTTAGTTAATAACATAATAAGGGAGTAATACTTTAATTTAAATTATTATTTAATTATTTTGTATTTCAGTTATGTTTAGAATAGTGATACGTATACGAAATGTATCTGCATCTTCTAATAATTTAGAAAAAAATAATAATAACGTATTAATAATGTATTTATTAGTAAGAAATAAAAACGAATTTATAATACATATATGTGTTTTATTTTATATTTTTATCTTACATTATCCTTTAGTTATCCTACAAACTAATGTATACATGTAATCCTATAAACTAATCTACACTTTGTCTCACACTACACTCTGTTAGTATTTTTCCTCCACATTCACCTTTCCATACCCCGATATTTTTTTTATTTACTAGAGGTATGTTATAGACGTTTTGAAGGTTATAGTTGCTCTTGTCAAACATATGAAGATTCTTCTTTATAATTTGATAGAAGTCTGAACAAACAATATTTCATATAGGAAGGAATCAGTATCCATATAGAGTAAATTAAGTTCTTTTATGTTACTATGCTTCTTCATAAATTCATAATGGAAATTGTACATGCATAGTTTTGAAATGTCTACAATTGAAAAACCTAAATACAGCAGTTTGTTGTACTTAATTTCTACCTTCTTCATCTCTATAGCTACCAGATTTTCATCAACAATCGTAGATCTATGTAAATGGTGTTGGGAAATATATTGTTGAGCGCCGTATCGTCCCTTAAATTTTTCAAATAGCTTAACGTCTGTGCGTTTTCTTAGATTTTCCGTAAACGGCGCTGATCATAAGTTTGTACTTAGATATTTTCTTAAAACTGGTTACTTGCTTTACTACGGAACAACGTATTCCAGTTAATGTAATGATTCATCCAAGCCTCCTGAAAAAACTCTACAACTCTATGGAACTTTACTAGTACAAGTCCTAGTTGTAAACATTGTTTTAAATTTCTATAATGAATTATATAGTTTTCTTTGCCGTACAAGGTTGTTAATAATTTAAATGTAGGAGGAGCAGGAGGAGAAGAAGATGAAGAGCAAGAACAGGTCGACGATTGAGGATCTATACGTTGAGCAGCCAAAGGAAGATCTAAACGATCATCGTGAAGATGCTTAGGATAGACTAGGTTTACCACTAGCACGTATCCTTTTTCCAAGTCATCCCTTAGCTGCATCACGTCTAAATTTTATATTTCATTGTGAGTTAACCATCGAAAGTTAGCGTAAGGTAGAGGTTGGTTTTGTGCGTATCCATAGAGATTATTAACATCTCCGTAAAACAAATACGTTTCAGGCTTGCAGGTATTGTATGTTTCTGGATGATAACGATTGTTACAACTAAAGAAACGTTTTGATACTTGACACATCCCTCCTTGTATACCTTTTTCAAATAAATAGGGTAAATTCAGGAGAGACGCCAGGCCGGGAGAGGCACCACAGTTGTCATATCTCCACAACTAAAACAGATAGAGATATAGTTCTATCGCATTTCAATAACATTATTTCTATCTATGAAATCAAATTAGCACAGGCTTGATTGTTGCTGCGCATGATGTGTCCTTAGAAAACAAAAGTTCTACGAAAAATCACGTTAAAATCTTAAGCGTGTGATACTTATTTGATTACTGTAAGTGTAAATAGGAAGATTAAAGCAAAGTAAGTACATAATTAATTTTTTTGTGAGGATCTTTATTAAATAATAAACAATTTTTTTGCAAATATATCTATGTGTGTTATTTTTAAGGGTGCCATCTCTCCCACAAAATGAGGAGAGACGCAACATCAAGTGATAACTGATATTACAGCTAAGAAATAATCTGAAGATAATGATGAAGAATGTTTTCTGAGCCTGGTAAATGTATACCCGCGAGTGATGTTGGAAATTCGTGCGTAGGGCACATGGCATCACATCTCATAAGTATGGCATCTCTCCTACAAAATGTACGATAGGATAGACGCCACTTTACTAACCTTTTTATTTTTTATATAATTGTTGATTCTGCTTAAAAAAAACTTTATAATTGTTTTTATTTCTTGAAAAAGATAAATGTTTAATTAAAATAAGAAAAATAAATATCTTTAATAAATGCAAAAACCTTTTTATTGGAAGCCCTCAAGCGAATTGGGTAGCGTCTCTCCTGAATTTACCCTATACCATATCAATGTCGGTTAATAGTTCTAAACGCACATTGGTCATTTGCAACATAGCGTCCCAAGCATAGGATGGTAGTGTGAAATAATTAACTGGGCCAAGATTACCATATGTTTTCATGTTCTACAATTTCCTCGAAAGTTTTCATAGATATCAGCCATCAGTAAAATATCTGTTTTTAAATAAAGTCTGCTGTACTCTTCTACATTTTTTATATTAAAAGCAGATCATACTTCTACAGCATGTTAATACGCTTCATCTGAAATATTTTCGTTGTTTAAATGATTATAGAATTTTTCTTGCGAAGGTAATGAAGTTTCGGATAATTTTGTAAAGCTGTTTATGTAAACATACGGAAATTTCTTTTTTCTTAAGCAATTTTAATTAAATAGAGTTTAATTAGTAAGCTCTCACACTGAGGCAATGCGCAATTAGCAACTAGAAACTGACAATAAGCAACAGACAATATTATTTTGACCACCTCTCACACTGCAGCAACTGATTCCTTTTAGTTCGTGTAGTAATCTCAAACAATCATGTCATCCTGAAACATCTCTGGATATGCGATTTTAATTTGGTGGCATTTAAGGAACATAAATTTAATAACAACGAAGAAATTAGCGAAACTTCGAATTTATTAATAGATTAATTAAAAACAATATATGTAAATTGTAACAACCATCCGAACTTATTAAGTGCTAAATGAAGCAAGAATAATACAATTGCGTCAGCTTTGCACACACAATTTTTAACAACTTCCAATAACAACAATGAATCTGTTTCTTTTTATGCTAAATATATGCACATTTCTTATTTAGACCGTATTTAATTACATCAGCCAGTGACCTTATAACCTTGACTTATATTTCGACCATAATCATAAAACTAATGAAGTAAATAAAAAAAGTATTTCTAATATATTAATAGCATAAATAATAGTTATACACATGTTATACACATATGTCTTTGTTTCTAATAAATGCTGGATCATCATGTTTGTTGTATAAAAATTCCACTCTCTATTTATAAAAATAATGCAAGTATTGCTCTACATTGACACGATAAAATCGGCTTTCGACATGCAGGGCAGATCGCCGGCAATAAATATTAACGCAACTGGCAACGTTGTTGTAGAAGCGATAACAAGTTGCTCCAATGCGTATGCGGAAAATTTCTCGAGAATCAATTGCTCGAAAACAATTGCTCGAAAAACTATTGCTCGAAAATACAATTGCTCGAATCAACAATTGCTCGAAAGTACAATTGCTCGAAATTAAGTAAGTTAAAATCATTTTTTATATTTAAGTATTATATATTGTTAAAAGTTTTATAATGTAAAAAAAAGTTTTATAATGTAATAAAAATTAAGTCGACTAGGTAGATTGAGCCTAGTTAGTCGACTTAATTGTTTGGTGCTGAATATTGTAACAATGAATGTATGTTCATTCAAAAAATATTCAAAAATTCTTAAACGGCAGAACCAATACTAATAAGTCCGACTGTGAGATACATATATAACCAAAAAATTACATTGTTCAGCAAGAATCGCGGGGAAGGCTAGAGCATTCTTGCCAGAAACGGAATATAATTTATAATAGGATAGAAACGAAAAAGACATAGGGCACAGTTTTGCGGAAAAAATTAAAAATAAATTAAGCTCTCATAAAATAAAAACAAACTAAACCCCTATCTAAACGGTAAACTAACACGTGATCAAGTTTTCTTTGTTGCAAAATCGTCGATTATTTTGTTATAGAATGTGGGTTTTCATTAATTATTTAACCAACACGTTTTATTCGCGTTCTATTGCTAATAATGATAAATTATTTAAAGACGATTGGTTCCATTCCAATCAATTGTATCAATGTATCAATTATTATCAATGTATCAATTCCAACATGGTTATTGCTAAATATATAGTTAACGGTTGATGATACATTAAAAATGGTAGTAACGATTAACAAAATCAGTTATTGCAAAATGGTGTGAAGGCGGTAAGTCGTGGAAGCACTTTGAAGGCAACCGTAAAGATGTTCCGTATAAAATATCAGTCCAGCACCTGAGCAAAAAAAGTACGTTCATAATGCAATCTTCTACAGAATTGATTTTCTTGTTGGAAAATGCTCGGGTGCGTCCCCGATTTACGGAGAATTGCTCGAAAACAATTGCTCGAAAAAAAATTGCTCGAAAACCCCGATTTATTCAGGCAAAAAGTGGCTTCGTCAGAAAAGAGGATATTATTTAAAAAAATTGGGGTCTTCATCGCAGCGTGACATTAGTTCTTCGCAAAACTGCAAGCGGCGGTCTGGAGCATCCTCGTTTAATTCGTGAATCAATTGAACTTTGTAAGAATGATATTTCTCTTTCTTGAACAACTTTACGACAAAAGAGCGGTCCACGTTGTTATTTAGGGCAGCTGCCTTGTAGAATAGTGAAAAATAGTATATTACTTTATAAGGGAAGTAAATGGTTTTTACCGAGCGTGGATACATCCCGAGCGAACGCGAGGGATGTAACATGTGAGGTAAAAACCATGTTACTTCCAGTTTAAAGTATGCTATTTTTTTCCCTACTTACATCACATCATAAGAGTATTCATCTCTTTCTTGTGCAACCATTTTATGAGAATCGGTGAAAATTAAAAAGCTAAAATCAAGCCAACTTTGGCCGCGTTGACTAGGAGATAAAAATAAATAATTGTCAAAATTTTTTAAAATCTTTCGGGGCGATTTTTTTATTACGATTTCAATGGAAAACGTAGTCAAAATCGCAGAAATGGCTTCGCACCAGTTGTTTCCTGAGAAGTCGAAAATTAGGTACCAAGCAGCTTACAATTTTTTCAAAAACTGGTGCGCTGAAAAGAAGATTGATGTCGTGAACGAAAATGTGCTTTTGGTCTTTTTTTACGAACGCTCGCAAACTCTTAAATCGCCGGCAAGTATGTGGAGCGAATACTCCATGCTTAAAACTACATTCAGTATCAATGAAAATCAAGATATTTCAAATTATCCTACGAGGATAAATTGAAAAGTCTCCGGCCTAGGCAATAAAACAAAAGAATATCAGGTTAACAAAAATTTTATTTTTCTACGTAGTCCCCATCGAGTTCAATGCACTTGGTCCACCTTTGTTCAAGTGCTCTTATACCGTCCCTATAAGCCTTTTCTTCTAACTCGTCAAAATAGGCGTTTGTGGCAGCAATCACTTCTTCATCGGACTCGTATTTCTTTCCAGCGTGAAATTTTTTTAGGTTTGGAAATAAATAAAAATCCGATGGGGCTAAGTCTGGTGAATAAGGGGCATGGGGTAACAATTCAAATTGCAATTCATTGATTTTTGCCATGGCAATTGCCGACTTGTGACAAGGTGCATTGTCCTGGTGAAACAGAATTTTCTTCTTTGCTAATCCAGGTCGTTTTTCTTCAATATTTTTTTTTTAATTCATCCAGTAAGGTAGCATAGTATACTCCGTTGATTGTTTTACCTTTTTGAAGATAATCAACGAAAAGTACTCCCTTGGCGTCCCAAAAGACTGAAGCCAAAACTTTTCCGGCTGACGGAACTGTTTTGGCTTTCTTCGGAGCAGGTTCTCCTTTGGCAGTCCACTGTTTTGATTGCTGCTTTGTTTCGGGTGTGTAGTGATGAATCCACGTCTCATCCATTGTTACAAACCGTCGTAGAAAGTCCACTGAATTTCGATTAAACAAGTCTAAACACTCACTTGAAACTGTTTTGCGAGTCAGCTTTTGTTCCACTGTGAGCAGCCGCGGCACCCAACGTGCCGATAACTTTCTCATTCCCAAAATTTCGGTTAGGATATGATATGTTCGTTCCGTTGAAATGCCCAGGGTATCTGCTATTTCAGCCAACTTCAATCGCCGATCATTCAACACAACTCTATGGACTTTTTCGACAATTTCCGTTGTGGTGGCAGTTTTCGGTCTTCCTGAACGCGGTGCGTCATCTGTGCTTTTGCGACCCCGTTTAAAGTCCGCAACCCAGGTTTTAACTGTGCTATAGGAAGGAGAAGATTCGCCTAATGTCCCGTCTAGCTCAGCTTTGATTTCTTTTGGGGATAAACCCTTAATGTGAAAATATTTAATAACCGCACGAATTTCAGCTTTTTCCATTTTAACACCACACAAAACTTTATCGACTTTGACAACTTGCCAAACAATTATTGTTTGACAGAAATGTTTGTTATTTCACAGCCATACTGATAAATTATGAAAAAATAAAATGCCGTAAAAACATTGCAAAAATTTGTATCCCATATGGGTTAGGCCGGAGATTTATCAATTCATCCTCGTAAATTAATTGCCTTTTTAAAACGCAAAAGTTCTGGTTATAAACCAAAAAAGTCGGAGGTATTTACAAGAGAAGAAATAAACAGGTTTTTGTCTGACGCTCCACATGACATTTACTTGATGACAAAGGTGAGTTCTGATATTGTTTTTTATCATTTAAATAATTTTGAAACGGTTTTAGACAGTGGCTGTGCTAGGTATAGCAGGCGCCTGCAGTGCGGTGAATTTGTCAATTTGAAAAATGCCAGTATTGAAGACAAACAAAATTTTGTTATAGTCCACATCTTGAATACGAAAAACAAAGTTTCCAGAACTTTTACTGTGATGGACAGCAGTGAAGATAATATTGGTTACCTTCAAATTCTGAAAAAATATATCGCGGTCAAGAATAAAAGTAAAATAGAAAAATCTAAAGATTCAAGATTTTTTATGGGGTACCGTGAAGGAAAATGCTTCAATCAGCCTGTTGGCAAGAATACTTTTTACCGTATCCCAAAAATTATTGCAACGTTTCTCAAGCTTCCAAACCCTGAACGTTATACGGGACATTGTTTCCGTAGAACATCGGCTACTTTATTAGTAAATGCCGGGATGGACGTTCTCGGATTGAAAAGGCATGGCGGGTGGAAGAGTGCGACAATAGCAGAAAGTTATGTTGCAGATTCGATTTACCAGAAACGTGAGACAGCAAAGAAAATTTTGAACGCATCTTCCTCAGAATCTTCCTCCAGTTACACACTCGAATCCGAAAGCGGGATTAAAGTTTCTGATTCTTCGTCATGTGTTCTCGATCCAGTGCGGCCTGTACCTGTGTGTGATATTGAGAGCAACACACTTATGGAGGAAGTTATTCATAAAGAGTTTGCTACTAACGGTGCTTTTAATTGTAATGGTGATAATTCACTTAATAGCTTATTTAAAGGTTCATTTTCTTCTTGTTCAATTATAGTCAATGTTAATAATAACTATAATAAGTGATTTGTATTAAGAGTTAGAAATAAAGTTGCTTGTTAAAAAAATGCGAGATGTTAGAAATTTTTAAAAATGCGGGAAGTAAGAAATTTACTTACCCGGGAAGTAAATACATCGTCAAGGAAACCATGTCAATTTTTGTAAATGACTCATACATCCCTCAAAGCTGACATAGTAACACACCTTTACATTGTAAGTAGGGAAAAAAATAATTTTAACTTACTTAATTTCGAGCAATTGTATTTTCGAGCAATAGTTTTTCGAGCAATTGTTTTCGAGCAATTGTTTTTCGAGCAATTGTCTTCCAGTAATTATTAGTAAATCGCTCCAATGTGACACTTCTGATTAAATTCAATGTAAACAACCCGATGGCAATAATATTGCGTGTTTCCAATTGCTATTTGCTGATGGCTTATTGCTTCAGGGTGAAGCCCCCTAAGTGTGGACTTTGAGCTGATAATAATATACTGAAAGAAGTCTCAAGTAAATATGATGCTAATATGTCTAGCGATTGATTAAGAAACCGATATGAATCGACCAATCTAAGCGCATACCTGTTTCTTGATGTACTGTAACGGTTCGTTTTTGTCAGTAGATTTATCTTAAATTATTTACCAATTGGCATTGATTTGAGCTTATAATTTATAGTACGAAAGCAATAAAATATTTTTCTTATATTTTCTTTATTGAAATATTTCAATTACACAATAAAATAAAATAAAATGTTGATGGTATAGGCAACTCTTCTTGCTTAGGTAAGAATCTTAGTGATGAGTTGACCCATTTTTGTTTTCAACTCTTTTATTAGCTAAAAAATTATTAGGTATTAGCATTAGTGAATTGGAACTTTCACTAGAGTTTCGTACTTACTTGAAAAATAATTCTTCTCGTAGTCTTGTGGTTATTCCTAAAAGATAAAGATTATTAGTTCAAAATAAACAGTAATTAACTTGTTTTGTACTTACCCAACTTTCGAGTCATCTATTTAGCCTTAACGCTGGTGCTAACTTCTTCATGCATATTGCGGACAGCGCCTTGTAAACAATTTTGTCGTATTTAAAAGTATTTTTAATAGAAATTATAAATTTCCATTTTGCATACGATATGTAAACAAACTTTATCTTGCAACTGTCTTTCTGTTGCGCCGTCTCGAATAATTCCCTTTAATAAACATTGTTGCCGCAGTTATCTCTTCATGCTACTTGAGACTACTGGTCATACATCTGCTTTGCGCAGAATTACGTAATAACTATCGCATTACGTAATAACTGCCGCGTGTTTTGAAACGTGTTGTGTTAATTATTTAACCCATTTGACATGGACTTTCTTAATTAGATTGGAATAATAATTGCAACGCTGCCCCTCGCGGACATACTTTGATATTTGATCTTGGTGAAATATTGTGGGTGCTATTTAAGAGACAAATCTCTGGAGCCATATATGATGGTAATGGTGAGATTTTGTCTTCAATTACGGTTCAGCGGATTATTAGCACCACATCAATAATAATCAAACTGGTAACTACCCTATTGGAATATTTGGAGGGAAGCCATTTTGTCGCACAAGCGGATTCATTAGACCAGATCAATTCCTTCGATCGATACGAATTAACCCCCACCCAATGCCTGAAGTTCTTCACAGGATTACTAAATTATTCTTTGAATGTGGATGCATTTTGTTATCGGGTAGATACCGCCCTTTTACCTTTTAGCCGCCCACCATCAGAGGTATGAATTCTTAACATGTTTATGTATCGAACCATTTTCCTAGTCAGGAATTTTCTTTTAGGCTTCTTGGGAAAGATGTACCCCATTAAGTATAGTAAGAAGACTATTTTTAACAGAAACTCAAACTGTAGTTCACCCCTACCTGGAAGTTTGGTAGTTAAGGAAATAAACCAGCGAGTAGCAGGATTTGAAGAATCTTCTGGGTTTATTTCGGAATCAACTAAGTTTATCATAAGAGATAACCTGTAATTTATTAACTAAGCCGTCAATCAATTTTTGTTGATGTCATTTATTAATTTAGTGATGATGAATCAGTCATTTGGACATTGAGTCCTTTCTGAACATAGCATTTAACTAGCCAACGTTAGGACTAGAATATAATTAATATTAATTAGATACATTATTTAGTTTATTCATTGGATTGGAAATTATCAATTGTATAAGTGTGTAATCTAGGCATTGTCAAGTCTGTTGGTTGAACAAATGCCCAATTGCTCATAGTATTACTGCATTAACTTGCAAAGGAGTAAATCGTAAGCTTACGACGGCTAACCCCTCTCCCCTATTACATGTTCTAACATTGGTGGTGGTTATTTTATTTTTTTTGGGTTACTTCCTTTATAATTACATATTAGAATACCTACTATATTCAGCTCTCGATAAAACAATTACCAAGAACTTGATACTGACTGATATACAATAATAGCATTTCTTTTTTTTAATCCTCTCAATAGATTTTACAGTACAGTTAATATTTGCTTCAATATACAATTAATTACTTTCAATACTTATTATCATAATTATTTATGTTCGAGTATTTATTATATTAATTAAACGGAAATTTATGTTTATGAATGGGCCTTTTAATTGTATGATAAGCAAGTACTTACTTAGCCCCGAGACGGTAAGTATCTGGTGCCCTTTTCTTAATTTTGGTGGTTCGATGGTTGCTGTGTCCTTAGTTGGAAAATTAAGTGGCGCTCCCTTACAACTTGAATCCAGCCCTTCTCCACTGATAGCTGGTCCGAGGACACAACTTTAAGCCATCATTTACTTTGGTAATTATCGTCGCTTTATCCTATGGTAAGGGTGCGTGACAGTACTTTCACAAAACCGATATATTTTTTCATGTTGAGAGGAAGTGTAAAAACTCTCCCTTCAAACGCATTAGTAACATCTCTAATTAAAAAGTTTGAATCATAATTTGTGAAATTATTCAAATTGGGAAATTCCTCTAATTAGACTTGTAAGTGATCGTGGTCAAGGTTAAACCTTCAACTGCTCGTTTAAAAACTTCCTGTTGCAAATGAAACAATGTGTTGCTTGTTTCTTCAATTCTTCTACATTACTGCACGGTTCTAGAGTTACGACTTTAGAGTAAAAAGGAGAATCTGTTTTTGCAATTTGTTCAGGTTCTTTAGCAAACCATTGCATAGGATCTTGACCTACGTAATATTTGTAATAGCTAAGCGTTCTAGCGTAATTACAATGTAGATACTAACCTATTGAAAAAGGGATATGGTTCTGATAAATGAAACTTTTAGTGTATTGTTTAATTGCGTTCACTTCATCATTAATATCTACGTCTTGTAAAATACACTATATATCTGCATAAATTGTAATGGTACACTTAATCTATTACTAAAATTTTTAAAATAAAGGAATTTTCATGTTCTGAGGCAACCGTTATTCTACAATCGTTCAATTTAGAACACATGTTTTCATGAGTATCAAGAAGACCTTGAGTGCTGAAATAATGTAAACATCGATCACAAATATATACAGGGTGTATCATCGGTTTTGTTACATAGGCGAATAGCATGTAAAAACATAATTTCTCAAATATTGGCTCCCCTAATTATTTTAGAGGAAAAGTCACTATAGCAAAGTTGTAGATCTTATTGAGTACTGTTCAAAAGCCGCCACTTTAGCATTCTATGTAAAATAGTTTCCAAGATATCAGTGACTTTTTGGTATAGGAAATTAACAATGTAAATTAGAAATTCGATAATAGCAATTACCACGTTAGATTTAGACATTAAGTGTACATGCAAGAATTATGAAGCACAGTTTCATGGAGCAGAACCACTCATCAGAATGTTATAATTTTACCGGTGTGTAAGAAATAGATGAGAATTCTGCAAGGAATTTATTTTTATAAAATTTTATTAGCCATGGCAAGAGTTGTCAAATTATAATTAATAGTAAGTTTTCTTGTAGTATCTTATAACCTAATTTTTTAACATCGTTCATAGACTTGTATATTTTTTGAGTAATTGTTTTTTTAGGTTAAAGAATTACCTAAGTTAAGAGGATTTAGGATTTATGATCTGTTTATGATCTGGTTAACCCATTTAAAACCACTACTAAAGAAAAACTACAAATTTTTTTGTTTTGATATTTTTATTGACATTCACTAAAGCTGTTCAATACAAAAAAGAAATTAAATAATATATTAGAACATAAAAAAATTTAACGTCGCGTAAACGCAACATTGGGAGGATACCACTTACGCCAATGCACAACGCCGACCGGGGACACAATGCCCATCGTCGATACTACGCTGACTGGCGGTTTTGAACACTTTGCCGACCGACGACACTAAGTCGACCCTTCAAATAAATTTTGCTACTGGACACTTTCCCGACCGTAGACACTTAGCTGACCGTGGAAAGTACGCCGACCGCATCCTGTGGACACTTTGCCAATCATGGACACTATGCCGACCGCAAGCAGTGGACACTTTGCCGAACGTGGACACTACTACGGCCGCAAACGGTGGACACTTTGCCAACCGTGGAGACTATGCCGACCGCAAGCGGTGGACACTTTACCGAACTTAGAGACGACGCCAACCCCTTAAATGAATATCGCTGTACACCTCGCCAATCCTCGACACAGTGGCACTATGCCGACCGCAAGTAGTGGACACTTTGCCGACCGTGGACACTACTACGGCCGCAAACGGTGGACACTTTGCCAACCGTGGAGACTATGCCGACCGCAAGCGGTGGACACTTTACCAAACTTGTAGACGACGCCAACCCCTTAAATAAATATCGCTGTGCACCTCGCCGATCTTCGACACAGTGCCGATCACAAACGGGAGATCCTTAAGAGCCGTCCATAGTTACAATTCTGATGTGAATACAAACATAAAGTTCCACTAAAGCTAAAGTTAAAACTAAGTAACCTGTTGGTCAATTTTGATATAGTTTTCACAAATATAACCTCTGAGATGTTTTCTACAATATCACCGCTTGCGGCCGGCGCAGTGTTCACGGTTGGCAAAGTGTCCACTGCTTGCGGTCAGCATAGTGCCCACGGTCGGCAAAGTGTCCACCGCTTGCGGGTGACGTAGTGTCCACGGTCGGGGTTGTGTCCGATCGGCGTAGTATCCTATACCCTTTTTTAAATATAAATTTGCTTCTTGTGCAAGTATTTACTTGCACAAGAAACAACACTGTAACCACAACAGATTTAACCCATTTCACCATTTAACACCAAAAATGCATGAATTTTTAACAATGTTGCGTTTACGCAACGCTCTAATTTATAATCACTTTTTTTTTCGAAAATATATAAGTTTTTGACTTTTTATATCAACAGTAACATTTTTTAATCTTTCCAGAGCCATTCTATATAAAAATTAAGAATTTTAACTGTACGAGTAATTTTTTTAACGACGTTTCTGTCACCCATGTAATAGTATTCAAAATTCAATAAATTCAGGCTGTAATTTAGATAAAATAAAAGCTGAATTTAAATAGAAAAAATATGCTACATTTAATTAAGTTACAAAAAGAGATATAAATTAGATCTTGCAGTACTGTTCTGTGGACTTTCTCGACCATTTCAGCAGAAGTCGCGATTTTCGGCTTTCCTGAACGTGGTGCATCTTTAATGCCTGTACGCCCACGTTTAAACTCTGCCATCCACTTTTTAACCGTGCTGAACGATGGATAAGATTCACCTAACGTAGAATCTATTTCATTTGTAACCTTTGTAGGTGTTAAACCTTTAATATAACAATATTTTATCACGACTCGAATCTCAGTTTTCTCCATTTTTCCAAACACCGACAACTTACAAAATTTGATAAGACACTAAATGCAAACTACTTGACAGACTCGGACAAAATTTTAATGTCAAACTGTGACAGGATGTTACTAGATGCAAACATAAAAATTAAAAAAAGACATGGCCTACTATGGTAGGCCGCGAATTAATCAACCCATCCTTGTATATTTTTAAATATACATAAAACATTTAGAAATTGTAGCTGGCGAAACGTTTTTCCAAGCTATTGATTCCAGCTTTGAGATGCGACGTGCTGTTATCCAGAAATAATAAGACATTTCTATTTTGTTTTCTCATTTTTCCGTGAAGTTCTTGTAACCACGAAGTTATAATCTCTGTAGTCATCCAAGCCTTTTTATTAGATACCCATTCTAAAGGCAGTTTGTTGATATGAGATCCACTCAAGCATCGAGGATTTTTACGTTTCCCTATGATTAACGGGTTTTCCTTGTCACCTTCTATATTTGCGTAAAATAGAATTGTCAAACTTTGTCTTGCAGTCTTTTTACCGTCACATTTATCGTCTTTTAGAATGAACGTATTGTTTGGAATTGCAAGGTAAAAAAGTTCAGTTTGGTCAGCAACACGTACTGGCCCCACTTATAACCTTACCACCAGCAACACCTATGTGTTAACATTAATAAAATAATGTCACATTAGTAACATTAGTAAGATAATTAATAAGATAATATAGTCCTAAACGTTAATACATTCATGTATACGGTCATAAAAGTTAATATACCTATGCATTTATACATTAACGACTTATGATATTCATCGATATTCATGAGGATACCGTATATAAAACGGCTTGCTACATAAGTCATTGTTGATACATTGAACATAAGTCAGTCGAGTTCTTGACTCAAGCTTGACGAGTAACTTTTATATTATTTAATAGTAGGGGTTCGGGAAGCTAGCGTCCAGGGTCACCGCTTACCAGATTCTCCTACTGCTTGTAGTAACTTACATCTGTTACAATGTATATAATTACATATTTTTTATTCGTTGCTATGTACTATTATTTATAAACAAAAAACAGACTTAAAAAATTTATAATTATTAAAAAGTCTTATTTTTGACTTCTCTCTTTTTAAAACGTATTTTGTTGTTAAACTTAAATATAACAACAATCCGACAAAAATTTGGCAACCCCCGACGTGATGGATATTGCGGTAATGAAGAAAATGCATTCAATTGACATTGTGGTTCTGATGAAAATGCATTCAATTAATTGAACGTGGATTTCATATCAAGACAGGCAGGAGTGGAAAATTCATCTCTCAGAATTTGATTAAATTTGAGTATGTTATACAGAATAAAAGATTAAGGACCCCATATTTTTTCTTTTTTTCTGAAAAAATCCATTTCTAACTTATGAACGTCCAAAGTTTTGTAAAACTGTAATTATTTTCAGGGTCGATCATTTTAATAGGAATATCTCAAGATATTCCTATTAATTGCAGTAGTTCTCAAGAACTACTGCAGATATTTGAATGCAGTTTTTTTTGTCTGAAAGAGCACATTTTTCTCTTTCATTTGAATCACTTTAGACAAAGATGTGTAAAAAACAACGTGTCAGTGAGGCAAAATATGTTATTACAATAAATATTTTTTTCTCAAAAATGCCAATAAAGAATTTTCTAATTTTTTCACAGGAGGTGCAAAATATCTTCTACTTTGAGTATGTAACAGCACAATTTCCAACTTTGCTAGTTATTAATTTTGTTATTGTATATTAACATACGAACAAATACAATCTAATAAACTAACAACTATTAATAAAAATCCATATGTTTAAACCATATAAAGTATGAGCAACACCAGAAAATTATATCAAATTAATAACAAGTGTCACTGTCAAAGAACTCTGATTATTTTGTACATTTTCTGGTGTTATAATTCAAATTTTGGAATTTTGAGTTCAAAATTCCAAAGGCACCTTTGATGGAGTTACTTTTTGCTCATATTATACTTAAACTTGATGATTTAGAAACAACTGTTCAATTTGTTCTGTTTCTGGTTTCAAAATTGAATAAAATCTTGCACTAGATCCACATGGAGTTGGCATCTTTAAAGTTTTCAGAATGTTATTCACTCTCTGGCATTTACGACATGGATACTCTTCAGAAGAGGCATATGGAAAAATAGATTTGAATTTGTCAGTAACATCACATATTTTTTTCATAATTAATTTGTCTGTTTGATACTGAGCGTTTTTATGTATTTTAAAATAGTCCACACATTTTATTCTCAATCATGAGTGAATATTTTGTAGTGTGTAGGTAGTCATGATTAAACAACAGCAGTGTATTAGATGTCACCAGCAGATTCCATATAAAACTGTTTTCTATTAGTATTTTAAAACGGAGCATTTTAAAGTTTTACTTGAATTTGTAATTGTATCTTTTCATATTGATTTTGATTACAATAACCAGAATATTGTATAATCAAAAAAAGTAACAACTGCAAAAAATCTTCATTGTCTTTAGCAAGCTGTAGCAGGGCGCTATCATAAAAAACACATTTTGTTTTTACTATTTTATTGGTTTATATCTAGTTTTGTCAGTTATTTTAGTATTTATGGTTTATAATTAGTTTATTACTCAATGGACGAGGACATTAAATTTGCTTCCTTTTAAAAATATGTATTTGATCTACAAAAACATTCACTACATCAATTAAATCCTTAAAGCTTTTAAAATTTACATTGTACTACATTTTTGGATTTTCAGTTGCATTGAATCAAAAATGATATCATAAAAGGGTTTTATGTTTCTAATGATGAGGAACTTATGTAAGTTTGATCATACTTTAATGAAACACCGTCCCAATGATCATAAAAAATTAAAAAAGCAAAGTTGGAAATTGTGCTTTTACATACTCAAAGTAGATGATGTTTTGCACCTCCTGTGAAGAAATTAGAAAATTCTTTAATGGCGTTTTTAAGAAAAAATATTTAATGTAATAAGATATTTCGCCTCGCTGACACGTTGTTTTTTTTCACATCATTATTTAATATGATTCATATGAAAGAAAAAAAATATGCTTTTTTAGACAAAAACTGTATTCAAATATCTGTAGTAGTCCTCAAGATATTCCTATTTAAGTGTGAGAAAATGTTCGATTTCGGAAAAAATTGGCAGTGTCAAAGAAACTTTGGCCCCTCATAAGTCAGAAATGAAATTTTTTCAGAAAAAAAAGAAAATTCTTAAATTCTGAGAGATGAGTTTGTCAGATTGCTATTTGCCTGCCTGAGTTGATATGGAATTACCCTGAATCAAGATTTACATATCGCATCGTATCTTCAGAAGAAATACTTAACATTTCCAGCATGGATACACGTTATATGTTACAAGTTTAATGGAGTACCGATCGAACCAGAAATTCCTATTTTTATTTGACAGCCGTCTATAACTTTCATCAATTGGATCAATCAGAAATAGCCAGCAACTCATCCTTTTGTGCCATAATTGGATTCTGAAAGATACCATTCTAGTTTAGATAGGAGTATTTATTAATTAATACCGCCTGAGTATTAGATTATACAATTATTTTTATAAGATATCCTTTTTATTTTGAAGTAAGCACCCCACTACCTCCATCACCGTTAATCAATTATAAATTTATATAACTATTTTTTTACATTTTCTTAGTATTAAACAATCTTATTGAACCATGAATGATTCTGGCGACATAACCAATGATAATGCTAGTGATAACTTTCACACTCAGGTTTCAGCTTACAACATTACCTCAATTTTGGGCTGAGAAACCTGAAATTTGGTTTCGTCAAGCCGAAGGTCAATTTATGTTAGGCAAAATTAATTCAGATCGTACAAAATACGATTATATAATTGCATGCCTTCCCCCAGAAACTATTTCTGTGGTTTCGATCGAGCGTTCGATCGGACGGTGGGTGTTTTACCCCAAGTTAGCGGGCTTGTCCCAGCATTTTGTTTCCCGTGTTATTATCGAGTAAAATTAATCCAGTGGAAGATTATTCCGCAACTAGAGTTGCAGTTGAAGTAGAATTTTTAATTAAGTCCGCTATAGATCATCATCGAAGAGGCTGGTGCCTCGAAGCATCTTTGGGCGCTCCGCGCTCCGGGGATATAAAGAGGGTCGTTACAATTAATGAACGCCCTTATTAATAAATATTTAGTTCGGAATTTGACAAAATATTCCGTACTATCGTTTATGCCTCAATTTAAGTTAGTATTATATCGTACCGATTTCGTAGTTTGGAAGTTGATCGAAAATAACAATTGTTTCGCAAAAGTTTTGTTAGTTTAACGAAGAAAATAATATCGTCTTGTCGTATCTGACAATTAAACATAATTCCGTATTATCAATTAAGGATTTGTAAAGCAATCTCCAAAGTATATTGTTTTTTAGTACAGTTACCGTTATAATTCCTGAGAATTTGTTTCGTTCGGAACATTCCGTATTATCAATTAAGGATTTGTTAAGCAATCTCCAAAGTATATTGTTTTTTTAGTACATTTACCGTTATAATTCTTGAGGATTTGTTTCGTTCGGAAGTTAGTGCAAATAATATAACTATGTTAAAGTTCGATGAATCTTGTTAAAACAATATAGTTCAGAATTGCAGAAAATAAGGAAATGTTTTGGCAGCTTTAAAGCAGTTTGTGAGTGTGTTTTGTTTATGTCATTATTGTGTTTTCGTAGTGTAGCGTTTGAAGCCTTCAGTTTGTGTAAGGAAGTTTTTATGAAATCTTTACAGATAAATATTGTAAGGTATTGATTTTTTTTATTATTAAGTTTTTATGTAAAGTTTATTTGGGATCCCGAAATTTAATCAACTTTTTATATGAATATTTCTTTTTTGATCTTGCTGTGTTTTGTATTTCCATTCTTATTTTAATTATTATTTGTGTTTCAATATACTGATTTCAAATTAATTTACCGTTTGATATGGTTAGGGTCAACGAACTGCTGATGTTGTCTTTTGGCAATTAAGATTTTTTTATTGTTTGATATACGTATTTATTGACTTATTTATTGACGGATTTATTGACGTAACTTAACGTCAAATTTAAATGGGAAGTTAGTTCCAAAACTGATAACTTCCCGACATTTCTTAAAACCTAAGAACATCAGTAGCTAGTCCACCACCTGAGTCCAACCCCTCCACTTTTAAGCAAATGAGGCGCGGACGATAATTTATATGCGCGAATTAATTTAATTTACCTAATTAATAGGCGCGAATTAATTACCTAATTAATAGACGCTAATGATCTAATTAATATGCGCGAATTAATTGATCTAATTAATATGCGCAAATTAAATTAATTACGCAAATGACCTTAATAATAAGCGCAAATTAAATTAATTGTTAATTTAATTCACTGGTCATTTACATTTCTCATTTTTATATCTCAATCTCATCTCTCTCTCGCTCTCGCAAACCAGATAATACCAAATAATACCAATAATACTGGGAATAATACCAATAATACTGAGAATTATTAATTCCTGTTGGGAGTCTTTACCTGTAAATAAATAAATAAATTATACCGAATAATACCAATAATATAGGATAATACCAATTGTCTTCACATAATTTCGAATAATTACTGTTTGTGCACCGTGTCAGGGTTGCTGTTATTTTCAAATGTTGTGATTTGCCGCGCTTTGTGATGCATGGCATACTGCTGCACCCAAGCGGAAACAGTGTGACGTTAATCTTTTAAAAATAATGTTGCAAGCACGCACGCGCATGTCAAAAATATAAAGTGCAGATTTTCCATAATTTGATTAGTGCTATTATCAATATTATAAACTCCAATAAATCTAATTGGCCAAGAAGAGACGAATTGTCCAAAGGAACCCAGAATCGAGAATCGAAGCAACGGCGAATAATTCGAAAAGGTAGGTGGTATGTTCATGCATTACACGTAAAGTTAAGTAAAGAATTTCAGCGCTCTTTTATGTACGAGTTTGTGCAAACATTTTGTGGTCCTTCTTCGCCCGGTGCTTAATTTAAGTGTAATTTACCTAATACCTGCCCTAATTGACGAATATTGCAATTTTTATGCATATCTAGTACGTTGCAAATGCATTTCTGTCATCAACCGTTGTTTCGCGATATCTAGAAAACGCGCGTTTATCCCTATTTTCGCATATGCACACCCTCCATTCGTATAGTACCGAAAATCGAGTTACCAGCTAAATCTGTATACGTTGTTACAATGTTGGAATTGATTTGAGGTTTATTAAAATACAAAAATTAATATATCCTTCTTTCACGATACATTGTTTATGTATTTATTTGCTCAAATTAGGTCTCTCCCTGCTGCAAATAACGCTGAGAAAAGAACAAAACTCATCCAAGTTTTTTAATTAGGTATGTATGAAGTATAATTGTTATAGTTCCCTTAAACTTGCATATACTTGTGTACATTTAAGTGTATTCTCTTCAGTTCCCTTGAACTTAATACACTTATATTTCACATTCTTATGAGTAATATAGTTTGTAAATTCACCCTTGTGAATTTTAACGTATTTGCTTATTATTGCAGTTCTCTCTGAACTGTGCGATTTCTGTAATAACTTTTGTTGATTGACAGATCTTTAATACTTCGCTTATAATAAAAGTTATCCACATTTTCCGTTTATTGCTTCTAAACGGTGAGAGTGCGGTCGTGTTAATTTTGCATATTCTCTCTAATTTAATTCATTGTCAAAATGAATAGGTTAATCTCAAAACGTCAAATGGCTCTTAGTCGCCTGCAAGAAACTAACAATATTGCCAATCAAATGAAAAGAGAACCTTCTCTTAAACAATCATTTAAGGTACGTGCCGAACTGGCCGATCAAATATATGAAGATTTTCAAGAACATCATAATCAAATAATAGGCCTCATCACCGATGATGAAAAATTTGAAACGGAAGATGCTATCCGTCTAGAGGTAGATAATTTATATTTTTCTATTAAGGCACTTTATCTTGAAATAATTGCCTCTGAACCTGTTGTTCAACCTAATCTTCCTTTAAGTAGGATGGAACCTAAACTGCCAAAATTAGTCCTCTCAACCTTTGATGGGGATTTTAAAGCATGGCCAGCTTTTTTTGATTTATATAATAATCTAATACATTTAAATGACAGTTTAGCGAATATTGAAAAGTTTCATTACCTACTAACCTCACTAAATAAAGAACCATTAGCTCTGTTGAAATCAATAACATTATCTGGTGATAATTATCTAACAGCTTATGAAACACTTAAGCAAAGGTATCAGAATACTAGACACTTAGCAACCAATTACTATCAAGAGTTAATGAATGCGCCCGTCATTCAAAAGGATTTGCGTCATTTGGTTGATACGTTTAATCAGAACATACAAGCATTGCAAGCACTTAAATTTCCTATTGAACATTGGAGTTTTTTGTTGTTTAACATGGTGTTGTCAAAGTTGGACATTAAAACTAAAACTGAATTCGAATTAAAGTTTAGTTCCACTGAACTGCCGACTTATCAGCAGTTGATAAAATTTTTGGAAGACCATTGTCGTACACTGGAGTCTGTAGCCGTATTAACACCCACTGTTAAGTCCAAGCTGTTGTTCCCATATGAAAAGTCTTTTTCCAAGAAACCAGCTTCTACATTCATGGCTTCCTCTTCAAAGGATCGCCAAAACGAATGTGCCATCTACTCTATTATCTACAGCTGAAGTAGAGATTAAAGACGCTAGAGGACATTACCAAAAGGTACGAATTTTACTTGATGCTGGCAGTATGGCTAATTTTATTTCTGAACGTTGTATTAATCGTCTTGGTTTACGTCGCTACAAATCTAACATACCTATAGAAGGTCTGAACAGTATGACAGCCTCATGCAAGTCTGGTACATCTATTTGTTCCATTCGACCATGTGGAAAATCTGATCCAGTCATGTCGTTTGAGGCTATTATTCTTCCCCAGGTCTGCTCTGCTCAACCTAAAATGCAGTTGGATCTTGCGAGATGGCCACATCTGCATAATCTCTCATTAGCAGATAGCCGCGTTCATTCCCCAGGTCAAGTGGATCTTTTGATTGGGGCTGAATTGGTTCCTTACGTAACGACATCGAAACAGATTGTAGGTTCCCAACATGAACCTGTCGCCATTGAAACTATCTTTGGCTGGATATTACAAGGCAAAGTCAATTGTTCCCTGTCTGACACTCTTCAACGGAACAACATTACTTCTGCCTCACCATCACCTCAAACTTTTGTAAATCTACATATATCTCAGCCTCTGCCTGTTGATCTGTATTTGCAGAAATTTTGGGAAATTGAGCATTTTCCCAAAAAACCTACGCTTCTAAATCCTCTGCTAAAAGATTGCAGATCACTTGGAATGTTAATCCACCATCCTCGCCTCATTTTAATGGTCTTGCAGAAGGTGGCGTTAAATCCGTCAAGACACATCTTCGGCGAACGATAGGTGAACAAATTCTCACATACGAGGAGCTTAATACTCTTTTAGTACAAGTGGAAGGTTTATTAAACTCTCGCCCCTTGTGTGCCACTAGTTCTGATCCTCATGATCTTCAACCGCTCACTCCGGCTCACTTTCTAATAATGGAGCCGGTAGGAAACCATCTCATCCCTGAACCCGATTTATCAAGTTTACCGATAAATCGTCTTAGCCGATGGCAACTTATTCAAAGAATGGTGTCGGAGGTTTGGAAACGATGGCATCAAGAGTATCTTCATACTCTCCAGCAACGGTCTAAGTGGTGCCTTTCAGATACTCCAATTACTATTAATACGTTAGTACTGATAAAAAACGAGCTTATATCTCCATTTAAATGGAGCTTAGGTCGAGTAATCGCCGTATTCCCGGTACGTGACGGAATTACACTCGTAGCGACGGTTAAAACGTCCTCAGGTCAATTCCAACGTCCTATCATTAAATTGTGCCCGTTACCGAACCAGTAACGGCCACGAAGCCGCAGGGCTTCTTTGTTTAGTTTCATAATTGTAATTAATTTTTTTTGCACTCGATGTTCGGCTTATTATTCGAGTCGAGTGACTTTCATAATCGGGTTTGCGTTTTACAATTATTTTAATTAAAAAGAAAAACATTGTTTTTGGTGGGCGGAATGTTTGTGCACTGAGTCAGGGTTGCTGTTATTATCAAATGTTGTGATTTGCCGCGCTTTGTGATGCATGGCATACTGCTGCACCCAAGCGGAAACAGTGTGACGTTAATCTTTTAAAAATAATGTTGCAAGCACGCACGCGCATGTCAAAAATATAAAGTGCAGATTTTCCATAATTTGATCAGTGCAATTATCAATATTATAAACTCCAATAAATCTAATTGACCAAGAAGAGACGAATTGTCCAAAGGAACCCCGAATCGAGAATCGAAGCAACGGCGAATAATTCGAAAAGGTAGGTGGTATGTTCATGCATTACACGTAAAGTTAAGTAAAGAATTTCAGCGCTCTTTTATGCACGAGTTTGTGCAAACAATTACATACCTGTAATACTTCAGTGTTATTAATGAAAGTATTATTATTATTATCTATATATTTAAAACACAAGGCTTATTTTTGTTCCAGTTCGTTTGAGAGTTCCACCTCGCCGATCTGAGCGATTCTTCTTTTATGTTAAAGCTTTCGCTGTGTAGATTAGTCAACACTACTTAATCTTTAAAAACTCTAAAATGTTTAATTTGAGACGGACGAATCGGACATTCGCTTGTGGGCGCCCTCTCACTTTCTCCGGTGGTGAGTTTCGTAAGTACTACGGCTTATAAATATAAAAAGGTGATGCAGCCATCCACTTTCATCATTAATAAGCGGTTAATGTTTAAAAAATTGTCAAGTTGCGTAGACAAAACCTGTATAGTTGAAAATTATGGTCAACAGACAAATTCAAATAATAGCTAATGGCAATTGCTTATTCAGAGCAGTTTCATATTGTTTGTATAAAACGCAGGGAATTTGCTAACACTATGTTTATGTCATTTTTTTAAATATGTACTAATAGACGTTTTCAAGAATGTTTTAAACAAGATCGATTTTTGATTTTATTCTTATCATTTCCTGAGGTAGAATTTCCGTATGTATGTAATGTATGTAGAATAAACTAGCGGGGAGGTGTAAGTCAGAGAGGAATATATGTCGGAAGATAGGAGGGTAAGCTAGGAGAGAGGAGTGCTAGGCTTAGAATTTTCAACTGGTTATGTTTGGTTGCGTTTATTTAAACAATCACTCACGAAAATCCGAAGGATTGTAACCACACATCGAATGTTGTATATACGGAAATCCTTCATTGCTTTTGACCGTCATATCTTGACGAGGTTTTCTTAGTTCTTAGTTATTTTACAAAATTACAATACACAGCTTTAAATTGAAGTCGGATAAAAATGTATCTATTTCATTTTTTGTTTTACATAGATGTATTTTAAACAGGTACAAGTATAATAAAATAAAAAATAAACGCGAAACAAACAAAAAACAAACATTCTTATTAGAATCTTAGGTAGAAGTCAAGGGGAAAGAGTAGGTCTAGAGCAAGATGCATGATAAGAATGGCTACCAGTCACCACATGCAAAGCGCGGTAAATATGCACCGGCGTCGGATCAACACTGCATAAAAGACGATTTATCGCATTTGAAATGAATTGATCTTAACCCAGATCTTAAAGTATTGCTTATTCCATTTCTGAAAAAGCATCTATAGAAAGGAATAAGCATCTCTTTGTTTATTCTACCATGCGAGAACACCAAAATTAGGCATAAGAATTACATTTTAATGCTATTTATTTACTTATTTATAAAACTATTAAGAATTTGTTCAGTTTAACATCTTTTACATATCCTGCAATTATTTAACTTTCACAATAACTTAATTTCCTTTCTAATAAATATTTTGTTCTTGCTACATGTTTATTTTCCTAAAGTTATACTACTACTTATTAACATATCTAACTATGCTTCTTTTTGTTGTTTTGCTTATGGGCATTGGTAAAAGCAGCAAAAATTTTTTGTAATTGTTACCATTAGAGTTAATAATTATACCGACATAATAGCAATTATCTTCATATGAGTACCGATAGTACTTTAATAATACCTGAAATAATACCAATAATACCTCCGTATTGCCATAATACTTGAAATAATACCAATAATGCCTATAATACTAATAATAATTGGAATAATACCAATAATACCACATATTACTAATACTAATAATTACTAATACGAAATTGTTTGTGCATACACTCCCATATCTTAATTTACTCCCGTTTCAACCCTCAAGGGAGCGGATGCAGGCTAAATTTTAGTTTCTGTATATTTTTGTATTTTGTAGAGTTCCAACTAGGGTTTCTGGGTCTCGACAATTTTACTCTTCCCGGGACTCGAGACTTGTTTTTCCGAAAGTCCCGGGAATTCCCGGGAATCTCGAATAATCATTAACACCGCAGGTGATATTAATCAAAATATTTAGGAACTTAACGGATTTTCCAATGCCTCTGTATCAGGTTATGGGGCATGTATTTATTTACGCACTATTAATAAAACGGGATGTCACGTAAAATTAATTTGTGCAAAGTCGAGAATTGCACCTTTAAAACCTCTCACAATTCCGCGTCTTGAATTGTGTGGAGCTTTATTATTAGCGGAATTAATGCACGGGGTAGAAAAATCATTAAATTTGAAAATCAGACAATCTTACTGTCTTACGGATAGTACGATTGTGTTATGGCCATTATCTGCAAGAAATCTAATTCGTAAGATCATTGAGCAATGCATACCATGTGTCAGCGCAAAACCGTTAACTCTTAGCCCTATTATGGGCAACCTCCCGATTAGTCGCTTTGATACTGATCGGACATTTAACAAATGTGGGATCAACTATCTAGGTCCTGATATCATAAAGGATAGTTCAAGGCGTTCTAAACGAACTATTAAAGCGTATGTTGCAGTATTCGTGTGTTTTGCTACCAAGATGGTTCACATAGAACTTGTAACTGAGCTTTCAACTGCGAGCTTTCTGGGAGCCTTAAAAAGATTTACTTCCAGGCGAGGCATTGTAAAAAACATTTATTCCGAAAACGATACTAATTTTGCAGGAGCCAACCGCGAACTTCTGTTATTGTCTGAAATGTTTAAATCGCAACATTTCCAAAGCAAAATAATAGATGTCTTGGCTTCAAATCACATTCGCGCAAATCAGTGCGCCGCATTTTTGTGGAATTTGGGAAGCGAGCCTTAAGTCAGCCATATTCCATTGTAACGGTATATTTTCTATCGGTTTCAAATATGTGTAATTTTGCATGTATATTTATTGAAAAATCTAAAGTCCGGTCCTGCAAATCTATATTTTATTTGTAGCTAAAATTTTGTTCCTATGAACATATTTACAAAGTAATATTTTAAAAGGTTGTTTTTGAACTCCCATAAAACTAGAAGACGTTGGAGCAATAAATTATGTCTTTAGTGCTTTGCTTGTTCACGTGTATCCGTTAAAAACTGGCTGCGTTGCTAAAACCCTGATAAAATAGTTGGTGGCGCATTTAGGTTCGTACAGCTTTATAAAAATATTCCAGTTTGCGTTCTGAGAAAACATGGTGAAAAATAAACTTCCCTTTGTTTGGAAAATAACACCTAACACGTGTTGACGAATTCAGTTTTGCCTTTCTGCGTTTTAACTTGAAAATTGCATGGTCCGCATGTCTAGCTTGCAGTTGTTAGTGTCCTTGTACCAGCTCTCGCGCCATCCCATTTCTATTTTTGTTAATTAGGACGAAAATCTCGTGTAAATGCTAGTAAAAACTTCCTTGTTGTATAGAAAATAACTTCCCTGCGTAAAAGAGAGGTCCAAAATGCCAAAACACTTCCGATCGAACTTTCAGAGAAGACAGTTGACTTCGGTCGACATTATAGAATTACCGTTTCATTTTAGTTAATTAGAATTAAAGAAAATTCTAAATCTAGTTCTCGTATAGTTTGGTCGACTGCCGTTGTCGGATGCCGAGCAAAGTTAATTAAAAAATTTACAGTTAATAATCATACTGTTTAATTAAGTGTCCGGATATTAATCAAAAATTTGCGGTTAATAAAAAGTACCGTTATATAGTTAAACATTTTCCGGATGTTTGTGCTTTTGAAGAATGGGAAATCTAGCTTTTCCTATTAACAATGTAACAGCGTTAATACAGTTTACCGTATCGCATTCTCGTTTAAACAATTCTCGTACCAAAATAAATTAATAATTACAAACTTTCTCTTCGGTGATCGAAATCTCGATTAATAAATAACTTTGAGTTAGGTGCCTTATAAATCCAGTTCAGATTTAAATAATAAGTGGGTTGTTTTAAAGGAAAACAACGAACCTTTGCTGATGGTTATCAAAATTAATTAATAACCAAATCTTATGGAACTTTTATGGTTGTATACAGTTATTGTGTTTTGGGGGTGAATTAGTAAATAATGGTTCACCATATACAGATATTACGAGGGTTAACTCATTGCATCCTTGAATAATGGAAAGAGAAATCTACGGACATTCCAGTTCCCACCTGCGGCGATTGTTTGATGCATGCAGGAGTCATATTTGTGCAGTTTAGCGTTGATTTTGGTTTGTGAATTATTGACAACTAAAGGTACAGTGATCTATGTATTTTCTTGAGTGTTGAACATTTATGTAAATTCTTTTTGAATCTTGATAATAATTTTACAGTTTGTTTTTCATTTATATGTATTTTAATATAACTTTTATTTATTAAAATTTCATTAGTAAAAGAGCTCTTAGGTAGGGACTTATTATTTGAATGCTTTTGAGTTTAAAATTTGTAATCTTTTTATATTTTTTCTGGTGTTTGTTCAAATAAATATGATTTTAAAGTTAATTAAAACCAGTAAGACTGAACCATATAATTATGAAAGTTTTTATTCATACTTCCATTAATCTAAATTTTTGACTTTGTTGAAATTTAACTAATATTTTGCACTAATTTTATCGGTCTGATTTTATTTTCTGATTAGTGATTTCAGACAGATTTATTAGATTCGTTTAATCTATTTGATCTACTTAATTATCATTATTAAGCTTCATAATCAGATGGCGCCCTTCTTGTGTATGTTTTTGTTTTTTGAAACCTTTATCCATTACTTTATAAATTAGACAACTGCAGAACCAATACCTACGACCTGAATTAAAAATTTGTAAGATATAGCTAAATCTCAAGCCGTGGTAATCTTGAGCATCTTTTAAAGTAAGTATAATGTTTATTGTATTTTATTGTTTATTTTGCCGTGCAGAAAAGCGAGTGTTTCACCATTTAAAAAGAGTTTTGAGGAATTTTTGACTTCATATGAGGAAATAATAATCCTTTTTGTCATCCATTGAGGCTTGCTTAAACTCGCGCCCTCTCTGCACATTATCAACCGACCCAGGCGAGGTTGATGTTCTGACACCAGGTCACTTCTTAATTGGAGGACCACTGACTTCACCCCACGAGCCATCTCTTGTGAGTCTTAGTCAAAATCGGCTTTCGAGATGGCACCATTTTTGGAAGAAATGGTCAAGCGATTATCTGAATCAGCTGTAACAAAGAGCAAAATGGCAAAGGACTACTTCGTCAACCACGTTAAAGGCAGGTGACGTCGTGCTTTTAAATGGAAGACAACTTTCCTCCTTTAGTATGGAAAATGGGTATTATACAAGAAGTGCATCCAGGCGTCGACAACCTCATCAGAGTTGTTACCGTAAAGGCTAAAAACGGACTAAAGCATAAAACACTGATCCAACCGGAATCGGCCAGCATCGATCAGTATCCGTACGGTAAAATTCCAAAACCGGGTCGCATAAGCACACTAGTCCCGAGTTTTTGCCGACGGAGATATCCGGAGAGGTGATTAAAGTATATTCATTCTAAACGGTTTATTAGCATTGTTTAAAACATAAACTCAGCTTTGCAGATTTGTTATTACCTAACTAAAATAAAAATATAGATAACAGCCTCCCAAAAACTTGTTTTCTTAAAACTGTCACACTAATCATGCACTTTATTAGGGTCATGCAATAATAAACCTTATTTGGTTCGTTTTATAATAATAAACAATATTACTTAAATACATTTTTGTCCAGTAAACAATATATTAACATAAAAGCAGTTATTGTTATGTCATAGCACAATGATTGTTATTAGAGCGAATTAAGATTAATAAGTGTTAAAGTTATTGAAAAATATTTCGTATAATAATGCCCATTGCATGTAAAAATCATTTGTAACGAAGTAACGATCATTTAAATAGTACTAATTTCTAAATTTCCGGCACTGATCCGGCTCGCATCGGCTCGGAAAGGATTCTTGTAGATGGTTGCTCTTCAGAGCAATAGCTTCCGGCGTGCTGAAGGATGCGAATTGCCGGCCGATCCGGACGGTCAAGTGTGCGCGCTCTCATATAAAAGCATGTACAGTTAAACACAAACAACGGTGCGGGTGGCCGTAAAATGCGCAGTAGCAAATTCAGAAGGGGGAGAAGGGAACTCATTTCTTACTTTCCTTTCAGTAGGTATTCCGCAACCTGAACTGACCCCCACCCTTTTTATGCAAATGACCCGCGATCTAATTAATATTCAAATGAGGCGTGGTCTAATTAAATGCGCGAATTAATATTCAAATAAGGCGTGGTCTAATTAAATGCGCGAATTAAATTACTTGATCTAATTAAATTAATTCACGGTATCATTTACATATCTCATATCTCATTTACATATATCATTTCTCATATGCATGCGCGAATTAAATTAATTCACGGTATCATTTACATAACTCATCTCTAATTTGTACACCTCACCTCTCTCATTTCTCATATGCATGCTCGAATTAAATTAATTCACGGTATCATTTGCATATCTCATCTCTCATTTACATTTATCATTTCTCATATGCATGAGAGAATTAAATTAATTCACGGTATAATTTACATAACTCATCTCTCATTTGTACACCTCACCTCTCTCATTTCTCATATGCATGCTCGAATTAAATTAATTCATTGTATCATTAGCGTATCTCATCTCTCATTTACATTAATCATTTCTCATATGGATGCTCGAATTAAATTAATTCACGGTATCATTAGCATATCTCATCTCTCTCTCATAAATTTATTTCAAAATAAATCTTATGTTGTCATTGCTAAATGATATTTAAATATAGATCTACACGTCATCATGTAATTATGCGAAAACAATTTAACATGTAGAAACGTAATAATAAAAATTTGCTTTCAAGTATACAAAGTATCTCTAAAAATTACTGTCAATCAACAGTCAGATTATCTCTATTGCATTCTGACATGTTTAAATATACGTCATAAACATTTAAAATACGGTTTACAAGTAAAGCAAATTCTAATTTGAAAGAAAACACTTAGGGTCGTTATGATTTCTTAAAAATTTATTTAAATAATTCCGATAAATATTTATAAATAAAACTTAGAAAAAGGAATATTGTGTAGTACCATTTTAAAGTCAAAAAGCTTATACCGTTTTAAATTTTACGCTTTTCAACTGTTGCCGCTCTTAAATGAAATTATACTTAATTAGAAATGTAAACGTCATACGGCTGACATTTAAAATACATCCGAGCAACATAATTGATAATTTTATCATTTCTCATATGGATGCTCGAATTAAATTAATTCACGGTATCATTAGCATATCTCATCTCTCTATCATAAATTTATTTCAAAATAAATCTTATGTTGTTATCCCTAAATGACATTTAAATATAGATCTACTTTGGCATGTTTAAATCCAAACGTCATAAACATTTAAAATACAGTCTACAAGTAAATCGATAATGGTCATTATTATCTAAGCATCTTTTCATTTACAATTATCTAGTAAAAATGTATTGTTTCATACGACCAACAAAGGAATTTAGTGAGTTAGTCATAAAGAAACTTCAATGTAGACAGATTTGATGTACGCTTCATTAACTTTTTAACCAAGAAACATTTTTATTATTATTTAGTTAGACAAAGTGTTTTTATAATAACAGCTCTCAAAAGAGTCATTCCTTTAAAAATAATAATAATGTTCATGACGTACTAATTACGTAGACGCTAAAAATGATATAAAACCGAACGCTTTTTTTAAAATAAACCATCACGAAAGTGTTCCTCGAATCATTAAGATACTTACATCTAGTGCAATATTAAAATCAGGTATGTTTATTTTCATTTGCTTATATTTAAAAAACTATATGTAAATGATTTACGATTGTTTTTAGATTAACTTCCATTTAGATCATCTACAGTTCCTAAAAAATATAATTTGTTTATTTGAAATCAATCATGTAAGTTGCTTTAATTTTTAATTATTTTATCCAAACTAATCATTTTGAACTTTTTAGATCGTCTACAATTCCTTATCATTAAGAAATATTAATTTTCCTTATTTGAAATTCGTCAAAGTGAGTGTTGGTTTATAACTATATGTATGTATATATTTATATTAATTATTTCACTTCTTACAGCCTCCGACTAACATCTGACCAAAACAATGTCTTCTTCTTCGGCATCCAATTACGATAGCGACTATATTGATGATTATGAAGATGCTGATACAGCATTTTGGTCAAACGACGATCAAGAATTGCAGCAGCAATTTCATAGTTGTATCTTAGATGGTGGAGCGTATAATACAATCTCGATCTCAGCTATTGTATGTTATGATACAGAGTTATTTTTACCGAATGGTGAAATATTGATAAATACTCAACGGTATACCACGGAGGCGGTCCACATTCACGGAAGCAATAACGAAGAAAATGTGACATAGGCATATGACGAACTCTTACAGTTAATCAAAACAAAAAAAAATAGACAATTAGGGGTAAATTATGTTACGTTTTTGAAGTTTATTCGTGTATAGTGTGTGTGCGCGCGCGTGTGTAACAGTTTAGATATGTAATGTATACGTTTTGTTTCTTACTTAAGTTTATTTTGTTTGTATGTTTGTAATATTTAGGCATTTACGAAAATTAAATCAAGTTGAACAGCAGATTACTATTTTAAATTTAATAGATCATACGAATTATCTTACCCTGTTCTGAATGACTGCTTTGTATAAATTGTGCATTGTTTGTAAATGCTCTCTAAACTAAAATATTCATATATGAGAGAAATGTTATATAAGTCAATACAGCCCTATAACTATCATTTATTGAGCTATACAAAGAGATTTATATCTACGCTAAACTAAAGATTAATAGAAGTATTGCATTCCTGATATCATAAGATAACGATAAAACACATGATTATTCTTAGACTAAGTTCTAATTTAGGTAGTCAAATTGTAGGTAATCGAATTGTAGGTACATATCATGATATGATATCATACAATTAAATTCTAGTAAGAAATGTAATAAAGTCGTTGCTATAAATAACAACATTCTTTATCACGATCATCTATCATTATCATAATCATCTAATGTCATGCAGAGTCAGCAGCTAGCTCCTAAGTTCGTATATGCGAGAATTGGTATTATATAACACACACATCAGAGTACATTCATTGTTCTAATATTGATAGGAACTTTCTAGAATCTATAAAGTTGTACTACATATATTCAACTAATTTGAATATACGATAACGGGTACTCATTATACTTCTATGCACACAATCGAGGTACACTCCAACCACGTGATCAAGATTGTAGTATTCAAATCAAGCTTCCTAGCCCCTATACAAGTATTCTAGAACACAGAGTATTCATCACCAAACGTATTCTTCATATATGAAATCATAAAGTTCGAGTCTAACTAATGACGAGGTGAAAGAATAGGTGCAATCGGTTTATGCCCATACCAGGCTCCCTATGATTATTATAAATGTCTTAACAGAATAAAAAAGGGTGAAATGAATATAACTTATAGGATTTAATCAAACTAGAAAAATATCAATATATCCTACGTTGAGAAAATAATTATACTATGTAAGCATCGATACGCTACATACGATTGCGAGCCTGAGTATAAGCATAAACCCTATAATACAGATTTTTATCCCTTTTTCATTATATCTACTACAGACGAGGTGAAAGAATAGGTACATTTAACATGCGTATGCTACAATTATCTAATTTTCTAGTTTTCTATACGTAATGTAATTTTCTAAAGTAAACTCTTATTTAAACGTTATTTTACAATATATCATACATTTCAGCAACTCGTATGATTATCCCTCTCTATCGTAACCCAGTATGTAAGGACATTATGTTAAATACTATCTCATACATGTAAATAAACATTTCTTTAAAGAGTTTGTTAGTTCACCTAATCTGTTATAATATTACTATGATATTAGATCTCGTCAATTACAGTTTTACCATTAGGACATAATTAGTAGGTTATATGTGCTAAGTAAAATAACAAACAGATATTTCGAAAATTTTATGCATTCTTGAGAGAACGGGTTATAATATTTAAAAACACACTGTAGAAAACATATCAGCAGAGAAAGGGAATACATAAATACAGTATGTTTTGTATGATGATTTGTCAGTTTAAAAGAAATAAGTTCGTCGCCATATTTAAACGCTATTTTACGTACATTTTCAATAGCTTCGAAATACGCAGATATGTAATAATATACTATATACTCTTGTAGGTTATTCAACGTATCTATAGTAAACTCGTATGATTAATAATAATCTGTAACCATTTTCGATACCCTCGAAATATAAGTCTATAACATATGTTTGTAATACGTCTTTATAACTTTTGAAACACAGGGTAGTTACCTCTTGTAATATCTACAGTTATGAGAACCCTGAAGACTTAACCTGGAGAAATAAATGAGATAAATATTTTACTTTTATTGAAACGATAACTTTGCATACTAATATATGAAAATAATATAATGTATATTGCCTGATAAATAAAATTTAAATTGTTCTTATTCTTTTACAATGAAATTTGTTTTGAAAAAACACGATGAAACGTTATGTATATTTATGCATGAGTACTGTTAACACATTCATTATTTAGAGATTCACTTATAAGTACACTATCTATTTAGCTGATTCAATAAAAATTTCGTTATTTAAAAATTCCTAACATGGATAGCTTTATCTGTTTTAGAATATTCAAAGGCGGTATATGACAATAAATTATCGTGAGACTCCTGATCTATACAAAACATCTTATATAAAGTTAGAGATAAAAAATTAAACCTATGATATATGGTGAAAATGCAAATATTCAACAATTCTAACCCCAATCTTTTCTACTTTTCTAGACGTAATGTAATTTTGAACTGATTTTTAACCTTTTTCGTTATATCTACTACCCTTGTAAACGATTTCTACATATGCCTTCTTACTGTTTATAATTTTGCCCCATGTAGATATTCTTCGTATCTATAGTAAACTCATATTTTAACGTCATTTTACAATATATCATCCATTTTCAATGGTTTCGAAATACGTAGATATGTAATAATATACTATTTACTCTTGTAGTATATTCATCGTTGAATATAGTAAAATCGTATGATTAATATTAATTTGTAATTATTTTCAGCACCTCCGAAATATATATCTATAACATATGTCATATGTTTTGTAATACGTCTTTATAACTTTGAAACTCTACGTGATTTCCTCTTACAATATCTCTAGTTATGAGAACCTTGAAGACTTAACCTGGAGAAATAAAACAGATAAATATTTTACTTTTTATTGAAACTAGTTAACTTATATTCTAACATACATATTCGAAACTAGACAACTTATATTCTAACATACAAATATACAACAACAAAATAGAAAAGTATACTTAAGGGTAACATTTTGTATAAACATTATCTTTTATTCTATAATACCTTCTTCTTTAAGCTCAGAAATAATTGAAATAATCTCATCCTAGTTTTTTAAACTTGCTACCCCTCTGTTTTAAGGTATACAGTAGACGAAGCCTATCGACAACTTGATTCCAATACGGCGTTTTGTTTTTGGAATTTGAAATTGGTAGCTTGAGGTTAGAGCCTACGAATACATTTTTAGGACAGAACGTAGGGTGCAGAGTAAGTACAAAACAACATACTTTCATACAAGAACGTTTATTGATACGAGTAGTTTCGACGTTACTTAAAACATAATACATAACTTATATATAATATCTATTAAAATAGTACATTTCGTATACACTAATAATGGTACTACATACCCGACTATAAAGTAAACATGGTAAGTATAACAGCAGTTACCATGTTTACTTTATAGTCGGGTATGTAGTACCATTATTAGTGTATACGAAATGTACTATTTTAACAGATATTATATATAAGTTATGTATTATGTTTTAAGTAACGTCGAAACTACTCGTATCAATAAACGTTCTTGTATGAAAGTATGTTGTTTTGTACTTACTCTGCACCCTACGTTCTGTCCTAAAAATGTATTCGTAGGCTCTAACCTCAAGCTACCAATTTCAAATTCCAAAAACAAAACGCCGTATTGGAATCAAGTTGTCGATAGGCTTCGTCTACTGTATACCTTAAAACAGAGGGGTAGCAAGTTTAAAAAACTAGGATGAGATTATTTCAATTATTTCTGAGCTTAAAGAAGAAGGTATTATAGAATAAAAGATAATGGTTATACAAAATGTTACCCTCAAGTATACTTTTCTATTTTGTTGTTGTATATTTGTATGTTAGAATATAAGTTGTCTAGTTTCAAATATGTATGTTAGAATATAAGTTAACTAGTTTCAATAAAAAGTAAAATATTTATCTGTTTTATTTCCCCAGGTTAAGTCTTCAAGGTTCTCATAACTAGAGATATTGTAAGAGGAAATCACGTAGAGTTTCAAAGTTATAAAGACGTATTACAAAACATATGACATGTTATAGATAGCCGCGTCCAGGACTTCTTTCTTACCCTCAAGTATACTTTTCTATTTTGTTGTTGTATATTTGTAACTTAGTTAACTAGTTTCAATAAAAAGTAAAATATTTATCTGTTTTATTTCTCCAGGTTAAGTCTTCAAGGTTCTCATAACTAGAGATATTGTAAGAGGAAATCACGTAAAGTTTCAAAGTTATAAAGACGTATTACAAAACATATGACATATGTTATAGATATATATTTCAGAGGTGCTGAAAATAATTACAAATTAATATTAATCATACGAGTTTACTATATTCAACGATGAATATCCTACAAGAGATTATAGTATATTATTACATATCTACGTATTTCGAAACCATTGAAAATGGATGATATATTGTAAAATGACGTTAAAATATGAGTTTACTATAGATACGAAGACTATCTACATGGGGCAAAATTATACACAGTAAGAAGGCATATGTAGAAATCGTTTACAAAGGTAGTAGATTTAACGAAAAAGGTTAAAAATAAGTTCAAAATTACATTACGTATAGAAAAGTAGAAAAAATTGGGGTTAGAATTGTTGAATATTTGAATTTTCACCATATATCTATCATAGGTTTAATTTTTTATCTCTAATTTTATATAAGATGTTTTGTATAGATCAGGAGTCTCACGATAATTTATTGTCATATACTGCCTTTGAATATTCTAAAACAGATAAAGCTATCCATGTTAGGAATTTTTAAATAACGAAATTTTTATTGAATCAGCTAAATAGATAGTGTACTTATAAGTGAATCTCTAAATAATGAATGTGTTAACAGTACTCATGCATTAATATACAATAACGTTTCATCGTGTTTTTTCAAAACAAATTTCATTGTAAAAGAATAAGAATAATTTCAATTTTATTTATCAGGCGATATACATTATATTATTTTCATATATTAGTATGCAAAGTTAGCGTTTCAATAAAAGTAAAATATTTGTCTGATTTATTTCTCCAGCTTAAGTCTTCAGGGTTCTCATAACTGTAGATATTACAAGAGGTAACTACCCTGTGTTTCAAAAGTTATAAAGACGTATTACAAACATATGTTATAGACTTATATTTTGAGGGTATCGAAAATGGTTACAGATTATTATTAATAATACGAGTTTACTATAGATACGTTGAATAACCTACAAGAGTATATAGTATATTATTACATATCTGCGTATTTCGAAGCTATTGAAAATGTACGTAAAATAGCGTTTAAATATGGCGACGAACTTATTTCTTTTAAACTGACAACTCATCATACAAAACATACTGTATTTATGTATTCCCTTTCTCTGCTGATATGTTTTCTACAGTGTGTTTTTAAATATTATAACCCGTTCTCTCAAGAATGCATAAAATTTTCGAAATATCTGTTTGTTATTTTACTTAGCACATATAACCTACTAAGTATGTCCTAATGGTGAAACTGTAATTGACGAGATCTAATATCATAGTAATATTATAACAGATTAGGTGACCTAACAAACTCTTTAAAGAAATGTTTATTTACATGTATGAGATAGTATTTAACATAATGTCCTTACATACTGGGTTACGATAGAGAGGGATAATCATACGAGTTGCTGAAATGTATGATATATTGTAGAATAACGTTTAAATAAGAGTTTACTTTAGATGCTACGAATATCTATATGGTGTATAAACAATAAGAACGTATATGTAGTAATCGCTTACAAGGGTAGTAGATATAACGAAAAGGGTTAAAATCTGTTCAAAATTACATTACGTATAGAAAACTAGAAAATCAGATAATTGTAGCATACGCATGTTAAATGTACCTATTCTTTCACCTCGTCTGTAGTAGATATAATGAAAAAGGGATAAAAATCTGTAGTATAGGGTTTATGCTTATACTCAGGCTCGCAATCGTATGTAGCGTATCGATGCTTACATAGTATAATTATTTTCTCAACGTAGGATATATCGATATTTTTCTAGTTTGATTAAATCCTTATAAGTTATATTCATTTCACCCTTTTTTATTCTGTTAAGACATTTATAATAATCATAGGGAGCCTGGTATGGGCATAAACCGATTGCACCTATTCTTTCACCTCGTCATTAGTTAGACTCGAACTTTATGATTTCATATATGAAGAATACGTTTGGTGATGAATACTCTGTGTTCTAGAATACTTGTATAGGGGCTAGGAAGCTTGATTTGAATACTACAATCTTGATCACGTGGTTGGAGTGTACTGATACCTCGATTGTGTGCATAGAAGTATAATGAGTACCTGTTATCGTATATTCAAATTAGTTGAATATATGTAGTACAACTTTATAGATTCCAGAAAGTTCCTATCAATATTAGAACAATGAATGTACTCTGATGTGTGTGTGTTATATAATACCGATTCTCGCATATACGAACTTAGGAGCTAGCTGCCGACTCTGCATGACATTAGATGATTATGATAATGATAGATGATCGTAATAAAGAATGTTGTTATTTATAGCAACGACTTTATTACATTTCTTACTAGAATATAATTGTATGATATCATATCATGATATGTACCTACAATTCGATTACCTACAATTTTACTACCTAAATTAGAACTTAGTCTAAGAATAATGTGTTTTATCGTTATCTTATGATATCAGGAATGCAATACTTCTATTAATCTTTAGTTTAGCGTAGATATAAATCTCTGTATAGCTCAATAAATGATAGTTATAGGGCTATATTGACTTATATAACATTTCTCTCATATATGAATATTTTAGTTTAGAGAGCATTTACAAACAATGCACAATTTATACAAAGCAGTCATTCAGAACAGAGTAAGATAATTCGTATGATCTATTAAATTTAAAATAGTAATCTGCTGTTCAACTTGATTTAATTTTCGTAAATGTCTAAATATTACAAACATACAAACAAAATAGACTTAAGTAAGAAACAAAACGTATACATTACATATCTAAACTGTTACACATGCGCGCGCACACACACTATACACGAATAAACTTCAAAAACGTAACATAATTTACACCTAATTGTCTTTTTTTTGTTTTGATTAACTGTAAAAGTTCGTCATATGCCTGTGTCACATTTTCTTCGTTATTGCTTCCGTGAATGTGGACCGCCTCCGTGGTATACCGTTGAGTATTTATCAATATTTCACCATTCGGTAAAAATAACTCTGTATCATAACATACAATAGCTGAGATCGAGATTGTATTATACGCTCCACCATCTAAGATACAACTATGAAATTGCTGCTGCAATTCTTGATCGTCGTTTGACCAAAATGCTGTATCAGCATCTTCATAATCATCAATATAGTCGCTATCGTAATTGGATGCCGAAGAAGAAGACATTGTTTTGGTCAGATGTTAGTCGGAGGCTGTAAGAAGTGAAATAATTAATATAAATATATACATACATATAGTTATAAACCAACACTCACTTTGACGAATTCCAAATAAGGAAAATTAATATTTCTTAATGATAAGGAATTGTAGACGATCTAAAAAGTTCAAAATGATTAGTTTGCATAAAATAATTAAAAATTAAAGCAACTTACATGATTGATTTCAAATAAACAAATTATATTTCTTAGGAACTATAGATGATCTAAATGGAAGTTAATCTAAAAACAATCGTAAATCATTTACATATAGTTTTTTAAATATAAGCAAATGAAAATAAACATACCTGATTTTAATATTGCACTAGATGTAAGTGTCTTAATGATTCGAGGAACACTCGTGATGGTTTATTTTAAAAAAGCGTTCGGTTTTATATCATTTTTAGCGTCTACGTAATTAGTACGTCATGAACATTATTATTATTTTTAAAGGAATGACTCTTTTGAGAGCTGTTATTATAATTGTCTACATTGAAGTTTCTTTATGACTAGGTAACTCACTAAATTCCTTTGTTGGTCGTATGAAACAATACATTTTTACTAGATAATTGTAAATGAAAAGACGCTTAGATAATAATTACATGACCATTATCGATTTACTTGTAGACTGTATTTTAAATGTTTATGACGTTTGGATTTAAACATGCCAAAGTAGATCTATATTTAAATGTCATTTAGGGATAACAACATAAGATTTATTTTGAAATAAATTTATGATAGAGAGATGAGATATGCTAATGATACCGTGAATTAATTTAATTCGAGCATCCATATGAGAAATGATAAAATTATCAATTATGTTGCTCGGATGTATTTTAAATGTCAGCCGTATGACGTTTACATTTCTAATTAAGTATAATTTCATTTAAGAGCGGCAACAGTTGAAAAGCGTAAAATTTAAAACGGTATAAGCTTTTTGACTTTAAAATGGTACTACACAATATTCCTTTTTCTAAGTTTTATTTATAAATATTTATCGGAATTATCTAAATAAATTTTTAATGATTTTAAATCATAACGACCCTAAGTGTTTTCTTTCAAATTAGAATTTGCTTTACTTGTAAACCGTATTTTAAATGTTTATGACGTATATTTAAACATGTCAGAATGCAATAGAGATAATCTGACTGTTGATTGACAGTAATTTTTAGAGACACTTTGTATACTTGTAAGCAAATTTTTATTATTACGTTTCTACATGTTAAATTGTTTTCACATAATTACATGATCTATATTTAAATATTATTTAGCAATGACAACATAAGATTTATTTTGAAATAAATTTATGAGAGAGATGAGATATGCTAATGATACCGTGAATTAATTTAATTCGAGCATCCATATGAGAAATGATTAATGTAAATGAGAGATGAGATACGCTAATGATACCGTGAATTAATTTAATTCGAGCATGCATGTGAGAAATGAGAGAGGTGAGGTGTACAAATGAGAGATGAGTTATGTAAATGATACCGTGAATTAATTTAATTCGCGCATGCATATGAGAAATGATAAATGTAAATGAGAGATGAGATATGCAAATGATACCGTGAATTAATTTAATTCGAGCATGCATATGAGAAATGAGAGAGGTGAGGTGTACAAATTAGAGATGAGTTATGTAAATGATACCGTGAATTAATTTAATTCCAGCATGCATATGAGAAATGATATATGTAAATGAGATATGAGATATGTAAATGACACCGTGAATTAATTTAATTAGATCAAGTAATTTAATTCGCGCATTTAATTAGACCACGCCTTATTTGAATATTAATTCGCGCATTTAATTAGACCACGCCTAATTTGAATATTAATTAGATCTCGGGTCATTTGCATAAAAAGGGTGGGGGTCAGCTCAGGTGGCGGAATACCTACTCCTTTCGAGTATAAGATCTGTATAGTCAGCGAAAAACTGTCAATTTCGTTTCGTTATGATTATTCGTTAGTATTATTGCTGTTATTATCTTACATTTGTAAAATGTGATAAATGGTTTAATTAAGTATTTGCCTAAAGGTTTGCCTAGTAATTTCGGATTTTCCTAATGTTTGTTCTCATATAATATAAATAAATGTATTTGCTTGAAGTAAAATATATACGGGTTTTGAATAAGATCCATTCATAAGATTTGTCAGCTTATGTTTTTCCTTTATATTAATAAACAACTTATAAACACCAGTGCCTTTTTATTTTCTGTAAGAAAACTTATTAGAGCGGAAAGTAATAAATACTAACAATTTAATTTGGTAACAAAGAAGTTTAAATAGAATTTCATGGAATGTCAAATTACAAAATCGATGTTTTTGGGATTTGTATGTAGCAATAATACATAATAATAAGAGATCGTATATGACAAGTGATATTTTCAGAGGCATAATGTGTCTACGGACTTATTCAGTTTCAGATAAAGAAAGCGCAAAGTGTGCGTACCTTACACAATTAATTTACAAACGCACTGCAGAAGTACTCACTGTTACTGTGGCGCAGAGTATAGGGACAACACGTGCTTGTAAACCTTACTAGCGTCTAGCGGCTCTAGCCCCCGAGTATCACTCACACATCCTGGACTTAACGCATGCGTTTTGTATAGTTGTCCGACTCTTCATTCCGATAGATTACTTGCAAATGAATATTAAATATATTATTAATTACAGTTCTGTTTAGGAGTAGGTATACTTACCTTTTTTTCTAATTAATGATTGTATGTAGATTGTACGAGTTAAAAAAACAAACGACCAAATCCAAATTAACATTTTTTCAAGGAAAGTCATAGTCATTACCTTTTGGTTTTAATAAAGAAAACTTTAGCAAACTTTAAATATTTATTAGAATAGAATAACGAATAAAAAAATAATTTTTATTGCTGCATGTTTTTGCAGTAGGAAAATCGCCTTCGCTAGGTATCATGTTTATTAAGTGTTAATTGCAGAGCGATGTTTTGAATACCTACACATGTGGCGTTAGAGATTATTAGATCTAAATTTTATAATAAAACGTATATAATGTATATGGACTTATAGACGAATGCGATTTTCTTACTGTAAAAGCATGCAGTAATAAAAATTCTCTTTTATTCATTATTTCATTCTAATAAATTTTTGAAGTATACTAAAGGTTTCTTTTTATTAAAACAGAAAGGTAGTGGCTATAAATTTACCTTGAAAATCCGTTAATTTAGATTTGTCTGTTTGTATTTTTTATCGTGTACAATCTATATACAATCATTATTAAAAAAAGGTAAGTATGTACCTAATACTCCTAAACCAAACTGTAATTAATAATATATTTAATATTCATTTGCACGTAATCTATCAGATTGAAGAGTCGGACAACTGCACAAAACGCATGCGTTAAGTCCAGGATGTGTGAGTGATACTCGGGGTGAAGTTTTTAGAAAAAAAGGTAAATTCAATAAAAACTCTTAATCTTCTCAACATCTTTAATAATTGTAAAAAAATCCTACCCATAAGATTTCATAGCTTTTTATTAAATTCAAGATCAAATTCAAATCCTTTTTTTGTGAAGAGGCTTCATGCTGTTTAAGTTTTATATTTTAAAGCATTTAATTCTTATTCAATTTAAAGTTTACACACATTCTAGCTGTACTACCTAATATCTTAAGAAACATTAATTATACAAATTAACTTCATCGAACTTAATTTAAGAAAATATTACACTAATATACCACAAAGTTATCTTAGGTTTACATTTACGTATTCAGACTAGAAGTCTGAAGAATAATATATTACTGACTAGAAGAACAATATATTCTATCATTCACGTTTTGGTTAATATCATACAGATTCCTACCATGTGTTACTTTTCTATACTTTTCTTATAATCAGAAACTTCTTAATTAATCTGAAATTGCTGATGCTGGGATCTCATGTGCATGTCTAGACTAAATTTTCTTTTTGTAACGTAAGAGCATCGATTACATTTATAAGATGGTTCTTTTCTACATTCCAAACGTAAATGTCTCAAAAGAGTAGCACGTTGTTTGTAACATTTATAGCACTGAACACATATAAACGGTTTATGTGTATTTCGAACATAACCTAAAAAATAAAATATATAAAACGTGCAAAATAACAGATATACGAAGAAATAACAGAATATACATCCATTACTAAACATCTACATTTTTTAAATTATAAAACTATGTGCTAAAAATGCTGTGAGATTTTGCCTGATATTGTTATTATATTCTTTATAGCCATATTAGTTACATACTGTATCCTTTTCCACACGCAGAAAACTTGTAATGCCCTAGAGCATGGTTTTCAAATGGTTGAAAGGGGCACTTGGAACGCTTTCTTCGACTACGTTAAGAGAAGGACGGCGTTAGGTATCACTGCACTATGACTGGAGCAGTCTTAAAGTCCCCATTCCTTAGTTAGAGGATGGCCCCAGAACACAGCTGGACTACAGCATGAGATTGATACTAGCAAGGTTTATCCCGGCAGTCTGATCGCTGTCTTAAAGGTGTTGTTAAGCGGATTTAGAATTTCAGCTTAATAAATTAAACAAAAAATGTAAATAGCCATTTCACAAGTAAAATTTATAAATTCTTAAAAATAAGCCTGTAATTAATTTTTGAAGTCACGAGTGCCCGCGCCTAATATGCACAGCATAATAAATTGCTTTGGTAGTAGAAATCCGACCACAAATCAGTGCATTTCACGTGTTTGGAGGTAAATAAAAAGTGTTTATTATTAGGTTATTTACTGGTTATTACTATTGTGTAGTTACCCATTAAAACAGCATGCCTCGATGTTGTATATTTGGGTGCAAGAATACCGAAAAGGCTGGTTAACAGTGGCGTGCGGTTAGAATTTAGGCTAGGGAAGCAACCACGATTTAAATTTTAATACACCTAGGTACAATAAAAAATAGTGTTATAATTATTAAGCTTAAAAGCCTTTTAAAGAAGAACTTTTACACTTCAGTAGTATTCTTTTACTATATAATGATTAATCGGATTGGTAATTTTTTAGCACATCTCGTTCTTTTTAATACTGATTAACCCCCACCTAGTAAGATATTTTTAGCATTACTGGTAATCCTCTTACCCCTTTGAATCATAGAGATTATGTGATTGACATGATTGAAGCATAAAAAGTGCTGTGACGAAACTTGTAACTATTGTCAGCGTTCTTTTGTGACAAAGCATTTTCAAATGTTTATGATTGTTTAGATTTAATCACAATGTGCAAAAGAATACGTCTTTTATACTTATGGAATTTGTTGACTATTATTTTTTATTTAAAAAAAAGTACTACTAATTATTTATAATGCAACTCGATTTTCCGGTCTTTTTTAGCAAAATATCTGGTGCAGGTTTTAATCTTTGTTGTTAAATTTAAAAGTTTGGTTTTGGTCTGCCTTTCTCAATAATTCCCTCCGAAACTGTATGAAGAAAATTCTTTATCAAATAATAATAATACTTTACAAATTGAACAACAAAATTGTCGCGATTCGGATGTATCGGAAGTACTCGAACCTTCCACCGAAGCAGCTGAATTTGAAGTCATGGCACCATGACGATAAAGCAAGTTTAAATGTTGCATACAGAACAAACTAAATAGAATTAGTTGTCTTTAAAAAAATCCCAACTTATATAAATTGAAATAATAAAATGTTCCAAAATACAGTTTCATTCGCAGATTTACACTGCTTAAGTAACATTTAACAAACACGAAAAATCGAACAAATAACGAAATTATAATAAACATCTGATCACGGGTACGCTAATAAAAATAACTCGACCTTATACAATGTTAACTGTAGCCCACAACGCACCCGCGACTCGCCCGCTACCGAAAGTAAGAAGTGCAGGAAGCAACGAAGTCAGTGCTTATATGCAGTGTAACTAAAACATTTGAATCGGTATTACCTTTCCGCGCAAGTTTAATGAGTCTAATTTAAAATAGTACTCATTATACTTTTTGCTGTACGGAATTGATATTGAGCTTTAAGTTGATTAAACATTACAAATTTAAATAAACGATAACCATAATTTTATAAAACTATTTTTGTTAGCATTGTTTTTTAATTTTAATAAATTCTTAAGGGAAGCATTGCTTCCCTTGCTTCCATGGACCGCACGCCACTGCTGGTTAATATAATTTTTCTTTTCCAAATAAAGATAAAAATCTTAAAATTTACCGGCAGTGGTTGCAAAGAGTAAAAAGGGTTGATTGTATCAAGAAATTGTTTCAAAAAATCGAATAATTGGCAAGAGAAAATAATAACTATTTGTAATAGAAAAGAACTTTGCTGATCCTACGTATTTGAATATTGAAAACGATAAATATGCAACCATAATATCGGCAAATATAGCGACAGCAGGGTGTCCTTCGTTGGAGGAAGCAAAAAACTCATTATTCCAGATATACCTAATCATGAAATGTCCTTATCATTAACACTAATAGAACATATTTATAAATGTAACACTTTAATTATACGTGAAAACTAGGAGTATACATGTTATTTTTACTTTTTTTATAACTTATGTAAATATTTAGTTAACAGAATATATTAAAAAAATTATTCCTTTTTCTTAATCAAAATAATCTGAACCTTCTCCTTCTGCAGGACGAATCCGTGTATACACATCATTATCTTCGGGATATTCGCTTATTTTTAAAACGACACATGCATATATTACCTTCCTTTTATTTTTTCCCAAAGGCAAGCAAGAATTTTACACATAACATAGGGTATACACTAACCCGCCTTTGAAATTGGAAATTTCATTTGTTTCCACACATCAATGTGTTTCATAATTTGTGTGATAAATCGTTAACCGATGCCTCCAAATCATTCATATTGTTTAAATGCATATGGTGTAATTTTATGCATTCGATATTAATACACTGTATCAATAAAAATTGAAATAAACCCGTAATAAACTAGAACTAAACCGAAAAAACTTTAATGGAACCGTTTCGCCAGGTGCCAGGTACACCCTGGTGTAGTCACTTCGGTATTTTGGATTGGATAACCTGGAAGCAACTGCGGTATATCGGTGACATACATATTTGGCTGACCTCAGGAAGGTCACTATCTCTTGTTGGACTATCCTAGTTGGTATAGGCCGGGTCTCTACTTTTAGGTAGAGTCAGATGGGGCTCTGTCAGGTCAAGGCTCACCAAGCCTTAATTATGGCACGTCGGAGTGGCTAAATTCTGGGATATCCTAGACAGACCCAGTTTCCAAGTCCCAGCCACACTTGAGATGGGACACGTACCGGCAGTAAAAGTCCGCCTGCTGGGTTAAGGGTGATGGGACTCTCTCAAAGACAGCTCCGGCATTAGCCTGGAGAGCTAGTAGAGGGTCGATAAGTAACCTCGCTCCCACTAGTGCGTACTGGTAGCTCTTAAAAAGTAAGTTACGCGTTAATTGAGCGTAACTCAATTCGTTGGCTGCTAAGGGAGCCGCGACCATTAAGCAAAGCGCAGGAAGTCACGTTAAACAAAATCTTGAATTCTTAGATTCATTCATACTTAAGACAGTACTAAAAAGATTTCGGAAATAAAAATACGGATTTTGGAAATCTTGTTAGCAACCAATTCATGTAATGATTGTAATCTGCTACCGCAGACTGATGTACTCTAATGCTACCTTAGTTAGAGTGGTAGAAATGACTTTTTCTGTTAAATATATACAAATCGTAGCATCTGACTCCCGGAAATCACTTCGTTTTATAATCCGTAATATTAGTTTATAGAGTGGTACCCTTATCACCAGCAAAATCTACTTCTCCCTGCTATAAAATTGAAGTAAACATGAAAACTCTTCAAAAATGACAGTTTTTTAAATTGAAGCTGTTTTAGACCGTGGTGGTGTGGTTTTGCTGGAGACAAAGGTATCACTCGTGCCCCACAAACTTATAGACTAACAAATGAAATCATTTCATCATTTTCATTCACGCTACAATGCATCCAATGAAATGTGAGCTGCAGAAAAGATACTCCTACGAAATTAACATAAGGAGTCTCTCCCCACTTCTGAAGTAGTGTGGATTTAATTATAAAAAGAATCATAACCGACGAGTGAACTGCTGCACGTTGTTTCTTTGGGACGGAAATTTGTAATAGTAGAGTGCAATTTGCATCAAGTTGTAACCTTTGTGGGACTTCGAGGTAAAAATGTATAAATTACATAGAATTGTAGCTTTGGTTCTGTAGATTCTAAAACTGCAACTTGTCAAAAAATTGTAGGCTGCAAAATGCACTATTTAAAAATTTCGAGTTATGTGCCTAGATTGAAAATAGAAGATACAGCTACGCCTGTAATAAAAAGTTATGTATATTTTTGTACGGATTATTATTAATGCTAAAGACTTAATAAGGGCTTGCGTTTGAAAATGCACGTAAATCCCATAAGCGCAAATTGAGAAGGTTTACCTAACATTTGTGCAAATTTCACGTACAAGCACTGCACAAATCCTAATTAAATTAGACCAAATTCATCATTAATGATGATCAGAAGTACCAAAACTTTAAAGAGCTGTATCTTGGTAACTATTGGGTTCCGCAAAGTCATTCTGCACTCAAACTGTAGCAGTCTATTGGTCGTCTCACTTTGGGACTACAGCGTGTGTTCTTATGGACTACAGGGTTGCCAAACATCTTGCATGCAACTTTTAAAAACACTTTCCAAATATTGTAGTTGCAGCTGCATAAACCTTTATAATCCCTATTGTTCGAGCAAGTTATATTTGCAGGTAGTCACTTCTTCCGACAGCGGCAGTAAAACAAAAATTCAAAACATGCTGTTTATATGAGTTAACGCCAGTACTATTACAAAACTAATGATTTTGGGTATAATTAAAAGTCAAACGAGTTTTTGAATTTTAGATGAAGAAAAAAGTACAACAGAAGTTATAGTTATTTGGTTTTTATGAAATAAAGCAACATTAAAACTAATAAATTATTGTATACTATCAAACTACACTTTTTTAATTGTGCAACTATCATATAAATAGTAATAGATTGAAAACATAAATAAATAATAAGAGTATAAAAGATATAAATAAAAGAGTGGTTCCACGAAGTAAAAGAAGAATAATCAGAAGGGTTTATTGTTTACTAAAATTCTTTGAATTTACTGCTACCCATGTAGAATTTGCCGATTTTGAACAAATGGACCAATATTAGGTCAATATTGGCACCGTTATTGCCAACCAATATTGGGACAGCGTAGAAATGATAACACCGGTAAGTACTTGGGCCATTTTACGTAGGCGATATTGGCAGTCAATATTGGGCCAGTGTCAAAATGATAACACTGGCAAGTACTTGGGGCATTTTACATAAACAAGATTGGCCCAAGGTTGTTGATATGTTGGTATAACTCTGATCTCATACTGGCACAACATTGGCTGTATATCGATTGCACACCGGTGTATAATAATGATCATTATTATATTTTTTAATTATATTATATTGTACACTGAGAAACATAGTTCCAAAAATCTATTAGTTTAAAAATTGTAGATCAAGAGCGCTTCTATGACGACGGGGACATAACTTTTACGAACCATTTTTCTCAGTGTATAATATAATATAATTTAAAAATATAATAACGATCCTTATTATGCACCGGTGTGCCACAATATCCAACAATATCCATTCATACTGTGCCAGTATGAGTCCCGTTATACCAACATATTAACATTATTGAATTAATATTGGCTAATTACACACAGAAAAGAATACCTTGATTCAGAAAATTATTGTGTTTAATAAACAAAGTTCTTGTAACAATTAATAATATAATAATACATTATAATGTCGACAGTCATATAGATAAAAATTAACAAATACATTATAATAGGTACTGTAGTGATAATTTATTCAGAATTCAGATTGTATGAATAAATATAAGTCATTAATTAAAATGTAAAAAGGATATATCAATTTGATTTAAAAACAGCCATTAATGTCATACCATCTAATTAAGGTATTATCAAATTATGTAAATATTCAATTAAAAATAATGTAAAATTTCGTTGTTCGTAAGAAAAGGTTCCTTTCTGAATATTCTTGTACCACATTCTAGTCTAAAGGCTTGTAGGAATCTAAAACAAATACAATTTACAAACAAGTAAAATAAATATTTAAGATTATAAAAATGAATGACAAAATATAAAAGATAACAAAATAAAATTACAAATATTGTTAGTTATTGAACATTTTGTTGACAAAAAAAATGTAATTAACTCCCAAGACAACATAATACACTCAGGAAATAATTACATAAGAATCATCTCCGATACGGAAAAAAAATAAATAGGGTATAATAATAAATGCAATCAAAATAAAGTTTAATAGGCAAACAATATAAAAGTTAAAATCAGTGTTACAAAACGTAATATATCTCCCAGTAGTAGTTGCGGATCAAATAGATAATATCACGTTATTACTCACGAATCAAAACGGAGAACGATTAAATTTCGGACACGAAGACGCTACTATACGATTGGAACTTAAAAAGAAAGAACGAGAGAAAATATGGGGTTAGACTTCACTACTACTACTACTACTACTACTGGTAATAATAATAAGATGGTAATGAGGAAAACGGAGATGGATGAGGACATAATATCCCATTGTAAAAGAGCGGCTCGCGCTCATTGCGTCACTAATCGTTCGAACGTTAAACGATTAAAACCTCAAGACGTCCACTTTTTGAAATCTCTCGGATTTACAGTTTTGAAAGAAAGTGATGAGCAGTGAAAAATGAAACATATTCGACGACATCCGACTCGATGAGGATATTATCGAACAGAAATGGATCGCCCATACGCCCCCGACTCGAGCGGAAAACTTCAAATCTAGCTATGAAGTCACCATAACGGTGGAACAACAAGATTCGCTTGTCAGCATTTATGAGAGTTTCCTTTATGTGGAAGGACAACTTGAAGTAGCGGACCCCACAAAACAATGTAATCTAGTCAACAACGCTATTTCCCATCTGTTCGAAGAGGTCAAATTAAGTCTGAACGATACCATGATCGAGTCTATACGAAGACCGGGAATTACCTCCACCGTGAGGGGTCTTGCAGCTTACAACAAGGGCACCATTAAATCGCTCGAGATCGCCGGATGGGGTGCCGATCCCTTTACTCTCCCCATTTCCGTCGAGAGTACGAACAAGACGTTCTCATGCCTTATACCCTTATCGTTATGGTTTGGAATAGCCGAGGACTACAATAAGTTAATCGTATGGTCCAAAATGCAGTTAAGTTTGGTTCGTGCTCGTACAGACTCAAATTGTATTCTAAGCGCAGAAAGCGATTCTAACATTAGCCTCAGCAAAATAGAATGGCGAGTGCCCCACTTCAGGTTGAGCGATGCCGCCAAGTTACGACTCCTAAACAAAATCGACAAGGGCAAATTGATCACGATCCCTTTCCGAAAAAGAACCCTTAACATCATACCCGGGTTACGCAGCGGACGCGAGGATGTTATAGAATTGGGATCCGTGAAAGCCTTCGAGAGACCTCATCATGTAATCGTGGGATTTCAAGTGAACAAGGAAAATATTGCTAAAGAAAACGCTAGCACCTTCAATCACACCAACATAAAAAATATCACGTTCTATATCGATTCGGTGGCCCACCCCAATAGACGCATGAACTTGGACTTTAATAAAAAATTATTTACGTAGGCGTACAGAAATTACTGCGACTTTCAGTCATCCTACTACGGAAACAACTCCCATTTTCCCTCTCATGAGTTACAGCGAATTCCTTAAATCCCCGCTCTACGTCATCGATTTATCGAAACAGGACGAGAGTGTAAAGGCGGGAACGGTTAGTATTAAAATTGAGATCGAAGCGAGCACAGCGTTCGCTAACAACACGTACGCGTACGTTCTATTACTTCACGACACCATAGTATCGTACGAACCAGTTACGAGCACCGTTACCACCCTGTAAACGATGATAATAATAAATTTAGAGGACTTCAAAGCACCCCATTTTATCCCGAAAGAAATGGCCATTACTGACAGAGAACGAACCGCTCATTATGTCTTTGAACCGCCTTGTCCATTTCATGAATTGACACTTTCGCAACAGACCACCGTCAACTAGTACACCAGATATCATCACGGATTGCGATGGTCCTTCGGTAATACGGATTTACGAGAAATCGATAAAATCTTAAGCGTCGTCACGTCGCGAGACAACGCCATATATTGCAAAGGTAAAATTAAATCCGATTACCTGCGAAATCACACGACGTTGCCGATGATAGACTTGGATGATCGGATGTCCGAAGAAGAGTTCCTTGAAAAGATGGCTCCTCTACGTAACTGGAAACCACCATGTTTTTCATATATTCTCAATTATTGTCGGTGTGCTATTAATAATTTAAATCAAATATATTACGCACTGTCTCAAAATGACAAATTAACCAAACAAACAGAATAATTATTGTATTATTGTTATTTATGTGTTTAACTAACTTAACTATGAAAGAAATAAAGGATGATGATGATGATGTAATAAAATAGAGTAATGTGTTTTTATTTATTTTTACATACAATTATCTACAAAGTAAAGTAAGTAAACAATCTAAAAATTATTAATACAACCATAAATATTATGACAAGGGTAAATACATTATTTGAAATTAACAAAACTTTAATATTAAAAGTTCAAAAAGCAAGATAAAAGTATCTTGTTTGAAAGTTTCACCAATAGTGGGCAATACGAGTTATGAAACAACAAAATTGTTGTACAGCATAATAATGCAAAAGCCCACTAAAGCTAATGAATGTGTGAAAACCACGAACGGCACTTCAAGACTCGAGTTTCGAGCTTGTTAGCTCTCATCAGTCGAAGATAGCCGCTCGTAGTTTTCACACATCCAACGAAGTATAAATACTAACTCCGGAATAACATTAATGTCGAGTGACACTAATGGTGACATCTATAGCCAGCCAAAACTAGCCAGCAACAAAAGATGTCGAAATGGTTATTAACCATACTAAACGTAAAAGTTCAAAAAGCAAGATAAAAGTATCTTGTTTGAAAGTTTCACCAATAGTGGGCAATACGAGTTATGAAACAACAAAATTGTTGTACAGCATAATAATGCAAAAGCCCACTAAAACTAATGAATGTGTGAAAAATGTGTGAATGTGTGTTTTGTTGCTGGCTAGTTTTGGCTGGCTATAGATGTGTAGTATTTATACTCCGTTGGATGTGTGAAAACTACGAGCGGCTATCTTCGACTGATGAGAGCTAACAAGCTCGAAACTCGAGTCTCGAAGTGCCGTTCGTGGTTTTCACACATTCATTAGTTTTAGTGTGCTTTTGCATTATTATGCTGTACAACAATTTTGTTGTTTCATAAAACTTTAATAGTTTCATCCACCACATCTCCTCCTCCTCCTAGCGATGACGAGAAATTCGTTCTATTCCACAACAGAGGTGTCCATTCTGATTCTTGCCAGCTTTCATTTTGATACAGATAACGTAATTTGATCCAAATAAATTGTTCTCGATGACGCTGATGGAAGGCTCCCAGTGCATAGGAAAATGCGTAGGTACTATTGACATATTCTGCTTGCATTCTATTCCACGCCTCCGGTATCGGAGATGATGATGATGACGGGGCATTAGGGAAGGTATCGTCATTTTCGCTAAAATAGAACCCAACGTAGGCCTCTTTTGCTCCGACCGAATGAGCTACGTAAAGCACTTTACGGTCGGCAATAATTGATGACAACACCAAGGCCACCGTCGACAATAATATGATGTGCGTGTTTTTCACTTGAGACGATTACTACTGCTTTGATGTCTCAGGAAACACCGGTATAAATTCCACTAGAGCGAACGAATTGTAACAGTTCAAATTTTCACTTTAACAATTTTATTATAAATACATGATAATGGTTAAGTATTTATTGAAAAGATATAAAATACAGTCTAATTAAATCTTTAGATACATTGCTTTTCCACATCTGGATAGCTTACTCCTTTAGCCAAAGATTCTGTCCTGAAATAAAGAAAAGGAGAATGATCTTATTTAGGAATTATTTCGTACTTACCTTAATTAGTATTTTGTCTGAAGTATATAGTCATATTGTATTCCATACAATTTTATTCTTGGTTGAAATATCAAAATATTTCCATCTTTTATACTTATTCTAAAAGTAAACAAGCGATAAATAACAACTGGAAAATATTATATGATTAGTATGTGACTTAATAGTTTGATAGCTACTTACCTAGAGGAAGTTGTTTCATCAACTAAGATCTATTAATTTATAAGAGAGTCATTCTTTTTGGGGTTTTTACTAAAATTTACGTTGTGTTTACACTCTGCGATTATTCGTTTTGATAGAGGTGTCGGTATTGAAGATTTCTCATATATCGGCTCAATTTGCATTTTGCGAGAAGTACTTTCTTTAAGAGACTTCCTTCGCTTGGTACGTGACATCCCATGTACGACCGCCATATTTTTCTGGGTTTTTCTCCCGCATCGTATTGATGGATTTTATATGGTGAAGTCGATAGAAAATATCCGGTTAACAGTCTGCTGTTGAAGAAATTATTTTTCGGAAAAGTTGGGTATTTTCTTCTCTCGTTGGAGGATCTAAATGCATGTGGCTTAAAAGTATCTTCTCGGTGAGTGTGAGTGCATTCTGTTTAATTGTTTAATCCTAATTCCTTATCAACCATTTTAGAAATACATCTAAATTCACCAACTTCGTTGAAAGGGGATACAAAAAAAAACCTTTTCGTAAACAAAACCCTCGTTATAGGTAAGTTGATTCTTTGTGTGGATTGTCCCGAGATTAATTTCGTCCTTTTGGTTTTAGGGTTTATTTATTTGGTTAGTTATTTTTTATATATTATTATTCTTGTTGGAGTGGTATCTTTTGGGCAGAGAGTCTGCCACCGCCACTCAAAAGAGAGCAAGTTGGAAGAATTGTTGATTTTTGGGTACAGCCTTATGGAGATTCTAGGCAAAGCAGCAATCAGGTTTTGTTGATTTTTTTTATACTTCTACATGTATGTACTATATTTTAATTACTGTTATTATTGGCACTGAAGTTGATTTGATTAGTTAATGAATAATATGTATTAATTAATTTGGGTGGTATAGCTATCAGGAGTCAATTATTTACTTTTTTTGCATGTATGTAAAGCAATACAAGGGGTTAAACATTTTATTTCGTGTCTATCTTTTATCATTATCATATAAGACGTTAATACTATGCATTATATATGTATGTAAACGTATGTGATCACACACGGTACGAACTCGGTGTATTGAACTATTTAATCTGAACCTAATCATAAGCTAATTTTTATATCTTGTTGAGTATTATACAAGAACACTGAGACACGATAATAAATGTATATATATATATATATATATATATATATATATATATATATATATATATATATATATATATATATATATATATATATATATATATATATATATATATATATATATATATATATATATATATATATTGGTTTAATCGACGTTGTCGGACCCGCTATATGGTAGGGTCGTTAGTAGACCCGTATTTTTTGATTTTTAAAATGTGTATATTTTACATAATATTGATCTATTTCTGATAAGCAATATTTAAGATCCTCAAGGGGTAAAAATATATGAAAAAAAAATATTGGTGATATTTGACAGTCGTTCTTGAACCCGATACATATTACAGTGTTTACAGACCCATTTGTATAATTTTAAGCAAGCCTACCTACCCTACTGAACCCAGCAATGTTGCCGAATGTATCAGAGATAAAATTACGATTGACGTAATGATTTCGGGATGCTAAGCACATAAGTGATCTTTATTTTTGTTGATTTGTTCGTAAATTCCATAAATAACCTTAAACGCAGAAAAATTAACGTTTTCCGTAAAACGATGTAACTCTGAAAATTATTATTAACATGAGAAAATAGCATTGAGCCTCTTTTGTTCTAAAATACATAAGGTTTATGAAAATAATTGTTTTTTAATAATTTTTTTTAAATCATTTATTTTAACATGATTATTTTTGTTTACAAGAATACAATTAAAAGTTTCGAAGACACGTCATGTATATGTGTTTTGAAAAAATAAATGTTATAGCCAAATCTTTTGACCTCCTGAACATTTTACTGTTATGTTTTTAGCACAAATGAACAGTTTCTAATATATGTATATTTTAATGCCACGGTAACAGTTCAGTCAAATTAGTAAAAATAGAGGGGAATTGAGGTAGATCCTTGGATTTTTGATAGGCCTTCTTTGTGATATGTTAAATAACCCCTTAAAAGTTACTACTCAAAAGTGGTGAACCAGAGAAGCTGATGAGGGTAAGCCATGTCCCCAGAGGGTTTTTACTGTTTTTTTCAGAAACTATTAGGTTTATCAAAATGGAGACAGTTAGGTAAAATAGGATTTTATTTAACTTTCATACCAAAAAGCTAAGAAAACTTTGTGCAGTGCTTGTGTTTCTGTGTTATCGAAAAACGATCATATGTCACACAGACAAATAATTAGTATCGGTACATATTATACGAGAAGCTTCGAGCATAACTTTGTGTGATTTGATGTTCATCATGAAATAACTATGGAAATCTCGTTGAGCATCGAAGGCGATCCTGGTTCAGTCTTATTCTATCTCAGCATCACCAGCAAAATCTACGAGGCGATATTATCATTATTATTTGGGGCCAGTCATATGGTAATTCTCGTATTGGCAAGATACATTTTAGGGGTATACCCTGTACTAATTAATCTTTTTAGTGAACCTAAAACGTACAGGGTACTTCAGGGTTTTTGGATATCTCTTACTTTGTCCTTTATATTGATATTCGTATCGAGTAATTTTTTTCTTGAATGGTTTTTGTTTTGGAATTCTAAGTTCACGACTTAATTCCACGCCTGCTTTAAAATGTAGCTAGATATTTAACATTAAATGGGACTTCACCCATTTTACATGTAGGATATCTCGAGCAGACGATGCCAATACCTGAGGGTCAATGCATTTGATCAAAATAGGCCGTTAAGCACAACATATCTATGTTCAAAAATGAAATGTTACAAAGCTATAGACCTTCAAAATAAAAAAGTCAAAAATGCAATTTGGATAAAATTTTGTTTTCAAGGACAGTTGTTATTAGAACATACATTAGTGTTATTTTGTGCTTGTGGTAGCTGTAGCGTACCCGCAACCGCTAGATACGGAATTCTGTGCCAGTGATATGTTTAATGAATACACCATTGAATGCAAAATTTAATTCTTCACAAAACAGGTATACTTGACCCAAGTCGAATAGTGACATGACAAATAATGCTCTATAAAATGCAAAAAGAAAATAAAGGTAAAACGTCATGCAGTATGACGTACAAACGAAGTAAGAAAGATTTCAAAACAAGGTGAAATGCCCTATACATTTTGGTTTCTATAAAATAATTGTCCAGTACAGGGTATTCTCCTAAAGATATTCTTTTTACTGCAAAATTATCATAATACTACAACCAACAATAACAACAACATCGCTTCATGAATTTTGCAGAAGTGATGATAAGGTTGCACTACGAACTCAAAATTTTCTTTTTCTTAGCTAAGTACTTGATGACGAATACAAGATCGCAATAAGTTATGTTCTGAAGTTGCTCCGTCAAATGTATTGGTAGAAATTGTTGGTCTACATACAGGATGTTTTACTGAACTTTCGTATAAATTGCATGTGTGATAGTATTCATCAATAGGAACAAAAAACTCTTTTTGTTTTTACGCAAATCGACAAAAATTTGCTAAAAATGTCAACTTTTGGAAACTGCTGGAAATTATAGTCAAAACAAACTGCGACATCACCTAGCAGCTGCTGCGTCAATGTATCAGATAGGCACATCCAGCTCCAAGTGTGATTCTTAGACCAGTGACCTGCTACCCACTTTTCAAAAACCATTCTTTTATCGGTTATTATGAAAGATAGACACTAATGATTTTCATCTTTTTTGTTGCATTTTATGTGTACTACCACCTATTCAGAGGATACGAATCTTAAGTGAAACAACCTGTATGATATATGATCATGCGCCAATTAAATAAGCTTTATTTTATCTAACCCACTTAACAACCAGTCCATAAACCTAACAGTTTTTGAAAATAAAACGACAAAATCCATCTGAAGGCGTGGTTTAATATTGATATTTTACAAAGTTCAGGATATTATCTACTCGTAAACATGAACAAATCAAGCATAAAGTCATTTTCAAGTTTAGCTGACCAAAATAGACTACATTTGATTAGTTTAACCTAGATTAAAAAATAGCAGTTTCTATTTTTACTGTGCGTTTGTACAGTTACAAAAAAATTATGGAATGTTCGATCCCTACTTTCTGTTTAATGAATTTGAAGGTACAAAACAGTATACACTATATGGTGGTTAAGTGCCTTTAACAGAAACGTCGAAAGGTAACGAAGAAAAGAAGAAGTTTTCAAACCTTGCCTAATTCCGTTATATTGCACTTGTACTAAGTTAAAGATCAATTTTTATTGTATTCTGAAATAGCTATTTGTGAATTGGAATATGTATTATATTCTTAGTGACGAATTGTACACCAGAGATTTTCTGATTACATTTGAAATATATGTAGTTCTAAATATACCAGGCGCAAATCATATTAGTCCACCCAGTTTCATTTTTGTTAAAGAACGTCCCACAGAATTTATTCCGTTTATCTTTTGTTCTATGAGGTGGCCGTTTCTTGTTGCTATAGTGAAGTGCTACTACTGCATCTACCCCATACCAATGTTCATGACATTTAATTGGGGGTTGCAACATACACTGCCCCTCCGAACCTTTTGAGTGCCCTGTTTCCATTAAAAGTTCCATTAAGTAATCTTACAAATTACAGACGAGAAAGTTTTCCTTCAGCGTTTTAGCAAAAAAGTCACAAATGATGCTCAACTTAGTTCGCCCATTTAAATTTTTGATAAAGAACACCTCACGATTTATACCCTGAATGGTCTACGACGTTGTTATTTATTGGTGGTATATAGTACATATCGTCGCCGTTAATGCATATGAACTTAATTCTTTGAAATGTTGTAACTAGCAATGTTGCTAGTTGCGAGTTCAAAGAATCCATCATGCCATCTGTAACAAAGTTTTTATAAGCATTTAAACTGCGCTCCTGGAGAATTGCTAGAAAATAGTTCCGCTAGTATGCATTAACGTCGACGATATGTATGAGTGAGTACTGTGATCCAGTGATATGTATGTGTGCGTGTAGTATCCAATGCAACGAATATAAACAAGGAGTCAGAAAATAATTCAGAAACCAAATAGTTCAAGCATTCATTCTCTGATCTTAACAGTAAAAGAATAAAGCATTCATTAACCACAAACAGTCTTTCAAACAAACAAACACAGAAGATATTACATGTGGTGACAGCCGACTTTAATTGAACACGCAACAATCTGTCAAGAAACTTACTCTTGCAAGCATACCATTCAAGATACCAGGATCCTATTTATGAAGCAGATGTCGAGAAATCAATTAGCATAATTCCAGTAGAGGATCAATACTCTCTCAGCACCACCACTACCAGTACATGGAGAAGTTCCATCGCTGAAGTCATAATCTATCTGAAGTCACGGTTGTATAAAGTTTTTTCTGTTCTAAATTTTTCTGCCATCAAAGCAGACTATCTACTGCATTTAAAGAAAGTATTTCAACGCTTATATCATTACGGTTAACTATCAAATTAAAAAAGAAACAATCTTTGAAGCCAAAGAACTAACTTGTCTGGACCACACAGTGAACAGTGATGGAGTTACGCCGCATGTTTCAAAAGGAGAAGCTATTCATAACTTTCCAATCCTTAGAATGCAACAAGAATTATGCCATTTCGTTGGCATAGATTGTCGACTTAAACCTGAGCTAAACCTATTTATTTCAGAAAAAGTTTCAGAACCCTACAAGACACCCACACAACAGTGTGTCGCAGAACGTATAATTACAAATCGGTTGTTGTGAACTTCAATAAACGGTCCTACCAAAAATTCGTTACTTCGTATGATCGGGCACACAGGGAATACATAGCAGATAAACTCGGATGCAGCCCATTACAAATCCTTCTTATCTTTTTTTGTACCGTTTATGTATAGAACGTTCGCAATTAATTTTTGTTACCTGTTAGACATATTTGTGTACATAAATTTACTATTTTCCTTTTATGTTGCATATACGATTATGATCCAACTAACAACCTACAAGTCCAACAGTATCCTCATACGTTCCTCTTAGGTTAAGTTTTGTAGTTTTTAGTTATTTACATTTTGCAACGACCCCTAAAATTAAGAATCTGCTGTCTTAATTTTAACCGTTTTCAATTATCTCATTCGATTCTCACGTTATTCTTATTAGCTTATTTCTATAGGTTAAGTTCTTATCATTGTAACGAACATTATCATTAAGAGCCTTGTACTAACTTTAATCAATTGTAAAACCAGCCAAAGAAAAAAACGCGGTATTTTACGTATCTATCAAGATACTTTACAATCACAACCGCATCTTATGCGTACATTCACTAGTTCTTTCCAATCCTGTCCTCAAGCAAACTGATGGAGACTTTTTCTGCTGGAAAAATTCTAAAAAACAAGGGAGCAATAAATGTGATGAACACCGTTGCCTTGGATACTTTGTAGTATTCAAGGAAACAAATGTAAACGAGGGATCAGAAAATAATTCAGAAACCAAATAGTTCAAGCATTCATTCTCTATCTTAACAGTAAAAGAATAAAGCATTCATTAACCACAAACAATCCTTCAAACAAACATACAAAGAAGATATTACAGTACTTTTATACTAAAAAACTTAATAGAACAACTAGCATTTCTTCATGATCATGCTATAATAATTTTATTGATAATGACCTTAATTGTTACCTTAATCAAGTTCTTGAAATTTATCGTTACTACGGAAAATGACATATGTACTTTTCCACCTTGTTTGGAAACCATCCACTTTCCCCAGAAATTAACTTTTCCGTATTATGTTGCGTTGTCTCACTTGTTCGAAAATCCTGTTAACCTTGCTCTAATCATTTATATAAAAAATGAATTCACTTATAAAGTCCTACTTAAAGATACCATTGATATGAACACATGGATTGTAGGTAGTAATATATGCTTTCAATCATACAAATATAACTTTATGAATTTATATCACTCTCCAAACTCTAGTGATGCTCAATTTCTAATGAAACTTGAAAATTTGTTTGATGTATATGCTAGTAGATCAGAGACCTTACTAATTATCGGAGACTTTAATGTTGACCTATTAAAGGATTCATATTATGAAAATAGGCTGAGAACTTTAATTAAAAATAATGGACTACATCAGATTATCGACCAACCTACAAGAATCACTAAGGACAGTGCTACACTCATAGATCTTCTTGTATCTAATGAAAAATTCATTGATGCCCAGGTACACCATGTTCCAAAAATAACCGATCACTAAATAATAACTGTAAATGCAAAAGTGAAAGAAAAATATGAAGAATATACAATACAACACAGAGACATGAGCAACTTCAATAAAATGCAATTTCAATTAGATCTAATGGATCAACCATGGAATCCGGACTGTACAAACACCAATCAACTAGCAGAAACATTAGTTAAAACCATAATGAACACACTAAACAGGCATGCTCCAACTGTTAAAAAACCATTAAATGTCAATGGAGTTGTAAGCGTTGGTGGACCCCAGAAATAGCCATAGAAATAGAAATAGTTTGATCAGGAACCACAAGAGAAATTATTATCAAGAAAAATAGATGATATGAAAAATAACTCAACAAAAATGTGTAAAACAGTTAAATAATTAATTAAAGGAGGCCATAAGAGACAAAAAAGGAAGGTATTATTTTTGACAATGAGTTAGAAAAAAAGGAAAATCAAATTGCAGAAAAATTCAATATTTACTTTATTAACAGCATACAACAAATTATTACATTAACAAATTTAACCCAAATTGAAACTGATTTAAGCCACATTAATGTACATCAATGCAAGTTCGAAAAATTTTTACCAATAGAGTTTTTGGAGTTAAAAAAATTTATAAACAATTTACCTAATAAGAATAGTAGTGTCGATGGTATTACAGTAAAGATTCTTAAATTAGCTTTCAATGTAATAGGACAGAGATTTTTGCATCTAATTCAAATGAGTCTAGAAAGTGGATCCTTCCCAGAAACCTTGAAGACATCCCATATTATCCCCATTGTGAAGATAACCAACACTAACAAATGTGAAGAATACAGACCGATCAACATGGTGCCAACTTATGAAAAATTATTAGAGACCGTCGTAAATATCCAGTTTCGTGACTACATTGAAGTGAACAAACTGTTAACACCTTTTCAATCAGGGTTTCGGAAAAATAATTCATGTGAAAGTGCAATACAATCAGTTCTTTTGAAATGAAAAAATGCTATTTACAAGAAGAAGGTGATAGGTGTAGTTTTTCTAGACTTTAGACGTGCTTTTGAGAATATTAATAGAGATCTATTATTATTGAAATTAAAAAGATATGGGTTTAGTGAATAGTTATAAAATGGTTTAGTGAATATCTAAAAAACAGATTTCAAAAAACTAGATACGTTAATAATAACATACATCTTCAGCTAAAAAATACCTTTGGCGTTCCAGAAGGAACTGTATTAGGCCCTGATTTATTTGTACTATACATAAATGATATTGTTAATGTAATTAAAAAATGTAACATTCAATTATTTGCAGATGACACTTTAATATATTTTATAGGAGATGATGTTGAAAAAGTAATAAATATCATAAATGATGAATTAGTAAATGTATATAACTGGTTAGGTAAAAATAGTCTTTCTTTAAATGTAAATAAAACAAAATTCATGATAATAAAAAATAAGTTTAACGCAATTGATACATCTAGTCATGTGGGAATACAAATTAATAGTCAGAAAATAGAACAAGTTTATGAGTGGAAGTACTTAGGCGTAATAATAGATTGTCACTTAACATTGTCTAGTCATTCAAACTATGTTATCAGTAAAGTTGCAAAAAAGTAAATTTCATGGGTAGAATAAGCCAAAATCTTAGCAAGTGGTCTAAATTATTACTATATAAAACAATAATACTTCCCCATTTGAATTATTGTGCTAGTATACTTTACCTCCTAAATAATACTGAAATTAACAATCTTCAAAAAAACAAAATTGAGCATTAAGAATAATATTAAAATGTAGTAGGTATACTAGCATAAGAAGAATGTTGCAACTTACATCTTCGTTAAGTGTTAAGCAAAATATATTTTATAATACGATGACATTAATATTAAAAATAAAAAACCGAATATATCCAGAGCACATTTTAAATGAATTACTATTCGTAGAAGATGTTCATGATCATAATACTAAAAGTATAAATAATTTTTATGTTCATACAGTAACAACAAATATAGGACAAAATAATCTGTTTCATAAAGGTTTGGTTGAATATAATTCACTTCCAGCTAATGTAAAAAATTGTACATCTTTAACATTATTTAAGAAACAGTGTAAAAAATATGTAATAAATTACATTAATATTTAAGAAATTATAATGTATTATATGGAATTTATCTAGTTATATGCTATAAATAAAGTATATTATTATTATTAACAAATATTAAAACCTTCAATTTTTCAAAGCCAGAGAATTATTTACAAATTTGAAAAGAACTCGCATACGAGCTGATGTAATTCTTACGTCACTTTTCTCCATTAAATATTAAATGCGAGCTATTATAACCAAACGTTTATAAAACAAAGCTTAACATATGCGTCATGGCAATGTTGCCAGATCCAGGGCTTAGGAAGACTGTAGAACATAGCGGGTTTGATAGCGTCTTGTATAAAAATATACGATATACACTTGAGAAAGGCGCGACGCCCCCTATAGTTCATTGTGATGAACTACGATTGTATAAAACTTTTTACAGACCCTACTTTTCCAAACCCAAATTGTATATTTTTTTATTGCAGTTTTAAGTAAACATTATCCTGTAGACCTCGAAAATATAGGAGAACGTTGCCAGACCCAAGCCCGGGTCTGAGAGCGTCGAAAATGGTCCGACAAGTCGGTAGAATATAGCGAAACGGATGTGTATAAGCGGTTTGACAAATATATATATATATATATATATATATATATATATATATATATATATAATATTTTGAATGCAAATTCATATAGAAAAATTTATCGACTCTGCTGGGATTCGAACCCAGGACCCTCCACTGTCTAGGTGGTATCTCTACCAACTGAGCTACAGAGAACGACTACCAGCATAGCGAGAAATTTTCCATATGAATTAGATATCAAGCAAACATGCAAGTAACTAGATATTTTTTGAATACTATTAATGAAGATCAGCAAGTCGCATGACAACAACATCAATATTCAAAGTATCTAGATTATAATGAATCATTCCGAAAGGAAATTAATTTTTATAAATTTTTAGATAGAGTTAATTTTTATCAAGTTGGATAATGATTTTACATTAAATAATATTTTGAATGCAAATTCATATAGAAAAATTTATTCCTAGACAGTGGAGGGTCCTGGGTTCGAATCCCAGCAGAGTCGATAAATTTTTCTATATGAATTTGCATTCAAAATATTATTTAATGTAAAATCATTATCCCACTTGATAAAAATTAACTCTATCTAAAAATTTATATATATATATATATATATATATATATATATATATATATATATATATATATATATATATATATATATATATATATATATATATATATATATATATATATATATATATATATATATATATATATATATATATATATATATATATACACATTAGGCGGCATTACCAAGCCTAAAACAGAGTGTTCTCCTATCTATACGAAGCCGGGCACCAACTTACGCAGCCCGGTTGTGGGCTTCGTAAATTTTATGTGTATAATAGTGTTTTCTTGATTAAGCATCATCAGGAGATGCGGAATCTCGATTTTTGAAATGGCGGGTAAAGACCGTCATATATCTCAAAATACACACGTTTAGTTCAAGGGAAATAAATATAGGGGGCCAACGATCGGTGTTGTATATATACTGTAGACATCAAACTGACCTTACGCGCGATGCAAATTACACGCATTATACGAGTCCCAGTGATCTGGCAATGGGGCTTGAAAATCAAGTGTTTGGATTATTGATTTTTCTAGTTAACTTCACACATTTTTATACCATAAGAGTGGTTAACGTATGTAGGGGGACTGGTTCCCCCGCAAATTCGTTTTCTGCTTATTTGTACATTTGCACACATTTAATATTGATTTTTGTAACAAACTTGTATTTTCTTTAAAATTATTTCCTAAGTTTCCGTTTCTTCATGAAAATGTTTAATTTATTATTATATTAATTTGGTAGTTTGTATAGCTATTTATTATAAAAACAAAACCCACACTATAGTATTTGTAGTTGCAGATAGGGAATTTTTAAAATTTCTAATTATACATTTTATATTTTCGTTGATTTTTTGGTGATATTAGGTACATATTTTATTTCTTGAACAATATCTCTCATAAAATAGGGTGATGTAGGCTTTTTGTAAGAATTCTACAATAATTAGTTATAATTAGCTACGTAGATTTTTCGCTGTAATTAACTTTTTAAATAATAAAGTGAAGATTGAAATGTTTTTATTTGAAAAAAATACCTGATAATTTATGAAAATTGGTAAATGGGTAATTATGAAATAAAATTGAAGAAACTACACGCAATTTGTTTCAAAGATTGATTACAAAATAATGGGTCATGTGAATAAAATGTAAGGTGTTTTTACTATTAATAAAAGATAACAGTTATGATTTTTAATTATTAAGAATAAAATAGATGTATGTATAGTAAAATAAAAGCTTTTGCCACATCTTATTCGCATTAATTACATTTTAGATTTCAGATCATGTTCTACATGCGTGATTAAATGAATATTAAGTTACCTAGGAAATCGCCTTTTGCGCACCGATTTTGATGATTTTTTTAAATTGTAGGTAATCGACTATATTTCAAAGTCTAAATGTTAGATTTGTCCGCTAATGCCCTGTTTAATTGTTGTTAACAAATTTTTATTTTTTCCATAAGGGGCTAATTAATAATTAAATATTTTTTATTATAATTGAATAAAGTTGGCTACTTATAGGTTTTTAGGGTCGTAGATTACGAATCCGTGGTCCAAATTGGTCCAAAGTGCAAAATGGTGGCTATAAACTGGCCGCCGGTGTCAAAGCTTAATATTTGAAATTTCGTATGAAAAATCGTACCAGTGGGTTTTTAAAGTAGCAAATTCTGCTGTTAAGCTAAAAACTGACCCAGATGCAAAATGCTTGTCACAAAATGGCCACCGAAACTAAATATGAATAAAATTCAAAATGTTTAATCTCTACTACAAGTTTGTTTAAGATGGATTAATATAGTAGTTACAATTTTAAGATTGTTGCAATTATTATTTAGTTAAAAGACAAATTGATGGAATGGAATTTAACCAGATTCCGTTTAAGTCTGAAACTTTAGTTATCGTCAGATTTAAATAAAGAATATTGTATTATTATTTACTTGTGTTTCTTGTGTAAAGCACTGTTAGTTTTTTCATCTACTTCTGGCAACGTAAAAAAAGAATGTGCTCTTTAATTTTTGAAAACTGATTAGTAAGCTTTTTTTTGGAAGACTAAATTCTTTTTTACGTGCTCTTACTAGTTGCGACACTTGATCAGCGTTTTTCGGCAAAGGGAAAAATAAATTTTTCTCTTTGCCCCTAAAAAAAAACCTTTTGAATGCAAAACTGTTTCTTCTTATTATTATTTTGAAAAGCATTCTTCATCAGAGAAATTTTCATCTAAATCTTCTTTTTCATTAATGTTTCCTACGTTTGGATATTTCCAAAGATTTGAAGATTTCAGTTTTGTTTTCGACTATGCTTCAAAATTGGCTATAAGTGGATTCGAAAATGCCAAAACATAAGTTGAGAATTTTCTCATTAGTTTCTTATCTGGAAGATTTGCATGGATGACCTGTTCTAAATTAACTAATCAGCTTTATTTATTTCTTCTAAATAGCTTGAAATCTTTTTTCTCGCTTCTTCGCTAACTGTTCATCTGTATCTTTTTTATGGACCAGCATTTTATGCCTCGAAGGTTAGTTGGAGTACCATAAACATTTTCTGCAGTTTCCTTGGTTGAATGGTCTTGAGCTTTTCAACATTTATTTCATATCAACATGCAACTGTTTGCATAATATCAAATCTATTAATAAATTATCTCTGTCTTAATTTCTGCAATTTCTTTTTATTTTGAAATCGAAGGATGTTTAGGGGTGCCTCAAAGCCCTTAAAGTTTCCCATGTATTTTATATGAGAAAAAAAACACGTTTTCGTAGATTTGGCATAGAATCCTAGAAAATCAATATTTTTCAACCGGACTACTGTGTTTCTCTTCAGAAATGTTTAGAGAATGACATCCAATAATTTATTTGTTAAATTTTTTATATTAACTATTTTTTACAGACCCGCAAAAAACCCCATAAATGAAAGAAACAGAAAAATCGTTAAAAAATATTTATTACTATTTTTTAATATAAAATATTTTGATAAATAAATTATTGGATGTCATTTTCTGAACATTTCTGAAGAGAAACAGAGTAGTCCCATTGAAAAATATTGATTTTCTAAAATTCTATACCAATCCTATGAAAGAGTTTTTTTTCCCATATAAAATACATTGGAACCTTTAAGGGCTTTGAGGCACCCCTAAACATCGTCCGATTTCAAAATAAAAAATAGGGGTACTTTTTTTTTCGATATACAATAATCCTAGGGGGTGAGAACATAAGATTTCCGACTTTGCTTTTTTTGTTGGACCACCCTATTGTACAATCCACGAGCTTGGTTCTTCTGCCTTCTTTACAACTGTTGCAGGAGTCCATTCCTTGTGTCTCTTTCTAATTAATACTTTTTCATCATTTTAAAATTCTGGTAAATTTGCTTTTGCTCTATCTGCACATTTCTTCTCTTTTAGTTTAATATTTTTCAACTTTTCAGAAACATTTTTAACTGTTTCAGGTAATAATAACTTTGTATTAATGGGAATGAACGTTTTAGTTCTTCGACCCATTAATCTTTGCATTGGAGAACCTAGGGTATCTCTTGGTGTGTTTCTGTGATGTAAAAGGGCTAACTGGATATCTGAACCTTCTTATATACATTTATCTAGTATCGATCTTGCTTCTTGTACATATCGCTCTGCTAAACCATTCGGTCTGGGAAACTGTGGACTGGAAACTCTATGTTCAAACCTCCATCTTCTAGCAAATTCTTTAAATTCTTCAGATACATATTGTTTTCCTCCATCTGTAGGAAGAATATCAGGTATTCCAAATGTAGCAAACCAACATCTAAATGCTCGAGTTATTGACCTGCTGGTTAAGCTTGATAATTGCACGAAGTCAAAATAACCTGAATAGCTATCTGCCATTAGCAAGTATTCCTTGTCCTTCAAATGATAAATATCAGAAGCGAATATTTGCCATGGCCGTTCTGGATACTCTTGAAGTAAAATTTTTTCTTTAGAATTCTCTTTTTGTTCCTTTGTACCAATCTTGCAGTTTTGCACCAATTTAATAATGTCTACAGACATTCTTGGCCAAAATACGCAAAATCTCTGGCCAATCAGAGAGTACCAGTGATAACCTTTGTGACTAAAGTGACAACATTTGAGAACAACTTCTTGTAGTCTCGGAGGTATCATTATTTTATCATTTTTGAATATGATATCTTCATAAGTTGCTAGTTCGTGCCTGTAAGACCAGTATTTTCTTAGAGAAGCCGGAACTTCGCTTATTCTGTCGGGCCATCCTACAAGTATTTGCTGTTTTAATTCCACCAATTCTATATCTGTATTTGTCTCTTGTTTTAACTGCTGCAATCTCGTTTTACTCATTGGTATTATTACACATGTCTCAAATGAGTTTTCATCCTCGTCATCATGAACATTTTTTGCGCAGTCTCTGCTCAGTATATCAGCTATGTACAACATCGTTCCTTTTTTGTACACAATTGTGGGATATGGCAGTATTTCAAATAGGATTCTCTGTAGTCTGGGAGGCGCTTCAGTCAATGGCTTCCTGAATATGGTTTCTAACGGCTTATGATCTGATTCTACTATCAGATTTTTGTTTCCCCATATATAAACAGGAAACTTCTTGCAAGCCAGTAATATGGCCAATGCTTCTTTTTCAATTTGACTATAATTGATCTGCGTTTTAGTTAAAGATTTGGAGTAATAAGCTATTGGGTGACCATTCTGAATTAATGCCCCACCATATGCAGTACTAGTAGCATCTACAGATAATAAAATAGGTAAATTTGGGTTAAAATTACCAAGTACTGGAGGGTTTTTTAATATTTCTTTTAATTTACAGAATGCTTCTTTTTGTTCATTCTCCCATCTCCATTCATCATCTTTTTCTAACGGCACTCTAAGTGGAGCTAATAATTCTGATAAGTTCTTAAAAGAACTTAGATAAATAAGTAATTAATCCAAGAAAGCGTTGAAGTTCCTTGACGTAACTATCTGAGCACGATAGTTCGGAAACATATGTCTAGCTAGTTTACCCGTAACGGAACCAGACTTAATGCGCAATCACAAATCACAGAGACATGAGGGCACTAGACCAGTCCAATTCTGAACGAGTCACAGATGCCTCGCCTGACATTTTTTCTATCGTTAGGTGAAGTTGGGGCACGCTACTTATTATGCAATAGTAGTCAAACACGATGCAAAGCTAAAAACTAATAGCAAAATTTACGCACCAAGCGCCAAAGCAAAAAAGCTGTAGAATTAAGAAACGCCAAAATTGTCAACCCTGTTTATGTAGTGTATGCATGCTATTCTTCTATTGGCGTTTTGCATTCGTAAGGTAAAAAGCAATTCCTGAGAAACCCGGTTTGAGTTAAATTTATGAGGCAGGTATGGGTTGGCTGCATGGCGTACGAATGAAATTCGAAACAACATTTGACCTGATTGGAAACAGCCAACATCAGATTCGTAATCTTCATACCAAAAAGTTCTAGAAAAGCTATATGAAAATCTGAAAATTTCTTCTGTGCGTACCGTGTTATTTTTTATCATTTGTTTTATATTTTGCCAGTGTAAAATATGTATTACATCAGGATCCTTATGTTGTTCAAAAAAATTTAATGACACGCCTATGGCTTTAGCAGTTTGTCCATAAAGTACTTTCTTCATGTTTAAATCATCATCACCATCACTTAGAACTTCTTGATCTACTTGAGAGGTGTCGCGTGGAATTTCCCCTTCCTCCATTATTGCATCTCCTGTCAGTACTTGGTAACCTTGTTTTTTACGATCACAATGTTTTTAAGCTTCAATGTCGGACTCTTCTATCTCTTTCATATCCTCGCTCTGATTTGCCAAACTACCAATACCTTTAGAACAAATCACGTCTTCAGTAACATCTTCGCCTTTAACTTCTTTTCCATTATTCATAATTGTAAAAAACGTTTTCTCGATTGTCAGTTGTTTAACATTGATCCATGCAATAGCAAAAGCAAAAATTGCATCTTTGATATTAGAGAACTTTCAAAATAGCATCATATCAAATGTTTCCAAGAAATTAATCGAAACGGTACGTCTGTAAAATCTCTTAGGTGTTTCTTATATATTCTTGGTCCGTTGGTTGAGTGATAGCAGTTACATTAGGTGAAAGAAATAGAACAAAGTTGTTCTCATCTGCAGATCTTAACACTGTCTCATTTGAATGCGAAGGCTGGCTGTTTTACACGAGAGAATTCCTTAAAAAATCTGTCCGAACTGTAGGACTAATGCTTACTAAATAGTAGTAGTTTAGAAATAACAATGGAATAATGTTAGTAACCTGCATGTAAACAAGTTGGAAAATAAATAATATCGGCCAGTAACCGTAATTTATTTCTGCAATCTACTACAGAATTAATTTTCTTGTTGGAAAATGTTCGTAGGTGTCCCCTGAATGTAACGTCTAGTTGGCGGGACGGGAGAGATGAACGTTAGCAGCCATCTTGGAAAACACGTTTTATCAAATATCTCGTGACTGTGCATCGTGCCACAAAAATAGTAAAAAAATCGTTTTCGTAGATAATAACATTTTCTACAACTTTTATTTGAAACTTTTTTCTGTCTAGTGCATAAGTTTATATTTATAGCGCGCCAAACTTTTTTCAATATGGTTATTGCTAAATATATAGTTAACGGTTGATGATAAATTTGTAGAACACAAAATTTCCGATAAAATTTATTTGAAGTTTTTTTCTATAAAATTGATACTTTAAGACTTATAACGCTGTAAATGCCGAGTTTACGCACAATAGCCACGAAATTATACACTATATATTAAATCATGCGCCTCTCAATGCGTCCATTAACTCTCTTCGCTAAAAATGCTTCTCAAATTTGGCGAGTAACACCAAACTAAACCTCTCACTTCTACCTCCAACCCAAGATACGGCACGTTACCATTCTTTTAGAACCTACCACCAGGTTCAAACTTGGCTTGGATTTTACCATGATCCTGAAGAATGGGATTGGAAGCGGACTACAAATGGACTTCAACCAATTCGAATTACTATGGCTCCAGCACCCTCAAGTTTGCTGAAAATAATATCTTGCAAATGCACAACAAATTGCGGGGCTGCCTGTGTATGCCGAAAAGCTGGCTTAAAATGTTCCATTATTTGTTCGAATTGTGGTGGATGCACATGCGACAATGTGCCAGATACATTGGAAACCATCGAAGACGAAGTCGATGAAAATGAAATTTTCGATTCACCTCCTACGGATATATCGGTGGCAGAAAACAAGGATGTGGAAGACGATGAGTGACTTCCTTCATCATCGAAACAGATGAGACTTATGACGTAAAATAACTTGCCACTTTTTGTATAAATAAATGTTTTAATCCGTTTTTTATTTCAAAAAATTAATTTGCATTCTTTGAACTCTGTTATCCTTTTCTCCACCTTTCCCTTCTCATGATTATTATTATCATCATGATTATTATTATTTTTTATGATGTTCGTGATGTACAAACTATTATATCTTGCTACATTGACAGTTTTTTATGATAATACGTTCTACCCATGCAATTTAAGAAAGATGTATAAATTATGAGTACTTCTTGGCACTATTTATAAGATTAATACATTACATTCACTACACACTACACAGTACTGTCATTTTTCTGAACACTTTTCGCCGTTTTATGTGTTATGAAATGTTTACCGTGTACTATGACCAACATTACCACTGATAATTCACGCGGTGCAATAGTTTACCAAGCTATAGCTCTTAAAGTATCAATTTTATAGAAAAAAAAATAAATTCTATAAGAAATTTTGTGTTCTACAAATTTGGTTATTACCATTTTTAATGTATCATCAACCGTTAACTATATATTTAGCAATAACCATGTTGGAGAAAGTTTGGCGCGCTTTAAATATAAAGCTATGCACTATACAGAAAAAAGTTTGTAATAAAAGTTGTAGAAAATGTTATTGTCTACGAAAACATTTCATTGCATTATGAACCTACTTTTTTGCTCTTGCTCTTGGACTAATAATTTAAAAGTCATATCATAATTCTTTATGAAGTATTAAATAGCAACTTAGAGGTACACTGCCGCCCATTTGAAAGTACACGATAGACCCGATTTACCTCGGTTATGTTTTCTATAACTTACTCTAAGCTGATAAATTATTTTAAACAAGTATTTGAAAATAATAATAATAAACCTTTCATTCCGCTGCAGCTGTTATAAACACAGCCCATGGAATCCTGACTTACACGATGTCATTTTGGAATATTACATATAAAGAGTCGTGCACTTTCAAATGGGCGGCACTGTACATGGTTAGTGAATAACATAACACGAACTGGGCACCTATCTGTCAGTCTTCCCTTAGTTCCTCTGTCAGTTTGTGGATTTGTTTAGGTCGTTCTTTTTGGGGAAACGGATTTACAAAATGAAACCTTTACTGATTGAAAGCTCATATCATAATAAATTAATCTAAATCCGAAAGTCATCAAAACTTGGAACGGACAAAAAGGCAATACTGTCAAAAATTTAGACTATTCCACCGTCTCATATAACGGGATTTTGCTTCAAAAGCTGACAAAATGTCGAAAGAATTAAACGGCTAAACTAGCGGTCTCTAATAGGTATCTCAGACATGTATTCACATGTTTTCAGCTCAGTAAGGTTTGCAAAACACCCAGTTCATTCATTTTTTCTTAAAATGTTTGCCAGTGAATCACAGTTACTTGTTTATTGTTTGATACACAGATTCACGATTTTTTCCCACATGGTTTACAGTTTTAAAAACAAAGAAAATATGAAGCAATGTGCTTTTTCAAAGCGCTTGCGACTTCTGCAGAAATTACAGAAATTAAGTCAGAGATAATTTATTAATAGATTTGATATTATGCAAACAGTTGTATGTGGATATGAAATAAATGTTGAAAAGTTCAAGACCATTCAACCATAAAAGCTGCAGAAAATGTTTTAGTAAAATGTACCTACGGTACTCTAACTAACCTTCGAGGCATGCTCGTCCATCAAAAAGATACAGATGAACGGCTAGCGAAGAAGCGAGAAAAAAGATTTCAAGCTATTTAGAAGAAATAAATAAAGTTGATTAGTTAATTTAGAAGAGGTCATCCATGCAAATCTTCCAGAGAAGAAACTAATGAGAAAATTCTCAACTTATTTTTGGCATCTTCGAATCCACTTATAGCCAATTTTTAAGCATAGTCGAAAACAAAACTCAAATCTTCAAATCTTTTAAAGTTTTGGAAATGTCCAAACGTAGGAAACATTAATGAAAAAGAAGTTTAGATGAAAACTTCTCTGATGAAGAATGCTTTTCAAAATAACAAGAAGAAGAAACAGAACGCAATGACTCTGAAGATGATATTATACAATATGGGATTTGTCAAATAAAATAAAATTAAATCAATTTCTTTTAGTTGTATTTTCATGCAATTTCTAATAAAAAAGTTCCATTTTATTTATTTTCTATATATCTTATCTTGTCTTCAGTAACCCTAACTATTTCTAAAAATTATAAAAACACCTATAAAATTTTGCATTCAAAAGTTTTGAAAAATTTATTTACCACTTTGCCGAAAAACGCTGTTGAAGTGTCGCAACCAGTAAGAGCATGTAAAAAAGAATTTATTCTTCCCAAAAAAAAGCTTACTAATCAGTTTTCAAAATGTAAAGAGCACATTCTTTTTCTACGTTGCCAGAAGTAGCTGAAAAACTAACAATGCTTTACATGAAACACAAGTAAATAATAATGAATACAATATCCTTTATTTAAATCTGACGATAAATAAAGTTTCAGACTTAAACGGAATCTGGTTAAATTATGGAGTATTAATTTCTTTTAACACTATTCATACGGAATAACTCCATTCTATCAATTTGAATTTTAAATAAATAATAATTGCAACAATCTTAAAATTGTGTTAACTACTATATTAATCCATCTTAAACAAACATACAGTAGAGATTAAACATTTTGAATTTATTAAAGTTTTGACACCGGCGGCCATTTTGAATTTTAGACCAATTTGGACCCCGGATTCGTAATCTACGACCCTAAAAACTTATAAGTACCCAACTTTATTCAATTATAATAAAAATTTGATGAAATGATTTAATTATTAATTAACCCCCTATGGAAAAAATAATAATTTGTTAATAACAATTAAACAGGGCATTAGCGGACAAATCGAACATTTAGACTTTGAAATATATTCGATTACCTACTATTTTAAAAAAATCATCAAAATCGGTGCCCAAAAGGCGAATTCCGAGGTATTTTTTTTCTAGGAAACCGTCTAATATTGATTTATCTTTTTTTAGAAATAATATTTTTATTTATATTAATTTAATTGAAAACTGTAATTTTGTTCTTGCCATTTTCTTTCAAACTAAAATATTTAATTGGTAAAGTCTGTTAATTTGTAAAGTCAAAGGTTTGAAAATTACTGTTTAATTGTTATTAACAAATTATTACTTTTTCCATAAGGGGCTAATTAATAATTAAATAATTTCATCAAATTTTTATTAAAATTTTGAATCTACGACCCTAAAAACCTATAAGTACCCAACTTTATGCAATTATAATACAAATTTGATGAAATTATTTAAATGTTAGTCCCTTATGAAAAAAGTAATAATTTGTTATTAACAATTAAACAGGGCATTACAGGACAAATCTAACATTTAGACTTTGAAATATAGTCGATTACCTACAATTTAAAAAAAAATCATCAAAATCGGTGGCCAAAAGGCGAATTCCGAGGTAACTTAATATTCAGTTAATTATGCATGTAGAACATGATCTGAAATCTAAAATTCCATCTTCTTTTCATAAAGTTCGTTGTATATAATTGTCTGTGTTACTATGCCGCGAGAAAGCTAAAATAAAATCGATAATAACCAGATGTACGACGTTGACTCAGGCTGTTGGCGAGAACAAAAGTTCCGCTAGGATACTCCCAACTCGGCATTACCATCACATAAGAACGAAAGCATTCGGGAAGTCTCGGTGACTAACCGTGGTTTGTCCGACATTCACAGCCGGCGAGACAAATTACACGATCAATAATCTTACGTTTTGCTGGTAACAGTAGCGGCAACCCTGCGTGGCTTGGTATAATGCGTGAAATATCTATTTTTATACAAACAGGACTGCTACAGTACCAATAATATATGCGGTCTCGTAAAAGCTGTACAGTATATATTCATTTGTATGTAAAAATAACTTACCCCTCGCAGGTTGCGCTTAATAATATGAAATTATCGGTTCGATTGAGGTAGAATATACAGCTGAAACTCTACAGGAAAGCCCGGGCTTCTGAGTGCCTGCGTAACATAGCGGGTTTGGTATGGATAGTTGGGCGTGTATATATATATATATATATATATATATATATATATATATATATATATATATATATATATATATATATATATATATATATATATATATATATATATATATATATATATATATAGCATTCAGGATTTATTTATTTATTTTTGAAGCCACTTTGAATGCTTAATCGAATGAGCACAACTCTAATTGCAGCCAGAGCCTGAAGCCTCTTGAAGTGGATGAACCCCCATCACCAAGAATTTACCGCCCTGTTGATAACCTCATGCTAAACTATTCGAGCTAGCCTTTATAAACCTTTTTTAATTTGGGCGTAATAGAATGAGGAGTGAATTTTTGCTTCTTTACCCCCTCACCGGCCTCTTCCTCATCACCGTCTTCGATGACGTCATCTTGTACAAGTTTCTGTCCTCGATAAACCAAATAACACGTGCACATGTTTAACATTGCTACTTTTTCATTAGTTAAATAATCACTTAATCTTTTCGGTAAAAATAACACAAAATCTTCCAGTTCTACCAGCAACGAGCGACTATGCGTTTTCGTATTAATGGCTCGAACGTCTGACATCAGATATTCCCGATCTACAGGTAGATCTTTCAATTTCTTTGCCGGTTTCTGAACTGCCGATCCAATATTATTTAAAGAGGAAAAAAATCTTGCTACGCCACCCATCGCTGCTGCTGCTGCTTCCGTTGATGATGATGCAATCTCTGTCAAACTGTCAAACAAAAAAAAAAAAACAAATTGGTGCCAAATTGTGCCTTTGGAATCATTATGTATGTAAATTGAAGTTGGCAACATTTATTTGTAGTGATGTAACTAACCAATCTTGGTCTGTCCGTCAGTACCACTTGAGTCGGCTTGGAGGACACACATCTTGTATAGTGTATGCATTGTGTATGTAATGCTCCCTGCTCACTCAATATTAATAAAGTTAATTAATGACAATAATTGAGTATCTTTTATTTAAAAACATATAAGAACATAACAGGAATAATATAAAAATGGTTTCTATCATATGTATCAACTTATAAGTATTTTTGTCATATTTTATTAAAGACATTTTTTATTAAAAATATATTTAAAGCAGGCGCGTTGTTATTTTTCGACCTATCATCATCACATTCAACAGAAAAGTTGCAATGAGTTATAATTTTGATTTTCTGGAATGACAAAATAATCAAACAATTCATCGCTCTTTGTATTAGTAAGTACGTATGTAATCCATTTTGTGACACGATCGCAGCATTAATATAGAAAATAATAGAATATTTGTTAAGTTGGAAGAGTAAGAGAGAGTACCCAGTAAACACACAGACGTTAGAAAAATGTTTTTATAACGTATGTTCGTTGAAATAACGTTATACGTTGAATATTAAACGTTGGTATTTGGTTGATTTTAAACGCCTTAGAAAAGACGTTTTTTAAATGTTTGTAATCACCTATTATCAACAAAATAGTGAGTTGGCTACGTTTATATAACGTTTTAATTTAATGGTCATAAATTACATAAATTTTTGACGGCTAAGTCACGTAATATTTAATACCGACTCTTGATTTTATTAAAAAAACCTCGTTAATTGGATTATTCTTTTTTAAAATGATTAAAAATAACGCAAATAGAAAAAATAGTATAAAGTATTCGTTTCATAAGATTTTTAGTGTGTCTTGTGAAACTAATACTTTAATATACTATTGTTTATTATCACGTTTTCTATACCGAAAATTGTTTTTTTCAACGTGTGTGTGTGTGTGTGTTTACTGGGTAACCACGCGACACGATGTGTCAAAGAGAAAAAAATTTCCACGAAAGTAGCAATTACTACGCCGTCATGTATCGGCTCCCCAAAAATTGTTCCCCATCTTAGTTCCAGGTACGTAACGAAACTGTAGCAATTACGTGCCTGTGACTAGTGGCAAAAATTTAATAGCCCCACTGGTAGTTGGTGGTACGTAGCGATGACTAAAAATGCTGCCTAGGGTAATATTTTACTGTTGTATGTAGAAATAGATTTACTATTTGCTCGTTTTTAAAATATTTAATTTGGTTCAGTACTTTACGAGCAATAAACTTTCAAAGTCAGAGGACTCTAGAAAAAAACAATAGATAGTAGTTATTCACTAAGCATTTTTATTAGAATATCTCCAAGAAGTACTGAACTGTGGTACATCTTTTTCTTTACTTAATACACATAAATCGTCCTTAAACTTAATTATTCGATTCGACGAAAAAGACAAGAATATAATAAAACGGTTTCTCAAAGGCTCATATAATTTAAATCCCGCTGTTCCGAAATACGCCGCCACTTGGGATCCTAGTTTAGTTTAGGGTATTTAGCAACGTTTTTCCGTTAGAAATACTATCGTTAGATAAGCTTACATATAAATTGTTCGCGCTACTGGTATTAACATTTGCACACAGCGTGCAAACCCTATCAAAAATTAATATTCACAATATCAAGAAAAAAAGACAATGGGTTAGAAATAAGAATAACTGATCAAATAAAGATATCAGGTTACAAAAAACTACAGACCCTACTAGCTTTTCCGTTTTTTTTTTTTTTGTAAAAAACACATTGTGTTGGATCAACAATTAAATCCTATATTAATAAAACTGCTGCATACCGACGAAATGATGAGTCTTAACTAATTTTAACCTGGAGAAAACCGTCAAAGCCAATCAAATAAATTACCGAAAAAAAATATAAATAAATAAAACTAAAAATTTTATCTAATAATAATACTTATAACGATAACTTTGTTGGAAACTTGTTCTACGTATATTTTGTAAGGATTATTTGAATTTGTTCCAAATAAATATTTGTTCCAAATTAATCTTTTCCTTCTGTGTATCTGCTTTCCTTTGTGTATTGAGTACTAAATTAATTAGATTATAGGATATCTTTAAACATCTACATGTAATAATCATATACAGAGACAACAGCGAAGAATAATTAAAGGATTGATCGACTTACCTAAGGGATGATCCATCCAAATTATTCGAGCTGCTGTCCAGTGGCGTAGCTACGCAAGATAGCGTGCCCCTGTGAGACTTACGTTTGCGCCCCTCATATACAGGATGGGTGATTTTTCATTGTCAAGGTTATATCTGCTGAAATATGAAAAGTAGAGTAAAAAGTTAATGAGATACTTATTTAGCATAACCTGATCTATAAAATAGCACAAAAAAGTTTTTTCATGACCAATTTATTTTCCGGAAAATATCCTACTTTAATTTTTTAAATCAAACGTCCTGTAAATTTTTACGGAATAAATTTCAAAATAAATTTCTCTTTACAGTGATATATCACAAGTGGCTTTTTGCGTTCAAATTACATCTTACAGTTCAAAAAATAAAATAATCAGATCAGATCAAGAATAGACAAGTCAGGTGACCTAGGCGGTCACAAAACGGGTCCTCTGTTACCGATCCGTTTTTGACTCGGCTACATTATGACGTGTTGAAACCACAAGTAATGTTCGCCATGTAAGATTGATGTTTTGCAAAAATAATAAATTCTGTCCTAGGTAACAGTTCTATTGTGAAAATGAGGTCTAAAGTTTTCGTTGCTAAGTATCCCCTACCCATACATTCATTGAAAAATGTATTTGCGCACGAGTTTCAACCATTTTGCAACGGTTTTTATTACCCAATAATGCGAATTAAGCTTGTTAAAAAATGCCATTTCTCTGAAAATTGGATTCGTTGCCGTTTCTCCTTATATTTTGGACAATATGACGTTTTGAAAATACATCAGTGGATAGTGTGATTTAAAAGCAAAAAGCCACTTGTAATCATTGTAAAGAGAAAATTTTTTTCGCCTACCTGATTAGAAAGTGCTTTCTAAATGTCCTGTTTTGAGGGCATTCAAGGCTTCTTTTCTGCCCTCTTGTGTCAAATTTGTTTCTGTCCTCTTATGTCAAATACATAACCTCTATACTACTTCTAGATGAAAACATAATTTATTTATCTCCGGAGGTAGTGTAAAAATTGTAAATGTTTTTTAAATTGTCATACTTTGACAACTCCTATTCATTATCCTAAAAAGTTTTTAATCAAAAAATGAAATCATTAGTATTAAAAAAATATTAAAAACATAACTTATTCGTAAAACTTTTAACAACGGACTATGACGGAAAATGTAATCTCAAACATATTTTTATGCACAGATACATTATAATTAAACTATTAATGCTAGACTCATCTAAACATAACCGCCTCTTTATGGCCCAAGGGCCTCTTTATGGTTTGACGGGCAATAACGAAACGTCAATTAAGTGTCAAAGCTGTTTTTTTGTAGAACTTGATTGGTTCTTAATATAATTTGTAAACTTATCTTCAACGAAAATAAGCTGAAATTAAATATTTTGGCACAGATAAACGTAACAGATGCGCAACCAAATGTAGCTAAATAAGCTTGCTTTTTTAAATGCAGTATTTCTCGACAGAGTGCGCTACATTATAGAATTCAAACGAAATTTAAAAAAGGAAATAAGTTTTGCACGATTGAATATTTTAATTCTATCGTAATAACCACGCGGTGACGTATAGGGAGGAACAAAGTTTGAGACAATTTCTTTAAATATGCAATTTAGAATTAGTCCAGGCGACAGGAAAATTGGTATATGGGAAAAGTCACAAGACTTGATAAAAGCAATTTGTTTTGTTTAGTATGTAGGGGGGTGTGTGGTAAGTCTACCTTCAAGTTTTCGTATTAATCGGAGGCTGCGAAGTGTCTGCCATCCTGGAAAAAGAGGTTAAGGTGTTTTTTCAATTTATCTCGTTAACCGTATGTCTGAGGAAAGAAGTAATTCATAACGTTGTTGTCGGAAATTCGATTCTCTACTTCCTCAATTCACTTCTTTGAGAATTGTATGTAATAAAAAAGTTATAAACAAATAACAGTAAAAATGTAGGGGTTGCAAATATTTGAGGTGAAATAACCATTTCATTTTTGGTCGTACGAGCAAAATTGTAGGCACCTACCTTTCTTGTAGGCAATCTAAAAACGAACAATTTAGTGCACTCACTTTTTTGGTTCCGTTCTTTGGTATAGTGGAAGGCAGCGGCCGAATGGAGGTAAGTCGAAAACGAGGCAGGTAAGTCGAATAACGTTTTTCCTACTGGTAAGTTATTTATCTCCTTAACCGTACGTCTGAGTAAGAAAGTTGTTAGCACAACTTTTGTTGGCAATACGATTCTCTACAACTTTTGTACTACACTTTTTTGTGCCATGTAAGTAGTTACAAAGTTATCAAAAATAAACTGCTAAGATATAGGGGGGTGGTCGTTTGTATTGAACGTATGCGATGAAATAAGTATTTTATTTTTTGTCGCACGGAAAAAATTATTCTTACCTTTCTTGTACACAATGTAAAGACGGGAATTTTGTTATACTTACTTCTTTATCACGTTCTTTGGTATAGTGGAAGGCAGGAGTTGAAAGTTTACCCATGGCATATAATACCGAATTTGTTGAACATATGTATTCTATACGCAATTTACTTTTTTACTCTGCAATTTCGTCGCATGTTTCTTGATATAGTCTGAAAGATCCAAGAACTAGCTTTAATCTGACACCTGGATGAGCCAGATAACACAAAAAATAAGAGATATGATGTCTAACAAATTTAATTAGATGATACCAGAATTTGCAAAAAATCGAAATTTCCAAACTCTTTTACTTTGGTACTTTTAAACAAAAAAAGTTCCTTAAGTCCAACTTTGATCTATCCTGTGAAAGACAATGTTTTCTAGCCTATGCCTAAATTGTTGGGCAGTAGGGTACATATTGGAACCGCCAGCACCACGAATTGTACTAAATAAGTTTTCCAAACAATCTTGCGTTAACTTAACACTTAACAAAACGAAACTAAACAAACCGAAACTAAACTCTTCAAACTAAAACAAATTAAGAAGAAATACGTATTTATTAATCCACTCCGCACAAATACTACAAATGCAGAAAATAAATCAAATCGAGTCAAACACACCAAGAAGAGCTCGCTGTGAGACAAATAATATTGTTAAAATTTCATCCCTTTTATGTGTTTATATAGTGGAGAATTTTATCACGTGTCAGACACCATGTGTGTCATACTGCTGCCGCGTCGGTTGTAAAATTGCACATGCTATAATAACGTCGCAGTCGACCAAACAATTAATGAATATTACTTCCTTATTTGTATGGACAAATGTAGTTGCCCAGAGCTCAGTCACGCCACCTAGTTCAGTTGCACGAACTAACCAAAAAAGTAAGCGTATTTATTTTCAAGAGGCTGCGTATGTATCTGTTTATTATCTGTGATTTTGGAATAGTAACTATAGTAACGTACTTCGTATAAGCACATAAGTATACGCACAGCGGCTTGATGTACCTACGTACTCATTTAATTATATTTTTATACCATAATGGATTTAAGATAAAAAACTTAGTCTGTGCATAAAATAGTGTATATATAGCGGGCATAAGTTACTTTTATGGCCATACAGCCTTTTACTAACGCCTCGGGCTAGAAATAACGCTTCTGGCCATAAGAGCTTCTTTATGCCCTTAGTACATAAATAACTATTACTTAACCTCTAAAAATGTAAAAAACATACGTCAAATTTTCTAGGCTTCTTAGATCATAAGTTGAATTTTCATGTCTTCGTCGTTAAATTCGTTGTTTGTTTTTTTATTTTCATACTGCCATTATATTTTGTTTATAAACTTTGTTTATAATTAAAAATATGGCTATACTTACTTAATTAATAAAGTGAAAATTATGATTTAAATAAATTGTACTACAATGATAGACACCAGTAACGATATTTAAAGCGATGAGTTCAGCTGTACACCACCTGAGCTTCAAGAACAACACTCATTCCCCTTTAACATGTGCCTATTTAATTTAGTAATAAGTTACGTTACTGTTTAACTTTTGGAATTATTTTTTGAACTTTCAAACAGGTAGGCGAAAAACTTTTGTATGTTACTCAGACAGAAAAGCATTTGCAGCCCTTAGTTGCCTGCTCTGGACTGTAAATGCTAACTTTCTGCTCGTGAGATACAAAATACTATAAAACTTAATTGCACAAAGATGTACAGGACGTTCAATTAAACACATTAAAGTTCAATATTTTTCCGGAAAACAAGAAAAAAATTCTTTTGAGCTATTTTATAGATCAGATTATGCTAAACATTTCCTTCATTTAACTCTTTCCTCTACCTTTAATATTTCAGTAAATATAACCTGGACAATGAAAAGTCAGTCACCCTGTATACAATATGTAGGTAACTTTTATTAAAATAAAATATTGGATAATTAATAATAATTCTTTACCGTAGAATAGTCCATAGAAAGTTTTTTACCTCCAATGCTTGTTATAAGATTTCTATTCCCAACGAACTAAAGTTTCACGAAAGCAGACGGCACCTTTCGGAGAGTTGCGACCCCCCCGCGAATTATATAATTAAATAATGTGGAGGCCAGAATTTAATAGAAGTATTTATTGATAAATACACAAATAAGTCCAAGTCGACAAATTTGACTCTACGTTTGTGCAAACACTACACTTATCGCTGGCTCGGTGGTCTTGAACGTTGCTGCTCGATGTCGGACTATTTCTAACAAGGTTACCGCTGGAACCTGCCTTTATAGCTGCTGTTTCTTGAGTGTGGGTTTGTTTGTTGCTCCTGCCCTTGCTTCGACTTTCATACGATTTCCAGGAACGTCCGTGGGCGTAAGTAGAAATGCATAGCGTATGTGACTTGATAAACGTGGCTATATTTAGATTGTGCTCAGGGTCGGAAGACCTTGGCTCTTCAGAACGGACTTAATAGTTACATTAAATGAAATATTCTTCACAGCAAATTGTAGTATATTCCACTGCATTAAATATTTATAGGTAGTTTAAGTAAAAAGTGACTTAATGTAATAGAAATTAGAGCTATATGTAACTACCCCTTCCTTAGGTGTAAGCCATGGGAATACAATTACCAGGGCGAACACCTTCACATATTAAGTTTAATTTATTTATAGTACATGATATAAATTATTAAGAGTATTTTAACATTTTCTTTTAAATTTCTGACTATCGGGAGGAGTTTTAAATTTTCTTAAATAAAGTTCCTTAAGTTCTTAAATAATTTCCTCATAATGATAACAATGAATGGATATACATCAAAACCTACAATGTATAAATGCAACTGTTTACATAGTATAGTTTAATTTAATATTTTCGAAATTTTGTGTAAGTCTAAGTGGCTGAATTGTTGTACAATGAACTTCAACCGTTGTTTATTTTGAACCTTATTAACAAATAAGTACCAGTTAAAGTTTCTACAATACATGATATATACAATTAAAAATGCAATTTTTTATGGCGAAAACATATTCGCTTCACATTGATCTACTAGATTTTCACTGCCTGAAACAGAAAACACATTAGATATTTGCACTGGATGATTTTGGACAACCACATGATCGTTAATGTAATCGTTAAGTATTCCTTTCACATAAATTAAGGAACAGTGAGGTAAATATTTGAATTAAATTTCTGTTATAAGTTAATATTGTAACAAGAGAGAAAAGGAACGAACCTCTTTTCGAGCGACAGGTGGTGTGTTCTGCCGCCTTCGAGAAAATGACGTATCGCACAAGCATGTAAATCAGACGTGGTTTATTCTGGTGTATTCTAGAAATACATGGTATGTTCGGGCGATTTCTGGAACGTTTATAGGATGGTATAAAGTCGACGTCGCGGAGAAAAGGAGCAGTCAACAGCAAGTCATTAACTGTGTATTACAAAATAAATAGTGAATATAAATGTTGTATTAGAAATTCATAGTCTGTAAATAATAGTTTTTAATGGTTTATAATTATAGCGTTAATTTATAGTGTATTCATTAGTGTATAGAAATAAATATTTGTTTGGGAATAGACGATTTAAACAGCACTTGTGTTATTATTTAATGAAAGAACGTTACAGTGTTGTCAGGTGTGGTGTTCTAAAATAAATAAAATCGCGTAATAATTAAATAAAGTGCTGTGAGAATAAATTTTTAGTGTTAAAATTAATTTCAACAAACGATTAAAATGGTGATGAAACTATTGAAAGATCTCTTAGTAATAGATTTAAAACGGGAATTGGACGAGAGGGACTTGGATAGTAATGGAAAGAAAGAAGTTTTGATAAATCGGCTAAGAGAATGGCTTTTAGAACAGAAGGAAGATCCTGAAAATTACCGCTTCGAAATACCTGGACCCGCAATTGATACTAACGTGTTGTTAAGTAAAATGGAAGAAAATTCTAGAATATTAAAAGAAGAGTTACTGGAAAGTTCTAGAAAAGCCGAAGAGAATTCTAGAAAGTCCGAAGAAAATGTTAGAATGCTTAAAGAAGAATTACTAGAAAAGGCCGAAGAAACTGTTAGAATGCTAAAGCAAGAAATACTGGAGAATTCCAGAAAATCTGAAGAAAGTTCTAGAAGGCTTAAAGAAGAATTACTAGAAAAGTCCGAAGAAAGTTCTAGAAGGCTTAAAGGAGAATTGTTGGAAAATGTCAAAGCGTTGGAAGATAAAGTTTTCGAAGAATTTTTGGAGAATGCCAGCGCGTTAGGACTATTGGAAGGTAGATTGGCGGAACAAGATAGGGTAATAAAGATGGTAGAAGAGAAAATAGCCCAAATGCAATTACCACCAACAACTAAGAAAGACGATATGGCCGAAATGCTGGAAGATAGAATGAGGCAACTACGGTTTCCCTCAACTTCTGAGAGGCCGTTTAATGAAGTAAAGAAACAATTTAAAGAAGAAAAGGATCCTGCCGTAGGGATAAAAGTAAAACCACCCACGTTCGATGGAAAGATACCTTGGTCCACCTACTACAAACAATTTGAGGCGGCCGCTGGGGCCAACGGATGGACACGCAAGGAAAAGGCCGTTTCTCTAACTGTGGCTTTGCGTGGAGACGCGTTGAACGTCCTGCAAACAATACCAGCAGGACAGGAAAATGATTACCAATTGTTAGTGTCTAGATTGGAAATGAGGTATGGAGACGCGCATCTTCAACAAGTGTATCACGCGCAAGTGAAGAATCGTATCCAGAAGAATGGAGAAAGCCTGCAGGAGTTTGAAGCCGATGTTGCGCGGCTTGTCCGATTGGCGTACCCTACGGCACCCGATTCATTTCTGGGACAACTGGCTGTGCAGACCTTCATTGATGGGTTAAGAGACGGAGAAACACAACAATCATTGAGGCTGGCACGACCAAGAACAACTGATGATGCGCTTGCTCACGCCTTAGAATTTGAAGCTGCAAAACAAGCGTCCCGAGGTCACGGACGTGTTCGGACCGTTTTGGAAGAAGATGAAGGTTCTAAAGATCGCCTAGAAGAATTATTAATGAGAGTTCTTCAGAAGGAAGAGAACCGTAAAAAGAATCCTCAAGAAGTTCGAGGACCCCGTTGCTGGAACTGCGGTGAACAAGGGCACATACGACGCCGCTGCCCTAAACCCAAACAAGTTCAGCCGTCGGAAAACTAAAGGGGGTCGACGAGAGGGGGCGAACGTTGACCTTGAGTGGAGATGCCCCGGAGATCACCATCCATGCCGTAACATCGAAGAACAGTACCAGCAGTTTGTTCGTAGATGGGAAGATTGCTAACCGAACTGTTCCACTACTTATTGATACGGGGGCGACAAAATCCATCGTACGCCCTGATGTTCTACGATCAAGTATTAAGTTGTTACCCACAACTACTCAACTCCGTACAGCAACAGGTGAAGTGATACCAACGCGCGGAGTGGTGAAGATGAAGATTGGTATTGGAAGTGAAGAACGTGATCATGAGGTGCTGGTAGCCGACATCATTGACGAATTCATCTTGGGAATGGACCTCCTGAGAAAATTTGGTTTTACATTGGACTTGAAGGAGGGTGTTTTGAAGGTTGGTAACGAAGAACTTCCGTTGCACCCACGAGAAGATCCTGTCGTAAGGGTTTTGCTGACAGAAGATGTGATATTGCCTGGTCAAAGCGAGATGGTTGTCGAGGCAGGTTTGGATGGAGATCTTCGGGTAGCATGTGTGAGAATGATGGAGCCTGCTTGTGATAAGAAGATCCATAGTGGCATATTGGTGGGAAAAGCGCTGATCAAGGTTGGAAAGACTGTACCGGTGAGGCTTATGAACGTTAATGTGGATCCGGTGACATTGAAGAAGAGTACCCTTGTGGGACAGTGTGTGCCAGTATTCCGAGTAGCCAGGTGTATGGCTGATGTTCCAAAACCAGTGCCCAAAGACCATGGTGGAAAATTAGTGGGTATGGTTACTAGTTCGTGCGAAGACCTTAACAGAACGGAAGTGAAAGAGGTACAGGGTTTGGTTCACCGATACCAAGATATCTTCGCTCTTGACGATAGCCAGAAGGGACGAACAAATATAGTAAAACATAAAATCAATACAGGCAACTCTATGCCTGTCCGTCAGCAGCCGAGGCGTCTACCTCTAGCAAGGCGAGCAGAAGCCGAAAAGATTATTACTGATATGGAAGAACAAGGGGTCATCGAGCCATCCAGCAGTCCATGGGCATCACCGGTGGTCCTGGTCAGTAAGAAGGACGGGTCAACGAGATTTTGTGTGGACTATCGGCAGCTTAATGACGTGACCAAGAAAGACAGCTATCCCTTACCACGCATCGACGACACGTTAGATACCCTGTCTGGTTCACGATGGTTTTCGACTTTGGACTTGAAGAGTGGTTATTGGCAAGTTGAAATGGAACCTGAAGACCGGGAGAAGACCGCGTTCACTATTGGTTCCGGACTATCGCAGTTTACGGTTATGCCTTTTGGTCTATGTAACGCTCCGGCCACCTTTGAGCGTTTAATGGAGACCATCCTGAGAGGGCTGTCGTGGAAGACCTGCCTGGTATACCTAGATGATGTGATTGTAGTCGGAAAATCATTCAACGAACATTTGAAAAATCTAGAGGAAGTGTTCCGAAGACTACGTGGAGCCAATCTGAAACTGAGTCCGAAAAAGTGCCACATATTCAGAAAGGAAGTGAAATATCTCGGGCACGTCGTATCACAAAATGGAGTGGCAGCCGACCCCGATAAGATTCGTGTGGTTCAAGAGTGGCCAACACCGAAAGATAAACACCAAGTTCGTAGTTTTCTTGGGTTATGTACCTACTACAGGCGTTTCGTTCCTGGGTTTGCCAATATAGCGAAACCTCTGACAAGGTTAACTGAAGATGGGCGCGAGTATGTTTGGAGCGGAGAGTGTGAAACAGCTTTCCAACAGCTGAAGCGTGCCCTGACAACAGCACCAATATTGAGCTATCCACGGACAGAAGGGAAATTCATACTTGACACAGATGCAAGTAATTTGGCCATTGGGGGGGTACTTTCTCAGATACAGGATGGACAAGAAAAGGTCATCGGTTATTTTAGTAAGGTTTTGTCGAAAGCCGAAAGGAATTATTGTGTGACCAGAAAAGAACTATTGGCCGTCGTGAAGTCCGTTGAGCACTTCTACAAATACTTGTGCGGACGGAAGTTTTTATTGAGGACGGACCATGCAGCGTTGAAATGGCTTTTACAATTCCGTAATCCTGAAGGCCAGGTCGCAAGGTGGATCGAACGATTACAAGGATACGACTTTGACACCGAACATCGAGCGGGCACTAGTCATCGAAATGCCGATGCTCTTTCAAGAAGACCCTGTCCAACGGATTGCCGTCATTGCTCTCGTTTGGAGGAGAGGGTTTGCCAAGTATTAAGGACTACCATCGTCAACGATAATTGGTTGCCGGAAGAATTGCAACGACAGCAGGAGGCTGATCCCGAACTAAGAATGGTACTGGAATGGAAGCGCGTGGGAGAAAGGCCTGCCTGGGAGGCCGTCAGCCCTTTCAACAGAACGCTCAAAGCATATTGGGCCCAATGGGAGTCCTTGAAGGTGGAAGACGATCTCCTGAAGCGAGTACTGGAGAGTGAAGATGGCACCACCATTAGGTCTCAGTTCGTGGTTCCAAGAAGCCGAGTGGCTACAGTATTGCGACATCTCCATGACGGTGCCTCAGGAGGACACTTCGGTGTGAAAAAGACTTTGGAGAAAGTTAGGGAGCGTTTTTATTGGGTCAATTGTAAAGAAGACGTGAAGGAGTGGTGCCGGAAATGTGAATTATGTGCCACTGGCAACGGACCCTTGGGGAAGCGAAGAGCACCTATGAGGCAGTACAATGTGGGTAGTCCTCTGGAGAGAATAGCTATAGACATTGCCGGACCATTTCCCGAAACCGACGATGGGAATAAATACATCTTAGTGGCAATGGACTATTTTACCAAATGGCCAGAAGCATATGCCCTACCAAACCAGGAAGCTGCGACTGTTGCTGACGTACTAGTCAAAGAGTTCTTCAGTCGTTTCGGAGTGCCCATGGAGCTGCATTCGGATCAAGGCCGCAATTTCGAATCTGTACTCTTTGGAGAAGTCTGTCGATTGTTGGGCATTCGTAAGACTCGGACCACACCGTTACATCCGCAGTCCGATGGAATGGTAGAACGCATGAATCGGACAATGGGCAAATATTTGGCCAAGGTCGTCTCCGATCATCAACGAGACTGGGATCAATACCTGCATCTGTTCCTGATGGCTTATCGTGCATCGGTCCACGAAACAACCGGTCAGTCACCAGCGTCTGTAATGTTTGGACGTGAGTTACGGTTACCGTGTGATCTGGAATTTGGGTCTCCACCTATAGAGCAGGAGGTAGCCGGGAATGATTATGTCATCAACTTAAAGAAGAAGTTGGAGGATATTCACGACCGAACCCGAAATAATAGTCGAATCGCGAGTGACCGGATGAAGGCTACGTACGATGTGAGAGCCCAAGAAGGAGGGTTTCAACCTGGAGAGCTTGTCTGGTTATACAACCCGCAAAGGCGTCGTGGCTATTCTCCAAAGTTACAGCGAAATTGGGAGGGTCCATACCAGGTGAAGAAACGAATAAATGACTTGATTTATCGCATCCAGAAATTGCCAAGGGGGAAACCAAAGGTGGTACACTCCAATCGTCTGGCGCACTATGAGGGAAATAATGACGCAGTCCCGGATCGGAAAGATGAGGCTGAGGTGACTATTAATACCGTAAGGCCTGAAGATGATCAACCAACCTTTAGAGAATTTATGGCTGCGTTCTCTGGAACTAGAAAAGCGCGATTCGGAGTCACGACTGAGATGCAACAAGATCTCTTCCGGGTCCCTGGTAATTATTCCATTGCCCACTGTGTCTCCGCGGATCTCCGTATGTCCAGGGGGATCGCAGTAGTGTTTAGAAATAAATTTGGACGGCTGAATGAACTTCGAGAACAAAATCCCTCTGTTGGTAAATCCTTACGCTTGCCTGATCATGACCGATCCATTTACTACTTGGTAACCAAGCAGTTTTATTACCAGAAGCCGAGTTACGCCGACTTGTGGAGGGCACTATGGAATTTGAGGATCGAGTTGCTTACCAGGGGAATTAACAAATTGGCAGTTCCCAAACTCGGCTGTGGGCGGGACCAGCTGGATTGGAGAATCGTTAGAAACATGCTGGAAGTTGTCTTTAGAGGTACGGACGTCAAGATCTTCGTCTGCAATTTTGACCCACAACCTGCATTAAGGCCAACGAAGAGTGTAGACTGTTATTTCTACCGTAATGGAACGTGTAGTCGAGGAGAAGACTGTCGATATCGTCATGACCCGTTCTACAGGAACCAGAGCATAAAACCTGTTCTGGGACAGAACAGACTTGAAGAGGGGGGCAGTATAACAAGAGAGAAAAGGAACGAACCTCTTTTCGAGCGACAGGTGGTGTGTTCTGCCGCCTTCGAGAAAATGACGTATCGCACAAGCATGTAAATCAGACGTGGTTTATTCTGGTGTATTCTAGAAATACATGGTATGTTCGGGCGATTTCTGGAACGTTTATAGGATGGTATAAAGTCGACGTCGCGGAGAAAAGGAGCAGTCAACAGCAAGTCATTAACTGTGTATTACAAAATAAATAGTGAATATAAATGTTGTATTAGAAATTCATAGTCTGTAAATAATAGTTTTTAATGGTTTATAATTATAGCGTTAATTTATAGTGTATTCATTAGTGTATAGAAATAAATATTTGTTTGTGAATAGACGATTTAAACAGCACTTGTGTTATTATTTAATGAAAGAACGTTACAATATATTATTTATAGTAGCTTCCTTTAACAATTGAAATTCCACCGGTTTATACCATATGGAAATGGTTTTGAGTTACATTTTCTAATAGTCGGAAGTTCGTTCGAGTCAAATACCTTATTGTAATTATAAGAATAAATCTTTATATATCATTTCGATATTTTATAAGGCCGAAATCAATTAATTTAGTTTTGACAAATTTTGATAAAATAATTTGATACAAGTATTTGAGTATCTAAATATGTAAGGCTTTATCAAATATTAGTTTTGTTAAAAACAGTATAAGTTATTGATGACGGTTGAAATGATCATATGTTCCATAAAAGGGAATTCATTTTGCAAGGTTAGTTTCAATTTATTATTTATTTTTATATTTATAATATATAATTATAATATATAAGTTTATTAAAAGTAATTTAAGAATTGTTTTCCAGAAGGGTGTGTATAGTCTTGCAGTATGTTTTATGTAGAGCCTTCAAGTTGAATATTGATCAAAGTTTCTTCCTGTAAAGTACCTTCTAGTACTAGTATACAAAACTAGTAATTTTGAAAGACGTCCGTTTTGTTCACTGAGCAACAAAGTGTTTTTTTCTATTCGCGCTAACTATACTATATATTGGTAGCTAGCATGGTGCTTATTCTAAAAGCTAATTATTTTGCAATCACTATAAGCTAGAATAATATGCATCTAATTTAAACTTAACAACTGCTTGAAAGAATTAAGTCATTTAAAGACTTTGGCTTCCAAAGTATTTGATTTTAGGTTAGAGAAATATGATGTAATTTGAATTTTGATTTAATTTATTGTATTTAAATTCTATATCTCTTTTCATATTTTAAACAAAAATTGAGAAAATAAAAATTCATTTAGTTTCGTATCTTGATAATAGAGAATCAAGTTCTTTTAATTAATTCGTCTTCAATTGAAATAAAATTTATAGTTTGGGGTTTTGCAGTTGTTTAGCCTGTATAAAATAATAAATATTTGTTTTAAGCGAATATTAGTAAAAGCAGGTTAAAATATTATTTATAGTTAATGGTTATTAAATATTTTGGGTAAGTATTATATCAAAATAGCAAATCTAAATAATGTAGCGCCTTTAAATAAAAAATGCTTCTTAAACTACGTTAACATGGGTTAATAAAGTTTGATTTAATAAAAAATGTTACATTTCTTTTATTGGATCAAGGCAAAGTTTAGTTTGCATTTTATTCGTTGAATGCAACAATTGTCCAAAGAGGTTGCATATTTGCAACAGATAATCTACACGTATGAAGTTATCAAATGTATAAATAGATCACGTCTTTGTTTAAAGTAGGGATAGATCCAAGAGGAGTGGGAAATTGTTGGTTGGTGGGATAATGTCACTTCGCAAAAGATTTCGTGGTGAAAGGGCCATAGTAAAATGAATTACAATGGAGAAAGAAGGGAATTTACTGAGATACTTCATGTTTGATTTCAGAAAGGGTTTGAACAGTATTTAAAACAAAAAATTATATCCTTTGGATCGCATAGGTTTTTGTATGTATTTGATTTAGACAGCAAGATTACATTTTAATTTTCCTTTATTCGGGATCTGAAATGTTGATATCTTCGATAATTCTTTATAACGAGAATTTTTCGTTCAGTTTTGATTTTTCCTCCCGATTTTATAATTAATCGGATTTTTGGTAAGTCATTTATATTTTTACTAGTAAACCTACGATTTTTATTGGCGTTACGTTTAATCCTTTTAGATTTTTCCGCATAATGTTTGCTTTTCATCTTGGGTTTACGAAAAGCATTTTGCAATTTTGTATTACTTCGGATCTTTGTTTTAAACTTCTTCTTGTTTGGTTCGGATTTTATCTTATGTGATTTTTGTTTTCTTGCCTTTTTAATGACTTTACCTAACGTCGTGTGTTTTTTTGGTTTCTGATCCTGATGTACCGTCGGCGTCGGGATAATTTTTTCCTTAGTTTGTTGTTCTGCAAAAGGTTGAGTAAAAGAAGAATTTTTGCATTCTTTAACAACATTATTTGTAACATAAAATTTTTGGTGAGTATCTCCTTCAGTCTGTTTTGCCAAATTTTGAGAAAGAAAAGTATTGTCGAGTTTATGTTGAACAATTGATGATTCAGATTTTGCAGTTTCATTTACTGAAGTATTTAAAATTTTGGGTTCCGTCGGGCGAAGTACTTCTTTGGACTTTTCAAGATAGACTGTTTGAATTAAATCGTTCTCTTCGGACGATATTTTTAATTTCGTAGTGGTATTACTAAAAATAATTGAAATTTCGGGTTCCTTTAAAGGAATATTTTTGCTAGACGGAATTTTTGATTCCGTGGTTAATTTATAGGTATTAATTATTTCGGATTGGTTGGAAGAAAGTTTGTTTTCATTATTTTCAAAAGATGACGTTTGAATTAAATTAGGTTCTGTGATTGACTTTTGTGTTACCGAATTTACTGACGAAAGTTTTTCTTCGTCGTTGTCAGGAGATGATGTTTGAATTAAATTAAGTTCTGTGATTGACTTTGGTGTTACCAAATTTACTGATGAAAATTTTTCTTCGTCGTTGTCAGGAGATGATCTTTGAATTAAATGAAGTTCTGTAGGTGACTTAGGTGTTACCGAATTTACTGAAGAAAGTTTTTCTTCGTCGTTGTCAGGAGATGATGTTTGAATTAAATTAAGTTCTGTGATTGACTTTGGTGTTACCGAATTTACTGAAGAAAGTTTTTCTTCGTAATTTTCAAAAGGAGCAACGGTTCTTTTTGGTCGAATTTCTGCTGCATTATTTGAAATATAATTTATTTTAAATTTTTTCGACGGGAACTTACCTTCATAACATTCAGGCGTGAAATTTTGTTTATCATTTTCAGGAGTACCTTCATAACATTCAGGCGTGAATTTTTGTTTATAATTTTCAGAGGGATATGCCTCTTGAAGTAAATTGTCTTTTTTGGGTTGTACTTTAGCCAATTTTGTAACTGATTCAGTTTCTGAATAATTTATGGTACGGTCTGTGTGCAATTTAAATGTTGCAAAGGGGAAATACACTTTCCCGTCAAGTAATCTAATATCGGCTTTTAGTTTTAAAATAAGGTATAAACCGAGTAACCCGTCAAAATATGCGTGACAGTTAAAAACTTTAAAATTTAAATTGATGTTGCAGTTATAATTTGCAAATAATGGAAAATTAATTTCTTGAGAAATGAGTGCTTCCTTTGTCATACTTGAAATTGTTGACTTTTTATTTTCAATTTGGACTGACTTTAAATTAGAAATAAAGTTTGGTGTCAAAAAGCTACAGCTACTGCCAGTGTTAATCATTAATTTACAATTTTTTACCAAATGAAGGGAATATTATATTCGGTTTGAAAACCGTTAGCTTTTACGGAGGATTGTACAGGAAGGCAAGTATTAGAAAATTTTGATTGTCATCACTGGGTTTTAAATGATATTGTTGTTTATTCATACAACGGTCAGAATATTTCTTATTCATATTTTTGTGTCCTGAAAATACGTTTATATGTTCTGGATAAATTTCGTCAAATTTACCCTTATTAATTTCGTCTTGTTCGACGTTGAACATTTCTTCAGAAATGGAATCTGGTGAACTAGCTGGCTGAAAAGAATTATCTATTTGATTTTGTTGTACATTTTTAGAAGAGAATTTGGAAATGTTAGTTTGTTTTAGGAGTTTTTGTGAGGTGTGACAAAGTTGTTGTTTATTTGTCTCTGTTGTATACAAATTTTCTATAAATTCTTGTCCGGATGGTGAGAGAACGTATTTAGTACTAGTTTGTGTTATGTTTCGTGAAAATGTGGAATCATTTTCATTTGGCATTTTTGCGATTCGTTTTGCAGGTAAGGGACTTGGCTTTTCTTGGGAATGCCCTTTTGATTTTCCCAGTAATTTAGTTAAAAGTTCTTTTTCAGATGGTAAAAAGGTTGTTGCTTGGATATATTGATCATATTGATCATTTGTGAAATCTGAACGTTGTTTAAATTTCGTTGACAACGTTGGTGCGATAAATAGTTCGTCAAGGATTTGATTACATGGTTTGTTAAATCTATCAGAATCGAGATGATTATTATCATATTCTGATGTTTTAGCAGTTTGAATTGGTTTAAACCTATCAAAAGAGGTTTTACTATTTCTGTTTTTACAATTAAGAGTTGATTTATTAAACAATGAACGATTTTGGACTTTTTCGTCACTTCCATCGTAATGATTAATACAAAGATTTTCTTCAGGATCGTATTTTACTGAAGAATATGGTATTTGCTCTTTGGCATTTTTACATAGTTTTTGCCCATTGGCATTTTTAAATAATTTGTGCTCATTGACACTTGTAAAAACTTTATGCTCATTGGCATTTTTAAATAATTTGTGCTCATTGGCACTTTGAAAAACTTCATGCTCATTGGCATTTTTAAATAACATTAAGCGATTCGTGCTTTTTAATTCCATTGGTATTGGTGAATTTATTTGCACATTATTTCGTGCCATTGTTAAAAGATGCTTATTAAATTATGTTCATTAATAAAGCAATTAAAATTATATATATTTAAAAATATTATGTTAAAAAGAGAAATTTTATTTTAATAAACTTGCAAAGGAATTTTTTACCTCTTCACCTTAAAATATGTTAAAAGTTACTCACGATACGATGACCTTGTTGTCCAGAATTCGTTGGATTTCGGGCCAAAGGAGAAATAATTCGAAGCAGGGACAACCACAGCATGGAAGCGAGTCGCTTGATGTCGGCATGGAGTCCAGGGAACGGCAGCTGATCTTCGGCCGAGGCGTCCGCTTCGCTAATGATCTGCTAATTAGGGCGTTGCCTTGGGCGTCGTCACTAATTTCATTTTTCTACGTTGCAGTCGACTTTTCCACAAAATTTTCGTTGTAGAAAAATGTTTCCCTTTTGGATCTGGCCACGTAGATGGTTCTGGTCTTCCAAAATGTTCGGATGCCGTATGAAGATGTAAAAATCAATCTGCACTCAGAATTTTTCCATCAAATGTTTTTAAAAATGCAGACTACGGTATCCCATCCTCGTCGCCAATTATATAATTAAATAATTTGGAGGCCAGAATTTAATAGAAGTATTTATTGATAAATACACAAATAAGTCTAAGTCGACAAATTTGACTCTACGTTTGTGCAAACACTACACTTATCGATGGCTCGGTGGTCTTGAACGTTGCTGCTCGATGTCGGACTATTTCTAACAAGGTTACCGCTGGAACCTGCCTTTATAGCTGCTGTTTCTTGAGTGTGGGTTTGTTTGTTGCTCCTGCCCTTGCTTCGACTTTCATACGATTTCCAGGAACGTCCGTGGGCGTAAGTAGAAATGCATAGCGTACGTGACTTGATAAACTTGGCTATATTTAGATTGTGCTCAGGGTCGGAAGACCTTGGCTCTTCAGAACGGACTTAATAGTTACATTAAATAAAATATTCTTCACAGCAAATTGTAGTATATTCGACTGCATTAAATATTTATAGGTAGTTTAAGTAAAAAGTGACTTAATGTAATAGAAATTAGAGCTATATGTAACTCGCGTTACAGGGTCTGTGGGGGCGGTAGTTACGCCACTGCTGTTCTCCGTATATGATTATGGCCCTCACTCCCCACAAAACTTTTGGTTTCCCAAAGAAAAGTGGTAGAAATTTAATATTTACTTTGTTGTTTTCGAAATTCTAGATTTATCATGAGTAAATCCGTTGGTGGGAAAATGAAGTGTACACTTGTACACCTCCAAACATCGCTACTCACATTACATCTCTTAATTATATTGTCAGAGATTTCACGTAAAACATATGCAGTATAAATTCTAGGTTAAATATTTTTCTTAGCTATTGGTGTTTTATTACTTTTTTTGTGGTAATAGATAAAGTATAGTGTGCAAAACACGTGCAAAAATGCCAATTTCACACTCGTACGAAAATGTCACTTTTCTGCACTTGAAACACAATATACTATTTAAGCGAATAAAAAAGACAGTACAATAAATAAAATGTTACTTTTTATTTCTGTTACTTTACGATATACAAAACCTGTGCGCAAAGTAAATCCAAACAAAATCGATTAAAACGTAAACTGCTTCATACCGTCTGGATAAATAATACTTCTTTAAATGTTTTTCTGTCCTGGATGAGCTCTCCTCATATGCTTTTGAACATGGATTTTTTGATGAGCTCTGTACGAACATTCCGAACACTGAAACATCGGTTCCTTTCCACAGTCATATCGTAAATGCCGATTTAAAGCAATTTTTGAAGCATACTTTTTAAAACATTGATGACAGTCGAATTTTTTAAGTGGTATTTCATTTCCTACAAAATTTATGAATTAAAAAAGAAGCAAATCTACATACACTTTATCTATATCTACACCTTAAATACGCTTCTCAGAAAATAAGAATAAAGGACATACATATAGCTAGGAAAGAAGATAATTCAATATACTGATTCTAAATAATAGTATCTAGTATTTTGTCCCTCTAGAATACAGAGTGCGGTTAGCTCGATTAGTTGCGAGCGGGACTACGACTTAAGGGACCAGAGTTCAAACATCTGAAGGCAGTGACAAACCACTGAGGTATATTTTACTACATGGAGTGGTCCATTATACTTGTAATCACTGGACATGCACAACAGGTATAGGACTTATAGGAGGGACACGCTAACGCTCTGCAACAAAGTACTGCACTCGAAGAAAAAGAACCCTTGAGAATTTTTCTCATTGTGATTTGTATAGCAAGGCATTAAAGTTCAATTTTTTTTATCACGAATATAGATGCCAATGCAAACAACTACATGAGTGGTAAAACGAACTTTAGTACACCTGTAATTTTTTTTACGATGGTGTAATTATATAAAATTTGAAATAATATAAAGTTTTAGATTGGGTGCACTTCACATAAATAATAATTAGCAGGTAGCTAGACAAAAATCTATTTAAAACAAAATGAATGAATTATAAAAATTAATTATTAATCAGTATTTATTGCAAGTCAAACACTGAACAAACTGTTATATACCCACTATAATACTACTGAAACTACTACTAATATTTTTTATTATTATACACAGTAAAAAATAATTGTTGTTAAGTTACATTTTGTCACATTCACTACAATTTTATGCAACAATGTTTAAAATTCTGATATAATTCAACTAAATTCAAATATCACGTAGTTTGTTACCGGGCGCTATTGCTAATAACGGAAAACTTGTTGTCAATACAGCAAGTATTTTGTTGAAGTGCAAAATGTTTGTAGAAGTTACTAAATAAATGATTACTGTAAACAATAATCCTTGCGATTTATGCACAACATTTTTGTTCTACGTTTTCAACAAAATATAAAATCAATTGTGCAGAAATAAATGAGTTTTTAACAAAAATATTTCAAAGGACTAACAAAACTAGATGAGCTATTTGACAATAATCTAGTTAAAATATCGAACGCACTTGCTACAGAAATCAAAACCTAAATTAGTGAAAAGTTCAAACATGTTTTAGTGAAATAACAAATAATTCTGTTATAGGTATTGAATAGTGTCATGTGTGCATGGATTTCAGTTGTAGTTATAATAACAAGAATATTGTATTCTTTTCTTATCTTTATAAATGCACATGCAACAATTCTCGTTTTTTCAGTTAAACATTCTTTTCTATTCTGATGTCGCAATGATTTGAAACTGTGGATTTAGCCCATGATGTTATGGGGGGGCTCGCCACGACGTAAATGATTCGCGCAGAAAGAGTTGTGTAACGTAGCCCGGCATTTGTATTTTGCATTTTGGTATAAAGGTGAAACACTATTATACCTATTTATTATATTATACCGCGTTTATAGTTGGTGGTTGTGTTTTAACACTTTAATTCTAACCATGGATGATTCACCTTCCATATAGTATAACTTAGACGAACCTCCAAGCAAAAAATGTACTTTAGAGTCAAGTACAAAAAAAGGAGATAATTAGTGCAGGTAAGTACATAGTATATAAATATATTTTCTCTTTTAATACGTTTTTTATGGGACAATTATGCATTCTATGTATCTGCAAGTAAAATTTTAGGAAATTAGCGAATTATTATTTTATAAAGGAATCCCGATATTTTCATATTGTTATTTGTTGCAACTGTTTCCTTTACTAGTTTTTTCATTTGTGTCTTTAAGCAGTTAGCTGTACAAATTATAAAATTCTTTGATCTACTAGAAATCAACCTTGCATCTCTTATATAGTATCTATATTTACTAGTATAGATTTTAACAGTTTATCAGATTTTTTCTCGAAGGAACATTTTTATTTACTAAATTTTATATTTAAGAATATATATGGTATCATTGGAAACGCCAATTAACAAGTTGTTTTGAAGGAAAGGAATTTTTATATCCTATTATTATTTATATACCCTTATTTTTATATTTTTACTATACCTATATACAAGTTTTCATTTATAGTAAAGCAAGTGTTTCCTGGTCTTAAATTGGTGGAGGTCACACTTCAAAGCGAATTTGGAGCCAATCTGAGGAAGAATTTTGCAGAAGAGAATATTAAAATTTCCCCTAGGGATGTATTATTTAAAATTCGTGAACGTAAGTAACTTCTATATTATTATAATGATTAAAGTATTCTATCTGAAAATCTATTATCACAGAATTCCATACTTTTGAATCTGCTGCTACACAATCAGCATATAAAGCCTCAGCCCAAGAGATGATATTTCTCTAGATGATGAGGATAGCTCATTTTCGTTATGGAAATTTTAACCATCCTACAGAGGGCAAACGAGTTCCCACATCAAATTGTCAAAAATCTATTACACCTGAGGTATGTTATTGTTGATAAGTTTATTATTTATTGTTCTATTATAATATAAACTGTAGGACCTTCGAGATGCATAGAAAAATCACCTGGAGAGAAGGAGATTTTATACACAATGCTAGCAATAATACAACTTTTGTTTTATGTCTTTTATTATAGCTTCCATTGCTAAAATGAAACAGTAATATTTCAAGAGATAATGATATTTTTTAGATTTTATTGTTAATACTAGTATTCTCTGATCTTGCAATCTTATATCTACATAAATAATATGAGAAGTTATTTAAAAGAAAATCAGTAAACATGTAACCTCTTACTTGTTGATTTCAGAATAATTTTATGATTAAATGTTGTTATAATTTGTTCTGAATGTACTAATCTTTGTCTAGTATGTAATCATTATATTATATATATTTTTTCTTTTTAATGAAGAATAAATGTTTATATTGCCCTTGTAATTGGTATTATTTTTTCCTTCATTAGAGCAATGAACATCATTAATAATAATCAAATAAAAAAGCTAGCCTATAGGTTATTATATACGTTTGGATATCCCTGGCTGGAAGATGCAAAGAATAATTATCAACCCAATATCTTTTTCATACAAACAACTTTGACCATTTTAATTAAATCAAACTCTCTGACCAAAGAATTTGCAGTTTTACAACATATTTACTTAATGTAAGTCTTTTCTAATCTTTTTCTGAGGACTGGATCTTCTGAATTTTTATAACTTAGCTTAAAGTGCAGGTACAGATTCATAGTTCTTCCAAATTAGAAAGGATTTAAAAGCAAATATATTACAAATCTAAAATTACAGTTGGTTCGAGTGTTTTATTCAATTTTATTTAAAATGTTTGAAGTTGTTTGTATGGATAAGGTTATTTAATAATGTTGATTGCTCTTTTAACACTACATCATATCTAAAAAAAGTACACAGTTGTTGTTAAAGTAACAACATACTTTTAGTTGTTGTAACAAACAGTGTTGGCAAATAAATAAAGACAAATGTTAAAATTACAACACGTATAATAAAACTACAAAAGAAATACTTGGAGTTAACTAATTTTTGTGTTAAATTACTATAGATCTTTGTTACAGTAACTGACCGAAATAGTAAATAAAACGAACAAGAATGCTAAAACTACAACAATGCTTAATAAGATCACAATTAATATTTTGAATTAAACAAACCCTTGTTGTTATACTGATAACATAATTGTGTAATATATGTTATAATTTGTGTATTTCTGCAACTAATTTCGCACTTCTAACAAATTTTGTTGAACTGCCAACAATACAGAATTGTCAATTTAATACATAAAGGGGTTGTTGTAACAATATTTTTTTGCAGTCCTCTTTGTTCAAGAATATGATTTAACAAGTAGTTTTTGTAAATTTTACCAAGGTATTTGTGTTAGAGCTAACAAAATCCAGTATTGTTAAGTGCACAACACTTTGTAGTGGATCGTCTGGGACTAAACATTTAGTTAAAATTTAGTTAAATTTAACTACATATTTTTTACTGTGTATCATTTATTATCCCGCCTCACTTTCATCTTACATCATATATCGTATTATAACGTTTCAATATTAGTTATTTTTAAATGATGTTTATACATCAATTATCGTTATTGAATTGCATTATTTATTTATTTACATTCATTTTCCATAGTTTACAAATTAACATAGTTTGTCTGATTCACCAACAAATATTTAAGTTAAATCGTCCAAGCAATTGTTCATATTTAATATGTATTACATACCAATAATAGTTTCCTTTATAATTACATTTCCATAATGTAGTTAGTACAAGTTAAGATCTAAAACTACTAGCATCATTATTCTTGCATTAGTATAATAAACATAATTTACAATGATAGTGATTTTTCTTGTTGCAAGAAAATCAGTTTTGGCAATTTGGCGCCGTCGTTAGGACGTCACCTTTTGAAGAAAGAAAAAACAGCTTCACCAGTTCTGGATTCATGAAGGAAATTTCAATTTCAAGTGGTGTAAAAGAAAAACATCCCAAGCGTTTGCTACAGAGAATCAAGGATTTTGCATCAATTGAAGCCCACGAAATAAATCTCTGCATCGTTGGAATAATTTGGTGAGTGCAAGTATCCTTTCAACTTTAGTTGCTAGTAGGGTCAATATGCCAGTAATTGACCACTTAAGAGATTTTTCAGAAATATAAATTTATAACTTTGTAATATATTTTTTTAAACAAAATAAAAAATGGTATAAAGTGCAGTTATAGTCTAAGACTCTAAATATTAATAATACACAAATTAAAAAACATTTTGTTTCAGCGAAAAAAAATTTAAGAGTAAAAAAGTTAGTATTTTCCAGTAGTTAACCACAAACAACCCAGTGTTTGACCAAATTTTTCCCAGTAATTGACCAGTGTTATAATATAACGAATAAAACATCAGTTTTTTATTATTTTATTATATATTGTTATAGAGCCACATAGTATGTATTGCATAAAGAAAAACGAACATTCTTAAAAAATATCAAAATATATGTATATTATTTTTGATGACATTTTGCTAAAAACAAAAATGGAAAGAAAAATTACCAGTAGTTGACCACTTTATGAAGCCAGTGGTTGAGCAGTAGTTTTGTGCGAACAAATTCTGGAAACAGCTATTTATTTGACATTTTATTAAGAAAAACAGGAACAAGAGTAACTTACTAATCTTGTAGGGGTGACAAAAAACAAAATTCTTTATTTTGCATAAAACTAGTGGTTGGTCAACTACTGGAAAACTGATAAGATTTCGAATTCTGTAATTGACCACCACATTTTTTGCAAAAAAAGTGTCAACTAAAAAAATATATATAACAAAAATTTATTAGTTCGACCTTTCTATTACTTGCACAATATGTATAATATAACGATTTTCATTAAAATCCCGGATGATTGCAGATTTCAATAGAGTTGTTTACTTGCCATGCTTACTGTAAAAGCACAAATTTAGCTGTCAAATAAACGAATACAAATTCCACATGTATTTAGACAACCGTTTGACCAAGATAATGCAGCAATGTGGCACCATATAGTAATTAGAGGTGCAATAATCGCTTGTGAAACATAAAATATTCATAAAGATGTACAGGTATCTTATTTTTTTTCTTTTAAAGTGAAGTTTGGTCAACTACTGGGTGATGGTCAATTACTGGCTTACTGACCCTATATAAACTTGTGATACTGTTTTTTATTCCCCATTCCATTTTCCAATTTCCACAATGACAGGGAATCAAAATAATAATAATGATAATAATGAAGGCAACCATTCCCCAATCGATTCATGAACCAGCCCCTCAAATTCTATTCAACCTTCTATAGAGTTTTTATGCAAATTAATCCCAACTGAATTTAACGGCAACAGATATGAACTAGGTCAATTTCTAGCAAATTGTAATAACACTATTAGCTTTAGATAATCAGAAAACTCCCATACTAGTTTTTATTATTTCGAAAATATCTGGTAGAGCTAAACAACAACTAGCTCAACAATCATTTCAAACTTGAGATGTATTAAAACAAAAGCTAAAAGATTTATATCAAGATATAAATATCAAAACATTATTGCCAAATTATGGAGAAACTTAAACAACTGTAAACAAAATCATAATCAATTAGTTTCTAATGTTTTTTAAAGATTAGAAGTATTAAATTCACGAGCTCTATCCGCTGTTCAACAATGTACCTACTCCAGACTCAGAACATTCACTTTTACCAGGTAAAATTGCTGCAATTAATGAAACTACTCTCAGTCGATTCGTTTTTCATTCAAATACACGGATTTTTCAAATGCTTAGGTGGAAAGATTTTACAAATTTAAATTCAGCATACACTGCGGCTGTATCAGAGGAGCGCGCGTTAAACATTCAAAAATATAATAAAACAAAATTTTGCAGAAATTGTGGTAGGACTAATCACGATACATATCAATGCAAATCAAAATCACATTCTAATCAAAATAAGTACATAAATACAGCACAGGATAATAACTAAAACTTTTCTTCTAGTAATAAACAAAACCATTTTAGTAATTCTACAAATTTTAATTCAAATTATAGTAATAATAATCAAAATTCAAATTTTTAAAATAAATTCTGTAGGTATTGTAAAAAGAAAGGTCACTTAATCGAAGAGTGTCTTAAGAGACAATACAACAATCAAAAATCACGTCAAACTGAGTCGTCTACAAAAAAATCTGAAAACCAAAAAATTAATTTAAACTACCAATCGTCCTCGATGGTAAACGCCCCACGCGAGGGGGCGTTTACCCCCCACCATTTCCAGATTAGCTGTGTTCGAAAATTGAAAATTTTAATTTCAAACAACAATTTATGTTGAAGTGCATTCGCCTAATTCTAAGGGCCGATCTATTCACTTCCTTTTAAATTTATCTGGAAGTTAATTGCTATAGTTACAATTGTTTCCACAATTGTATCCATGACAAATAACTAGCAGATAAATTGGCGTTTTGCACGCGTTACATACTCTAGTTTATCTACAACAAAAAAAGTAAATACAACAAAAGCTAAGAAAAATATTTAACCTAGAATTTATACTCGCATTCATATTTTTTACGTGAAATCTCTGGTAATAAATTAAGAGATGTAATGTAAGTCGCTTCCAAGATGGGGGTGTACAAGTATACACCCCATTTTCCATCATCGGATTCATTCATGATAAATACAGAACTTCCAAAACGACAAAAGTAGATAACTATTAAATTTTTCAAGACAATAGTAATAATACGTTTACAATCTGTATAATTTCACTCAATCTACTATTTAGTACTTACAGCTAAATAAGCATACGTCTGTACTCGTTTTTAAAAAGTAATTTTATATAAGCAATCACAATTCAATTGTCAAGGTTATTAACCCCTTTGTAACGAAATGTCAACATATTCTCGCATTCCAGGTATTATGATGACAAGAAAGGATGAAACATTAATTGTACTTCTCGCACTTGCAGTTGTAAATTATGTAACAAATTGTAAAAGCTTTCTTTGTTTTTATTGTAACTTAGCAATAATAATGAATAATATTACATAAACAATTATATAATAATGTGAACTATTAATCAATTTTACGTTAATTGAAATAACAATTTTTAATATCTTCATATAATGAGAATAATCAACACATATCAAGACACGTACATAGCTGAACGGTAGAGGCCTGGCTTAGCAAACAGCCGGTCCAGGGTTCTGGTACCGTAGGTAGGTACGGATGCTGACCGATGCTGGCCGATTTCGACCGGATTAGTGTGTTTTAAGCTTAACAGATACCTGCTCATCATATAATGATGTATTTTATTTGCTTGCAGATGAACTAACATATTCTAATGCAATCGAATACGAAATTAATGTTAATAATCCGACTCCAATCTACACCAAGTCATATCGTTATCCAGAAGACCATAAGACAGAAGAAAATAAACAGGTAGAAAATATGCTTAAACAAGGGATTATTCAAGCATCACTATCTCCTTGGTCATTTTCATTATGAATAGTCTACAGTCCATAGTAAACAGTACATAGTCCATAGTCTAAAACTTTAATCTTGTATTGAGTCAACCGTCAATGAGTCGATGCCTCTCTCTATTTTATGACATGCTAGTGATTAGTTTTACTAATGTATGGATCCAATTTCCTGCACTAGAAGCAGAACACTTGACTGTCAAAGCAGACTAAATTGTTTTTTTGTAGTAGTGTAGGAATTAATGCAAATAGTTCTAAATCTAGTATAAGTTCATGCAGAAATATGATTTTCAATTGGTACTATTGGTTGCATAGGTTGCACACATATTCATCATCCTCATCCACCTGCTGAACATACGAGTGGCGTGCGGTCCATGGAAGCAATGGAAACAATGCTTCCCTTAAGAATTTATTAAACATAAAAAACAATGTTAAGAAAAATATTTTTATAAAATTATGGTTTACATTTATTTAAATTTGTAATATTTAATCAACTTAATGCTCTTAATATCAATTCCGTACAGCAAAACGTATAATTAGAGTACTATTTTAAATTACAGTCATTAAACTTGCGCGGAAAAGTAATACAACTTCAAATGTGTTAACATATACTCCATATTCATGCTTCATTCATTCAGCAACGATTCATTTGCTTACTGCACTTCTCAGCTCTCGCTTTCGTTAGTGAGCGGAGCGTTGTGCTGATATTAATGACATCGTAAGGTTTAGTGTGCTCTGTGCTCAGATGATTTATTTATTATAATTTGATTATTTATTCGAATTATTGTTTGTTAAATGTCACTTAAGCAATATAAATCTGCAAATGACACCGTATTTTGGAACATTTTATTATTTCAATTTATATAGGTCGGGCTTTTTGAAGACAAATAATTCTATTTAGTTTGCTCTGTACGTAACATTTAAAATTGCTTATATCGAGATGCCTGCAAATTCGGCTGCTTCGGTAGAAACAAATTTAACCACAAAGATTGAAACCTGCACCAGGTATTTGCAAAAAAAGACCAGAGAATCGAGTTGCATTATAAACAGAGGCAGGCACGGCCTTGATTAATGGATAGTTAAGTGCACAATTTCGTGTAATCGAATGAATACGTATACAATTACGGCGATTCCAGAATTATAAAATTGTAATAAAATATAAAAACTAAGCAAACTGCTCAACAATTCTTTATCATAGAATAAATTAGGCAAAAAATTGCGCATAAGGTTTAATATTTTAAAGCTTGAAGACTTTCTATATCTTTGATTTTAGTAGAGTGCTTGGAGCTCAGAAACTTGCAAAAAACACATTTTGTGAGACTTCGAGGTAAAAAATATATAAATTACATACAATTGTAGCTTTGGTTCTGTAGATTCTAAAACTGCAACTTGTCAAAAAATTGTATGGTGCAACAGGGCACTATTTAAAAGTTAGTAATCAAGTTGAGTACCTAGATGAAAAATAGAAAATAAGCTACCTCTATAATAAAAAAATATGTATATTTTGGTACAGATTCTTATTAATTCTAAAGACTTAATAAAAGCTTGCGTTTGAAAATACACGTAAATCCCATAAGCGCCAATTGAAAACGTTCTACATTTATGAAAATTTCTCGTTTCAAGCACTGCACAAATCATAATTAAATTCGATCAGTTTTTGCTTTACACCGTTTTATCACCGAAAAGGTAGCATTTTACAAAAAAATGTATTCTTGTCAAATTGCTCAACCAGTTCTTGGCACTTATGATGGTCCTTGATTTATAAATTTTAAATAAATATTAACGAAGATATGTAATAAAATGTAAGACAATGTTCATTGTGATAGATCACTGGCCGTAGGTGATCCCTTGCTGAATCGTAAGCGGTCGCATCTCTCCTTTTACCGCGCCATACCACGCATGCACAATTGCACATATGTATTTATTTGTCTCTTCTGATCATTTACTAATAAATTTTAATTTTTGTTTTCTGCTTGCGTTATTATTAATTATTCGTAACAAAAGTATATTGTATAACCATTAAAATAATTTGTCTACATAATTAGTGGTAAAGATACAAATATACATATAGGTTAGTATAATCTTGGGAGAAAACTGTTCTCCCAATAGTTTTTGTTGAGAATTCCTCGTTGACCACCCCGCCCCATTACCATATGTGTTCGAGGGCTGCTTCTTTGTTTTTACAGGTCGAACTCGCCAGCCTCAGAACGCAGCAAGACATCTTAACAAGCGGGTGGTTCTAATGCACCCCATTACAATTAGTTAAGCATTATTAATTGTTGATGTTCTCAGTTTCACTTGTTTTGGAATAATAAATAGTTAGTGCAAAACAGTGTTTCTTATTTCTCAAACCTAGTGGTACGCAATTAGATTATTACTAGGAGAAACAAAATAATAAATAAATAAATCGCTACAGTTTTGTCACTCAAATTTACACATAAATTTAACAATAACAAGTAGGGAAAATACAGAACAAGGTAAGTAAAAAAACAACCAAATTTACTGTAAATACATAGATTGAAACTAGTTACTAAAGATCACGTTAACAGCTATCAGATAATCTTCCAAAATATCTTAATCTATTTCTTGAGATGGAAATGATGGAATTTCTACAGCACCTTAGAATGATTTCTGTCCCATACACCGACTTGATCAAATGCAAGTAATATTATTTCATTTACAGCTGCAAGTTTTACTTCTGCAATCTAAAAATAAATTTTCTTGTACCTAATATAACAGTCCATAATTTAAAAAGAATTAATAGAATTCTTTTTGTATGGGCTTTGGTATGCTTGATGGACTTCTCGTGCACGAACCGTTGTTCCACTATTTTTGTGATTATGTGTTTACCTTCGATAGGACCATATGTGATTAACAATTATTAATTAATGTGATTAATTAATGTGTAAGGTCTACCCGACATCTGTAACATTGTACAGTCAGGCTGGGTTGTGAATCAAAACTGTATACCATACTATGGTCAGGTAGTGAGCTCATAAGCAATGTTGTCTTAAACTGTCCTTTGTTGCTGGTAATTTGTGAATCGCTTTAGAAGTAAAATTTGGAGTTGCACAGTAGGTATCAAACATTTTGTGTTTAGAGAAATATGCAGTTTCAAGTCCCACAAAAGTCATAATTTGATGCAAATTGCACTATACTATTTGGAAGATAAGTGAGTCGATAAGGAGTTATTTTTTTAGTTTTGGTCATGTTAATTTAAATCTGTCCCTGACAACATTAACGCATAGACAATTCTCTATTGCAAAATTGGTGAAATTCAAATGTATGTATTTTGTTACAATTTATACTATATCAATTAGAATTCTTGTTACTTTGTTATGCGTAAGCACTTCCGATTATGTAAATTGAATTACTGAGTGCTTATTCTAGAACAATATTTAGAAAAATATAAATTATTTATTGGATTAATTTGTAAAACATACTGAACTTATCTGGTCTGCATTTCGCATGTGTAAACGATACGGCCCAAACCGGCTGATAATGCAACTTATTCTTTGTACTACATTGTTTTGCATCTTTGTTAAAACAAAATGTAAAGGCCTGTTTTTTTAACTAACGTGTTTAATTCCGTAAACAAAAATGTTTATTTCGCAAATATATTTAAATTTTGAAATTTATACATCGTAAAACATTCCTGCACTTCCGTGTGTGCAAAGGGCTAAGGAAGTGGAAAAATTATAATTTAAGTTATAAATATGGAAAGTTTTCAAGCTGTAAAATATTAAACTTTAAATTATATTTTGAATGCAAATTCATATAGAAAAATGTTTCGTCTCGGTTGGGTATCGAACCCAATACCCTCCACTGTCTAGGTGGTATATCGATCAACTGAGCTACCGAGAACCATTATCAGCAAGGCGAGAAATCCTCCATGTGAATTAGATATTTAGCAAACATACAAAGTAACTATAATATAAGTTACTGATAATATAAAATTAATTATCCGACTAAAAAATAAAGCCTACAAAAAATATATAAAAACGAAACGACAAACTGACCGAGAATACTATATTCAACTTAAGAACTTCTTGTCGACTGCCATGAAGAATGAGAAAGCTGCCTACATATAGCACCAAATTAGAGCAAACAGGAAGAATCCTCGTGTACTGTGGAAACAGTTTAGCGAATGGAATATACATACTAAATCTGAATCTAAAATAGCCGAACAGATAAGGAACCCAGAGTTAATCAATCAATACTTAATAAGTAACATTCAAGATGTAAAAGTTGCAAATGAACTATTAATTTTCTTTCGCCAACAAATGCACAACAATATACATCTGCAATCTGAACCTATGTACCATACGTCAACTGAGGAAGTTAAAAAAACTGTCATTAGCCTGAAATCGAACGCTATTGGTGTTGATGGAATAAATCTAAATATGGTGAGATTGATACTCCCGTTTTGCATAAATGAGTTAACTCACATCATTAACTACTCATTTGAAAAGGGTAAGGTGCGACAGATATGGAAAAAACTCTAACAAATCCTCTGCCTAAAGTTAGCTTAGCTAAAGATCTTAGAGATATTAGGCCTATCAGTATTTTATCTGTTCTATCAAAAGTAATAGAGAAAATAGGCAACAACCGGCTTTTAGAACACATACATAAAAATAAACTTCTACCTGCCTCACAATCTGGATTTAGAACTAATTATAGTACGGCAACAGCATTAACCAAAATCACTACAGTTATAGCAAGAAGTATGGACAACTCTGAAGTCACCTACCTCACACTACTAGATTTTACTAAAGCGTTCGACACTATTTATAGAAATCTACTACTAACTAAATTACATTACTATGGACTAAATGCTCAAACTGTGCAGTGGTTTGCTAGCTACCTATCCGAGAGAAAACAAGCTGTGCGTATTAATAATACTGTATCCGCTGAACTACCAGTAATCTACGATGTCCCACAAGGTAGTATATGAGCACCCACATTATTTACCTTGTTTACTGCAGATCTACCTAAGGTACTGGAAAACAGTTGGAGCTTTCATCTCTACGCCGATGATACTCAGCTATACAAGTCCTGTTCACCCTCCAACACCAATAATCTCATCATCGAACTCAACGAGAACTTACAGCGTATCTCAGAATGGTCACAAAACAATGGTTTGCGGTTAAATCCCAAAAAACGGTAGTGATGTGTCTTGGTACAAACTATGCACTTAACAAAGCTAATTCGAGTACCTTCACACGAATAGTGTTAAATGATGTAGTGCTAACGCTCTCAGAAAGTGTTCGTAATATCGGCGTGATCTTAGACAAAAATCTAAGTTTCGAGTGCCATGTCATTAAGAAAATCAGTGAGTGCTATGTTAAACTAAAAACACTGTGGAAATTCAAAGATATCCTACCACCAATGATAATTGATGATAATTACGTGTTTTGGTCTGATTATCAGTTGTAGCTTACTTATCAGCCGAATATTGTATTTGTGGTCAAGGAAGAGAGTTCCTCCATGTGTCCCCAGAATTGCGACCTATTGAGAACTTCTGATCTATTCTAAAAGGTCTTGTATGTGGGAAAGGTTGGGAAGCTTAAAATGAGGAGAATCTTAAAAATAAAATTTTATATTGCTAAAGAAAATAGACATGAACCTCGTACAGAGAATGGTGGAACGTGTGCCCAAAAAAAACTGGATTATGTTCACCGTTCTTGAAAAATTTATTAACTTTTATATTCAAATTGATTAAAATGTAGTACGTACTATATCGCAATAACATTTATTAAAATCGAAACATTGCTCTAGTTTTTATATGCATTCAAACACAGTCCCAAATTTTAGGCATCACCCGATATGCTATTAATTTAATATTATTAATATTAGTAATATAACGGATGATGCCTAAAATTTGAGACTGTGTTTGAATGCTTATAAAAACTACAGTAATGTTTCGATTTTAATAAATCTTACTGCGTTTCTTTTTATTCATTTATTTCTCTGACATGCGTCTGCAGCTTGACCGAACTTTTTCCTGTTGTTGGTCAGATCTATTAGGCACTTCAATCTTTTTCCGTTTTTAAGGGTCCTGACAACATAAGACTGGCTGCACTTAAATTGTTCCCCTAATCTTCTGGTTGATATACCACATTTCCTATTCAACAATTCTTCTAATTAAACGACGAATGCTTTTTGGCCGGAACCTGACTTGATAAAAGGCAGAGTTTCTTCTTGGCATTGTTTAATGTATCGATATATTGTCCATTTTAGAATACTTTCTTTCATAAAATGATCTGTAACGAACTTTTTCCTTTTTCAATATGATTATCACAAAACGCGTACACTCTCGAAATGAGACAGATATGAACCATAATGCAAGAATTTCCTTATCAATTTTTATCTTACATTTAAATAGCATATTTAATATTTTTTGTGGTCGTATAGTTCGACTTCATCTCATGCCGCAACTTCTTCATACTCGTGAGAAATTGGTACTTTTCTGCACTTGTAACACAATATACTATTTACATTTACTTTAAGCGAGCATTTGAAACTATCAATAGAAATGTATTAATAGAGAAGCTAAAAAGAATTGGTTTTGGGGGAGTTGTCCTTGAATGGATAAAAAATTACTTATTTGACAGAAAACAGAAAGTTAAATATAATAACAGTACATCAACGGAAAAAAACAATAATCTTGGTGTTCCGAAGGGAACAATCCTGCGACCAATTTTTTTCAATTTATATATTAATAATATTGTTAAACATGTAGAAAACTGTGAAATTACTATGTTTGCAGATGATACTATACTATATGTAGATGGGAACGATATTGTAGCGATGTGCCAAAACTTAAACAATGAATTGGTTAAAATCCATAAATGGCTATGTGATAATAGATTATGTTTAAACCTTCAAAAATCAAAATGTATGGTGGTTTCTAAGCCATACAATTTTACAAAAACTTATAAATACTGATGTCAAGGTAGTTATTAATAATCATGTTCTTGATAACGTCACAGAAATAAAGTACTTAGGTATACAAATTGATAACAATTTAAATTTTAAGAAACATATCAACTACATTTTAAATAAACTTTCTAAAAAATTTATCTTCTCAGGAGAATTCATAGAAACCTAAATATGAATAATAGGATACTAATTTACAACACAATCATAAATCCACATTTTCAATACTGTGCATCTATATTATTTCACTGTAATGCAAACCAGATAGGTATGTTACAAAAAATGCAAAATAAATCTATGAGACTGATATTAAAATGTAATAGATACACACCAATAAAAAATATGCTTGAAGCTCTTGGTTTCATGAATGTAAAACAACTTATAACTTTCAAAATGTTAATCTTGATATTTAAAATAAAAAACAAAATGACACCGGCATATCTATGTGATAAACTAAATTATGTATATAACACTCACCAACATAATACAAGAAAAAACGAAGATTTTTATGTAGAAAGAACTGTTTCAGCATGTAAGACTAAAACAATTTTTTGTGAAGGTCTTATATTATACAATAACTTGCCCTGTACTATCAAATACTGTGATAATTATAATGATTTAAAAAAAAGGTTAAATTCTATATTAGTAATTGTATGTAATCGTAAATGTATTATTTTTATTCATTATGTTTTTTTTATGATAAATGTAAATGTAAATAGCTAACTGCTAATAAAGATACATTATTATTATTATTATATTACTTGCTAGTAATTTCAGTTCTCTATTAGGAGCAACTATTAGCTCATAAATACAAGTACATAAATACATCCATATGCACAGAAAGTAAAAATACCATTTCTCCATAACGATGCTGCGAGGTCCTTTGGAACACTTTACCATTTATCTAAGAGATTAACAAATTGTTCATAGTATATTATGCAACGAGCAAAAAATGATGATTATTAATACACTAGTATGACGTTTACAACACGAGCGCAGCGAGTGTTGTAATTCATACGAGTGTATTAATAACCATTATGTGCGAGTTGCATACAATATTTTTTCTTCGACCGTAACTGATTTGTTACTACTAAGTGGACTTCTAAAACTGTTATAAGGTGTAACTTCAAACTGCAAACTGGGTGACGATCAGACGAGAGCTTTTCTATACTACTTCTAATGTTTTAAACCCTTATTGTGTTTTAAAAATTCACGACAAATTTAATTATTACTTTTTAAGACATACTTACGAAATTGATAAATAAAAGCACCAAAAAATACATTCAGAATTTCATAAAATTAATATTTAATAAAACTAACAATAAGAATAATTTGTTAGAGCAGATTTGAAATAATAGTAATTATTGATAATATTTATTATTCACTGCGTGACGATGGAGAATGAGGAACGTTCCCAAGTTTAGTATACACTAACTTTGGCTAGTTCCTACGCAACCATTTGATATTCTTGACTCTCATTGGTCAACAGCTCGTTATTCTTGACTCTCATTGGTCAACAACTCATTGCATAATGGAAACTCGTTGCATAATGAACCTCATTATGAAACGGCTATTGCATATATAATAATTGAATTAGAGTATAGGAGTAGAAACAATTTATTTCACAATTATTTCAAAATTAATAATGTTATTATTAGTTTTCTATTTTCAAATTAAATTCAATCTAACAAAACACTACCTGCTATGCTGACGATTCAGATGCGGCTAACGCAGTTAAAGCGAAAATATCAAATAATTTAATCGCGTAACGAAGTTACGGGCGACGCGACCTCACGTAGGACGCCTCGGCCGCTCCGCTCGCTTCGCCCGCAAGTAGTCTCACATGCAGGACATTTTTTAAAAGTCAACCCCGGAAGTCAAACTTTATTTAAAAACTAGGAGTTACGTTTCGAGTTTATCTTTTCAAGGAAGACAAATAATAATAACGATATCAAAAAATATGCATATTACAGAAGAAACATCACACTAATAAGCAAAGAAACAATCGATTTAAAAAGACATTTCTTGCAAATAATTCAATAGTCAACTTCGATATTTAGAAAGAGGGTTACGTAAAAGCGAAGCAAATAAATTTACATTTTTATAATCTATGTACAGTCTTTTAAACGACTACATAAAAATTTCATTGATTTTAAACATTTGATCATTTCGTCAAATGTCCATGTTTTTTCCATTTCGATTCAGTGTGTGCCGCCAAGGCATCCCGCCTGGTTCCAACAACAAGCGATCGACGATAACCAGTCGGGAAATCTAGACCGCCGCGCCGCAATGCGTTCCTCCTGCCCGCCTGCGGGGTAATGTAACAAAAAGCCTGAGAATTAAAGGAAATATTGGTAACGGCTTCATAAGGCAAGAACGATCTTAACAAGGTTGCTTTTAGACGAACTCGTTGATTATGCCACGATAACCAAGACCTATTCTACCTAGCATCGTTGATATTTTTAGACAATATCGTTATGATACATTATGAAGTTCAAGTTTATAAATGTCCCCTTGTAATGTACAAAAAAATAAAATAAATAATATCTGAGATTTATTCATCAGAATAATTACAACATCATTATATACATACTTTCACTTACACTATATTCTCAGGTCAGTGTTTAATAGCATAAAACACACATATAAGTACTACAGCTGCATGCACATAAAGCGTATCAGTTCGTGTACTACTTAATGGCTACATAACATATGCGATAATAAATTGCTTTTATGTTTGGTTTTGTGGCCACATACTCTACAGACGTACTGAGGATCTTTTCCACATTCGTATTTTAAGTGGCGCCATAAGGATGTCCTGTGTCTGTAATTCTTGTCACATTTTGGACAATTAAAGCTATGGATAATATCTTGACTTCGAACTGTAACGCTTCTCAAAGTTGATGTATTATCTGCAAATGATCAATTAATAGAATTGGTGATAATTGATAACCAAACAGTTTGTTGTATTATAACAATAAAGCTGTACAAAGCCAGAACATCATACGAAAACAGTAATAAGTTGTTATATACTAGGGAAACCCCGTCAAGACATGACGGTCAAAAGGATTAAAGTGATTGAAGGATTTCCTTACATACAACATTCGTTTTGTGATCCTTAGGGTTTTCATGAGTGATTATTTAAATAAACGCAAGCAAATAACCAGTTGAAAATTCTAAGCTTAGCACTTTCCTCTACCACATCCTACCTTACCCTCCTCTCTTCCGACATCTCCCTCTCTGGCTTAACCCTCCCCTGTGGTATATTCTACATGCATACATAAGGAAATTCTACATTGAATCTATGTATCATATGCTTAATATATCAACTTTCTAGTTGGTTCTTCAGACATTTCTATTCTACTTTTTCATCAAATATTCGAATCTGAAATGAAAATTAAACAAATTCGAAAAAAGAGGATAGACAGAGACAGACACTTGTATCGAATTTCGTGAAAATATTCCACAGCAAATATTTTAACACTCGGCTGCGAATTATTCGTAATATGATTTATAAGTAAGCTATCGGTAACGTATAAGCAAGTAGAAGGAGAATGTTTAGTTCCGAAACGTGACAAAGCTAGTGATGAAAGTAAACATTCGGTCTCTAGCGTATAGAAATGCATCGATTACAAATAATGCCTTTAAAAATATAAATGCATAATTATGAAATCGCAAAACTAAGGAATGCTAGCAAATCTACAACGTAAAATCTTTAAGTTGGAATTACGTAGATAGGCCTAGTAGAACTCCGAAACGAAGCGTAACAAAAAGTCTTGTGTTTTAAATAGGTACAGAGTATTTTAAATTTATGGTTTTAAAAATTTAAAGACTAAAGAAAATATAATGTCAAAGCTTATAAAAAAGAATTAGCAAATCGGTCTTGTAGAACTCGTAAAAGAGAACTATGGCGACATGCAAGGGTTGATCTCTACATCAGAACAATTCGAATACCAATGATGGATGATGGAAGGCTAGACTGTAGGGGTTGCAGCCGCCGATGCCGCATGCTTTATTTCTAGCATTTGCAATTAATTTATTCTAGTACTTTTAAATACTGCACGCGTATATTTAAATTAAGAAATGTTGAGAATAAAATTTAAAATCGATCTTGTTTAAAAATTCTTGAACACGTCTATTAGTTATATTATTATGGTTATAGGGGGTCTATATTTAAATAATAAACAGACTGCGACGATGACACTGTGATGATATATACAAAATATAAACCACCTAACTTTACTCTTAAAAAAATTTGCTCCGGCTAATTACAAACGTGGTGAAGCTTCAAAATCTCCACCACACTGAGACTTTCAGGCGAGTCGCTTGAATAGGGCACTAAATAAACATAAATCTAGGAAACACAAGTAATGTACACAAAAAAATATGAACCAAATTTTCTTTAAATTGAAATGACCGAAATTTTATTTAAAATTGAACACAAACAACAAACAAAAAATAATTGAAGAAAATAAATTTTGGATGACATGAACAAATGAAAAATCAATCCTAAGATAGTTAATGTCTTTTATCCGAAGACTAATATTCCTGGCATCATCATAACCTTAATTACTAAATTTATTTAAAATTAAATAAATACCATAATTTTTTTTAAATTAAAATATATCGGCGCCAACAGTTTACCAACTGAAATTGTAACAACACAAAAATCCTCTATTTTCCATATGGTTTAAATACTAACTAACTTAAATACTTTTGGTGGAAGTACAACAACCTACCATTCTTGGAAATAATGTCCAAATAAATGGTATTAATAAATAAAAATAAAGCTTGCTTGAAATATAGTAAAGTCCATTTAATGATTAAGTTTTTAAAATTCCTTCCAACATCCAAATTATAAGGGAGGTTAAAGAAAAAGTCAACCAAAACACATTTCCTACTCAACTATCAAATAACTAAAATTAATTTAATTACTTAAAGTTTCCTAGTTACATCTTCGATGATAAAATCCAACCTTGCATCCTAACAAACACTATTTACATATTTTTAGATATCAAAACCATGAAAGTAATAGCTAAATTACATTATATCAGATCACTATGGCAAAACGCAGAAACTTGCATTTTATTTCAATGATATTTTCTACAAAATCAACCCCAACATTCAAAATTGTTACAAAATTGTGCTTAAGAAACTGCTTAACAAAACAGCAATAAAACATTTTAACCACAAACTGTATAATCTAACTAAAGAAGAAAATTTAACGATTCTTTATATTAATAAAGCAGGTACGGTAGCAAATACTTGGCACCTTGTCTGTTTTAGGTCAAAACTTGCCGTTAAGTGGCCTCAACTTTGTTTTTTCTTGCATAACTAACGATTTCGCATCGTTAGCTGAACAACGAAAAATTGCCAAGATTGTAACGAAACTCAACTTGTAAATTTATCCTTTTACTGCCTGGTGTGTTCTAGAGTGTATATTTATTACATTAAAACCTTTTCTTTGGCTTCATAAAAAATTATTAAAATGAAATATTTTCCCCTTGAGGTTATGGACTAACATCTTTTTGATAAAATTCTATATATGTAGCATGTCAAACATCATGACAATATGTGTTTCAAAAACATGCTGAATTTTGAAATTTGCGGAAATGTATTTTTTGGAAACTATCCATGGAAATAATTCCGGAAACTTATTGAAATGAGCAAATGCCAAAAAATGTTCAAACGAAATTCAAACACAGTTTAAGAGGTATCTAGGTGAATCAATAAATGACTGAAAATTGCAAGATTTTTTTATTAAAAAAAATACAAAAATGGAAAGTCATTCCATGGAAAAATAAAAAAAAAATAAATAATTATAAAACTTAATATGGCACACTAACGATCCTCATGAAACTTATGTTTATCACTAATGATGTATGAATGATGATAATAGGTTTATTTTATTAATTTTTAATTTTAATAATATTGGTGTTTGAACTAAAAATTAAAAACTGCGAAGAGACTATGTACAACGTTTAAAAATGAGGTTATAAGCTTCAAAAACTGAAACGCGCGAGCTTACATTAATTCAAGATTAAGGGAGAAATTTACCAATGTTTCCTTCTTAAAATAGTTCCAAAATTCCAGCTATTTGCCAGTACTACATAAAAACGATAAAAACTCACACTTTGGTGCCTTAATACAGAAATAACTACATATATTTCCTATTTTGAATTGATTTTTGTCTACTGTTTTAAGATTTCTATATTTTTTTAAATATTATAAGATATAACTACTGAGAATTAATTAAGAATTAATCATTTTAGATTTATTTAATTTAAATATATAAGAATAAAAAATATATAAAAATGAAGTAGTGTTGAATAATCTACACAGAGAAAGCTTCAATATAGAAAAAGAATCACGTAAATAGACCCAGTGTAACTCTCAAACGAACTGAAGCAAAAATAAACCTTCTTTTTGATATAATAATAAATACAAATAAAGAACATAAACAAGAAAAAACTAAAAATAATGATAATTATAACCGCTATATATACAGTCTGTTTGATTTAAAGCGTCCCGCTTTGTAGCAGCTTTATTTTTGGTCAGAAATATTATTTAATGGTGTGAGATTCTTTATGTTCTGGTTCAGAAAATCTTGTATTTACTAATCCGGCGTGAGCGTGATGACATCATCAAACTTTTTTAAAATTACATGATAGGTGTTTTTTTACTGAAATCGATAGAATATTGTGTTCTCTTTTCACTCATAATAAATACGCATACTCTTACACAAAGAAAATTTCAAGAAAAACGTGAAAAGTAATTTTCGACTAATAGGCTTTGATTTCTGGTTCTCCAATTAATAAAACGTAATTATCTAGCAACCTCAGGTAAATAACGAAACTTTAGTTCTTCCAGTAGCGTATTTGCAAATTGTTTTCAGGGAGGACTACGCTATAAAAATACCAAATCAAAATGCTTAGATTTTCACATAACACAGATTTTAAATAAATGGCCTGGACCATTAAAAATATTTCGGGATGACTCCATCCCATTAGCCCCCCCCCCTCCCTAAATATGCTACTGAGTTATTCTGATCGTCTTTAATCTTCAATTTATTCTGATCGTCTTTAATCTTCAATTAAGAAAAATGTAGAACAAAACAGTACAAAAATAAATATCCAATAAAATAAATTGAAAAACTTATTTTACAATTCCACTAAGTCTAGTACCCACACCTAACTGTCTAATAATTCTGGCAGTGGTATCTTGGTATTCCTTATGATGCAAAAAATACCAAACCATAATTGCCAGAAACATTGGAAAGTCGCGCGTGGGTGCTAGACCGCCCGAGAAATTTTAAACTGGAAGAACTAAAGTTTCGTTATTCATAACTAAACTATTTGTTTTAACAATAAAAAGTGAATATTATTATGTTACATCTCATTTACGCGGCATGTCTCATTAAAATCTCGTAAAATTACGTGGTATGTCTCGTGGCAATAAAGAAAAAAATTCGTTGGTAAAATACACTACTTGTGTTGTTTCGTTATATCTAGTATGAAGCCTCCAAATGAAATAGTCTAGGCGCTATGTTTTTACCTGTTACATCTGTGTACAGTAAAGAGGTTATAGCAGCCTTGCTATAACCTCTTTACTGTACACAGATGTAACAGGTAAAAAGATATCCGTAATATAATATTAAATAAGCAGGGACAGTAAATTTAATATTTTTGAAGAATTACCCATATAGAGCTATTTTCTTAGTTTCCATAGAAAATAATACAAAAGATTAGAAATCAGAGCAAAACAATCAACGATTACTTTATTTATTTTTTATTACGCCTAGAGGGAATAAACTTATCCCCCATCTAATATGAAACACAATCGCACATATAGCTGAGATGCCCAGATTCTCCTATTTATAAAAATCTTACCGCACCAGGTGGGATTTGAACACTCGACCTTTGGATTGCGAGCAGTGCTCCCCACCTCTTTCATACTACCGCCCCCAAATACCTTGTTAATAACTTTTATATTAAATACAACTCTGAATATTCTGAAATATACACAGAGAAAAATGTATTTAAATTTCATCAACAATTGTGTGGTATTGTAAAACAAATTGGTCTTAAAAAAGTGACAGGGACAATTTGTGTACAATTATAAAACAAGATTGTGTCATTTAGTTTGTCAAGATTTTGTGGAAGTCAATAGTAATTTTGTAGAATCAAATGAATAGTTGTGTATAAGTTTCCATAACAAATTGTGTTACTTATTAAAACAGAATGTGTAATGTTATTGCATACAATTTTATACAAAATTGTACAATTGTTGCGCTAGTGTGTGCCACAATTGCTTAATAGTATTTAACACAATTACTTGTTCACATTTATACAAATTGTGCAATACTCTGGCACAAATATTCTATACAGAAGGCTAGATATATCACAAATAAAATATATATTTTTAGATATATTAAAATATATGTAACTAATATGTATATAGCTATACAATGTATAGTATTTACATACTATACAACGTGTAGTATATACACGTATAACACTAAAATTTTCTTTTGCCGTCGGCTGTTTATATATAAATCTCGAATTTACATTAATAGCGACAATTACAAGTGGTGACATCTATAGGATGTCATCCATAAACTTTGCGAAACACAATAATTAGTAGCAAGCAGTTTGAACACTGGATTATGATTTCATTCAAACAAAATATTGTATTTTTCTAAACATTTTTTACAATTATACTTCAACATAATATGCTAGCTTATCCTCTACAACATTGTTCCAAAGAATGCAGAACTAAATCTGACTGTGTTAAATAATTGTCGTAAGTTCCTGTTAGACAATTCAGTAACGAAATCCTACACAACGCTGGACAATACGATTCTACAATTATAATATAAATTTCTCCAACACCATTTTGAACAATATTGTGCAAAGCTCTTATGAAGTATTTCTCTCTGTGTATATTTAGGCTTATATCATATTTACATTTCAATCATTTTCATAGAAATCTAAAATATCTATAGTGTATCCACGACAATACTATGTTTATTAAAAATGTGCATTTGTAACGAGGATTTCCTGTGTGTAGCAAAAGTACAGTAAGGACATTTTTGAGAAGGACTTTTCCCACATTCGTGCCGGATATGTGTTGCAAAGCTAGACTTATGTCTGTATACTTTAGAACAATTTGGGCAAGCAAAATCTAAAACAGAATAATCGTGTTACTTTCTATTCTCAGTTACATTAATTGTATATCAAGCCTGGATCCCATTACTCGTGTATTTGACAAACATTCGTCGTTTGTGGATATATGCCAAGTAGTGGGAACGGTGTTACTCGCACAAATGTGCACCGTTTGTCCTTTCTCGTCGGTTGTCGGTAAATATAACACAAATCAAAGACTTTTATTACTTGACAAATAAATTCTTTAAAAATGTATATCTTCAAGTACAAATGTTTGCCAAATATACAAGTAGTGGGAGCGGTTCACTAATAGTGTTCACTTGTACATTTGTGGAATTCACAAACATTGGCGTATTTGCCAAATACGCCACGAAGTTTACGATTACGTTTAATCAAGTCTTTTATTTTATTATTAATCTACGTAACTTAAAAAAATACAGTAAAAGGTACTACGTACGTCACAAAGCTGCAAATTAATATGATGTATCTGTTTATTTGATATCACGTCTAAATATCACAGTCGTAATATTATCCGACGAAATATGATGGTTAAAATATCGCAAAACAAAATATCCCTTTAAAAAATATCCTAGTAAGAAAATATCAATAGGACATTACACAGAGAAAAATGTATTTAAATTTCACCAACAATTGTGTGGTATTGTAAAACAAATTGGTCTTAAAAAAGTGACAGGGACAATTTGTGTAGAATTATAAAACAAGATTGTGTCATTTAGTGTGTCAAGATTTTTTAAATAATGTTTTCAATTTTTTGTAAGGATGTGTATAAACTCAAATATAACATTTTGTGGAAGTCAATAGTAATTTTGTAGAATCTAATGAATAGTTGTCTATAAGTTTCCATAACAAATTGTGTTACTTATTAAAACAGAATGTGTAATGTTATTGCATACAATTTTATACAAAATTGTACAATTGTTGCGCTAGTGTGTGCCACAATTGCTTAATAGTATTTAACACAATTACTTGTTCACATTTATACAAATTGTGCAATACTCTGGCACAAATATTCTATACAGAAGGCTAGATATATCACAAATAAAATATATATTTTTAGATATATTAAAATATATGTAACTAATATGTATATAGCTATACAATGTATAGTATTTACATACTATACAACGTGTAGTATATACACGTATAACACTAAAATTTTCTTTTGCCGTCGGCTGTTTATATATAAATCTCGAATTTACATTAATAGCGACAATTACAAGTGGTGACATCTATAGGATGTCATCCATAAACTTTGCGAAACACAATAATTAGTAGCAAGCAGTTTGAACACTGGATTATGATTTCATTCATACAAAATATTGTATTTTTTTAAACATTTTTTACAATTATACTTCAACATAATATGCTAGCTTATCCTCTACAACATTGTTCCAAATAATGCAGAACTAAATCTGACTGTGTTAAATAATTGTCGTACGTTTCTGTTAGACAATTCAGTAACGAAATCCTACACAACGCTGGACAATACGATTCTACAATTATAATATAAGTTTCTCCAACACCGTTTTGAACAATATTGTGCAAAGCTCTTATGAAGTATTTCTCTCTGTGTAATTAGTCGTTAGCTGTATATAATACATGCGGTACTCAACTTATTGCTGTTTTTGCAGTAAATACAAAAAAAGTCTCCTTTTGAAAGAATTAACTGAAAGCGATTTTAGTGATGGCGCACAGAGAGAAATACTTCATAAGAGCTTTGCACAATATTGTTCAAAACGGTGTTGGAGAAATTTATATTATAATTGTAGAATCGTATTGTCCAGCGTTGTGTAGGATTTCGTTACTGAATTGTCTAACAGGAACTTACGACAATTATTTAACACAGTCAGATTTAGTTCTGCATTCTTTGGAACAATGTTGTAGAGGATAAGCTAGCATATTATGTTGAAGTATAATTGTAAAAAATGTTTAGAAAAATACAATATTTTGTTTGAATGAAATCATAATCCAGTGTTCAAACTGCTTGCTACTAATTATTGTGTTTCGCAAAGTTTATGGATGACATCCTATAGATGTCACCACTTGTAATTGTCGCTATTAATGTAAATTCGAGATTTATATATAAACAGCCGACGGCAAAAGAAAATTTTAGTGTTATACGTGTATATACTACACGTTGTATAGTATGTAAATACTATACATTGTATAGCTATATACATATTAGTTACATATATTTTAATATATCTAAAAATATATATTTTATTTGTGATATATCTAGCCTTCTGTATAGAATATTTGTGCCAGAGTATTGCACAATTTGTATAAATGTGAACAAGTAATTGTGTTAAATACTATTAAGCAATTGTGGCACACACTAGCGCAACAATTGTACAATTTTGTATAAAATTGTATGCAATAACATTACACATTCTGTTTTAATAAGTAACACAATTTGTTATGGAAACTTATACACAACTATTCATTTGATTCTACAAAATTACTATTGACTTCCACAAAATCTTGACAAACTAAATGACACAATCTTGTTTTATAATTGTACACAAATTGTCCCTGTCACTTTTTTAAGACCAATTTGTTTTACAATACCACACAATTGTTGATGAAATTTAAATACATTTTTCTCTGTGCGGAATGCCATTTTAAATTTTTGAAATGTTATAAGTAAAAGACCTTTCAATAAGAGTCGTTCTATGGTTTGGTATAGTCAGTAAACCTCGATGACGAAGGTTTAGGCTATGAACATCGGTCCTGAATCTAATCTTGTTATATAAATAGGGTGGTTACTTTTCGACAATTACTTTATGCAAAAATGTGGCGCTTTGTAGATAGCGTCTATTTTTCATAGAAAGCCATGTAGCATCTGATAACTTATGTGAAATATGATCATATTTAGGAATACCATAAATAAATTTCAAACAAAGATTTTGGATTCTTTGTATACGTTCAGATGTTTCATAATCTAGGCAAAAGTGACATACTGGAGCACAATACGTAAATTAGAGATGATTGGAATAGGAAACCCTTTACTAGGATGGCTGCAATCTTATCTCAAAAATCGTAGACAGTTTGTTAAGATAAATAACGCAAGATCACAATTAATTAATGTGTTATCAGGTGTGCCACAAGGATCCCACTTAGGACCAGTTCTGTTTTCAATCTACATTAATGACATTAAAAATTACATAAATCACAGTTCGTTTTTATTGTTTGCCGATGATTTAAAAATTTATAAGTGTATTACTTCGGTAGCTGATAGTACTCTGTTACAAAAAGACTTATCGTCTGTGATTAAATGGTGTAAAAATAATGGGTTAGAATTAAATGTGAGCAAATGCAAAGCAATGAAGTTCTCTAGGAAGCGAATTATTACTACTTATAGTACCTATTACATAAACAATGTTGCTCTAGAAAATGTAGTGTCTATAAGAGATTTAGGCGTTCACCTTGATTGCGAGTTAAGTTTTTCATTACACTTAAATGAAACTGTTTTAAAGGCTAACAGAATGTTGGGTTTTGTAACACGTCATACTAATGACTTTACTGAATTAAGAACAATTATAATATTATACACGGCTTTTGTAAGATCTCTTTTCGAATATTGTACAATAATCTGGTCACCTTTTTATGTAACACATGAATGCCGTATTGAAAAAGTGCAAAGAAAGTTCATTAAATATTTATGTTTCAAATTTAACATACTGTTTGATAGGAATAATTATGAAAACATATTAAAATATTTTAACCTGCCTCCTTTATCTCTCCGGAGAACATTTTTTGATGCTTGTTTTGTGTTTAAGGTGTTATCGTCAATTGTAGATTTACCTGTGTGCCTTGAAAAACTTTCTTTACGTATTCCAGTATATGGAACAAGGAATTCACTCCTCTTAGTAAGACCTTTTCATCGCACTAATTACGGAATGTTTTCTCCGTTAAGTAGAATGTGTCATGTGGTGAATAACTTGGAGGATGTGAATTTCTATGGTATAACCTACACTATTTTTTTAAATCAGTTAAGAGTCTGCCTAAATATCTGATATGTAATTAGCATGCGTACTCATATAATAATTTAATGAATTTACCTGTTATAATAGTATAATAATATAAGTATATAATAATATAAAGTATGATTCATTGTACTAACACTATGTTAAATGGAATTTGTTTGTTTCCGTAATAAAGAATTATTAATTATTATTATAATAATATTAGAACAAATTAACAATAATTAAAGTGTGAAAGTACGAGCGTTTCACACAGCATTAGTTTTATTTTTTCATTTAAATACTGCCTGTGAGGATATAACAATTTTAGATTAATAGAAGCTTTTTGGACACATTTAACAATAGTATCTTTGAATCTTAGGGTTTTATCAAAAACTAAGCCTAAATTTTTTGCTTTATCAACGACAGGTATAAGGACATTATTTATTTTAATTTCTGGTACTTGAGATATATCTACATTATTATTAATAAAAAACAGTACACAAGACTTTGAAGGATTTAGTTGCAAGGCATGATTTGTAGACAAGCAAAATAAATTATTCAAATCACTGTTTATATCCTCTACGGCCTGATCAATATTATTCCATTTGAAACTGTGGTAGATTTGCGTATCATCTGCGTACATATGCATCTTGCAGGTTTTAATTTCTGTACGAAACTTACTCGTATATATAGTAAACAGCAGGGGGCCTGGTATGAAACCTTGGGAAACCCCTCTTGTTATACTCGCCGCCGTTGACACCTTGTTCTTAACTTTAACACTCTGAAACCTTCCAGTCAAATAACTTTCGACCAACCCGACTGCAACCTCATCCAAACCTACATAGTGCAGTATAGCTAGCAGCAGACTATGATCGAGAGTGTCAAAAGCCCTACTGGAATCCAGAAGTGTTAAAGCAGTACATCCACCCATGTCTGATGCTCTTAAAATCTCATCAGATATATGTAGCAGCGCGGTTGCACAGCTATGTAACGGTCGAAATCCAGATTGAACCTCCGGCAATAGGTTGTTATTTAGCAGATGAGTTCTGACTTGAGAATTAATAACTTTCTCCAATATTATCGATAGCGTAGGAAGTATACTTATCGGTCTAAAATCTTTTAAGTTACGTGGCTGTGCAACTTTTGGCAACGGTAGCACAAGAGAGTGTTTCCAATTATCTGGGAATTTTCTCTCCAAGAGACAGCTATTAACTATATTTACGATAAACGACATTAAATAAGGACAACATATTTTTATCATTCTAGCGTTTAATCCATCCATTCCGATAGCGTTTGTTTTCAAGGATTTAACTATCTTAAGAATGTCGTTATGTTCAATCAATTTAAAACTAAATTTGTTATCTACTGAAGTGTTAGTTTGTTAATAATTTAATGTTGTATCATCAATAGGAATATTTGGAACGCTATTAACAAAATAGTTGTTAATTTCGTCAACATTATTTATAAAATCATTATTCAATGGTGATTTAGAGCTTGATATGTTTAATCGTTTTAATTCTGACCACATTTGTCTACCTGTTGTGTTATATAATTTAAATTCTAAGTATGCCTTTTTTCACGTGCAACAGCACTGTTTGTCAAATTACATAATAATTTATAATATTCCCAATGACCTACTGTAGGGTTTTTCTTATATCTATCTTTAGCTTTATCTCTCAACTTCATAAGATTCATCATATTTAATTGCAATGTTAGGTTACTACTACAGTAGAGGGAGATGGCGGGTTCTGGAACCACACCTCCACACCTCTAGCAGGCAACCATGCATACACGCTAACACATGGGCTAATATACAGCTATCGTTCTCATACAGGGGCGTACAAGAGAAAAATATGAAAGACGGGTTGAATTAAATGCTATAAATCAGGTTAGGGGTAAATATATCTTAATACTCACCCTGCTTCTACGTTTATGAATCGTTTTCATTCCCTTTCTTTATTATTAACATATTACTTTTACTCTCGTTAAATTGGAATGTATGTGTAGGAGAGAGACATCCTTCTTAAATGAAACAACATAGTATATTACAATTCAATATGGTTAATTCAACTATTTTCACAATACGTAGCATATGCAATTTTAGATTTGGATAATTACACATATACAGATTTATATCATATAATTAACATATCACATATGCAATTTATAGATTAAATAAAATAATTACATAGGTAGAGGGTTTATATACAGACTTATATAATACAAGTTATACATATAAACTTAACTAGTTTCTAAATTATCATCGTTAGAAATCATATAATTTCCCCAAGCTAAGGTAATACAAGTTATACATATAAACTTAACTAGTTTCTAAATTATCATCGTTAGAAATCATATAATTTCCCCAAGCTAAGGTATTTATACATATCACATACGCAATTTATAGATTAAATAAAATAAATACATAGGTAGAGGGTTTATATACAGACTTATATAAAACAAGTTATACATGTAAACTTAACTAGTTTCTAAATTATCATCGTTAGAAATCATATAATTTCCCCAAGCTAAGGTAATACAAGTTATACATATAAACTTAACTAGTTTCTAAATTATCATCGTTAGAAATCATATAATTTCCCCAAGCTAAGGTATTTATACATATCACATACGCAATTTATAGATTAAATAAAATAAATACATAGGTAGAGGGTTTATATACAGACTTATATAATACAAGTTATACATGTAAACTTAACTAGTTTCTAAATTATCATCGTTAGAAATCCTATAATTTCCCCAAGCTAAGGTATTAATACATATCACATATACAATTTATAGACTAATTACTTTCAAAGAATAATTACATAGGTAGAGGGTTTATATACACACTTATACAATACAAGTTATACATGAACACTTGAAATCCTGTAATTTCCCCAAGCCAGGGTATCTCCGTTCCCGCCAGCAATAATGTATCGTTTATCATCTTTCCATGATAACGCTACTTTATTTTTTAATTCTGTATAAATTTGGTGGTTGTATGAACGGAAAGATTGAACTTGTTTATAAATATCTATATTGCTTAATACCACGTTTCTGTAGTCTTCCAAACCCAGGTCTTTCTTGATAACTTCCTTCTGAACACCTTTAGCTGTTTTGGTGAGCAGACCCTCAACATCTACAGCATAAGCTTTTGCCCCCGTTCCCAGAAATTCCCAGAGAATTCTACCCGCATACTCGTCTTTCATTCTACCAATTATGGATTCATTCTGCGGGATTCCAAATTGATTATCAGCCTTAAAGTTTGATGTATCATACTTGTACAAATATTTCTTCATGTCTTCATAAAAATCGTCTGTATACGTCAGTAGAATTAATGAGTCGGTGTCTGTGTACAGCAGCTGAACCTTGCTCCCGTATATTTTTTTAATATGATTATAATAAAAGTCATACATAATCTGTTTAGCCAGATCTAGCACGCAGAAGCCAATATATATAGGCTTATCATAGTGGACTTGTAGTTTCTCCATATGAATGGCTACCAGATCCTCCGTAAAGATAGCACACTCTTTAAATTGCGGTTTTGAAATCATGCTCTCGGCCCCCAGTCTTCTACCTTTATTTTTCCAGTGTGTAATTAGTCGTATATCTGACCTATTTTCTGTATTTCCATCGTTTTTCCGAAAACTGAATTATTTAATAGTTTATAAAACATTTTCCCGAACTCACTCGTATCAGCATTTCGCATATTTGTGTTTAGATCAATATACCCTTTTAACCATGGAGATTGTTTAAAAGATAAAACACGGTGGATCTTTGTAACTTTCAATCCTGCTGCTATACACTGTTGTAAATTTCGGTAGTGAATTACGTACATGCTCTTGTCAAATAAGTTGGGAATTAGTTTTGACTGCTTCGAATTTTGCGGGATAATATTTTCCGGGCAGAATGGTAGCTGATCGTGATCATCGTGAAGTTCTTTGGGGTAATGCAGGTCTACTTGTAAAATGTATCGAGTTTCAGACTTTTTCTAAACTTTTAAAACATCGAAATTTTCAACTTCGTTATCTGTCAACCATGTAAAACCTGAATGCGGTAAATATTCAGACATCGCAGCACCATAGAGATTGGTAGCATCTAGGTAATTTATAAACGTTGTAGGTTTTGTTCTATCGTATGTAAGCATATATTTGTTATTAGCTTCTTTTACTGCATTGGCTCACACCGCCTCTAACACCTTTTTTAATAAAGTGAATCATGTCGATATCTGTTAATAATTCTAATTCTGCTCCTGTATATTTAAGCATTGCAGTCCAAGACAGACCAGGAGCTGTGAAGAAATTGGCCGGATCTAAATGATATACTTTTTGGCAGATATATTTGAAGCCTTCAGATATATCTGCCAGCAGCAGCACATCACTTTTCAAGTATATGTCTGAATAGTCACCAAGAGTTTTACATTGGAAAGTATCCCACACAACTGAAGTTCTATTATAGTCCTCAACTGATACGTCTTCATTTCGTAATTTATCAAAAAATTCTTCTCGCGTCGGTAATTTGTTATAATTTAGCTTTTCGAATGAATCTACAAATGAATAAGGGAAAACACCCTTTCTTCTCATGAGCCTAAATTTATGGTTTTCTGGAAAATACTTTTTGGTAATCTGGCATTCGTCATCTGTTAAATTTTTTGTTAATTTCTCTAACCCCATAGGCATAAAGCGAAACGAGTCTAAAAATCTTAATTTCAAATATTTGTTTTCCATCGTTCCTAAAGTGTTAACTACCGTGTCAACATGTACGTGTTTGGAAAAAGATATATATTTTTCTTTGTTTACTGCAATAACATCTATTTTAGAACCGTCGACACCTAATGATTTTATGAAGAGGTGAGCATCATAATTTGGTAAATTGTGAAAAAATACCGGTATAAAACTCGGATTCTTAAAATGCAAATTACATATAGGGTGTGCAGGGGCTCGATATTTTCCCGTTAAATGGCAATGATCACGTACCCTTTCATCTTCCTGGCGGAAGGGTTTCTCGCATATATGACAACATTGAGTGAGTGTATGAATCAATTTCTCGTTTTCCGTGAGTTCAATCATTGGGACAATACGTTTCAGGTGGTCGTTGTAAATACGTTTGATGTCGGCCTCTAACCTGTTACAGAAAACGTCAGCACAGTCTTGAACGCGATAAGTAACATATTTTGATAAAGAATCATCATAGCTACACTTTATATAATACCCAAATGAGTAGGGTTGATGTATATTTGTCTTTTCTGTAAATGATTCATTGTTATCGTTCTGACAATATTGGATAGGTTCAAGAATAGTCTCAAAATCGGCATATACTACAAAAGGGTGTTTTAACTTATGTTCGACTGATTCAAATTTTAAAATGTTACCGGGAACTGTATTCCCAAACTTATCAATGCGCGGTTCTGTTGAAGGCAATTTAGCACTAATATGCTTACAATCATGTTTTTGATGTTCGAATAATTTATGTTCAGTATTAAAATTAATTAAACAACCATCGCACAGAAACTTTTGTTGTTTCTTTTTTGATAATTGGGAGCTGATTAATCTACTTAAGCTTTTAATTAAGCAATAATGAGAATTACCCGCATTGTCGTCTATTACCAGCAAGTTTACATGCTGCTGACGTCTGTTTTCTGTAAAATGTAGAGGCCCAACAACTTCAAAAGCTACTTTAGAATTGTCATAAACCTGATTAAGCCCGTACACGTTTACTGATATATTATTTAATTTTTCAAATTTGTTAATATCTTTTAACTTAATAGGAAATTCCAACCCGTTAAAATTTAGCTCGTTCTCGAATATTTTATATTTTACAACGCGATGAGGGTTTTCTTCAGTTGGGTGTATAGCAGCTAAAATGCTCCACATGAAACACTTTTGATCAGAATTTTGAATGTTTATTACAGCTTTTTTCTGCTGGATAGGGCCCTGAAGTGGTATGTATGACGAAGCTTTCAAGGGATTGTATTTGTTGATATTCAATTCGATAAATAACAGGTTTTTCAATGTCCACCCGCTCTCCTTCTGCTGAAATTCACTGATTTTATTATCTACCTCGTCCGTAAAATGGTTGTATGCAAGATCTAAGGCTGTTGAACCATTAAAATTTCTAAATTTTGTATTAAAGGATTTCACCTCTTCCAAATCCTTTGATGGCAACTCAAACAGTCCGAAAACTTCAATATTAACTTTAACAGTCGAATACTTATCTATCACAACTCGCATACAATTTATTGCTTTTTGTTTCAACACCGCCATGAATTCTTTCACGTCCAAATATACCCGATCGCCTGCAGTAATGCGATATGTAGCAATGCGATTTTTAAACGCCTGCTTTATTAATGAAACCCCTTCACCAGTCACAATACACGTTTTATTCTTGTGTTGTAGACTCAGGCAGTGTTGAGGTAGAAATCTTGTTGGTATATCGATTTCACAAACTTTACATTTTGATAAAACTTCATTCACTACAGTTTTAGAACTAGTCGAGGGAATACAAGTCTTCTTAGGACTGTTAGCTGATGCAGCCTCGTCCCCCGATAATTTTCTTTTATGCAAACTATGTTTTTCGACCTGGTGCTTTTCGAAGTGGCCTTGACTAGTGTATAATATACCACACCGATCACATAAAATAGAAACTGGCTGGCAATAACCTTTCTGGTGTCTTAGTAGACTGTCTTTTCTGCTAAACTGCTTATTGCATTGTTCACACGCGATCATTTTTCAGCTCTTGATGAGGACACGTCTGACTGATACAACCCGCAAGAATAGAAATGATGAACTGCTTCGGTGATGTTCTTTATATACTGTTTCGATTACCCATAATGCATTGCGATAGTTAATCATATACCGCGCATGCGTAAAGCTGCTTTGATGCAATACACATAAGATGATCACGTGATTTAACGCTAATTACGTAATGATGCTGATTTCCAAGATTCAGAGTAGCCTTCGGTTGGGACCCGCTAAAAAACATAAATATAATAATAAGTACAGACGTTAAAGATATGTTTAGATACGCCGAAATACCTTCAATTATAACAAGTAACAGCCAGGCAATTCACCACATCGGATGTACCCTTCGTTAAATGTTGCGATTCCAGACGGTTGACGGAAGAATGCAGGTATAGCTGAAAATAACATAGAATAAAAAGAAAAAACATAACTCTGAAAATACCTTAACTCATGATAAATATCAGCAATGAGTAGGCTATATAGGCAGATAAATTGCTCTGTTTGCAGCTAGGAATTATAATAGATTATCTGTAGCAAAACACATAATTTTAAATAAATTTAAATTAACTTACAAGATTTAGAAAGAACAGAAATATTGTAGTGGTACTCTCAGTTTAGGGAAATGCTAAATTTAAAGACGTCGATACGAGGCAAGTTGAACTTCAAAATTTATTATAAATTTTTAATTTATACAAATCTGTCAGGATAAAAAGTAATTTCTAGAAGCAACATTAAAAGAAACGCAGTATATGAAATCATAATTAAACAATCACGCTATGTACTTTTATACACTACACAAATAAATATTCGATGGTAGGTTATAATCTACAATGTTAAATTATTTATTACTGCTAACAAACCATTTCAGCAGCAACACCTGTTTACATCAGCGCTATCTTAAAAATTTGTAAAAATTCAACATGATTCGCCGCTTTAAATTAATTAAATTTTAACAATAGATAGACCCAGTTTATTCAAATTAAAAATATCTTTGTCTTATAAAAAGGAATTATATATAATTATAATCAAAAAAATGATATGTCTGGTTATTGCATTATGACAAACTAAAAATGATCACTAGCTTTATCCGTCAGGATAAAAAGTAATTCCTAGAAGCAACATTAAAGGAAACGCAGTATATGAAATCATAATTAAACAATCACGCTATGTACTTTTATACATGCGTTATTCAGAAAATATATAATAATAGACTTACCTCCAGGTAGGGATATTTTTATAAACACTATTAAATTAATTCAGAAAACTGCATATTTTAGACACTGATTAAAACATCATTCAAGCCACTATAGGGTAATTTCTAACACCTTTGTAAGTGTAATTATACGCAAGTAATTTAACCAATGAAGCGCACGTATTCTGTATAACACACAATGTTTAATCCCCCCATTAAAAAATAGGTTAAATTTAACCAACTGAGGCTATTCAGGACCCAGATCAAATGCAAACACCAACGATCTCGGATACCTGCTGCAAACTAAATAATGTAATATTACTAAGCTCTTTATATACGATAAGAAATATTCGAGCTCAGACAGGTCAGATCTCGTATCAACACGCATCATCGTGTCTGTATACACCCAAACTTAAAGGTTATCTCATTATAATTTACAAAGAATTAAATATGATGCAGGTAAGAACGCGGGACCATATTTCAATAAATGATAAAGATCTTACCCTTTACAAAAAGTTTCTCCTTTTTAAAATCGATATATTTATTCTTAAGATAGGTATACAGCGTTTAAAAGCTATAAATAATAAATAACACGAATTCAACCTTTTAATGACATCCAGTCTGTTTATATATGTGTAGATCGGATGACCAGATTACCTCTCAAATAGTTCAATAATGTATAAATTTAGTATATGAAACATTCGTATTAGGGAATGGAGGGTGATGCAGCAACCAGTCGCAAAATGCGTTTGCATGTTAATGTAACCCGAACCGAATGTTTCATATACTAAATTTATACATTATTGAACTATTTGAGAGGTAATCTGGCCATCCAATCTACACATATATAAACAGACTGGATGTCATTAAAAGGTTGAATTCGTGTTATTTATTATTTATAGCTTTTAAACGCTGTATACCTATCTTAAGAATAAATATATCGATTTTAAAAAGGAGAAACTTTTTGTAAAGGGTAAGATCTTTATCATTTATTGAAATATGGTCCTGCCTTCTTACCTGCATCATATTTAATTCTTTGTAAATTATAATGAGATAACCTTTAAGTTTGGGTGTATACAGACACGATGATGCGTGTTGATACGAGATCTGACCTGTCTGAGCTCGAATATTTCTTATCGTATATAAAGGGCTTAGTAATATTACATTATTTAGTTTGCAGCAGGTATCCGAGATCGTTGGTGTTTGCATTTGATCTGGGTCCTGAATAGCCTCAGTTGGTTAAATTTAACCTATTTTCTAATGGGGGGATTAAACATTGTGTGTTATACAGAATACGTGCGCTTCATTGGTTAAATTACTTGCGTATAATTACACTTACAAAGGTGTTAGAAATTACCCTATAGTGGCTTGAATGATGTTTTAATCAGTGTCTAAAATATGCAGTTTTCTGAATTAATTTAATAGTGTTTATAAAAATATCCCTACCTGGAGGTAAGTCTATTATTATATATTTTCTGAATAACGCATGTATAAAAGTACATAGCGTGATTGTTTAATTATGATTTCATATACTGCGTTTCCTTTAATGTTGCTTCTAGGAATTACTTTTTATCCTGACGGATAAAGCTAGTGATCATTTTTAGTTTGTCATAATGCAATAACCAGACATATCATTTTTTTGATTATAATTATATATAATTCCTTTTTATAAGACAAAGATATTTTTAATTTGAATAAACTGGGTCTATCTATTGTTAAAATTTAATTAATTTAAAGCGGCGAATCATGTTGAATTTTTACAAATTTTTAAGATAGCGCTGATGTAAACAGGTGTTGCTGCTGAAATGGTTTGTTAGCAGTAATAAATAATTTAACATTGTAGATTATAACCTACCATCGAATATTTATTTGTGTAGTGTATAAAAGTACATAGCGTGATTGTTTAATTATGATTTCATATACTGCGTTTCTTTTAATGTTGCTTCTAGAAATTACTTTTTATCCTGACAGATTTGTATAAATTAAAAATTTATAATAAATTTTGAAGTTCAACTTGCCTCGTATCGACGTCTTTAAATTTAGCATTTCCCTAAACTGAGAGTACCACTACAATATTTCTGTTCTTTCTAAATCTTGTAAGTTAATTTAAATTTATTTAAAATTATGTGTTTTGCTACAGATAATCTATTATAATTCCTAGCTGCAAACAGAGCAATTTATCTGCCTATATAGCCTACTCATTGCTGATATTTATCATGAGTTAAGGTATTTTCAGAGTTATGTTTTTTCTTTTTATTCTATGTTATTTTCAGCTATACCTGCATTCTTCCGTCAACCGTCTGGAATCGCAACATTTAACGAAGGGTACATCCGATGTGGTGAATTGCCTGGCTGTCACTTGTTATAATTGAAGGTATTTCGGCGTATCTAAACATATCTTTAACGTCTGTACTTATTATTATATTTATGTTTTTTAGCGGGTCCCAACCGAAGGCTACTCTGAATCTTGGAAATCAGCATCATTACGTAATTAGCGTTAAATCACGTGATCATCTTATGTGTATTGCATCAAAGCAGCTTTACGCATGCGCGGTATATGATTAACTATCGCAATGCATTATGGGTAATCGAAACAGTATATAAAGAACATCACCGAAGCAGTTCATCATTTCTATTCTTGCGGGTTGTATCAGTCAGACGTGTCCTCATCAAGAGCTGAAAAATGATCGCGTGTGAACAATGCAATAAGCAGTTTAGCAGAAAAGACAGTCTACTAAGACACCAGAAAGGTTATTGCCAGCCAGTTTCTATTTTATGTGATCGGTGTGGTATATTATACACTAGTCAAGGCCACTTCGAAAAGCACCAGGTCGAAAAACATAGTTTGCATAAAAGAAAATTATCGGGGGACGAGGCTGCATCAGCTAACAGTCCTAAGAAGACTTGTATTCCCTCGACTAGTTCTAAAACTGTAGTGAAAGAAGTTTTATCAAAATGTAAAGTTTGTGAAATCGATATACCAACAAGATTTCTACCTCAACACTGCCTGAGTCTACAACACAAGAATAAAACGTGTATTGTGACTGGTGAAGGGGTTTCATTAATAAAGCAGGCGTTTAAAAATTGCATTGCTACATATCGCATTACTGCAGACGATCGGGTATATTTGGACGTGAAAGAATTCATGGCGGTGTTGAAACAAAAAGCAATAAATTGTATGCGAGTTGTGATAGATAAGTATTCGACTGTTAAAGTTAATATTGAAGTTTTCGGACTGTTTGAGTTGCCATCAAAGGATTTGGAAGAGGTGAAATCCTTTAATACAAAATTTAGAAATTTTAATGGTTCAACAGCCTTAGATCTTGCATACAACCATTTTACGGACGAGGTAGATAATAAAATCAGTGAATTTCAGCAGAAGGAGAGCGGGTGGACATTGAAAAACCTGTTATTTATCGAATTGAATATCAACAAATACAATCCCTTGAAAGCTTCGTCATACATACCACTTCCGGGCCCTATCCAGCAGAAAAAAGCTGTAATAAACATTCAAAATTCTGATCAAAAGTGTTTCATGTGGAGCATTTTAGCTGCTATACACCCAACTGAAGAAAACCCTCATCGCGTTGTAAAATATAAAATATTCGAGAACGAGCTAAATTTTAACGGGTTGGAATTTCCTATTAAGTTAAAAGATATTAACAAATTTGAAAAATTAAATAATATATCAGTAAACGTGTACGGGCTTAATCAGGTTTATGACAATTCTAAAGTAGCTTTTGAAGTTGTTGGGCCTCTACATTTTATAGAAAACAGACGTCAGCAGCATGTAAACTTGCTGGTAATAGACGACAATGCGGGTAATTCTCATTATTGCTTAATTAAAAGCTTAAGTAGATTAATCAGCTCCCAATTATCAAAAAAGAAACAACAAAAGTTTCTGTGCGATGGTTGTTTAATTAATTTTAATACTGAACATAAATTATTCGAACATCAAAAACATGATTGTAAGCATATTAGTGCTAAATTGCCTTCAACAGAACCGCGCATTGATAAGTTTGGGAATACAGTTCCCGGTAACATTTTAAAATTTGAATCAGTCGAACATAAGTTAAAACACCCTTTTGTAGTATATGCCGATTTTGAGACTATTCTTGAACCTATCCAATATTGTCAGAACGATAACAATGAATCATTTACAGAAAAGACAAATATACATCAACCCTACTCATTTGGGTATTATATAAAGTGTAGCTATGATGATTCTTTATCAAAATATGTTACTTATCGCGTTCAAGACTGTGCTGACGTTTTCTGTAACAGGTTAGAGGCCGACATCAAACGTATTTACAACGACCACCTGAAACGTATTGTCCCAATGATTGAACTCACGGAAAACGAGAAATTGATTCATACACTCACTCAATGTTGTCATATATGCGAGAAACCCTTCCGCCAGGAAGATGAAAGGGTACGTGATCATTGCCATTTAACGGGAAAATATCGAGCCCCTGCACACCCTATATGTAATTTGCATTTTAAGAATCCGAGTTTTATACCGGTATTTTTTCACAATTTACCAAATTATGATGCTCACCTCTTCATAAAATCATTAGGTGTCGACGGTTCTAAAATAGATGTTATTGCAGTAAACAAAGAAAAATATATATCTTTTTCCAAACACGTACATGTTGACACGGTAGTTAACACTTTAGGAACGATGGAAAACAAATATTTAAAATTAAGATTTTTAGACTCGTTTCGCTTTATGCCTATGGGGTTAGAGAAATTAACAAAAAATTTAACAGATGACGAATGCCAGATTACCAAAAAGTATTTTCCAGAAAACCATAAATTTAGGCTCATGAGAAGAAAGGGTGTTTTCCCTTATTCATTTGTAGATTCATTCGAAAAGCTAAATTATAACAAATTACCGACGCGAGAAGAATTTTTTGATAAATTACGAAATGAAGACGTATCAGTTGAGGACTATAATAGAACTTCAGTTGTGTGGGATACTTTCCAATGTAAAACTCTTGGTGACTATTCAGACATATACTTGAAAAGTGATGTGCTGCTGCTGGCAGATATATTTGAAGCCTTCAGATATATCTGCCAAAAAGTATATCATTTAGATCCGGCCAATTTCTTCACAGCTCCTGGTCTGTCTTGGACTGCAATGCTTAAATATACAGGAGCAGAATTAGAATTATTAACAGATATCGACATGATTCACTTTATTAAAAAAGGTGTTAGAGGCGGTGTGAGCCAATGCAGTAAAAGAAGCTAATAACAAATATATGCTTACATACGATAGAACAAAACCTACAACGTTTATAAATTACCTAGATGCTACCAATCTCTATGGTGCTGCGATGTCTGAATATTTACCGCATTCAGGTTTTACATGGTTGACAGATAACGAAGTTGAAAATTTCGATGTTTTAAAAGTTTAGAAAAAGTCTGAAACTGGATACATTTTACAAGTAGACCTGCATTACCCCAAAGAACTTCACGATGATCACGATCAGCTACCATTCTGCCCGGAAAATATTATCCCGCAAAATTCGAAGCAGTCAAAACTAATTCCCAACTTATTTGACAAGAGCATGTACGTAATTCACTACCGAAATTTACAACAGTGTATAGCAGCAGGATTGAAAGTTACAAAGATCCACCGTGTTTTATCTTTTAAACAATCTCCATGGTTAAAAGGGTATATTGACCTAAACACAAATATGCGAAATGCTGATAAGAGTGTGTTCGGGAAAATGTTTTATAAACTATTAAATAATTCAGTTTTCGGAAAAACGATGGAAATACAGAAAATAGGCAGATATACGACTAATTACACACTGGGAAAATAAAGGTAGAAGACTGGGGGCCGAGAGCATGATTTCAAAACCGCAATTTAAAGAGTGTGCTATCTTTACGGAGGATCTGGTAGCCATTCATATGGAGAAACTACAAGTCCACTATGATAAGCCTATATATATTGGCTTCTGCGTGCTAGATCTGGCTAAACAGATTATGTATGACTTTTATTATAATCATATTAAAAAAATATACGGGAGCAAGGTTCAGCTGCTGTACACAGACACCGACTCATTAATTCTACTGACGTATACAGACGATTTTTATGAAGACATGAAGAAATATTTGTACAAGTATGATACATCAAACTTTAAGGCTGATAATCAATTTGGAATCCCGCAGAATGAATCCATAATTGGTAGAATGAATGACGAGTATGCGGGTAGAATTCTCTGGGAATTTCTGGGAACGGGGGCAAAAGCTTATGCTGTAGATGTTGAGGGCCTGCTCACCAAAACAGCTAAAGGTGTTCAGAAGGAAGTTATCAAGAAAGACCTGGGTTTGGAAGACTACAGAAACGTGGTATTACGCAATATAGATATTTATAAACAAGTTCAATCTTTCCGTTCATACAACCACCAAATTTATACAGAATTAAAAAATAAAGTAGCGTTATCATGGAAAGATGATAAACGATACATTATTGCTGGCGGGAACGGAGATACCCTGGCTTGGGGAAATTACAGGATTTCAAGTGTTCATGTATAACTTGTATTGTATAAGTGTGTATATAAACCCTCTACCTATGTAATTATTCTTTGAAAGTAATTAGTCTATAAATTGTATATGTGATATGTATTAATACCTTAGCTTGGGGAAATTATAGGATTTCTAACGATGATAATTTAGAAACTAGTTAAGTTTACATGTATAACTTGTATTATATAAGTCTGTATATAAACCCTCTACCTATGTATTTATTTTATTTAATCTATAAATTGCGTATGTGATATGTATAAATACCTTAGCTTGGGGAAATTATATGATTTCTAACGATGATAATTTAGAAACTAGTTAAGTTTATATGTATAACTTGTATTACCTTAGCTTGGGGAAATTATATGATTTCTAACGATGATAATTTAGAAACTAGTTAAGTTTACATGTATAACTTGTATTATATAAGTCTGTATATAAACCCTCTACCTATGTATTTATTTTATTTAATCTATAAATTGCGTATGTGATATGTATAAATACCTTAGCTTGGGGAAATTATATGATTTCTAACGATGATAATTTAGAAACTAGTTAAGTTTATATGTATAACTTGTATTACCTTAGCTTGGGGAAATTATATGATTTCTAACGATGATAATTTAGAAACTAGTTAAGTTTATATGTATAACTTGTATTACCTTAGCTTGAGGAAATTATATGATTTCTAACGATGATAATTTAGAAACTAGTTAAGTTTATATGTATAACTTGTATTATATAAGTCTGTATATAAACCCTCTACCTATGTAATTATTTTATTTAATCTATAAATTGCATATGTGATATGTTAATTATATGATATAAATCTGTATATGTGTAATTATCCAAATCTAAAATTGCATATGCTACGTATTGTGAAAATAGTTGAATAAACCATATTGAATTGTAATATACTATGTTGTTTCATTTAAGACGGATGTCTCTCTCCTACACATACATTCCAATTTAACGAGAGTAAAAGTAATATGTTAATAATAAAGAAAGGGAATGAAAACGATTCATAAACGTAGAAGCAGGGTGAGTATTAAGATATATTTACCCCTAACCTGATTTATAGCATTTAATTCCACCCCTCTTTCATATTTTTCTCTTGTACGCCCCTGTATGAGAACGATAGCTGTATATTAGCCCATGTGTTAGCGTGTATGCATGGTTGCCTGCTAGAGGTGTGGAGGTGTAGTTCAAGAACCCGCCATCTCCCTCTACTTACTACACGTACTATAACTGGGTTATTTTACCGAAATGAAAAAATCGAACTTTAAAAAATAAACATAGTATATTCTTGATTATTTCTATTTATTTATAACAAATATGAACAAATGACAAAAAAGTATTGTCGTGCTCATATCCAAACAAAGCAAATGTCAGAAAAAGATGTAAACAGAAATAAGTTTGATGCACACAGAAATGAGGAAATTAGACAATTCAGAGAAAAGATAAGTAAACTTATCTAAACTAAAATATTTGTATAAATACTATAAAGCATCTTGTTAATTAAACAGAACACCTAATTAAGTGAAAAACTAATTCAGATTAGTTCAGAGAACATATATGACGTTCCGTGAAATAAACAAACATAGCTATGTGCACTTTCAGGTTAGTTTATTATGTTTCACATGTTCCAAAACTTCGTCAAAATGTGTATTGAATTGATAGTTTGAATTAATTTTAAAGTAATTACTAACTTGATATCGCAGGAACGAGAAGGACGGCACCACTTCTGACACAGATAAATTCAACTCTCAGTTTTGTTGTTTTGAATTCGGAAACAAAAATCAGCGAATATAGAAGCATCGCCAAGGAAGGGGTAAAGATGTTGGTTATGTAGCCGGTATATTTCAAATTACAAAATTTAACGTATACATAAAATTGCAAACAGAAGTTGCGGAGTAAACAGGAGTGATGCGAATGTAAGTAACTAACTTAAAACGACAAATGCAACATTTTCTATTATGTGCAATTTTTTTATTATTCATAATTATAAAAAAGGTAGTGTAGGAATTATGTGAACGTAATCTTGTAAAAATTTATCGACCACTTTATTTAATTTACACCCAAAAGTAGACAACTCGGTAAAGTAACAGCGGACAGAACGTGATTTCAAGCTCCTCAGGTTGAAATTATTCTTATGTTTTACTTTATACATCTATATTTTTTAGGTAACAATTAAAAATTGTATTTTACAATTATTAGCAGGTTAAAAAGCTAATTATTATCAAACATATAATAATAGCCAGTTCTGATGTCCAATGTCCACCAAAAATATCTCGAAAACTAGAAAACTTAGTAAACTAATATTTTACAGGCTTTTATTTTTAAGGGGCTTACCCCAAAGGGGTGCATGAGTATATTTTTAATCCTAAAAAAACCAAGGGGGTGGGAGGAGAGGAAAAATTATTATGGCTATATCTCTTGAATGGCGTAAGCTACAATCTTCAAACTTTTACAGATTATACTTGAAGCAATTCTAAGGAAATACAGAGATTACAGGCGTTTCATCCAGAGGGGGAGCAAAACAACATTCCAGGGGGAAGTTCCGAAAAAATAATTATTGAAGAAACCTTGATTGTGAGCAATCTGTAAGAGATACACATATGCCACTTAAACTTTTTTGTAGATCTTATTATTTTTAGACCTACAATTTGTTCACTTACAGTTTACCTTTATCTGTTACCGTTTTAGCAGCGTAAAGCAATTTGTGTTTGTTTTGTCAATTTTATTGACTATTTCTTTTACAATTTGCTCATTATTCGACTCTCCAAAGACTTTTTGAACAATCTAATAATATAATAAACATTCTTCAAAAAACAAGCTATCGAATGGTGAAAACGACATTAAAATTTATTCAGTGATTCTCGAGATTCAACAGTTTTTACAGAGTCATAAGTTAACTGTAATGCCGAGGGCATTTTCTGAGTATTTTTGCGGCGTCTTAGTTAATGTTAATGTACAGTAAATACAGTGATAATATAGAATCAACTTTTACCGAAATCTAAAGTTTAATACCGTACAGTTTCCCGATAAAAATAATAGATTGTAATTAGTGTTTTGGTGGTCACAATTTAGTTTTGCAATATCGTCGCCTAGTTGAATTCCCATCGAATTAAGTTTTTATAAAATCTCGTCCGGATATAATTTGAAATCGGATAATGTCAAACTTAAATCAAACTTAAATCGTACGTTTTAGCGGATGTGACTGTTAATAATAGCAGTTTCTTCTTCCTACAAGATAATCTAAATAAGAAAATTCATCTGAATTGTCTGGTTGTATCGGTTATTTGAAAGAGTGAATTTTACCAATAAATACCTCTTTGTACTACAGCATTGTGAATTTTAATTCTTGCAGTTTTGGGTTATTAGTGAATGCAGAATTTTATGAAGTTTCCAGTTTCTATAGTTCAGTGATAACTGTTTATACCTGTGTTGATAAAAGGGCAATATAGTGTAAGTTTGTTCTGATCTAGTTTTGTGAATTAAACAATTTGAACAAGGTAATGTAAACTATGGACTTTTTGAATCTTGTGAACATTGTGTAAGTTGTATTTTGCTTATGTATCGATTATGTTTGTTATTTTGTTGTATGAAAAAAGTTCCCAGTTGATAAGAATTCTTATGCAGGGTATTGTGACTTTATTTAATGATTTTTTGACTAGTTGCTATCCTTTCTAACTTTTTGGTTTATGAATAAACTTAATTTTTAAACTCAATTAGACTGAATAATATTGATCCATATAATTATGAAAGTCTTTATTTCTACATAATACATTTGTAACAGCCTTGATAGTGTAATGTCTAGAGTGCTGGACTTTCACCCAAGCGGCCCGAGCTCGATTCCCGGTGCCGGCAGATCAAGGTTTTCTGCAGTTTTCCTTAGCTGTGACACAAATGTGGGATTTGCGTTGTTCCATCTGTAAGTCGGCTGCAAGCGCACTTAGGGCCTACTAATAATAATAATCGCCCCTTCCCTCGCGCACAAGCTTATAGCTTCTGGGGCCTGGTTTCCAGGCTATGGGTTGTAGCAATTATTATTATTATTATTATTATACTTTATCCAACCTAATTTTTACATCACCGATTATGACTAACAAGTTTCTGGTTAATGGTGCCAGGTCATTATTCTAATTACCATCATTATCAAACTTTGATAATCAGAAGGCGCCCAATTATATGCATTTTATTGTGACTTAAAACCTTTATCTATTCTTTTACAATTTGAAGCTATTGGATATAATACCTACGACCTGAAATTTAAATTTGTAAAGCTTGCGACGTATATTTGTCATATGTTTGAGTTTTACAGTTAAAGTAATATTTTTAGTCCAGAAAAATAAGTTGGTTTCATAACTTAAGCGACCAGAGATGGGCCTGTTGATTTTTCAACGGGGGTTATGCTAGTTTATAAAATAGTTATAAAATAAAATTGCGATAACCTGTTTATTTGGTAGAATTCCCAATTACTGTTGTAAATAAGAATATAAAAGTAGTTGTATATGGGTACTTAAAAGTCGAACGAGATTTTTATTGAATAAAATAATTAATTATTATATTTTAAACATAATAGTGATATTTTTTATTAGGATATTCCTTCCTAAGATATTCTGTCCTTAGGATGTTTTGCATATGATATATCGTCATGTGATATTATGACTGTCATATTTAGACATGTAACCGTTTATTCTTGAGCTTTACCTAGTAATTAACAATTCGGTAAAACGTTAAATAAATTAATGATGATGGTAATTAATTTACAGTTTAAGAAGCCGCCATTTCGAATATTATTTAAGTGCTTCAAGGTGTATCTTGTAGATAAACTTAACACCATAAATATTACAACAAAATTGAGGCTATTTTCCACATTCCCATTCTTTAATTACACTGCGAGAAATGAAACGTTTAATTCAACAGTTTTATGAACAATTCTTGACTGATTTTGAGTTGACAAAAAGAATGTTCATATAGAAATATATTTTAGTTTGAATATACATTTTGTTCTGCTTAAACAAAGATAGTTCTATGAACACTCGCATCTACTTAAATTAAGTAATAAGAACTTGTTACAACGCTAATAATTGTTTAATGTAAAACGTTGTTTATGACTTGGTTAGAAAACCATAAAATATTGACTTAAATAGTCTTATATTTAACTCAATTAAAATAATAATTGTTGTAAATGTCCAGTGTATTATTTTAATACGTAACACTGGTTAAATATGATCGTCTTATTTATTTCTGCTAATACTTTCATGCATTTTATTCAACTCCAGAAAACTTGTATTCAACACTTTTGTTTGTTATTTGAAGCTTCAGAAATAATTCAATTACAAATTGCGCATTTTTGCTGTGGAATGTTTTATTATAATATTATAAACAAAAGAGCAGGCGACGCGACGATACGACACGTTTTTTTATCGCGTTTGCAATTTTCACCTCATATAGTGTTGTTACTCTAGCTGATTGTATGGGGTTACATTATTATTATTGTGCTGGTTCCTGTTGGTTCGTGGTAACGTGGTTGATAAAATTGCAAATTTTGTTCAGGTAAGTTCATATAAGATATATTTAACATTCTGTGCATTACCACACTACATAATTAAAAATTTATTAGTAAATTATTTCATTAGCTCTTTAGTTCTTTATTTATAATGTGATATAGGATACAGGCATTCATGTTATTATGAACTACAAGTATGTACGTGTGTTTATACAAATACGTTGTACAGTTCATTATACATTCCATCTTTATACTTTATTTTTATATTAGTAATATTAAAATATGTGAAATGTAGGTATGTAATAGAAACAAAACAAAAAAGGTTCAAATAAACTTCTATTGCAGGTACACATTGCTGAAACACACACTTTTAACGAAGTTATTTATCTTAAAGTTTGCTGTATGCTGGTCACTGTATAATTGCTGTTCGCTAAGATGGAGAACCTCTTAACAGAATGGGGCTTTCCAGTTTTAGTGTCTGTATTTGAAGGTATTCATATTTATTTTATTTTGCTACTTCATGTTAATTTAATAATATATGTGATAGTTCATGTGGAAAGGGACATTAATTTCACTAAGGTCAAAACTGCGATGTTAGTTTAATCTGATACATGAAACCATACTAAAGAAAATTGTTTTTATTTCATCTGAAAAATCCTAAAAATAACAGTCTCTTCTTCTATGTAATTTTATCAGAATATATTTAAAAGATTCGTTCTGAAAAACAAAACGCCTTGTATCTTCCTCCCTCACCCTCCTCCTTCTTTCACCACCTCTCCCATGTTCTCTTTTTTACTGTCTCCCATTTTCTCTCCTGACTTCTTACTCCCTTCTCCACTCACGTTCTCACTCTTTTGAAAAAGTGAGGCTCATTGCTGGCCAATGCCGGTTGTCCTATCTTTAACATTAAAAAATTTACAAAATTAATTACTTTTGTTTCTCCTGAAACATTTGTTTGAGGTTACTTCTACCATGGACTGTCTCATATTGTATCTGTAATTGAGAATGAGACAAACAGTATCTGTTTTTTAAAAGAATTGCATATTGTTAGATAATGACACTTGAAAATTGGAAAATTTGTGTTCTCATAGATCATGAAATCGATGAAGAGGCACTTTTATGCTTAGACATTCAAACTTTAAAAGAATTAGTACCTAAAATAGGACCTCGAATGAAATTTTCAGCCAAGTTAAAACAATACAGAGATCAAGATGTGATGAATATGTCAATTGTGTTTGATTCCAACGTAAGTAGTATATACCTACTTTTTGAGCAGTTTGACAAATATTAGTAAATATACAGCCAGCTGTGATAGTAATAATTTTATAAATGATCACCAGCGCATTAATTCTTATATATTTAGGATCTAGCTCCTGTTAGCTCATCTCCTCTTTCACTAAGCAATGTGAATGTAATTAATCAAGTGGATCTTGCATCTCCTTCCTCATCAACTTCTACCAATATTAGCAATGAAGAAGCAATAAGTGACAACATAGATGAAATAGCAAATGCATTTCGCATTTCTTCGTCAAAACAAAGGGCATTCTGTGGAAAAGAAAACCTTCAGAGAGCTTTTTGTACAGTTTACAAGTTAGATTTGCAGCAGTTCTTAAATAGAACTGTTTCTGGAAGATTCATATTGAACAGTTATGAAAGGGATAAACGATTATCAAGGAAATTAAGAAATCAGCTAACTTATATACTTGTTAATGGATTAATGTCTGAAAACAGGTATGATAATTAGACCCCTTATTTAAGTTTGCAATTAAAAAAACAGTATTTGTTTATATTAGAAATGAAAATCTGATTCCTTTGGATTTCGACATATTATCTGAAAAAATTTGTCAACTTTTTCCAAATGAAACAATGTCAACATATTATATTCCACGTGTACCTGGCACCAAAAGAACACCACCCATTAACGCAAAAGGAAAACTTATTGACAAATATAGAAATTTAAAACGATCCTACAACCTTTTTAAAGAAATGACAATCAATAATATTACCAATAACCAAGCACAAATTCCTGACATAAACACAGGTACTACAACAAATAATGGTTTCTAATTGCTACATATTACATAGCTATTTATTTTATTTTTTAGATGAACTTCGTCCTATTGCTGATTGGTTAAAATTATACCAGGAACCGTGGGACATGGTACTTTTGAATTGGCAAAAAACATTTCCTTTAAGAAAATTAGATGCTAAAAGTCTAACAATAGAAGACTTCATAGGAGACTGGCCTATACTGAAACATCAAAATATTCACGAACTTGTAAGTTAAATTTAAGTACAAGACATGTTTTCATTTCCTTGAATATATTGTTTATTTTTTTATTGTTAGATTGAATATGATTTTCAACAATATTTTCCTGAGTGTCATATCATTTCTCTTATAAAAGAAAACCAAAAATGGGAACAATTTTATGAAGGAGTCAAAAATTTGCACAAACTAGATACAAGCGCTGAAGAGTTCATGGCTCCCTTAGAAAGTCGAATCAGTCAAGGTGATAAAAAATAGAGTTATTGTGCAATGTCACTTTTATATTTGATTGAATGTCTGTGTAGATTCCTCAAATGCAATTCAAATTGCAAGTTTGGCAATGCTGTTTCCACCTAAAGGACGAATTAGATGTAAAAAGGCTCATTGGAAACCAAGCACTATAGAATGCCAGGAGAGCATAGTTAATTTGGTTTCAGTAAGTTTTGTCTCATTCTCAAATTAGATGTTTTGGAATATGTGGAAATTTTATAAATTAGTTCTTACTTTGTCTTATTTTCATTTAAAACCAGTTCTATTACTTTTTACATAGAATTAAGTAAACTTGGATTGTATAAAAGAGGGCCAATTTTAAACCGAGTTTAATTTCTAGACAATTGTTTGCAAAAATTGTTCCCAAGGAGTTAACACTGATTAAAATGACTCCACTTTTATATAATCCACCCTTAATACTATACCAATTATTTTTTCAGACATCTGGAAATATTGATGAATTTATTTTAAAAAGGAGAGCCAAACTAGGAAGTCTAAATTTAACAGTTCAACCATACTTGATTGTTATTGGTGCTGCATTTTCAAGCATAACAGAATGTTATTTAGTAATTGATAATTATAAGTATAAGATGTTTTCAGTATTGCAAGGTTTTGATTTAATGTTTAAAGCTCTTCATACTTTACATGCAAATTATCCTAAGGAATCTGAACATATTTGGTTACTAATTGAACGTGCATTGTATAAGATAGAATCATCTACTATTACAATCCCTGCAGTATTGACAGCATTAAATGAATTAGAAAACTTATAATTTTTTCTTAAAGGTTACCTTCTCTGATGTTTTTATTATAGTATGCATGTGTAATTACTGATATATTTCTGAATACTAAAAACACTGCCCATTTTGTTTTTTTTTTGTAAAGCGTATATGCTTAGATAAAATAGAACTTTTATTTGTGTTATCTATATAGAAGCATTTTTGTTAACTTTTTACTTCTATTTTGTGAAACATGTTACTTGTCCTATTTGTAATGAGGAGTTTAGTCTTATAAACTCTATGTTTAGACATATTAAAATTAATCATAACTTTCTAACTGTAACGGGTACATTTTCCACCGGCATTTAGTATAAAGAATTTTGTATTAATTCTTGATAAAAATCTTAAGTTCGGTCCTGTAGATATCGCTTTATTTAAATATGCAGTTCATCAGGCAAACATTTCCTACAGAAAGCATTTATAGGAAGGGAATGTTTAATATTTGTTATAATGAAATAATGTAACGTCATATCGATGTCGTTTTTCGTATCTTGCGACCTGGCATTTTAAAAATAATATCAATTTCTTCAAAAAGAAACCTTGAAAAGAAATCATGAGAAGCGCTTCGTCATCTCATTTATTGGAATATTTTGGTAAACATTTTGAGTGTATACGATTCTACATACACTTTCCTTTGTCTGTTAGTTGCGTCTTGAATTTTAAGTCAAAGCAGTGTATGAATATCGTCTACAGCCAGCGTTTTAGCTCACACGTGTGTTTTGGCGGGTAGAATTCTGGTGTTGCTTTTTACACGTAAGGTCGTGAATCCTATAGTAGGCCAAATAAAAGCGCCCTTGCCGCATAAAAACAGATGTCGGTCGCGCGTAGCTAAGGGTTGAGAGTTAATATAAGGCGAGATGATGTTGAGACGGGCTTCCAAAATCACACGCCGAGAGCGTACGTTCGATCTGGTGTTAAAAATGCCATTTTGTTGTAGTAAAATGGAGTTTGAAAGAAAACTCTAAATTCAGTTTTTCATATTGTTTGAACAATTACCGGCTTTCGGATGGCCGGTGCATTTAATTAAAATCAACATGTAATAGTTATTGTTTAAATAAGTGATCGGAAATTAACCAATAATTCGTGGTTAACAAAAGTTACAGTTATTCCGTTAAATATTTTTGTGGACGTTTGTGCTTCAGAAAAGTGGGAAATTTAGTTTCCCTTATTACTGTGTAACATATGTTATGACAGTCTACAGTACCGTACTTTCGTCTAAATAATTATTGTACAGAAATGAGTTAATAATTACAGACGCTTTCTCTGTAATCGAAATTTCGGTTAAATAATAATTCGTGCTGTGTGCCTTCTAAATTCAGTTCAGAATTAATGTTTATGTGTATTGTTTTATTGAAAACAATAAAATTATAAAATGGTTATCAAAACTAATAGCCAAATCTTTTATGGAACTCTTTGGTTGCATTTTGTTACTGCCGTTTGGGGTGAATTTGCAAATTATAATTCGCCATATCCAGTTTCTACGAGGGTTATCTCGTACATCTTTAATGTATGAAAGAAAATTACCAATATTCCAGTTTCCAGTTGCTGTGACGTTGTCGTCAAATTTTATGCAGTTTATCGTTGATTTTGGTTTGTGATTTACCAAAAATAAAAGGTATTGTGACTATTGTTTTTAGTGTTATTCATTTAGATAAATTTCTTGCTTGAATTTGCAGTCATTTTTGTTATTGTTTCTCAATTATTAGAAGTTCATTATAAATTTTTGCTCATTAAATTCTATTATCAATAGAACTCTTGTCAGTTGTTAGAAAAGCTTTAAACTTTAATGTAATTACAAATCATTTGTATTGATACTGTCGAATTGATTTAATTTGCTTAATCTCCGTGAGAGATTTGTTTATAAATTTTTGTCCAGGAAAAGCCCAGTCAATACAAAGGTTAATATTTAAATTAATGTGTTTTGAACAATTTTTATGGTTGATCTAATCGATTCTTTTGAAATATTTTGTGATCTTGATCAGTCAATGTAAATTTCTAATATTGGTAGTATGTGTTTTGAACAATTTTGTGGTCAATCCAATAAGTTTTCCTGTTGGTTTTCTTTATTAAATGAAATGTTCTTGGTGAATTTGTGTATTGATTAACTTTTGGACATAATTATAATCCAATAAATTTAGATTGGATTAGTAATAAATATACAAGGTGTGTTTTATTTGTTTATCTTTGTATGTGTATTCTACCCATTCTTTTGTTAATAAATGTTATTATTGCAAAACTGATGGATCTACAAAACGGAACCATATTGGTTATGAATGCTTAAGTTCATTTCTTCAAAATTTTAAGTAAACAAAATTTTGTTTTAAGTAAATATTCTATTCATTTTCTGGTTAATGAATTTAATAAATTTTAATGCTTATTCAATCAACATCTTTGAATGGTTAATAAATCATTAACTAAGCTCAGAACCAGATGGCGCCCTTTTATGTTTTTATTTGTGTTAAACCCTTATCTATTCCTTTTCACAATTTATACAGCTGTGGAACCAATACCTACGACTTGATTAATTAATTTGTAAAGAGAGAGTTTAAATCTCAAGCTGTGGCAGATATTTTTTGAGTTTTCAGTTACAGTAAGTATGGATGTATTTTTATAGCTTTTATAGTTATTTTTTTGTTGTTTTATCTCGGCTGAAAAACCCGCGTTTCATAACACACTTTGCATGTAAACAGAAACTTTGCACAAGAACTTTTCAGAATGTGTATAACTTAAAACGTCATTTTCAATTAAAACACAAAAGTGATGAAATTATTTTAAACCAAAGTCAGACATTAGAAAACACTTCTCCACAAGATCAAATTTCACTTAACAATGATGATGGTAATTGTAATGCTAATGTTGATGATAATTACGCCGAACAAAACCTCTACGAGGAATTTCAGAGTTGCTTGCAAGAAAAACGTATGATTCTTGTTTCAAAATTATATAGTGATTACTGAAGCAATTTAAAGATAAAATTGTTTTACCTATTTTATTATATGCCGACGACTTTGAAATTAATAATCCGTTAAGAAGCCATGCTGGCATTTATAAAGTATGTGGTGTATATTTTTCTCTAGGCTGCTTGCCACCAGAACATGCTTCTCATTTAGACAACATTTTTCTGCTACAACTTTCACACACTGATGATGTCAAGTCTTTCGGAAATAAAAAGGTGTTTCAAAATATTATTAATGAACTAATTTCACTAGAAAACGATGGTTTGGTAATAAATACTGAATCTGGATCTCACACTGTTTATTTTAGTTTGGCATTAATATTAGGAGATAATTTATCTATCCATTCAATGCTAGGTTTAAATGAAAGTTTTAACTCAAATTACTATTGTAGGTTTTGCCGATGTACTAAAGATGAAGCCAGTTATAGCTTGTCTGAAAATGTTATTGACTTACGTACACCTGAAAATTATGACAACGATTTATCTCTTTTGAGTTATGGATTAAAAGAAAAGTGCATTTGGCATTCCTTCCCAAATTTTCATATGAATAGCAATTTAAGTTGTGATATAATGCATGATATTTGGGAAGGTATTTGCAGATATGATTTTGGGAATATGTTGTATAACTTTATATATATTGATAAATTCTTTACTCTTGAAATCTTAAATAACCGAATCATGTTTTTCAATTTTCTTGATAAAAATAAACCTTCAGCAATACCCCGATCCCAAATATTAAATAAACACTTGATTATGTCAGCTTCTGAAATGAGCTCTTTGGCTAAGAATTTTTCATTAATTATTGGAGATTGTATTCCAGTTAACAATCATTTATGGGAACTGTATTTAGTTTTAATGGAAATAATTGATATTGTTACTAGCAGAGTTATACATCCAGAATATATGGAACTATTAAAGACACTCATTACCGAACATCATGCTTTATATATTGAATATTTTGGAAGGTTAAAACCAAAACACCATTTTATCACTCACTATCCTCGTTTATTGTGTGCAATCGGCCCATTGACTAACATATCATCAATGCGATTTGAAGCTAAACATAAACAACTAAAAGCAACAGCAAATGCAGTAACTTCAAGAAAAAATATCTTATATACCATTGCTTTGAAAAATCAATTCAATTTCTCTCATCGTTTAATAATTAGAAGTGGTTTCAAGAATGTGATTGACTTTGGACCAGAAAGCAAATCTTTTATGGAAAATAGCTTAGAATATGAAGTTTTTCATACTTTTCTTAATTTTAATGTATCTAATCAGTTTTTTGCTCCTATGTGGGTAAAGATTAATGGTGTAAAATATTTTCCAGACCTTGTGGTAGTAGTCGACTTTGTTGATTTCATGCCAATTTTTGGAGGTGTTCATACAATTGTTGTAAATAAAAACACGGATGAGGTATACTTTATTCTGTACAAGTTAAAAACTATAGAATTCAATAGGCATTTTCAGGCATATGAAGTTGAGAAAACTGAAGATTTGTTATGTAAAGAATGGGCTAACTTACATTGCAGTATTTCTCCAACAGTAATATATATTGTTGATCACAAACTTTTTATAATTCTTAATAATTAGAAAAATTATTTATACAAATTGCATTATTACTACTTGTACTTAAGGACTACTTAACGAAAATATTCATTTATTATAATTACTATTATTATACTATTGTTAACGTAAAGTTTTATATATTAGTTGAAAAAAGCTGCAAAATAGTCGAAAATAGTTCAAAAAATATTTTATTTTACTGTACAGTTGACAATAAGCTTCTTATTTTAGTGAGTTTTTTTCTTTCTCAAATACGTTTCAAGACTTAGATAGTTAAGAAGCTCAAATTAAGAAAATTTGCAACAAATTTTTGTTTACTATCCTGATAGTTTTTGATAGTGTATTAGGAAATGGTTAACAATTATAGATGCATGTGTACTATACTATATTAGCATGTATTCAGTTACTTTTTGTTTTATATAATTATTTTATTTTCTTTTTGAAACAATATATTATAAATTATCTAATTTAGAACTCGTTTTTATTAATACCTAAGTACCTTTCAATACAGCGTGAGGCTTAATACTGGTAAACTGTATGTAGGTATGTTAAATATGAATATGACATCATTTATTAAAAAAATATAAAGAGCACTTATTAAATAAATTCAAAGCTTATGTAAATAAATATATAATAAACAACACATCTAATTTAAATTGATCTAATTCATCTAATTCCCCTCAAATTCTCAAACTGCTTTTAAATATTTATATTTTGTTCAGGTCAAATACAATATGTTGCTTTCTATGATTTTAAAGTACTAAGGATACTACACTACATTATTGCAGGTTTTGGCCTAACTTTAAGTGGGTAGTTTGTATTCTTTTGCAATATTATAATAATACCTAGGTATTTCTACAAGACTTACAGACAAATATAAGAATTGTTAAAACTAAAGTCTTGCAGAAATATATTATTATTATTATTTCAAAAAAAGTCATAACTAAACACTAAAAGTCAAGTCAAAACTCAAGAATCGTTTCCTTTTTTCGGCCAGCACTGTACCTACTTTTCAACTCCCATATACATATTCAGAGAATAATCTTAATCTGTTGATTCAATATGTTTTGTATGTTATTTCAAATGACAAAACTTACACAACCAAACTTTTACTTATTTTATTTCAATTTAAAAAAAATTGTTTTAATAAATAGGAAATATTGTTTCAGTAGCGTAGAAGCTATTAAAAGAATTTTTTAAATGTTAGTTTAACAATTTGAGATGCACATTTGGATACAACAAGGCAATTAAATCAATAGCATTGTTTGCCAAAGTAAGTTTCTAAAAGAGTTTGGTCAACCATCTGCATTTTTCATGGTAACTGCTTGCCTTGGTTGAATCAACAATGTGAATTCATCAAATCAAGTAATATAAATTGACATTTTGATAATGTTTCGATAAATGCAATTAACACATTGATTGTATTTAAAGTGCAAAAACTGTTATTTAAATATTTTAACCATTAACTTAACACTTTTTTTTTCTCAGTGTACCATTCAGTGTTCTCTTCTTCAAATATTTCTTATTGAAAGTGAATTTAAGCTTATCTTCTTTGTGAAAAATACCCGAAAGAAATAAATTTGATAATGACATGGATTACTGCTAATTAAGATTTAGTAATAATAACACGTAAGTTTTTCACTGTATAGAGACTCTATACAGTGAAAAACTTAGGACTGACCAGGAAATCCCGAATCCGATTTTAGTATGGTACTTCTACATTTTAATAAATTAAAAAACAGATTTACTCCCAATACCTTTTAATATCAAATATGTAAGAACATTTAAAACACATACATTATACAAGGTAGCAGCTGATTCTTCATTCTGCAAGTTATAACTTTTTGTATTTTAAAAATATTAAAAAGTTACACAGATTCTTGCTAACATAGCATCTCTTTGAAAGAAATCTAATGAAATGTTCACAGCCTACTATACTCATCTAGCTATATTCAGCTTTACTTCTCCACATGCAAGGAGACATATATTTCGAGATTTTTTAAAAACTTCTAGAAAAATGTATGTATTTAATATGTAATTTGTTATTATTAACAACAATTATTTGAATTTTTTAGATGAAATAGTAAAAACATAAAAGACTCATTTCGAATAACATACGACTTTATTTACACTTCTCCCAAGAACTACTACAGACGGAAATGTAAATGATAATATTGAGTGACATCTCTTCTGAAAGTAAGTTAAATAGGCTAGTGAGCGTCTTACTCTTTAATAAGTGTCTATTGCAGAAGAAGTAGGTACTGCTATTTAGTTAAATTCGTTAACTTTCGAAAAATGTCACAATGTATTATTTCATTAAAGAAATTAAAGGATATCTCTCCGCTAAATAGTAAGTTGTGCACCCTTCAATATTTTTCGTATGGAAAGCTCTCACTAATTTTCCTAATATATTATCAATTTTTTCCGTATACAACTTTTTGAAATTCTGAAGAATAAAAAAGTATATAGTTTGTAAAGAGAAAAATATTCATATATATGTTTATATATTTATTAACTGTGCATTATTTTTAGTTTTCCTCCTTGGTAATCAATTAGAACTAAATATATTCGATCCATTAAAACATTAGCAGTAAGTGTTTTTTTTATTAAGTTCCACCATTTACTTCTGTAGCCCTGATGAAGATCCTAAAATGGATCAAAATAAAGGTTCTAATTTAAACTAAAAAACTTTATTACTATTGATTGCCCAGTAGAATAACGAAAAAACAATTATGGCTTGCAGAATAAGAAAATCAGACATTCTGCCTATAAAATATCAAATTATATAAATAATATGCAGAGTATAAACAATACATTAAATTTGGATTTCCAACAGGTATGCAGCAGTGGTGTATTTATACTTTTTTGGCGGGGGGGGGGGGGTACTCTATAAAAATTTCGCACCAAAATATCTAGATTTTCACATAACATAGATAAATAACTTGGAGGATTATAAATTCTATGGGGGGCTCCAGCCCGGTAGCCCCTTCCCCTAAAAACGGCACTGGATACAGTAATACAGTCTAACTAGGTAGAAGCCTCCAAATTAGAAGAAATGTTTTATGTGTCCCAAAGCCCAAGATCTTATGGAGTTGGTCTTGCGCATCTCATATAATTAAAATATAACATTATTATTGCATTTTTCCATGTCATTCATTTTCCTGTGTAAATGTGTCATGTGATATTGTAGGTGCGCTTTTTGCTTGAAATTTCTACCACATGTGGTACAAACAAAAGTTCCTTGGTTGCTACATTCATACTTAACATGTTTCACTAAATTGCGTTGGTATTTATAACGTTTCCCACATAATTTACAGTAGTAGTTGTAATTGGAACCATTGTTGTCGTTACCATAATTTCCTATAAACAAAATATGAATAAACTAATGGTAAAAATAAACATCAACCATCGACCTTGTTCTTAAATTAAATACTATACACTATAAATATACAAACACATGAATACAGGATTTGAATTTAAGGATATGGTATAAAGTTAGAACGGTATAACGATAATTTAGGTACAAATAGTAGGTTTTGTATATTTCGTTTTCTTAATCAGATAAGTAACAGAGGAATTTAGAATTTCTTAGAAAAATTAAAATGGCTTACTGCAAACCTATTTAAAAAAGAATTAATACGGGCCATTTTATGGGATAACCTTTACCTCTTAGTAACGACCTCGAAATTGGGCTAAAAGAAATGAAAAATGTACATCTAGAAATAAAAAACTTAAAAAGTTGACAATTACAAAACATTTGATATAACCCGAGTTTAAATCAGGCAAGATTTTAGATACATCTTTAGCAAATGTAATTAAATGCCAGAATAAATCCAGCACCAAATAACTTGAATTTTGAACTTTTTTGCCGACCAAGAAAAAGAAAGCGAACTTAAAATAATGTGGTAAACTTTGACATTTATCAAAGTTAAAATAATGTTTATACACAGTTAGTTATGTATTTATACATACATAGGTGCATTTTTAACTAACTAATTATTATAAAGTTGATAAACTTTAAGTTTTCAACCTGTGCGGAAGTGATTTCTAACTTCTCAAATGGTCGGAAGTTCACCGTATTTGCTGTGTGTTTTACCGAAACAATAACTAATTGATTTATATGTATTTGCTGGCCGTTTAAAATTAAATGATTATGAATACAATAATATACTACATACCTCGGTGGAAGACTTCATTAAAGCCGCGCGCCATAGCTGACTTTATGTTAATTATTGAATATAGTCAAGCATTTCTCCTCGTTCCAACTATACAGGATGATTTTTTGAAAACGATCCGCCTGAGATATTTCAGAAACCAAAAGGAAATTGAAAGTTCCGAAAACAGGTCCACTAATATGTCAAGGGGAAAACGGTTTGACCTATGATTCACACTTTTGACGTTTACCCCTGCGCCCCCACCAATACCTCCCCAAAAATTTTAAATGGAATTACCCATCGTGTGGTATCTCAAATGAAAGCTTATCTTATCAGGATTATAGTGATGTGTCACTTGCGCATTTTTTTAATTTAGCATGGAGAAATGATCAATTTTACATTAGGATAAGAATAATAAGTCTTTAAACATCTAAGCAGGCGTTGAAAATAACATTTTAACAAAACTGAAAAATGAACATTCACAGGAAGTGCTCAAAATGAGCACCATTGGCCTCCATGCAGTAGTAAAGCCGGTTTTGAAATTCTTGCCTTACTTTCTGAAAAGTTTCTCGTGGAATGTTTCGGTACTCGTTGATAATTCGTTGACGCAAGTCATTTAAATCTATAGGTTTAGTCTTATAAACTACTGACTTTAAATGACCCCAAAGGAAGAAGTCAAGACTTGTGAGGTCCGGTGATCGTGGAGGCCATTCGATTGTTCCACGTCTACCAATCCAGTGATTTGGAAATCTCCGGTTAGAAGAAGAAGAAGTTAGAAGAAATCTGCTGGAAGAACAATTGATATTCGTCGAGTATTTGATTACCTTCTTCATCAAGCTGGTTTTCCACTTCTTCAGTTATTAGAGGATCGATGATGTTCTCCAACATATTCAAGTAGACGGCACCATTTAGCGTTGCATTAATGAATATGAATCCAACTATTGAATCACCTACTATTCCTGCCCAAACATTAATCTTTTGAGGTTTCTGGGTATGGTCCTCTCTTGTCATACGCGGATTTTCGTCGCTCCAATATCGTACATTCTGCTTGTTCACGTGCCCATTTAAGTAAAAAGTGTACTCATCACTGAAGCAAATGTTTTTTACTAAATTTGGATTCGCAATGATCAATTCGGTCATAGTTTCGCAAAATTCTAGTCGTCGGTCGCAATCGCCGTCGCTAAGTTCTTGCAATATCTGCATCTTGTAAGGGTGAAAGATATGCAGCTTTGTCACTTTGCGTACCGACAAGTACGAAAGTCCGGTGGATGCTGCAACCTGACGCAAAGAACTGGTTGGCCCCATGGTAAAATTTCCAATTACTTCCATCTCCGCCAGTTCATCTACTACCTGATTAGCATGCCTTTTCTTGTTCTCTACCGATCCAGTTGCTTCAAATTTTTGCACAAGTTCGCGAACGTATTTATGCTCCATATGCTTATTTGGATGTCTTTGATTAAAAACTCTTGCTGTGGCACGAGCACATTGCTCTGCACCATAAATGTAGATAACTTCCATCCTTTCAGCAATAGAGTACACCATTTTTACGGAAACCAATGTAGTATGTAGGTGAAGTTGACTAAACGGAAACAACTAATGTGACAGTTTGTTAGACAAAACGTCAACGACTTGCTTTCTTTTTTTTCCACGCCTACCTGATTAAAATTAGGTTTCGATAGGGCTTACCATTCTCCTGAAGTGGCAATGATAAACTTTCTCATAAAATGTATGAGAAAATAAAAAATGCGCAAGTGACACATCACCATAATCCTGATAAGATAAGCTTTCATTTGAGATACCACACGATGGGTCATTCCATTTAAAATTTTTGGGGAGGTATTGGTGGGGGCGCAGGGGTAAACGTCAAAAGTGTGAATCATAGGTCAAACCGTTTCCCACTTGACATATAAGTGGACCTGCTTTCGAAAATTTTCAATTTCCGTTTGGTTTCTGAAATATCTCAGGCGTATCGTTTTCAAAAAATCACCCTGTATATTCCGTACTATGTTTCAAGTTTTAAATCTATGGGCGCATTTAGCCAGGTCGGTCGTGTAGTACATATGTGAAACCACCACATATGACGATCGTGAGGTTACACAAAGCCGGAAGTGACACACTGCGGCATCAGTGTGTCTGTATAAATCAATATTAAAATAAATTATTAAAACCAGAATATGTATACTACTACCAAAAAATCGCGTTATTCCATGAATTATCTTGAAAGTATACACTTAGACATCTCTCAGGCACGCCTTTTAACGAATTGTTAGGAAACTACATAAACTAGATGTTTATGTAGATGTATAACGTTGAATCAAATTGATTCCAGAAATTATAGCAACAAAAGATACTACTACCGTGCAATTCAAGACTTAAGTCTTTTACGTATTTTTTCTTTTTTTAAGTTACGTAGTTTGCACTATACTCTTATATTTTCCAATAGTAGCGACAACGATTGATCCTTTCATTTGATCAGTTTGGAGATATCGTTTTCGAATAAATCTTAGGTTTCGTATTAATCATGCTTAGAAATATTCACAATTTAACATTCATTTGATAATAAACATTCATGTTCTTTAAAAACGATCATATTAATTTCATCCTTCACCTATAAAATTGTAACTTGGAAACAAGTTTTGATTAAATTTCCATAACATGCAATAAAGCTATAAAATTGGTATTTTATGACAGGAATTTATCTTTTGTTATAAATTTATCCTATAGTCATCGTAATTATAATTAATGGGTGTGTCTTGAGTGATAGTGTTTGGTAGAAATGGTTTATTGCCAAATAGAACTTCATGTAGGAAAAACCCAGTTGATTTATGAATATGGGTGTTGTAAGCAAACAACACAAAGTATATCAATTCATCCAGTTTGACTGTTTATCGTTAATATAATGCTTTAAATAATCTTTTAGTGTTAAATGTGACCTTTCCAAAGCTCCATTACTTTAGGGATGAAAAATTGAAGATAAAATATGTTTAGTTTGGAATAATTTCATTAAGTTTATAGTTAAATTAGATGTAAAATCACTACCTTGATCAGATAAGATTGTCTTCGGTATTCCATAGTGTTATAAATGAAAGAACGTTATCGAGAATAAATCGAGAATAAAACTGAAACTAAACGATCTTAAACCGCATGCCCATGCAAAATGTACACGTGTTACTCGCAGCTGCTGAGAGCATAATCAAGCACGTTCGCAAATGTTCTCATAATAATTCTCGAGAACTTTCAGAATAATACAGCGCAAACGAGCATAAACAAAAACATTAAAAAATCTAGAACAAAACCGAAACTAAACGATCTTAAACCACGTGCCCACAAAATGTACACGTGTTCCTCGTAGCTGCTGTCGGCGTCTGGTGTTCCAAAAACGGATACTTTTACAATCATAGTTTGCAGAATTTATGCCTTTAAAAGCATTGACAAAAAATTTGGGTTACCGCCCGGTAGCACCACTTTTGCTTTTTGTTCTAGTTATATATGAACTTTATATTTATTTTTTTATATATTTTGTTTATACAAAAAGTGACAAATGTATGCAAAGTTTTTAAAATGTATTACTTCTGCACACTACAATCTGTCCAGCAGCAAAATTTATTTTAAGAGTCGGCATAGTGTTCGCGGTCGGCGAAGTGTCCGCGATTAGCGTTGTGCCCGGTAGGCGTAAAGGTGCATACCTGAGTTTCTAAGCTAGATATAATGGGACGTATTCACAAGCCATCATTAAAGGTGTCATTAATTAAAGTTATAATTAAAATCAACAAGAAAAACGATAGCTTTATCTCATTTAACTTTATCTCACACCCCCCCCCCCTAACTGACCATTAAACTAATCATTAAAGACGCTTTAAATGAGTGGAAAGACAACAAGTGCATAGCATATTTTGTTGTAATATTCAATAATGTAGGTATTTTTAAAAATATTGAAATTATAACTCATTATTTTATTAATCTTTTTTTATTACGCCACGTATAAATAATACAATTGTTGTAATCATAATTTAAGCAATTTAACACGAAACTACTACTTAAACAATAGCCCGTCTAAATGAGCTATAGCATGTGAGTATACGATGCTTCTACCCAAAGTTAGCATTCTGACCTTTACCGCCCTGCTACGCCCAGCTTATTAATGTAAGTGATTCCTTCTTCGGTCAGTACGGCCTTTATGGGCTAAAGAATCATCCGTGATAGTTTGAAGCAAATTAGAGAACACAAATTTTTTCTGTATCCAAATTTGTGAAGTTTCTCGGTGACAGCCTCTTAAAATTCAATCCATAGATTTATTTAGAAGAATGTTATTAGAAGATATACTTGGTTATATATATATATATATATATATATATATATATATATATATATATATATATATATATATATATATATATATATATATATATATTGCAGTGATATTGGATAATTAAAAATAATAAATTATTTTAAAAATTTTACTATATATTTTGAAACTGTGAATAATTGCCGTTCGATCGTAGATAATTACTTTATAAGTAAATTGATTTTTAATTTAATTGTGAACTTTGGAAATGCTTTTTAACTTCCCTCTTTTATAAATTCTAATATGATTTGAAAATACCTTTTAATAGATTTAATAATGCAATGGTTATATAATATTAATGTTACGTTAGTTCTTGACTAACTCAAGTTTACGTAAGAGAGTTGGGCGCCAGTTAAATAACTTAAATTAACAGAATTATATTTAATAAAGACTCATCTCAGGGTGAATGTGGATTCTTGTGGTATTAAAAAAAAATTATACAAATTGAAATTTAAAAACACTTTTAAAATTGAAATCTTAATTAATTTTTTAACTATTACTAAATTGTTCATATCACTTTACTACACTTTACAAACGATAGTCTTTTCTTCAGCAAATGCCAATACAAAAAAGGAAATAACTTCCTACCTTTTTTTTATATATTTCTTCTTTCCCTTTACTATAGATGTCCTCTTTCCCAAACCATTGGCAGAGTAGATCACTTTATGTTGACCCAGGGCTGGTTTCCAATTCAGGGTTGACTTTCTTCCTTTTGCATGGATTTTCCATATAATATCATCCACACACTTGATTTTGGAACTCACTTTTGTTTATTAACTGCGGGTATATATCCCTTTCTCGAAGAACTTGTATTTGCTTTTTGTGTTTAATTAAATAAAACACCGATTGATGGTTTTAATCGAAGATTTATTATCTTGCTTATTTAGCAAGTAAAATAACTTTAAAAGGTGGTTCTTTATACACTTTTACAATTTACAACCTTTTTAATACTTTCGCCGTATTCCATACATCAACCAACTTAACTATTTATTTACAATATTATCAGCCACGACTTTACTGGATTTACTATAATATCTTTACTCTTTCGTCGTTTAACAGTAAGTGATTATTTACATATTTACTATATTTCTTACACGACTTTACTGCGTCGCTTTCTATCAGGAACTCTTTTACATTTTACTATTGTCTTTAACACGACTTGACTGCGTCGCTTTATATTACTGACTGTCTTAAAGTTATGATTTTCTAAGCTTAAATACTATTTCCTATTTACATAATTTGACGTCACCTTATGATCTAATACAATGACTACACTATTTACAACATATAATACATAATAGCAGATTATTACTCTTTATAAAAGTGACACATCTATTACAGATTATTACACAATACTTTTACGCAATAATAACGAACTATTTACATAAAAAAAACCTTAAAAGAATCACATAACCCGTCGATAATGCTCATTTGAAATTATACATAATTGAATTACATCATAACAAAAACTTTCGAACAACTGGATGTTACGTACACTTAAGTAATCGGTGAGTAAGCTAATAAATAATGAAACATGTATTATTTAACCTTATTAAAAAGTATACATTGGTTGTGTAATCAATGACACACCATAAAATAACTCAAATTTATTTTTAACTGGAAAAGTTGATAAAAATATTCCAAAAGTGTTAGTATTTAACAAAGATTTTAGATTTTCACAAAATTTTCAAAATTTTCCAAAATTTTGAAACTACCATCCACAGCATTTATCCCCTCCTGTTTCAAATAAAATTGAAAAATGCAATTTTACTTTTAAACACAAAAAATGTTAAATAACAAATGTTAAACTAGTTTTATTTTTAAACACCAATATTTTTTTGTATTTTAATCTTTTATCCCAATAAACTTGCCCTATTCTAAATCTACTAACTAAACTATCTACAATATATACAATAATAATTACATCTTATCATTCCTCATCTCCATCCTATTCATCTAATTATTTCATAATCCTTTTTCTCTGTATCATAATCATTATATTTCCTACTTAATTATCAAGTTTCCGTAGTACTTTTTATTAACAAATGCACTCTTAATAAATTTACTAATCTTTTTGCTTATCATATAATAATATATTTCAATCATAGTTTTTTTATTTTATCTATACCACAATTCTACTTTTGTTTTCATTTTCAAAATACTTTTAAACTAATCATTATTAATCAATTTATATTCACCTTCATAACTTATATCTTCTTATTATTCATTAATCTTTCATTTATAATTTTATTTTAATATCATTTCCTAATCCCCATTTTCCCCTATAAACATTTCATAAACATTTTTCATCTAAATTTTAATTTTCATTTTATTCATACACTTTCCCTCTTTCATTTTTAATAACATAATACATAAGTTCTAGTTGAGTATAAAATTCCATAACCCTGATAGTCATATCGGTTACATAAAGTCAAAATCGGTTATATAAAGTCTGAATCATTTTAAAATTACGTCATATCTGGGTTTCTTGTCACAAATGGTTATGTAAATTCTAATTACAATAATATTCTACAAAGATCTTTATTTCTTTCTTCTGCTTTTATAATTCGTTAGATGAAAATTACTAATTGGTAAAATTTGTCTTTTCCAGAGTTTATTTACAATCCTAATATTTTTCCCTCTTCCTCTATCAAACTCTTTATTTTTCTTCATAATTTTAAAATTACTAATCATGATTTTATTCTGTTTATTTTTCTTTTTCTTATATCTTTTACTATATTGAAACTCATCAATTATTTTCTCCTTCAAATTTTCATCATTATTAATATCATTCCCTACACCTGACTTTCCTAATTCTAAAAATTGTTTATCTTTTAATATTTTAAATTTTTCCTCATCTTCCTCCACTACACTAAATGGTTCATTAATTATATTTTCATCATCCTGTAACAAATTACCGTCCTCTTTCTTATATTTTTCACTACCTTCCATTTTGTTAATTCTTCCTTCCTTTAACATTTCATTTTTATTAATATTACAATTTACATCTACCTGTCCTAACTCATCTTCTATAGTTTTATCATCACTGTTCTCTACATCTAATTTTCTTAATTCTTTAATTTTGTCATTATCTATTTCTAATGTTTTGGTATTGCTTCTTATTTCTTTAATAATTGTTTCAGTATTATCTTTTAGTTCTTGTTTTATTGTTTCCGATACAATTTTTATTTCTTCAGATTGTTTGTCAAATTTTGTATTCAATTCTTCTGATTGTTTGTCTAATTTAGCACTAAATTCCTTCATTTCTTTATCACGTTTCTCTTGATCTTGTTTCATTTCTTTATCACGTTTCTCTTGATCTTGTTTCATTTCTTTATCACGTTTCTCTTGATCTTGTTTCTTTTGTTCCCTTTCTTTTTTTCTTTCTTCAGATTGTTTGTTCATCAGTTCCTGCATTTGTGCCAACATTTGCGAAAGTTCAGATTGCGCTGGCTTGCCTTCTTCGCCGTTCCCCTCCATTACTGAACTGGTTAAAGCTTTCTGCTTCTCAGACACAACTAATTCTTTATCTGTATACTTCTTTTTTAATACTAAATTACTTTCCGCGGCAGAATATATATTTTTAACTGACGTCATACATTAACCACTAAAAATCTTTTCTATATCTCTGAATTATGCTATTATAATCTAAACAAGCTAAATAATCCTAATCAGCCAATTAAATTACTATACGCAAAATAACCTACAAAAATTAAATAATCTCAAAAGCCAAATAATCTATTAAAAGCTACTATAACCTACTATTTTTCAAAAGATTATATAAACCACAAAAGGCTATATCTACCACAAATGTCCCACGTTGTCGGTCGCCATATATTAATGCAGTGATATTGGATAATTAAAAATAATAAATTATTTTAAAAATTTTACTATATATTTTGAAACTGTGAATAATTGCCGTTCGATCGTAGATAATTACTTTATAAGTAAATTGATTTTTAATTTAATTGTGAACTTTGGAAATGCTTTTTAACTTCCCTCTTTTATAAATTCTAATATGATTTGAAAATACCTTTTAATAGATTTAATAATGCAATGGTTATATAATATTAATGTTACGTTAGTTCTTGACTAACTCAAGTTTACGTAAGAGAGTTGGGCGCCAGTTAAATAACTTAAATTAACAGAATTATATTTAATAAAGACTCATCTCAGGGTGAATGTGGATTCTTGTGGTATTAAAAAAAAATTATACAAATTGAAATTTAAAAACACTTTTAAAATTGAAATCTTAATTAATTTTTTAACTATTACTAAATTGTTCATATCACTTTACTACACTTTACAAACGATAGTCTTTTCTTCAGCAAATGCCAATACAAAAAAGGAAATAACTTCCTACCTTTTTTTTATATATTTCTTCTTTCCCTTTACTATAGATGTCCTCTTTCCCAAACCATTGGCAGAGTAGATCACTTTATGTTGACCCAGGGCTGGTTTCCAATTCAGGGTTGACTTTCTTCCTTTTGCATGGATTCTCCATATAATATCATCCACACACTTGATTTTGGAACTCACTTTTGTTTATTAACTGCGGGTATATATCCCTTTCTCGAAGAACTTGTATTTGCTTTTTGTGTTTAATTAAATAAAACACCGATTGATGGTTTTAATCGAAGATTTATTATCTTGCTTATTTAGCAAGTAAAATAACTTTAAAAGGTGGTTCTTTATACACTTTTACAATTTACAACCTTTTTAATACTTTCGCCGTATTCCATACATCAACCAACTTAACTATTTATTTACAATATTATCAGCCACGACTTTACTGGATTTACTATAATATCTTTACTCTTTCGTCGTTTAACAGTAAGTGATTATTTACATATTTACTATATTTCTTACACGACTTTACTGCGTCGCTTTCTATCAGGAACTCTTTTACATTTTACTATTGTCTTTAACACGACTTGACTGCGTCGCTTTATATTACTGACTGTCTTAAAGTTATGATTTTCTAAGCTTAAATACTATTTCCTATTTACATAATTTGACGTCACCTTATGATCTAATACAATGACTACACTATTTACAACATATAATACATAATAGCAGATTATTACTCTTTATAAAAGTGACACATCTATTACAGATTATTACACAATACTTTTACGCAATAATAACGAACTATTTACATAAACAAAACCTTAAAAGAATCACATAACCCGTCGATAATGCTCATTTGAAATTATACATAATTGAATTACATCATAACAAAAACTTTCGAACAACTGGATGTTACGTACACTTAAGTAATCGGTGAGTAAGCTAATAAATAATGAAACATGTATTATTTAACCTTATTAAAAAGTATACATTGGTTGTGTAATCAATGACACACCATAAAATAACTCAAATTTATTTTTAACTGGAAAAGTTGATAAAAATATTCCAAAAGTGTTAGTATTTAACAAAGATTTTAGATTTTCACAAAATTTTCAAAATTTTCCAAAATTTTGAAACTACCATCCACAGCAATATATATATATATATATATATATATATATATATATATATATATATATATATATATATATTGCTGTGGATGGTAGTTTCAAAATTTTGGAAAATTTTGAAAATTTTGTGAAAATATAAAATCTTTGTTAAATACTAACACTTTTGGAATATTTTTATCAACTTTTCCAGTTAAAAATAAATTTGAGCTATTTTATGGTGTGTCATTGATTATACAATCAATGTGTATACTTTTTAATACGGTTAAATAATACATGTTTCTTTATTTATTATCAAACAGCTTACTCACCGATTACTTAAGTGTACGTAACATCCAGTTGTTCGCAAGTTTGTTATTATGTAATTGATTTATCTATAATTTCAAATGAGTATATCGACGGGTTATGTGATTCTTTAAGGTTTTTTGTTAATGTAAATAGATCGTTATTATTGCGTAAAAGTGTTGTATAATAGATGTGTCACTTTTATAAAGAGTATTAATCTGCTATTATGTATTATATGTTGTAAATAGTGTGGTCATTGTATTAGATGATAACGTGACGTCAAATTGTGTAATATAATTATGTAAATAGTCTATAGTATATAAGCTTAGAAAATCATAGTTTTAGGGACTTCCTGACATAAAGCGACGCAGTAAAGTCGTGTAAGAGAATATAGTAAATATGTAAATAGACACTTACTGTTAAACGACGAAAGAGTATAGACACTTACTGATAGAAAGCGACGGTGTAAAGTCGTGTAAGATAAAAGACACTTACTGATAGAAAGCGACGGAGTAAAGTCGTGTAAGATAAAATAAGACTTACCAATATAAAGCGACAGAGTAAAGTCGTGGTTGAGAATATTATAAAATTTTAAATATAGACAAGTTAAGTTAGTTGGTGATTTGAATACGGCGAAAGTGTAAAAAGTATAAATTGTAAAAGTGTATATGATGATAAAGAACCACCTTTAAGATAAATTACTTGCTAAAGTTAAGCAAGATAATAAATCTACGTTAAAACCATAAACGGGTGTTTTATTTAATTAAACACAAAAACAACTATAAGTATTCTACGAAAAAGGGAAATTGTACCCGCAATTAATAAACAAAAGTGAGTTACCAAAATCAAGTGTGTGGATGATATATGGAAAATCCAACCAAAAGGAAGACAGTCAACCCTGAATTGGAAACCAGCCCTGGGTCAACATAAAGTGATCTACTCTGCCAATGGGTTGGGAAAGAAGACATCTATAGTTAAAGGAAAGAAGAAATATTATAAAAAGGTAGGAAGTTATTTCCGTCTATATTGGCATTTGCTGAAGAAAAGACTATCGTTTGTGAAGTGTAGTAAAGTGATTTGAACAATTTAGTAATAGTTAAAATTAATTAAGATTTCAATTATAAAAGTAATTTTAAAAATTTCAATTTGTATAATTTTAATACCACAAGAAACCACATTCACCCTGAGATGAGTCTTTATTAAATATAATTCTGTTAATTTAAGTTATTTAACTGGCGCCCAACTCTCTTACGTAAACTTGAGTTAGTCAAGAACTAACGTAACATTAATTTTATATAACCATTGCATTATTAAATCTATTAAAAGGTATTTTCAAATCATATTAGATATTATAAAAGAGGGAAGTTGAAAAGCATATCCAAAGTTCAGTCATTTTAAAAATCAATTTAATTATAAAGTAATTATCTACGATCGAACGGCAATTATTCAGTTTCAAAATATATTATAAAATTTTTTAAAGTAATTTATTATTTTTAATTAACCAATATTACTGCATTTATTTATGTCGCTGTCAACATTTGTTAATGTCGGGCAAAATACTATATTTTTTTTAAATGAGATATCACTGCATTTATATATATATATATATATATATATATATATATATATATATATATATATATAAACTTATTATAAGCTTGCTTTAAACGTCTTCTATTTAAATCAATTAATAATTTTTTTGCGTGTGGTAATGCAGTCTTTCACGTGTAACTAAATGAGCAACTAAACTACCTTTGTGACCACAATATTTGCAGATATATATCGAGTAGACCAAGAATTGTGATCCTGAAATTGCATTGCATTAAACCATCAGCAACCTTTGTGAAACTGTAAAACATTACGTTCTACCGCCCCTGAGTAGTCTTTGCCTCTATGTCATTGAACGTATATTTCGTCACCGTAGTTGTCCTTTAGTTTTTTAAAATATAATCTAGTGCTCAAAGGTTGTTCCTTAATTATCTTTTTGAATTGATTATAACGTTATTGAAACATGTCGCTTTTCAATGTGATCGCAAACGTTCTTAAATATCTTCTCCGCCTCTAAATCAATAACGTCATCTTGAGGTTCTGTAGGCAAACGAGAGAATATACCATAACATGTAACGTTACGTTTTTTAATTTAATAAATACCATTTTATAAGTATAAATAATAAAGGAACCCCAGTACGATCCTGTGCAGTCTAACAAATTTAAATGCGTCAAAACTGCAAATATTACGTTAAGCTAAATAATGTGTTCTTTCAAGTATAAAAGACTCACCTTTGTGCATTTACAAACAGTATTTTAAAATCAGCAAAGTTTTCATTGGTGTGATCGATCATTTTAAACGTTCCCAGGTTTATAATCTTTGGTTCATAGAAAAACACATTAATAAAATCCATTTGGCTTTAATTTATGATTTCCCTGTACGTGCTCTTTAGTAGGCTTTAGATAAACAATTTTTGATCCCAGTGTATCATATTATTGTAAACGCAATAGATTTTTATTATGGGTAAAGTCCCTCTTTCGTGAACGTTCTTTGTTCTAAAATATTAATCTTGACTGTCTTGTTGCTTCCCTATTAGTTAATTTGAAGTATCCCTATTAAAAATTTTGCCACTAGGTAGAACCGAGTTTTTTCTTAATGAAATCAGTCCGTAACAAACACTAAAAGAGTGCGGAGCTCTTATTATTATCGTACAGGGGTTGTTTTGCCGACGGCACTTCCCAAATACAGTAACATGTTTAGTTGTTGTAAAAAGTACAGAAATCTAATTTGATTAAATTAGAATTGTTATTATAAATACCGTAAAGAAATCTAATAATTAGTTCCGTACAATTTAAAGATTTACAATTAAAGTGTAGCAAGTATTTTGTTACCGCATTCCAGTTTTTGAATAACTTAATTAGCAATACAGTTACTAAAAAATTACGAAAAATTATAAATATCAACCAAAACGTAATGTTAATTAAGGTTATACAGGATTTTATTTTTAAATTAAATCATAAACGAAAGTTCTAAAATTAAATAACATTTGAAACGACACATGTAAATGTTGTGCTTCTTTTAATAAAGAAAAACATTTTAACGCTTGACAATATTAACCAGTGGTGGTTTATGAAAAACTTTTACTTAATAAATGTAATTAACAATTGAACTTATATGGTTGTTCCGGTTACCTAAAAAGGAACTTTATTGAAAATAGTTTTAAAATAAAACAATTATTGTGAACTTTAATGCTTTGGTCTGAAGTAAGAAGCGGTGTCAGTAATCGGGGTGTTTTCCAAATTTTGCAGTTTCATCAAGCTGTTAATTTTGCTATTTAGTGCTTAAATGTGAACAAATTATGTGTTAATCATTCTGTGAAATAATATTGAATCAAATTATTCGATCAATGTACTGTGAATTGAAGGATATTATTTTGTTAAAGTTTGAGTAAGTTGCGTAATTATTCATGTATCAATTTTGATTTCTATTTGTATGTGCATATTTTTCCCCATCGTTAAGAATTCTTACGTTGGGTATTACCTACAACTATGTCTTAAACAAAAACATTTTTATTTTTATTTCATTTATAAATAAATCTAGGCCCTCCGTGGTCGCGTGGTAGAGATCCTACCTCTCGTTCTGAGGGACAGAGGTTCAAACTTCGGTTGCGACTGAATTTTGAAAATTTAGTACAGTCGGGTTTGAGCTCCTTAAGATAAGGTATGAAAATTGTATGAGTGAAAAAGTATGGGGGAGCGTAATGTACTTGCTACAATAGCTCCATTACCTCCGTTGCACTCCCATAAGAGTTTGTGTGGAACCCCGACACTGCAAAATGCGGTAAAAGGGAAATGGATTATGTATGTATGTATGTATAAATCTATGAATAATTATCTCTGAATAATTACTTGATTTCAGTAAACCTTTTCAGTAAAAGGAAACCATCATGGAATAAATAAACATTAAACGCTAGGTACTGTTTATGATCTGATAACGACAATTTGTATTAAACAATATTTCTTTTGTACTTTGTGCTTGTAAATAAGATATTTCGTTCTGGCTTATTAGTTATGATTGTTATAAAGAAAAGCTAATTCTCATTAGCGTAACTAGTTTAATGCGGTAATTAGATTACATAATATTACATAACATTATTACATTAATAATTACATAACATGATTACATAAAATCCTATAGATGGATAGCAATAATCAACATTTTAACATAAATATGTTTTTCAATTTTGGGAACATTAAGTGGGTATTCTACATGATGTTTTGCCGCGCAGCTTCCCCGTTTAGGACAAAACGGTTGGGAAACTGTCGTCGAATAGCAAAAAACTGATGATTCTCTACAATAGCAGACAAGGATAGGGATCCCCGTGCGAATCAATCGCGACCGATAATACCGCGCAGTTTACTGCACAACTTCTCAAAACGTTTTAAATTTAAGATGTTTGATGCAAGTTTACCAAGGGTAAACTCAGCAATGCCAACTGGGAGTAAAACTTCCCTTTAATGTATTTTTTTAAAAATAAATGATAACAATCATAATTATTGAAGAATTTAAAACAAAATGTTTATGGTTTATAACAACAAAATCACAAAGTTTAATTTTCTTAAATCATTTATTTTTAGAACATAAAGTTTAAGTCCAGAAAAATAAATTTAAGTTAACAGAAATGTTTTGATAGAAATTTCCCCTCCAGCTCCCAATCTTTCTGCCAAATAGGGTTTATGATTAAGTATGACCAAGTATGACTACTCTTTTAGTACTTTTCTCGAATAATTCTTCCTTCCTATAACGAATTTTAACTTCACAATTATAAAAGAGATTCTAATATCTATGCCTTGTATTCTGAGCGTTCGATTACACAATAAATACCACGTTAATTCTAGTAGCATTATGTAACTCCCTCTCCTTTCTTTGGCAATTCGAAGGTTCTGAAAATTTATCAAATATCAAAATATCAAATATTTTGTGCTATTATGAGTTGTACAGTTTGAGTATGAAGTCAGTAATTAAGAGTAATAAAAAAGCTTTGTTTCAAAAACATTTCGTATGATAGGAGTCCCTTACACTCACAAGAGGGTATACCACGCAATCGATCCAAAAACATTCTTCCACATTCATTATTTCTCAGATCATCAGTCTACGTGGTTCTATCTTGTGTATAAGTGTGTTGTACAACACAAACTCGCTTATGAATACGATCCAGAGCATTTATGCACAGAAAGCACAAATTCTTAAAATAAAAATCGGTAATGATTTCAAAAGTTGACGACTGAAAGGTTGATGGCTGAGAAATAGATGATTTTCCCTTCTTTGGTGGCTTTGAAGGTAAAGCTAAGTAACGTTAATCCACTTCTGGCTTTTGATTTTTGCAATTAAAGAAGTTATAGCTTTTGCACCTACAACGCTGACAGCATCACTATCGTTTTGTAGGGGATTGTTGCAAATCAAATAAAATTCTTAATCCATAGTTGAAATAAAGCTAACGCAGGATTGATAACGAAAAATGAATAAGTAATATGTAAACCGCGTTCGAATGGTTTCAGAATATTTGCGAGACAATTAAAGCGTTACATATAAATAATAGCATAGGTATAGTTACCTCTGTACTATGTATTTTTCACAAGTAATAATACTTGTTTTCACGTTTTCTAACACGTCTGTATAACTTCACCACAAAACACGGACTAGGAGTTCAACAATTAAATAAATAATCTGGGCCACAGAAATCACGAGGGTGAAAATGCAAAATGTATCCCGGATCACGCGGCGAGCATCAGGCGATCACGCACTCTCCTCGTGTAAATTAACTGATAAGATGAACAGCAGGTGAGCTTGAAGGATTCAGTAGCGTCACAAACTGATTTTATTCAAGAAGAGGTAACGTGAGGCTTACCCAGTATTCGATTATTATTATGAACGTCGATAGGTAGCTCTATAAGTTAATTCTCAACGATATACATGTATATTAAAACAGCTAAAGAGAAATCATTACGAGCTATACGAGATAAAAAATAAAAACACAATTGACTTAAATAGAGTATACTTCAACAATATTGAGTTTAACCAAAAAAGAGATTCTTTTTTTGTGCAACTTGGAATCCTTACTGCTAAGATACGCGAATGTATCTACAAGTTTAGAATACACGTATTACGTAAACACTAAATCGTATTAGCATTAATAGAATATTCTATTATTAGTACTTAAAACATACAATTTATTCTTTAATATTTATACAGTTATACAGATTCTGCTAATTTTACATTTCCGTGTGCAGATATAATATGTCGTTTTAAATTTCCTCGTATCTTGGATCTCTGTCCGCATCCTAACACAGGACATGTAAATCGAGGATCGATCCCACATTCGTACCTTTTATGCTGCATCAAACCTCTCTTCCATGAATATGTTCTATCACATGATTCGCAACGGTATCCTCCTCTTCTTTCGTAACGTCTGTAGTTACAGTAAACTCCTGAAATGCAATTATTATCATAAAAATGGCAACCTAGTACATATGATGCACGTCATATATTAAATACTTTCTACCATACGCATACTAGAACATCATTCTGACATGCAACATCCATGTAGCATTAGTTAGACCTCATTACGGGCAAGGAACTGATATCATTAATTTGATGAACTATGCGTAGTTAAAACAATAATACAAAATACGTAATATGAAAAAATTAAATAAATTAAAAATATAAAATTGAAATAACGCCCATTATTATGACTAAGATTCTGGGGATACACAGACAAACAAACTTTAGTAGTAGGGTTCACACATTGCAATCCTATCATAATACATTACATTCTTGCAATTTTGCGAACTTAGCTTCCTAAATACAACCGACTACAATACGAAATATTTAAACGACACATTGTATTTAATTAATAATTAAGTTAATATAATTCCCTTTTAAAGTTACTTGAGGATTTTTTCATAATTATTTTGTTTATTAACAACGTGTATTCTTAAGATCTACTTGTAGGTTGTGAATGTACCACAAAAACATTTTCTTCATAGACTTGTTCCGTATTGGTGATGAAAATGACGACCAAGATTATGTTTATGTTGATATATTCTTCGACTTTTCTGGCAAGAATATCATAAACCTAAAGCATTCATTTTACTACTTTGAATGATGATATATTGTTAACAAAAAAGGAAAAACAATAGGGGCAGGTTCGTAATAATATTCAAAAGCTGTAAAAAGATTACTTTTTATTCATAATAGTTTTCGTAGGTTGACAATGTATCAGAACGGTTTACACTTTTACACATTGGACAAATCACAAAGTTATCAAATGTTTAATAAAATTTAAATAAAGAAGATGATGTTCCTACGCCTAGAATATGGTATGCGACTGTAACATAACGCGAGGCGACGACTGCTAACTATAGCTTCTTATGCATTTATTGGGAAGAAGCTTTATTTTTGTCATTTATAGCCGCATTTATTACATATTAATTTTTTTCATAGAAAGAAGACTCATATAGTATATTAAGTATTAAGAACAGTAAGGACAGTTTACCGATCGACGACAATGTTTGGACCGGTGTGAAGTTAGCAGCCAAAATTCAACAGCTAATTTGACGGAAACAACCGAATGGTCAGTGGCGTTGCATAATAAAATCTTGGCTGCTGGCCTTCTTAATACGACTTAAAACAACCTAAAGAAAAAATTGGAAAGGAAATCATATCCATACGAACTAATATTACCCTTAAAGAAATGTATTTGGCAAGTTTTAATATACATAAATTTCTAAAGAGGCTAAAAAATTAAAAACCACCCCTAACTAGAATAATTAATATTACCATTAGAGAAATGTTTAGCCAAGATCTAATTTGCATACAACTGAAGTATCTACCCTACACTACCACCATATAAAGGCAATATGCGTTCCACCGTTTCTAAAGGGGTTAAAAAAATTAAAAACCACCCCTAACTAGAATAATTAATCTTACCATTAGAGAAATATGTTTAGCCAAGATCTAATTTGCATAGAACTGAAGTATCTACCCTACACTACCACCCTATAAAGGCAATATGCGTTCCGCCGTTTCTATAGGGGTTAGAAAAAATTAAAAACCACCCCTAACTAGAATAATTAATATTACCATTAGAGAAATGTTTAGCCAAGATCTAATTTGCATAGAACTGAAGTATCTACCCTACACTACTACCATATAAAGGCAATATGCGTTCCGCCGTTTCTAAAGGGGTTAAAAAAATTAAAAACCACCCCTAACTAGAATAATTAATATTACCATTAGAGAAATGTTTAGCCAAGATCTAATTTGCATACAACTGAAGTATCTACCCTGCACTACCACCATATAAAGGCAATATGCGTTCCGCCGCTTCTAAAGGGGTTAAAAAAATTAAAAACCACCCCTAACTAGAATAATTAATATTACCATTAGAGAAATCCCAAGCAGCATTTTTAGTCGTCGCTACGTACCAGCAACTACCGGTGGAACTATTAAGTTTTAGCCACTAGTCACAAGCACGTAATTGCTACGGTTTTGTTACGTGCCTGGAACCAAAATGGGGAACAATTTTTGGGTAGCAGGTACGTGGCGGCGTAGTAATTGCTACTTTCGTGGAACTTCTTTTCTCTTTGACACATCGTGTCTCGTGGTTGCTCTCTCTTGCTCTTGCAACTTAACAAATATTCTATCATTTTCTATACTATATAATGCTGGATCGTGTCACAAAATGAATTACCAGTTTATTTGTAATACGTACTTAATACAAAGAGCGATGAAATGTTTGATTATTTTGTCATTCCAGTACACCAAAATTATAAACCATTGCAACTTTTCTGTTAAATATGATGATGATAGAACGAAAAATAACAACGCGCCTTCTTTAAATATATTTTTTAGTAAAAAAATGTCTTTAATAAAACATGATAAATCTACACGAAATACTTATAAGTTGATAAACATGATAGAAACCATTTTTATATTATTCCTGTTATGTTCTTTTATGTGTTTAAATAAAAAATACTCAATTATTGTCATTAATTAACTTTATTAATATTGAGTGAGCAGGGCGAATTACATACACAATGCATAGACTGTAGAAGACGTGTATCCTCCAAACCAGCTCGAGTGATACTGACGCTCGCCCAGGGAACGGGGCAGGATGCCAGGATTGGTTAGTTACATCACTACAAATAAATGTTGCCAACTTCAAGCTACATACATAACAATCCCTAAGGCACAATTTGGCACCAATTTGTTATTTTTATTGAAGGTTATATAGTAAAACATGTATTAACAATCATAACAATTGCAAATTGATTAATGATTATTGATTAATCCAACATTTTACAAGTAAATATGGAGATGGAGTAGTTTACGAAAAATTACTTTAATGTGATTCTCCTGGGTAACAAAAACGTAAGTGTTACATTCAATACTACTGTAAGGTTTTAAAAACTTTAAAGTAGCTTCGGACAAGTTACTGCTACAATCATAATACCACTTTGAAGTTGCAACGACTTTAAAGTAAGTATACTAAGTGGCAATACCGTTCCACATACTTTAATAGTTACTCAGAAGTAATGAAACTACATAGTTCCAATAAATAGTAGTAACAACTACACAATTACTAAAATATTCCGAATTGAAGAAATTAAACCTATAAAGTCATAAATTTAGTTGCAGTTATGTAACAACTACTAAATCAAAGTTCCGATCTCAGTTACTGCTACTTAAATGCTGCTTGGGATGTTTAGCCAAGATCTAATTTGCATAGAACTGAAGTATCTACCCTGCACTACCACCATATAAAGGCAATATGCGTTTCGCCGTTTCTAAAGGGGTTAAAAAAATTAAAAACCACCCCTAACTAGAATAATTAATATTACCATTAGAGAAATGTTTAGCCAAGATCTAATTTGCATAGAACTGAAGTATCTACCCTACACTACCACCCTATATAGGCAATATGCGTTCCGCCGTTTCTAAAGGGGTTAAAAAAATTAAAAACTACCCCTAACTAGAATAATTAATATTACCATTAGAGAAATGTTTAGCCAAGATCTAATTTGCATAGAACTGAAGTATCTACCCTACACTACCACCCTATAAAGGCAATATGCGTTCCGCCGTTTCTATAGGGGTTAGAAAAAAATATAATCTGTGTATATAGAAACCTTTGCTAAGAAATAAGCTATCAAATGGTGAAAACGGCATCAAAATATATTCAGTGGTTCTCGAGATTCACCGGTTTTGACAAAAACTCGGCGTACAAAAACTACAAAGGTAGTGGGGTACGCAGTGATTGCCAGCGTCTGGCGCGTTTGCAGTGCGGTGCCTCCACACGCCGTTGATTTTCCAAGGAATATTATGCTATATAAAGAACATATTATATTAATAATAAACTACATATGTAGGTATATAATTAAAATAACTATACAGGGTATTTTGGAAAAGATGCCTTTCCCGTTAAAGGGCAATAGAGAAACATGTGTAGAGTAACATCTTGCTAACAATTTCCTGAAATGCCCCTTTGAAATGACAACCCCCCTTATAAAAATAATAGGCACGCCACTGCAAAATAGTAGATAAAACTGTATGAAAAGAAAATTGTGTCTACTAGTACATACTTTTAAAGGTCATGGACAAATGAACCATAAACTAACCCAAGCAGGTAGCAGGATAAATATAAATTCTTCGAAGATTGTAATCAACACCAAATAGTAGTACGTGCTTTTAAAACGTTTTTAACTAAATAATAACACTCATTTTGAACATCTGTAATAACTGTTACTGACTCAGATCTTTGAGATTTGTAACTGCAGTATGCAGTTTGTCGTCAACTTTCTTTGTGTTAGGTGGTGGTAAACTTGAGTTTCGATTAATACACGTTTTAGAATTAATAACTTGCATTAGGTAGTGTTAAGTGTTTGTTTAATAAGTGTAATAAATAAAAGTGTATTTAGTTAATGTTTAAATTATGGCAGAACCAAACACGCCTGCTGAATGAACGGAACTTTTCAAATCAACCATTTTCAAATAGTACACTTATATCGCGAGTGAAATTTTGCCAATGGCTATTGGAACGCAAACAGGAAAATCCCCAGTTTGCACAAAATGTTTTACTCGGGCGGGTGTTTTTAATTCACACAACAGCCACATAAGACCTTTTATTCTGCTCCAACGATTAACCGGTGACTGGCACCTACATTTTCTGGTCAATGAAGTGTTCGACGGACTCCCACTATTGAACACCACTACACTTTGCTCGACAGGTACGGGAGTGTTTGAACACATGTTATAAAGATTGTTTGCATCTAAACGGTGAGTTTTACTCATTTTGTTAAAATGACATTCGTAAAATGAAAAACAGGCAATGTTTCCATCACAATTAGTTCAACGAACGTATGTTACATTTTATTTACCGACCTTAATAAATGATCAAGTCATCAAGGTAGTGTACCGTACAAGTACTCGGCAACCGCTGCTGAAATTCAATTCTGTTGTTTCTGTAAATTGATACGTACGTAGCGGAGGTCAGTTATTAATTTAGTAGTGCAGATGTGAGATCATTGTTTGCTTTATCAGTAACTCAGGGTCAAATCTTACAAACAATCCATAGTCGACTCGTGACTTGTAAAAAATACAGAAAAACCCGAAATTTTTTTTTATGAGTTTTGGGATCTCTATATGGTCACCTTTCACCCCCTTAAAGCATTGCATATTTTTCCGGAACACCCTGTATTATGTATTCTCTTTAAATACGCCTACCATTCGTTTAAAGTTATTTTGAAAAAAACGGTAACTTATGTGTTTTTAAAGCATTTATTTGAACAAAAAAAGCGTGGGACTTATTAGAAACTAAGTAGAAAGGCATTGCTAATTATGAATCAAACGTGATTATATTAAACTATAGTTACATGTTATGATCCGATTGACATTATTATTAAGGAAAATAAAAACTCCACTGCAGTAGCACATCCTGAGCTACGGGATCCCAAAAAAATAACTTTTATAAGTAGATCTGTTTTCTTACTTCGTGGATACCTGACATGATCAGAAGGGGCCGTTGATTTTTTAACGGGTATTATGCTAGTTTTTGTTATATGTGTCGCAGGCAGATAGTCAAATTCGGCAAATAATTATCTGCCTTGTCATTTAGTGCCGGGCAGATAGTATGACAAAAATATATCTATACGATTTTGCTATAGACTAGGCATCTACTAAATGCCATTGGTTAGAACAGGCAGTTAGTAAATGTATTGTCGGCAAATAAGCTAATAACATCCACATTTCTTTTCAGAACACTCTTTTTTGCAGGAATACTAGTAAAGAACTTTGCCCAATGTAAGGAGAATAGTTAGAAGTTGCTTCTCGCATGGAAATCTGCTTATTTGTAGGGACATCTTGAATACTTATATATTAACTACCCGTTCTAAATAACAGCATTACTAAATGCCTAGGTAAGGGCAAAGATTTTACAAGTTCTCATGTAAAAAAGAATGTTCTACAAAGAAATGTGCATGTTATTACCTTATTTGCCGACAACACATTAAGCCATTTACTAACTGCCTGTTCTAAACAACGGCATTTAGTAAATGCCTAGACACACAGCAAAATCGTATTGATCACTCACTCTACCCGTGAAATCAGCACACAGTTTTTTTGTGCTATGGTGTCCTGTGTCGACTGTGTTCAATGTGCACCGGGCTAATCCTTAATAAGTAGTAGACCAGAAATGTGGTTGAGTATCCGTAATTTTATATTTTTTTTTACTAGTAACAATTGTAGATCAGGTGGTAGATATGCCATTTTTACTGTACTTTCGATCTTATAGCATCATAGTATAGTACTCGGTAAGGACACTTTTTCGTTTACCGCTTTCACCGAGCCCAATAGGATAATTTAAAATTTGAATTCTGAAGTTTCTCGGCTAGCAGCTTAAAGTCTAGACATAATAAAGTTTGCTAGAACTCGACTAGGCAGGGGTAGCGGAGAAAAAAGAATAAAAGAAACCTCGTAGTTGCTATAGATGAAGGTGGCTCCAATTAGCTTATATCAAGTAGTATTAAGTAGTTTTTTGTATGTTTAGCACGTGAACGTGTAACTCTTTTTAACAATTCTTCTCCATCGCAAGACACCATTTCGAATATCTCTTTCAAAAATATTCTCTACCGAATGGCCTTTAAATTAATAATTACTATTGAGTTTGAAATCATATGTAAGTTTATGTAATGGTCGTGGGATCGTTTCTATAGATTGCGTGGTATTAGTGCTAGTGAAGTTACAATTTGAAACTTTGAGAATTTATCAATTTTTCAATTATTTAAGCATTATATTACAAATTAACTATACTCTAAAACTACTTAGTCTTTAAGTTAGTATAGTCAGATTTATCTCTAAGATATACTATTCTCAGAAAGATTGCGCGTTGACCAGTCCTTAGAAAAGAGAAGAAACACGAAACAATAAATCACATAGTCCTAATAAAATTTATTAACACATCAAATCGTGTAAAATAAGTATGACACCAAGTTGTTTAAACATTGACACCAACTTTCGAATAAATTCCATAAATTCATTTAAACATGTGGATCTGGAGACGATGACGTGCTGTCAACAGAACAAGCTGACTTTATAAGTGCGGTACGCATCATCTTTTCAGAAATACTTAAGGTAGATAAAAAGAAAGTTTTACAAACTCTATAAGTTTTTTTTAAATAAATCAAATAGTATTCACGAGAAAACTTTCTTCTGGAATTGACTAATCTTTCTTTAGCACAGTGCACTTTAACTCTTGCAGTAATATAATGTCTTTGCTTTGACAAGTCTTCTAGTTTCCAGAATTCTTGACAAATCTCTAGCCTCGCCTTTTCATTTACCAAATTTGAACATTCTAAAGTGCACCTGCAGGTTTCTTTTGGATTTCTTGTTAATATTTTTTTGTATCTCGAACCTGCATAAACTTTATATATTTGCGGTTGTTTTCTTTTTCTGTGACTTTGTTCTACAAAAAGATGAAATAGATTTTATACACGGTAACCACAAATATTACTATTATTCTTAGAACGTACCTGAACTTTCATCGGTATCCTGTGAACCTCTGTTAGTGGCACCACCATCATGGGCATCACTGGTGTCTGTATCAAAACCACTCATCACTTTGTTTTCATGACTTAAACGATAACGTGGATCAAGAATTCCACTGTGAACTACATCTGTGTTGAACAAGTGGCTGCTCCCTAACAAATAATTTTACATCATTAACTTATACTTTTCACTATAAAACATATGGATATTTAATATTTCATTACTATCTAGGTTATGTGGCCAATTCATGTGACCAATATCGTTAGTACTACTACAATAATTATTATTAAACTGCTACTTAGATTACAATAAATAAATAGACGGTGTACAGCATGTACACTTTTTGGCGTTTTAGGTTAATTCGGCTCAGCTAAATCTTCTATTTGTAGCCAGTTTTCGTTGCCAGGGTCTTGCTTGACACAGTTTGGCCGCAATTGTACATAATCTTTAAATTTTTCATAAAATTTTACACAAACACAAAATATGATTGTACAAATCATAGTAGTCACAACTCAAACATCACATTTGAAACCAGTCTATGCTAGATACTACAGTACTGTAAACCATCTGTCAATGTACTATAGTATACTAGGGCTTAGTATCCATTAGCTACACTATTTGAAGGATATATCCTTTTAATAATATTCTAGAGTAATAAAAAGCGTGTGGATTCATGAAATCTTTATTTATTTACTAGAGTTATTGTTGTTGTTATGGCAATCCCTATGATTCAATGCCTTCCTGATGGAAGTTATATATGTAATGATAATTTATGTAGCAAGATCATTACATAACACTTCGCGTGAAAAAGGCTGAACATAAGGTATATTAAAAGGCATAACTTAGAAAGACGTTCAATGGACTTTATTCCCCAAGAAAAAATAGGATGTATTACTGTCATACTTGTATGTACTTGCGTACTTCTGTTCTTGCATACGGATATATAATACATGCTAGCTACAAAAACCGGATGAAGGGTTGCATCTTTTTAAGGAATTCCTTACATGCTAAGACAATGAAAACTTATGCTAGTAATTAAACTAATCAAGGAACTGAAAGGCCTTAGCTACTGATAACAAGGAATGGGAGCATCTGCTGCTGATAAGTAAGTAAGTGTAAATAAATATTTAATTGTAAACAATTTATTATTATTATTATTATATTGAAAAGGACACTCAATTCTTAGCAAATACTTAATAAACTAGGAACTATTTAATCAACTCAATATCGCTTCAATTTTATTATTTATTATTAAACATTTATAAAAAAAAAGAAAAGTAATGTATTCAGACACTTGTTATAGGGTGTCACATTTTTAATGGGTTTAATGAATTGAAAGCTGTATATATGAACAATGAACATATAACAATATGAAAAATGGATTGCACATTAATAGGTACACATGAATGTCTATGAATGTCTACACTTGAAAACGGCCTCCGTCCAACTACCGCGTGCAGTATGGATGCTCCAAAGCGGAAACCGCTCCGCTACCACCGCCCGGTCTGAATCAACTTTAATAATTACGTATGTATAATAAGATATGTTTTATAAACCTTATGTATTGTAAAAACTTTTATTGTTGACATTGTATGCTGCCGTCCTAAGCCCCAAGTCCGTATCTCAAGAATAGTCAATTTTGAGATATTGAGAATTTTATAATATGTTGGTCAGTACAAATTTAAAAACTAGATAAAATCTTTGTGTCGGCGTTTAATACTCTTCATTGGATCTTAAAGAGATTTGGAGTTCATGAATTTAAAAAAAATTAATTTGTAATGTAAAGCAAATAAGACATATGCTTGAGATGCGTCGATTTCGCTTAGCATATCTGACGTTTTTCTTGCGTTTTCGAGTTACATATAATTGTATTAATGCTTTATATGTATAGCACCATGGCCATTTTTCTTAGGAAAAGAGCTACTATGTTATAAGGAGTCTGTAGACAGTAAAATCAAAAATATGAAAAACTGAAATTCGCCCTTTGGACTTAGGACGGCAGTATAGTATTATATACATCATTTATTTTTATATAAATTACACAATCATTATACTTTTCCTATTCTTTTATTGCATATCCTTACACTATGAATGTGTCTTTTTGAAATTCCTATTTCGAAGACATTTGTAGATACAATGCATGCAATAAAACTGGTTCCCTTCCCTTTTGCACTCGTACTTAAGATGCTTTGAAACAGACGCATGATATCTGTATCCTTTACGACGTTCTTTACAAAAATAAAGAAATTATTTCCTTTAATCAAACTAAAAATGAATAGATTATAATAAATTAAACAAAAATTCACCCCTGGATCTAAATTCCGCTAAGGTTCAAAATGACTAAATCCAGTCATAGACTTACAACTTATTATATTGTATATTACGTAGTGTTTAGTATAGCAATACATTTTTTATAATATTAACTAATAAAATTTCGCTCCGGTCTCACTTTTGCTTTATTCCCTTCAGTTTTGATTTTATATTCTTGATCTAAATGTGAATTCACTCATGAGATTTTTTGTTTTGAAGCAAGCATCTTTAACTATGTGTTAAGTAATATATCTTAGCAATATTTCTTTTAACAAATAACAACTTATTAACATATGGAATCAAAATAATGTAGCTTTGACAGCATCGCTTCCGTGGAAACTAACTCACTGTGTATCCTGTATTGTAAACTAAATGTGGTCTAGTAAAATCTAGGTTTAAGTTGATTATTCTGAAAAGTTCACTTCATTCACTTTAATAATTTCTTGTGACAAGTGTATAGTATATTATGTTGTTGCATAGTGTAAATGTTTAATCTGCTGCAATCAGACCAAGGAGGAAATAAGACATTTATATAATAGGTATAGGGTTTCGAAGCTACGTACTACGTAATATGATTAATTAGATACATCTGATTACCCTATCACAAAAAACTTGAATAATGGCTTGTGTTTGTTATTTTGTAATCTTTATGCTTATGGAAAAGATGTTGCTTAAGGTTTCCTTTTGTTTTAGATCTGTAGGTACAATGTGCAACAGGACACGGAAATTGGGGCTCTTTGCCACATTCGTACCTCTTGTGTGAATATAAAGATGTTGAAAGCATGTATACTCTTCCACATCCATCACATGGAAACTGCTTTTCATTTCTTTGAAGGGATTTTGCATAAACGAAATAACCTGCAATTTAAAATGTTCTTAAAGATATAATAATAAGAATAAAAAGTAATTAATAATAATAAGATATGGGTTGACGATAAATTTGAAATGATTATATATGTGGTTTTGAATAGTGGTACATATTGAATGGTGTCACCTTTTGTTTTATAGTTTAATTATTACCAGACATTAACTGTGCGAGTCAGCGATGGTACATTTTGACAACTATACATTAGTCATTGTAGTGGTCAGACCTACCGTCAACCAAAAATTAACAAAGTAGCTGTAGCAAGTCATTTAATCACTCATTCAGGTACAAGTAAAAATATACATGATTTTAAAATAACAACTATTTGGTTAAATATAAAATGTTTAGGGATGTTTATTACAGTTTCTTTAAAGTTGGTAATTTGATTCTGTGTTGCTAGGGACGTTAATTACAGTTTTTTAAAGTTGGTAATTTGATTTGTGTTGTTAGGGATGCTGCTATTTTGTTTTAAAGAATGATGATAGAAATTTAAACAAGAAGTAGGTATCCATTTCGGTATTTGCTTTTACAGTGATTTCCTTCATGTAAGTTCATTTTTATTAGTTTTATTTAAGTTGATTCTCATTGTGAGAATTTTATAGTATTTAATTAATCTAAAACCCAAGTCTTTCGATTGAAACTATAATTAAAGTCAAAATCTAAATGGTTACTAAATTTAAAAAAAACTCGTTTTGATAATTCATAATAATTTGTAAATTTGTCCTTTTTGAAGTGTAAATATTACTGGAAAATATGTTTTAATAACGTTTATAGTCTAATTACAGTTAACTGGACATGTTATTCCTGCCATAAATGATATACTTTGTGGCAAAAATGTCGGGATAGCCTTCTAGTCGGGAACAGAGGTTCAGAGATTTTCCCTGGTGATAAACTGATTTATTATTTGAGAGTGTATTAATCTCCAAGGTGGTATAAAAAACGCCCATTCAAACATAGTATTAATTGTAATACACACTACGAATAGTGTTTTAAAAAATAATTTTATAAAAATAACCTGTTGTATTTACCTTTTTAGTTGAACAATGGTAACAAGAATCACGGATTGCTTCCACTACGTAATCAAATGTAGCTGGGACCATCCTTGTATACTGACGAAATGTATTTTCATCTGATCGCAACTGTTCATACAGATGAGGGAATTCTCCATTTTCTCTTTTTTTAAATTTTCTTCAAAATTTTTAATTTTAGCAGACGATTATCCAGCAATAACAGTGTAGGTGTAGTTTCTGACAGAGCCATGATTGAGAAATGCATATTGTTACGTAAACAGATAATTTCATTAAGACTAAATATTAAAGTTTACTTTGTTTAATTGGGAAATAAATATAAATGTTAATTTGTTATTTACTTTAAAAGTACTAATTGTTTTAGATAGTTTTGGAAGTTTTTAATCGTTATGATAATGCTTTCACTATAAAAGAACCTGACTTGTGTTTTTCCTTTACAGCGCATTCAAATTGATATTTTATGTAAACATACTTGGACCTTTTACCGAAGTTATATAAAGATGTAAAACAGTAGCATTAAGCAGTCATCCATAGTTAGTCACCGGTGTGAAATTAGCAGCCAAAATTCAGCAGCTAATTTGACGGAAACAACCGAATGATCAGTGGCGTTGCATAATAAAATCTTGGCTGCTGGCCTTCTTATTACGACTTAAGACCATCTAAAGAAAATATTGTCGCGTCGATGAGTCAGACATGCAGATGTTAATGAGTCGTACATGCAGGTGTTGATGACTCATACATCTAGAATGTTCGATGACGGCGTGTATGGGTTTACTATTCGTTACACTGCCCCCCTCTTCAAGTTTGTTCTGTCCCAAAACAGGTTTTATTCTCTGGTTTTTGTAGAAAGGATCGTGATGGTATCGACAGTCTTCACCTCGACTACATGTTCCATTACGGTAGAAATAACAGTCTACACTCTTTGTTGGCCTTGATGCGGGATGTGGATCGAAGCCACAGACTAAGATCTTCACATCCGTATCTCTAAAAATATTCTCCAATCCAACTGGTCCCGCCCACCGCCGAGTTTGGGAACTGCCAATTTGTTAATACCTCTGGTAAGCAACTCGGTCCTCAAATCCCATAATGCCCTCCACAGGTCCGCGTAACTCGGTTTCTGGTAGTAAAACTGCTTGGTCACCAAGTAGTAAATGGAGCGGTCATGATCCGGCAAGTGTAAGGCTTTGCCAACAGAGGGATTCTGTTCTCGAAGACCATTCAGCCGTCCAAATTTATTTCTAAACACTACTGCGATCCCGCTGAACATGCGGAGATCCTCGGAGACACAGTGGGAAATGGAATAATCACCAGGGACCCGAAAGAGATCTTGTTGCATCTTGGTCATAACTCCGAATCGCGCTTTTGTAGTTCCGGAAAACGAAGCCATAAATTCTCCAAAGCTAGGCTGCTCATCTTCAGGCCTCACAGTATTGACAGCCACTTTAGCTTCAGATTCCTGATCTGGGACTGCGTTATTATTTCCCTCATAGGGCGCCAGACGATTGGAGTGTACCCTTTAGTTTCCCACTTGGCAATTTCTGGATGCGGTACATCAAATCATTTAATCGTTTCTAAACCTGGTATGGGCCCTCCCAATTTCGCTGTAACTCTCACATCGTATGTAGTCTTCATCCGGTCACTCGCGATTCAATTATTGTTTCGGGTTCGGTCGTGAATATCCTCCAACTTCTACTTTAAGTTGATGACATAATCATTCCCGACTACCTCGTGCTCTGCTGGTGGAGATCCAAATTCCATATCACACGGTAAACGTAACTCGCGTCCAAGCATCACAGACGCTGGTGACCGAACGTTGTTTCGTAGACCGATGCACGATAAGCCATCAGGAACAAATGCAGGTATTGATCCCAGTCTCGTTGATGATCGGAGACGACCTTGGCCAAATATTTGCCCATCGTGCGATTCATGCGTTCTACCATTCCATCGGACTGCGGATGTAACGGTGTGGTCCGAGTCTTGCGAATGCCCAACAATCGACAGACTTCTCCAAAGAGTACAGACTCAAAATTGCGGCCTTGATCCGAATTCAGCTCCATGGGCACTCCGAAGCGACTGAAAATCTCTTTGACTAGTACGTCAGCAACAGTCGCGGCTTCCTGGTTGGGTAGGGCATATGGTTCTGAGCATTTGGTAAAATAGTCCATTGCCACTAAGATGTATTTATTCCCATCCTCGGTTTCGGGAAATGGTCCGGCAATATCTATAGCTATTCTTTCCAGAGGACTACCCACATTGTACTGCCTCATAGGTGCTCTTCGTTTCCCCAAGGGTCCGTTACCAGTGGCACATAGTTCGCATTTCCGGCACCACTCTTTCACGTCTTCTTTACAATTGACTCAATAAAAACGCTCCGTAACTTTCTCCAAAGTCTTCATCACACCGAAGTGTCCTCCTGAGGCACCGTCATGGAGATGTCGCAATACTGTAGCCAGTCGACTCCTTAGAACCACGAACTGAGACCTAATGGTGGTGCCATATTCACTCTCCAGTACTCGCTTCAGGACATCGTCTTCCACCTTCAAGGACTCCCGTTGGGCCCAATATGCTTTTAGGGTTCTGTTGAAAGGGCTGACGGCCTCCCAGGCAGGCCTTTCTCCCATGCGCTTCCATTCCAGTAACATTTTTAGTTCGGGATCAGCCTCCTGCTGTCGTTGCAATTCTTCCGGCAACCAACTGTCGTTGACAATGGTAGTTCTTCATACTTGGCAAACCTTCTCTTCCAAACGAGAACAAAGAGGGGAATGCGTTGGACAGGGTCTTCTTGAAAGGCCCAAATGAAAAACGCATATTGCCTATATTTGGTGGTAGCGTAGGGTAGATACTTCAGTTCTATGCAAATTAAATCTGGGCTAAACATTTCACTAATGGTAATAATAATTATTCTAGTTAGGGGTAGTTCTTAATTTTTTTAACCCCTTTAAAACGCCGGAACGCATAATGCCTTTATATGGTGGTGGTGTAGGGTAGATATTTCAGTTCTATGCAAACTAGATCTTGGCTAAACATCTCTCTAATGGTAATATTAATTATTCTAGTTAGGGGTAGTTTTTAATTTTTTTAACCCCTTTAGAGACGCCAGAATGCATATTGCCTTCATATGATGGTAGTGTATGGTAGATACTTCAGTTCTATGCAAATTAGATATTGGCTAAACATTTCTCTAATGGTAATATTAATTATTCTAGTTAGGGGTAGTTTTTAATTTTTTTAACCCCTTTAGAGACGCCGGACCGCATATTGCCTTAATATGGTGGTAGTGTAGGGTAGATGCTTCAGTTCTATGCAAATTAGATCTTGGCTAAACATTTCTCTAATGGTAATATTAATTATTCTAGTTAGGGGTAGTTTTTTTAACCCCTTTAGAAACGTCGGAACGCATATTGCCTTCATATGTTGGTAGTGTAGGGCAGATACTTCAGTTCTATGCAAATTGGATCTTGCCTAAACATTTCTCTAATGTTAATATTCATTATTCTAGTTAGGGGTAGTTTTTAATTTTTTTAACCCCTTTAGAAACCCCGGAACGCATATTGCCTTCATATAGTGGTAGTGTAGTGCAGATACTTTAGTTCTATGCAAATTAGATCTTGGCTAAACATTTCTCTAATGGTAATATTCATTATTCTAGTTAGGGGTAGTTTTTAATTTTTTTAACCCCTTCAGAGACGCCGGACTTCATATTGCCTTCATATGGTGGTAGTGTAGGGTAGATGCTTCAGTTCTATGCAAATTAGATCTTGGCTAAACATTTCTCTAATGGTAATATTAATTATTCTAGTCAGGGATAATTTCTTTTAACCCCTTTAGAAACGCCGGAACGCATTTGCCTTCATATGGTGGTAGTGTAGGGCAGATACTTCAGTTCTATGCAAATTGGATCTTGCCTAAACATTTCTCTAATGTTAATATTCATTATTATAGTTAGGGGTAGTTTTTAATTTTTTTAACCCCTTTAGAAACCCCGGAAAGCATATTGCCTTCATATAGTGGTAGTGTAGGTTAGATACTACAGTTCTATGCAAATTAGATCTTGGCTAAACATTTCTCTAATGGTAATATTAATTATTCTAGTTAGGGATAGTTTTTTTTACCCCTTTAGGAACGCCGGAACGCATTTGCCTTCATATCGTGGTAGTGTAGGGCAGATACTTCAGTTCTATGCAAATTGGATCTTGCCTAAACATTTCTCTAATGTTAATATTCATTATTCTAGTTAGGGGTAGTTTTTAATTTTTTTAACCCCTTTAGAAACCCCGGAACGCATATTGCCTTCATATAGTGGTAGTGTAGTGCAGATACTTCAGTTCTATGCAAATTAGATCTTGGCTAAACATTTCTCTAATGGTAATATTAATTATTCTAGTTAGGGCTAGTTTTTAATTTTTTTAACCCCTTTAGAAACGCCGGAACGCATATTGCCTTGATATGGTGGTAGTGTAGGTTACATACTTCAGTTCTATGCAAATTAGATCTTGCCTAAACATCTCTCTAATGTTAATATTTATTATTCTAGTTAGAGGTAGTTTTTAATTTTTTTAACCCCTTTAGAAACGCCGGAACGCATATTGCCATCATATGGTGGTAGTGTAGGGCAGATACTTCAGTTCTATGCAAATTAGATCTTGGCTAAACATTTCTCTAATGGTAATATTAATTATTCTAGTTAGGGGTAGTTTTTTTAACCCCTTTAGAAACGCCGAAAAGCATATTGCTTTCATATGGTGGTAGTGTAGGGCAGATACTTCAGTTCTATGCAAATTGGATCTTGCCTAAACATTTCTCTAATGTTAATATTCATTATTCTAGTTAAGGGTAGTTTTTAATTTTTTTAACCCCTTTAGAAACCCCGGAACGCATATTGCCTTCATATAGTGGTAGTGTAGGGCAGATACTTCAGTTCTATGCAAATTAGATCTTGGCTAAACATTTCTCTAATGGTAATATTAATTATTCTAGTTAGGGCTAGTTTTTAATTTTTTTAACCCCTTCAGAGACGCCGGACCTCATATTGCCTTCATATAGTGGTAGTGTAGGGTAGATGCTTCAGTTCTATGCAAATTAGATCTTGGCTAAACATTTCTCTAATGGTAATATTAATTATTCTAGTCAGGGATAGTTTTTTTTAACCCCTTTAGAAACGCCGGAACGCATTTGCCTTCATATGGTGGTAGTGTAGGGCAGATACTTCAGTTCTATGCAAATTGGATCTTGCCTAAAAATTTCTCTAATGTTAATATTCATTATTCTAGTTAGGGGTAGTTTTTAATTTTTTAACCCCTTTAGAAATCCCGGAACGCATATTGCCTTCATATAGTGGTAGTGTAGGTTAGATACTTCAGTTCTATGCAAATTAGATCTTGGCTAAACATTTCTCTAATGGTAATATTAATTATTCTAGTTAGGGCAAGTTTTTAATTTTTTTAACCCCTTTAGAAACGCCGGAACGCATATTGTCTTCATATGGTGGTAGTGTAGGTTACATACTTCAGTTCTATGCAAATTAGATCTTGCCTAAACATCTCTCTAATGTTAATATTTATTATTCTAGTTAGAGGTAGTTTTTAATTTTTTTAACCCCTTTAGAAACGCCGGAACGCATATTGCCATCATATGGTGGTAGTGTAGGGCAGATACTTCAGTTCTATGCAAATTAGATCTTGGCTAAACATTTCTCTAATGGTAATATTAATTATTCTAGTTAGGGCAAGTTTTTAATTTTTTTAACCCCTTTAGAAACGCCGGAACGCATATTGCCTTGATATGGTGGTAGTGTAGGTTACATACTTCAGTTCTATGCAAATTAGATCTTGCCTAAACATCTCTCTAATGTTAATATTTATTATTCTAGTTAGAGGTAGTTTTTAATTTTTTTAACCCCTTTAGAAACGCCGGAACGCATATTGCCATCATATGGTGGTAGTGTAGGGCAGATACTTCAGTTCTATGCAAATTAGATCTTGGCTAAACATTTCTCTAATGGTAATATTAATTATTCTAGTTAGGGGTAGTTTTTTTAACCCCTTTAGAAACGCCGAAAAGCATATTGCTTTCATATGGTGGTAGTGTAGGGCAGATACTTCAGTTCTATGCAAATTGGATCTTGCCTAAACATTTCTCTAATGTTAATATTCATTATTCTAGTTAAGGGTAGTTTTTAATTTTTTTAACCCCTTTAGAAACCCCGGAACGCATATTGCCTTCATATAGTGGTAGTGTAGGGCAGATACTTCAGTTCTATGCAAATTAGATCTTGGCTAAACATTTCTCTAATGGTAATATTAATTATTCTAGTTAGGGCTAGTTTTTAATTTTTTTAACCCCTTTAGAAACGCCGGAACGCATATTGCCTTCATATGGTGGTAGTGTAGGTTACATACTTCAGTTCTATGCAAATTAGATCTTGCCTAAACATTTCTCTAATGTTAATATTCATTATTCTAGTTAGGGGTAGTTTTTAATTTTTTTAACCCCTTTAGAAACCCCGGAACGCATATTGCCTTCATATAGTGGTAGTGTAGTGCAGATACTTCAGTTCTATGCAAATTAAATCTTGGCTAAACATTTCTCTAATGGTAATATTAATTATTCTAGTTAGGGCTAGTTTTTAATTTTTTTAACCCCTTTAGAAACGCTGGAACGCATATTGCCTTCATATGGTGGTAGTGTAGGTTACATACTTCAGTTCTATGCACTTTAGATCTTACCTAAACATCTCTCTAATGTTAATTTTCATTATTCTAGTTAGAGGTAGTTTTTAATTTTTTTAACCCCTTCAGAGACGCCGGACCTCATATTGCCTTCATATGGTGGTAGTGTAGGTTAGATACTTCAGTTCTATGCAAATTAGATCTTGGCTAAACATTTCTCTAATGGTAATATTAATTATTCTAGTTAGGGGTAGTTTTTAATTTTTTTAACCCCTTCAGAGACGCCGGACCTCATATTGCCTTCATATAGTGGTAGTGTAGGGTAGATGCTTCAGTTCTATGCAAATTAGATCTTGGCTAAACATTTCTCTAATGGTAATATTAATTATTCTAGTCAGGGATAGTTTTTTTTAACCCCTTTAGAAACGCCGGAACGCATTTGCCTTCATATGGTGGTAGTGTAGGGCAGATACTTCAGTTCTATGCAAATTGGATCTTGCCTAAAAATTTCTCTAATGTTAATATTCATTATTCTAGTTAGGGGTAGTTTTTAATTTTTTAACCCCTTTAGAAATCCCGGAACGCATATTGCCTTCATATAGTGGTAGTGTAGGTTAGATACTTCAGTTCTATGCAAATTAGATCTTGGCTAAACATTTCTCTAATGGTAATATTAATTATTCTAGTTAGGGCAAGTTTTTAATTTTTTTAACCCCTTTAGAAACGCCGGAACGCATATTGTCTTCATATGGTGGTAGTGTAGGTTACATACTTCAGTTCTATGCAAATTAGATCTTGCCTCAACATCTCTCTAATGTTAATATTTATTATTCTAGTTAGAGGTAGTTTTTAATTTTTTTAACCCCTTTAGAAACGCCGGAACGCATTTGCCTTCATATGGTGGTAGTGTAGGGCAGATACTTCAGTTCTATGCAAATTGGATCTTGCCTAAAAATTTCTCTAATGTTAATATTCATTATTCTAGTTAGGGGTAGTTTTTAATTTTTTAACCCCTTTAGAAATCCCGGAACGCATATTGCCTTCATATAGTGGTAGTGTAGGTTAGATACTTCAGTTCTATGCAAATTAGATCTTGGCTAAACATTTCTCTAATGGTAATATTAATTATTCTAGTTAGGGCAAGTTTTTAATTTTTTTAACCCCTTTAGAAACGCCGGAACGCATATTGTCTTCATATGGTGGTAGTGTATGTTACATACTTCAGTTCTATGCAAATTTGATCTTGCCTCAACATCTCTCTAATGTTAATATTTATTATTCTAGTTAGAGGTAGTTTTTAATTTTTTTAACCCCTTTAGAAACGCCGGAATGCATATTGCCATCATATGGTGGTAGTGTAGGGTAGATGGTTCAGTTCTATGCAAATTAGATCTTGCCTAAACATTTCTCTAATGGTAATATTAATTATTCTAGTTGGGGCTAGTTTTTAATTTTTGTAACCCCTTTAGAAACGCCGGAACGCATATTGCCTTCATATGGTGGTAGTGTAGGTTAGATACTTCAGTTCTATGCAAATTAGATCTTGGCTAAACATTTCTCTAATGGTAATATTAATTATTCTAGTTAGGGGTAGTTTTTAATTTTTTTAACCCCTTCAGAGACGCCGGACCGCATATTGCCATCATATGGTGGTAGTGTAGGATAGATGCTTCAGTTCTATGCAAATTAGATCGTGGCTAAACATTTCTCTAATGGTAATATTAATTATTCTATTTAGGGATAGTTTTTTTAACCCCTTTAGAAACGCCGGAACGCATTTGCCTTCATATGGTGGTAGTGTAGGGCAGATACTTCAGTTCTATGCAAATTGGATCTTGCCTAAACATTTCTCTAATGTTAATATTCATTATTCTAGTTAGGGGTAGTTTTTAATTTTTTTAACCCCTTTAGAAACCCCGGAACGCATATTGCCTTCATATAGTGGTAGTGTAGGTTAGATACTTCAGTTCTATGCAAATTAGATCTTGGCTAAACATTTCTCTAATGGTAATATTAATTATTCTAGTTAGGGCTAGTTTTTATTTTTTTAACCCCTTTAGAAACGCCGGAACGCATATTGCCATCATATGGTGGTAGTGTAGGGCAGATACTTCAGTTCTATGCAAATTAGATCTTGGCTAAACATTTCTCTAATGGTAATATTAATTATTCTAGTTAGGGGTAGTTTTTTTTAACCCCTTTAGAAACGCCGAAAAGCATATTGCTTTCATATGGTGGTAGTGTAGGGCAGATACTTCAGTTCTATGCAAATTGGATCTTGCCTAAACATTTCTCTAATGTTAATATTCATTATTCTAGTTAAGGGTAGTTTTTAATTTTTTTAACCCCTTTAGAAACCCCGGAACGCATATTGCCTTCATATAGTGGTAGTGTAGGGCAGATACTTCAGTTCTATGCAAATTAGATCTTGGCTAAACATTTCTCTAATGGTAATATTAATTATTCTAGTTAGGGCTAGTTTTTAATTTTTTTAACCCCTTTAGAAACGCCGGAACGCATATTGCCTTCATATGGTGGTAGTGTAGGTTACATACTTCAGTTCTATGCAAATTAGATCTTGCCTAAACATTTCTCTAATGTTAATATTCATTATTCTAGTTAGGGGTAGTTTTTAATTTTTTTAACCCCTTTAGAAACCCCGGAACGCATATTGCCTTCATATAGTGGTAGTGTAGTGCAGATACTTCAGTTCTATGCAAATTAAATCTTGGCTAAACATTTCTCTAATGGTAATATTAATTATTCTAGTTAGGGCTAGTTTTTAATTTTTTTAACCCGTTTAGAAACGCTGGAACGCATATTGCCTTCATATGGTGGTAGTGTAGGTTACATACTTCAGTTCTATGCACTTTAGATCTTACCTAAACATCTCTCTAATGTTAATTTTCATTATTCTAGTTAGAGGTAGTTTTTAATTTTTTTAACCCCTTCAGAGACGCCGGACCTCATATTGCCTTCATATGGTGGTAGTGTAGGGTAGATGCTTCAGTTCTATGCAAATTAGACCTTGCCTAAACATTTCTCTAATGTTAATATTCATTATTGTAGTTAGGGGTAGTTTTTAATTTTTTTAACCCCTTTAGAAACCCCGGAACGCATATTGCCTTCATATAGTGGTAGTGTAGGTTAGATACTTCAGTTCTATGCAAATTAGATCTTGGCTAAACATTTCTCTAATGGTAATATTAATTATTCTAGTTAGGGGTAGTTTTTAATTTTTTTAACCCCTTCAGAGACGCCGGACCTCATATTGCCTTCATATAGTGGTAGTGTAGGGTAGATGCTTCAGTTCTATGCAAATTAGATCTTGGCTAAACATTTCTCTAATGGTAATATTAATTATTCTAGTCAGGGATAGTTTTTTTTAACCCCTTTAGAAACGCCGGAACGCATTTGCCTTCATATGGTGGTAGTGTAGGGCAGATACTTCAGTTCTATGCAAATTGGATCTTGCCTAAAAATTTCTCTAATGTTAATATTCATTATTCTAGTTAGGGGTAGTTTTTAATTTTTTAACTCCTTTAGAAATCCCGGAACGCATATTGCCTTCATATAGTGGTAGTGTAGGTTAGATACTTCAGTTCTATGCAAATTAGATCTTGGCTAAACATTTCTCTAATGGTAATATTAATTATTCTAGTTAGGGCAAGTTTTTAATTTTTTTAACCCCTTTAGAAACGCCGGAACGCATATTGTCTTCATATGGTGGTAGTGTAGGTTACATACTTCAGTTCTATGCAAATTAGATCTTGCCTCAACATCTCTCTAATGTTAATATTTATTATTCTAGTTAGAGGTAGTTTTTAATTTTTTTAACCCCTTTAGAAACGCCGGAACGCATTTGCCTTCATATGGTGGTAGTGTAGGGCAGATACTTCAGTTCTATGCAAATTGGATCTTGCCTAAAAATTTCTCTAATGTTAATATTCATTATTCTAGTTAGGGGTAGTTTTTAATTTTTTAACCCCTTTAGAAATCCCGGAACGCATATTGCCTTCATATAGTGGTAGTGTAGGTTAGATACTTCAGTTCTATGCAAATTAGATCTTGGCTAAACATTTCTCTAATGGTAATATTAATTATTCTAGTTAGGGCAAGTTTTTAATTTTTTTAACCCCTTTAGAAACGCCGGAACGCATATTGTCTTCATATGGTGGTAGTGTATGTTACATACTTCAGTTCTATGCAAATTAGATCTTGCCTCAACATCTCTCTAATGTTAATATTTATTATTCTAGTTAGAGGTAGTTTTTAATTTTTTTAACCCCTTTAGAAACGCCGGAATGCATATTGCCATCATATGGTGGTAGTGTAGGGTAGATGGTTCAGTTCTATGCAAATTAGATCTTGCCTAAACATTTCTCTAATGGTAATATTAATTATTCTAGTTGGGGCTAGTTTTTAATTTTTGTAACCCCTTTAGAAACGCCGGAACGCATATTGCCTTCATATGGTGGTAGTGTAGGTTAGATACTTCAGTTCTATGCAAATTAGATCTTGGCTAAACATTTCTCTAATGGTAATATTAATTATTCTAGTTAGGGGTAGTTTTTAATTTTTTTAACCCCTTCAGAGACGCCGGACCGCATATTGCCATCATATGGTGGTAGTGTAGGATAGATGCTTCAGTTCTATGCAAATTAGATCGTGGCTAAACATTTCTCTAATGGTAATATTAATTATTCTATTTAGGGATAGTTTTTTTAACCCCTTTAGAAACGCCGGAACGCATTTGCCTTCATATGGTGGTAGTGTAGGGCAGATACTTCAGTTCTATGCAAATTGGATCTTGCCTAAACATTTCTCTAATGTTAATATTCATTATTCTAGTTAGGGGTAGTTTTTAATTTTTTTAACCCCTTTAGAAACCCCGGAACGCATATTGCCTTCATATAGTGGTAGTGTAGGTTAGATACTTCAGTTCTATGCAAATTAGATCTTGGCTAAACATTTCTCTAATGGTAATATTAATTATTCTAGTTAGGGCTAGTTTTTAATTTTTTTAACCCCTTTAGAAACGCCGGAACGCATATTGCCTTCATATGGAGGTAGTGTAGGTTACATACTTCAGTTCTATGCAAATTAGATCTTGCCTAAACATCTCTCTAATGTTAATATTTATTATTCTAGTTAGAGGTAGTTTTTAATTTTTTTAACCCCTTTAGAAACGCCGGAACGCATATTGCCATCATATGGTGGTAGTGTAGGGCAGATACTTCAGTTCTATGCAAATTAGATCTTGGCTAAACATTTCTCTAATGGTAATATTAATTATTCTAGTTAGGGGTAATTTTTAATTTTTTAATCCCTTTAGAAATATATGTATATTAAAACTTGCCATTTACATTTCTTTAAGGGTAATATTAGTTCGTATGGATATGATTTCCTTTCCAATATTTTCTTTAGGTGGTCTTAAGTCGTATTAAGAAGGCCAGCAGCCAAGATTTTATTATGCAACGCCTCTGATCATTCGGTTGTTTCCGTCAAATTAGCTGCTGAATTTTGGGTGCTAACTTCACACCGGTAATAAAGTCTCGATACAGGTTAATATATTTATCAATTATAAACAAAAGCAATATCCTACTATAAAGTAAGTTCATTAAATTTCTATTTAACTCTAATTTCGTAATTTCCATTCCAAAAATCCGTTAATGTTGTCCATAAATTTCCCAAAATAACAAAATTTTAATTAAGTTGATGAGTAAATGAATTTTTACAGGAGATTGTCACCAGATTTTCTACAGTTTATATAAGATTTGGAAAAACAATTGAATAAGTTACTAGTTTCCAACTAGAATTGTCTGGTTCCTAACTAACTTTTAAACTAGAAACAAAAGCCTAACATTAAAACTAAATTATTATAACCACATTGTTAATAATAATTACACTAATTGTTTATCATAATATTCTAAAAAAATAGAGGACACTGTCCTCTTTCTTTTTGTACCCACCATCCATATTGGTTTTTTCTCAAAGTGATACATGGTAAAATTTATGATAATTGTTTGTAAACGCAAAGATGCTTTCTTTTTTTTATATTAATCCTGACATCCTGCAGAATACTTATTACACCAATATTTGTACCCTAATCCTAAATAAAAACTAAGTTTTATGCTTTTAGCAAACTATGATAAAGCGCTACAATTTTTGCTTAAAGAATGCCTAGATCTTCTATTCAAAAAGACCCAAACTTTGACATTAATGTGTCAAATGCACTCCAGAACTTGCTTAACAACATTACTACAAAATAATACAGTTCAAAATTAAATTAACATTGTACAACACCTATTTACCATGAACAAACACAAATCGTTAAATAAGTAGAAGACTTTCTTCACTTCAAGCAATACAAACACTAAGCAAAGTGATAAGTACGTACTTGTGTATGCCTTCGCAACTATATCTTTTATAGTTTTCATGTGAAAACAAGACTAGAAATGGCTCCGATATCTATTCCTATACAAATTTTAAGCAACGGCAGAAAATCATTAATTTCTTTTTTGTACGACCCTGCTATTTCGGATTGTTTACCAAACTTGGTTTTAGAACAGTAGGTTATGTTTACTGGTTACTAAGCAACAACGCGACGGTAAGTAATTACTTACGTTCAGTTCTGTCAAAAACAGAACGGTAAGTAAATTATATGTAATTTATAAAATAAATGCATCATCTTTAGATGTCTCTTTCGTGAAAAATCATTATTTTCTAAATAATTATTGAACTATTTAAAAAAAATTTATGTTTTTTATTTAAATTTGCTGTGAAAAATACCCAATAAATAATAACAACTATCTATTTATTTATGTTGAAACGACAAAAATATCGTGACATTCAAAAATAAAATTACAAACGTATCCATGGTAACGACAAAACCTACTTAATAGTTGGTGGATATACAGGGCAAAAATAAATTATCTTGAATCTATTTTTTTACCATCTTTGGGATATTTCCTTAGTTAATACATTTGTATTCATAATGGTCGTACAAAAAATAGTATAAGCATCTCAAACAGTAAGGAGTTTACCGATCTCCTCCAATATTGGCGACTTCGCTTCGCTCAGTCGCCAAACATTGTGGTCGATCGGTAAACGGTCCTTACTGTTCTCGATACTTAATATACTATAAAGAAAATTACAAAATTTAGGAGGAAAATCAAATTAGAATGTATCCCTTTTCAATTCCGAGTGTTTTAGAGTGTATCCTTAACATATTTAAAACCTATTTAATTATTTTTTTTAATATTAAACAAATGGGCTTTGTATACCCCTTACCAGTTAGGCAACACAAAAATCATGAATGTAACTATAGATGCCTAAAGCATGCTATATTATAGCAGTATGTAGTAAAGAATAAATTTCTCTTCATCTATCGTACTGCGCATTACCTAATCGATTAAAGGGCAATCGAGGGAAACAAAAACCAGCGCGCCGGCCACGAGAAACGTAAACAGTGGCCCAAGTGTGGCACTATGAAATATGAGCGAAGTTATTATTCTGATGTTAGATGGACGATTGGAATACCAACACACGTATACGACATACACAGTGCCGCTCATCTAAATTCGACAAAGATTGTGCATTAGACTAGTCATTAGGAGAACTGAGATGGGCAATGCAGCTTTTTACTTTGGTTTGGTTATTATTACTTCATTAAACATGTGAATACAATTAATTTGTGAAGAATGTTAAGAGTTACGTGAAGTTTATGTAATGAAATCAAAAGCTATCCCATTAATAACGTTGTCAAATTGATTACACAGTTCAGCAACCTTATTGTAAAAATTAACAATTACAGGCAACCAATTTTATCAAGTGGTCTCTAAAAACAGAATTAATTCTCTTTGACTGATTAAGTAATATGTTACTTGATAAGGCCAGTTTTCTAACATCCGTTAGGCATATGTGTAAGACGTATACGAGCCCAGCGTCAAAAAAGTACATCGACTGTGGTAAACATTTACTTTGTACATTGCACTTAAATAATCTTATGTCCAGTCGGGCGATTATGACCTATTTCGTGGCCTGTTTTTAGAGCGTAAGTTGCTAAATTAGAGCTCTAGGGCTCTAAAACTTTTTAGAGCCCGATAGAAAAATAGTTACCCTTGTTTACGCCGTCTCCATAGTAACAACAGTAATTATATACCATTGCACCTACCTACTTGAAGTTTTAACACTGCACCTATCTACTTCAAGTTTTGCACTTTTCAAATTATTTTTATTTTAAAATTAAATATTAATTTAAACTTAGGCCGGACATAAACTAACGTACGCATTTCGGGCTTAATTAGTGTTTGCAACATACTCAATTAAGCCCTTAATACATAATATACTATTATGCACAAATACATTATAATTATGTTTATTGTTTCCAGCCTTATTTTGTGGAACTCCATAATCATGAAATAAATAAAGATTATTAAAACTTTCACAGTTTTATTAAAATACAACCTGACAATATTGTTTCGACAGCTATGCAGTCATTATCAAAGGTAATATAACTATAAACAAACACGTCGCTAAGGTAGATACAAAATAGGTAACTAGATAAAATAATAATAATAATCATAATTAAATATCTAATACTTCCAGTAACGGAGAATTACTGAGCTCAAGTTGTTCATTCATTAAAGGTACCCTGAGTTTGTGTTTGTATATCTCAAAGGCTTCTAAAATGTCTAATTTGCGTTTGTTATTACAAAAATGTAGGAATTTAATATTATTTTGAGGAGTCATTGTGTGATTTTGTTCTAAAAGGTGTTTGTCGTAATTCGATTTTTCAGGATGTTTATTTTTGTAATGACGTACGTGTTCTTTATATCTTATGTCAAAATTTCGAAGTGTTTGTGCAATATATACCGAACTAGAAAAAGAACAATTTAAACGGTAAATGCCCGATTTCATGATATCATGTGTTCTGTCTTTAGCATTAAATAAAAATGAAAAAGTGTTAGTGCTGGTTTTAAATGTTATTTTATAATTGTTGGTTTTTCTTAGTATATGTGCAATGTTTTCTGATATTTTGCCAAAATATGGTATAGATATGTAATTTGTCTTCTGTTTGATTGTCAATGGGATATATTCTTTTGATAGCTAACCTATAATCTTTTTGTTTAATTAAAGTGTCAATCATGTTCGGATTATAATGATTTGCATGTGCTAGTTGTTTAATGGTTGATATCTCTTTATAAAATCTGATTTTGTTAGTGGAATAGTTAAAGCTCTGTGTACTAATGATCTGTAGGTTGCTATTTTATGTGTATTATGGTGACAAGATTCATTTGGTATTGTTATGTCTGTTTGTGTTGGTTTTCTGTATATGGAAAATTCAAAAAGATTGTCTGCGTTAATCTTGATATTTAAGTCTAGAAAGTTTATAGCCCTGTTTTGTTCTGTTTCTAGTGTAAATTTTATATTAGGGTGGATACTGTTTATAAGAATTAAAAATTTATTGATAACCTCAAAAGAACTGTCAAAACAAGCTAAAATGTCATCAACATAACGAAACCAGAAGATAATGTGTTTAGAGAGGTTTAATTCAAATATTCGATCTTCAAACTTGTCCATAAATATGTTAGCTAATAGAGGACTTAGAGAATTACCCATAGGTAAACCATCCTTTTGTAAATAAATTATGTTATTAAAAGTGAAATAATTTTGACTTATACAAAGGTCAAATAATTGAATTAACTCTAACCTTTTAACTAATTCTATATTACTATCGATCAAGATACTATCTAATAAAGGAATACATTCTTGTGGGGGTATTCTGGAGAACATGTTGTAAATATCAAAACTAACAAGTTTTGAATGTGGTGGAAGATGTATGTTTTGCAGCTTATTTACTAATTCTAATGAATTTCTAACAGAGTATTTCGATTTGTAACCTATCGTGTTAATAATCTGATTCAGTTTTTTGGATAAAATGTGATTAGGTGCATTGATATATGATACAACTGGTCTTATTGGCATATTCTGTTTATAAATCATTAATAAAAACCCACAAATACCTAAACTATATGGATTAGTCAAAACCCACAAACCCCATTACACTTATCCTTCATCATACCCAATACTTTTTTATTAACATGTGGAATGCCGTATACATTATTCACAGAGTAATCGCTCGTATCAAAATACTGAAGGAAATCACGCTTCATATCTTCATATGGATCCTGATTACGAATCTCATATATGAGAGAATCTGTATCAGAATATAAGACAGAACACCTATCGCCAAATGTTCTCTTCATATAGCCATAATGGAAGTCGTAGATGGTAATTTTAGCGAGATCCAGAATGCTCATACCAACATACATCGGTTTGTTCAGGTAGATTTCAGATTTTCTTAACTCGATTGCTTTTAAATTCTAATTAAATATACTACAATTTTTAAATTCAGGCTTGGAGATGTAAGACTCCGCCCATTTAGTTAAAAGACGTATATTTACACGCTTACGCAAATTTTCCATCGTCTTACCAAAGACTGCGTTATTCATGAGCTTAAATAAGTTTTTCTCAAACTCGTTTCTTGAGTTCTGGCGTAGATTAGTGTTTAACTCGATATATGACTTTAGCCATGCTGATTGTTTAAATTTAAGTACTCTATGAATCCGATTAATCTTCAAGCCATGCTGCAACACCTGTTTTAGAGATCTATAATGGATAATATACTTTTCTTTGTGATGGAGAGTAGCCATCAACTTAGCTACCTGAGAAGAAGATGCGCAGGGTTTTCCAGTCTTCGAATTAACATGCTGCGGACAGAAAGGTAGATCTTTATGAGCATCATGTAGTTCCCTAGGGTATTCCAGATCAATCTCAAATATATAACCCTCAGGAGCATTATCAGCGATGGATAGTACATCAATACTATCAGATTTGACCCATTCGAAACCTCCATATGGAAGGTACTGCGACATCGCCCATCCATACTGATTATTGACATCATAGTACATTAAATAACTTTCAGGACTAGTTGGAAGGTATTTATTGTTAGCTGTTGATCTCCTTTTAGAGCAAACTTGACTAAGACCACCTTCAATTCCACGTTCAACAAAGAGAAATTGATCGATATCGGTTAGGAGCTCTAACTCTTGTTTTGAATGTTTTAACATACAATCCCAGGTGAAACCAGGAAGTGTAAAGTAATGAGCGGGGTCTAACTCATAGGTTTTCAAACAACTATTTCTAATTGTTCAAAAACGTCTGCTAGTAACAGTATATCCGTTTTCATATATAGATCGATGTACTCACCCAAGCTGCTACAATTAAATTTAGACCATACATCTTTAGCTCTTCTATACAATTTTCTTTGAACACTTTTTATTTTCCAACTTATTATAAAAAGCTTCAATAGGTGGTAAGCAAGTTTCACTAAACTTATCAATGCAATCGATATAATTGTACGGCATTATTCCCTTTTTTGTTAACATACTGAAGAGATCCTGAGATATATCAGAAAATTGAGATTCCAAATTTGGAAAACTATATAGGTATGAAGCTAACTTTTCTAAGGAGGACGCCATAAATCGGAATCAATCGATAAACCGGAACTGCATCAGAGAATGGTTTATATGTTTAGTAAAGGAGATATACTTTTCTTAAGTAATTGGTAGTAAATCAACAGCACCCTGCATCCTAGACGCTATATCGGCAATTATAAAATGAGCATCATAACCGCTTAGATTATGAAAGACAACAGGAATAACCCTTGCATCTTTGTAGTTAATATTGCATTCTTCATGGGCAGGCCCCCTGTAATTATTTTCTGAAATCAGATGCGTATGATCACGTACTTTTTTATCACCCAGTCCAAAAGGTCTTTCGCAAATATGACAATGAGTAGATTTTCTAAATTCTGCTTCCTGTTCAGGTGTTATATTAATATCGTAAGGACAAAGAAATACTGTTTCCAAATCCTCGGCCAACTGCTGTAGCTCATCGGCAAACCATTCCATACAATTCAAACCTCGATGGGAACGGTAAAAAGATAATGAGTCATCATATGAACATTTGACATAATAACCTACAGCAGCGGGGATATGTTCTTGATACTGGTTTTTATTATTACACGGTTTCAGAATGCTCTCCAAATCAGCATACACTACGAAAGGAGCCTTCTCTTTATTTTTAAAATTCTTAAATTTTAATAGATTCTTGCCTACTTGAGGCATTTTGATAGCACAGTCGTTGAGCTGCTGACAGTCTTCAATATGTATATTTAGCTTTTCTTGCGATCTGAAGTAATGCAAACAGCGATCACAGAAATATTTTCTACAATTTTTCTTACTAAGTTGAGAGGACAACAGTCGGCTTAGATTCTTTATCCAAACGAAGTGATAACGAATAGGCGTAGTGCAGTTTTCATTTTCATCTTTTTCATCAAAGTACTTGTCTTGAATGAATAGTAAATTCACATGTCGCTCTACTTTGTTTTTAGTAAGAAATGTTGGTAATGTTACATAATCATCATTTTTCTTTTGTAGAACATAAACATTAACCGATATGTCATTATGTTTTTCAAAATTAGGTATCTGCCTGATTGTCATTGGAAATTGTATACCCTTAAGTTTTAAAACCTTAGAGTAGTGAGGTTAGCTACTCGCCCTTTTAGCTATATCACTAGGCGCAGGATACAGGGCCGAGACCACGGACCATACAAAACAAGCGGCATCTTGGTTCTGTACATTGACGCAGGCTTTCTTCATTTTTATTTGCTTCGGTAGTTTGATGTACGACGATCCTAGCTGAGGCGTGTACTTATTAATATTAACCTGAAGGTTAATAATAGATTTAAGCGACCACCCACTCTCTCGCTCTTTGAATTCCTCCAGCTCAGTTAATATCGGCTTTATTACTTTATCATCAAACCATGAATCTAGATCTGTATCTCTATATATCGGAGAGTTCGAGGTTGTAAAATGTTTGTTTTCATTTAGAAGCAGGTCTCCCCTCTTACAGGCAAATTCTCCCATGAAAATGACATTAACTTTTACTGCTTCATACTCTCTCAGGATATTAGGAATTCTTCGTTTAAAAAGAGTCTTACAATCCGTGAAGAACTCTTGAGGATCCTTATGTTTAAGGTTACTGATTACACCACTTCGAATTCTATTATCAAAAGCTGATATGGAATCATCCAAGCGAACTCGATGTTTAGCGATTTCTTTAGTTTCCTTCATAGATCCAGCACCACTTTTCTGAAGCGATTTGAACTGACATTTAAAAGTTTTTACTTGGGCCAATTGAGTCATGAAATGCTGCTTTTCACCAACAGACTTAACACACTTCAGCTCACGATAGATTTTTCTAATAGTTCGCGTACATTCCTTAACCCCTTCTCCGATGCGATTATTAGCCGGAGCGATGGATAGAATACCCACCAAAGCTCCAATACTGCAGACTGCAGCATCAATTAAAGACATCTTTGATATTATGATGATAAGAGAACTAATACCTGTTAATGAACGTAACAACTGATGTTGTCAACATAAAGGTTGTATTAACAATGAACTAGCGCAGATGACAACGCTTCTTAGATACTCTCTACACGTACCGCCGAGAAAACGATGCAAAGATGTGACACCGACAACCACGAGCTCCAGGACGCCAGCAGCCTGCAATTGGAGAATCCGGCCAGCCAACCACGATGCAGCACCAGCCTGGAGGAGGGACCGACATCATAACATATAAGCGCTTCACGCGAGACGCTCGCTCTCATTATTTCTCCGACTTTGCCTTAACTATTATCATACTTTGTTAACGTATATATTTGGATAAATATATGACTTTATTTTGTGTTATAATACTGCCGTATTATTTCTTTAACCTCTCTTTCCTTTTAATAGCTTTATTTGGTAACTCTGAATAACTACGAGCCGTTCAACGGTAACAATTGGCGCCCAACTACAGTGTGTGTTTGGATAAACACAACAACCGACGACCCAGCCTATGGTGAACACCCGATCGACAACGCGAGAAATGGCAGAGGACAATAAACCGACAGCGGCTTCCATGGACCCGTCTTCGGCGTTCTTCGCAGCCCTGCTGGACCGACTCACCGCTCTGACACCGACGGCAGTCAACCCAGCCCTACCGACCTACGGCGGCCACGACGATGAAGACCTGGAGGACTTCATCTCCCAGTTGACTGCCAACATCGCGACATCCCCGGACCAGCTGAGGCTCATCTTGGTCCAACTGCGGGAACCAGCAGGCTCCCTCGCCCAGAAGCAGAAGCCAAGGACTCCGGAACACCTGTTCGAGCTTCTACGTAGGGCCTACGACTCCCCTGTGCAGCGCGTCCAGCTGTACCAGGAGTTATTCGCGAAGACCCAGGCCGACCGTCAACCAACCGCGGAATTTTTATCACGAAAGATGTCTTTGTTGCAGAAGCTGGCACCAGGAATGCGGGAAGCAGACAAGGTGCACCTACTGCGAAAGCTGCTCCGGCCCGACATAGCAGTCTACCTCAGCGGCCACTACGACAAGCTGCAGGACCTAGCTGACGCGGCCATCGCCACAGCGGACACCCTCCAGTCCACCAAGAAGGCGACCAACCCCTTCATCAGCGCGGATCAACTTCCGAAATGCCGCTTCTGCCCGGAAAGACACTTCCACCGCGACTGCCCCGTTAGGAATTCGGGAAACGACGCAAGGGGGGATTAGGCCGGCATAAACCCTCCTTAACCGCCATGCCCGGCATACAAGTACCCAGGATTCAGGTGCGTATGAATAATGGCATTTGTTTCAGAGCGCTAGTGAACACCGGCGCCTCCATCAATGTCATCAACGCGAAGTTCACCCCGGGAGCCCGTAAAATCGCCACCAAACTCCCACTGGCTAGCGGTAGCCAGAAGATGTCCTGCAGCGGGGAAGCGGAACTCGACATCATCATCTCCGGATACGAACACGATGCCAAGTTCATCGTTAGTCGCGACCTCCGAGAGGACTGCATTCTGGGGATGCCATGGTTACAAGAGCAGCAAGCGACGGTGGACATCGTCAGAGGCTGCCTGTACCTGGGAATCGGGGAACGGAAGACCGTCTTCTGGACCAAACCACCCCCTAAGACGGAATCAATAAGTATCGGGGAAATTGATCACAGTTTCCCAACGGACGCGCAAACCCGGTTTAAAAATTTAATTTCAGATTTCCCCGCACCATTCAACACCACCCAGGGGATCACGACAACGAGCAGCACCAGGCATAAGATCGACGTGACGGAACGGAAGCCAGTCTTCCAACGCCCCTATCGCGTGTCGGATGAAAAGAAGCAAACCAAGAACAGGTGGAAGAAATGCGGTCCCAACGCATCATCGAGGCTTCCACATCGCCGTACTCTAGCCCGGTGGTCCTGGTGAAGAAATCCGACGGCACACCCCGGTTCTGCGTGGACTACCGCAAGCTGAACGCGAGCACCACCAGCGAGCCATCACCGATGCCCATCATACAAGAGACCCTGCATGACCTGGGGGATGCAACAGTGTTCACCCGTCTGGACTTGAAGAGCGGCTACTGGCAAATTCCTATGGACGAGGGATCCAAGCAGCTCACCGCCTTCAGCACCCCGGATGGAGGCCACTACCACTTCAAGGTCATGCCCTTCGGACTCCGCAACGCCCCGGCGACGTTGCAACGCCTTATGAGCCAGGAAGTACTCGCAGGATACCTCCGTAAGTTCTGCATGGTCTACCTGGACGACATAATCGTTTACAGCTCCGACTACGAGACCCACCTCCGACATCTAGCGTTAGTTCTGGAGAGACTATCGCAACACCTCCTTCGTTTGTCTACCAAGAAGTGCGCCTTCGGAAAGTCGTCCCTCGACTTCCTCGGCCACACCATCCACCCGGGAATCATCACGCCCCAGCGGAAGCACGTAGAGCAGATCCGGCAGCTGCCCGTACAGACCAACAAGGACAAACTCCGGAGTTTCCTTGGCGTTTGTGGATGGATCCGCCAATACATCCCGGACTTCGCGACCATCGCGGCACCACTAACCGATTTGTTACAGGCAAAGAAAACGTGGGAAATTACACCGGAAGTCATGGGGGCATTCAACCGACTGAAGACCGCATGCAGCCAACCGCTCCAGCTACACCACCCTCGCTCCAACCAACTTCTGGTGGTCCAGACCGACGCGAGCTCCATCGGCATCGGGGCCATAGTCTACCAGGAGGACGACGACGGGACCAAGAGGATCATCTGCTTCGACAGCGCGCGCCTTTCACCAACGGAGCAGCGGTACCACATCAACGAGCAAGAATGCCTGGCCCTGACATGGGGCCTCCGACGCTACCGAACGCTACTAGAGGGGAAACGCTTCAAAGTCCGGGCGGACAGTAAAGCCCTTACCTGGCTGCAATCGTTCAAGGAGGAAAAGGCAAAATTACTCAGATGGGCTTTGTTTTTACAGGAATTCGACTTCGACCTGGAGCATTGCCGCGGTACCCAGAACGAATTCGCGGACGTTCTATCGCGAGACCCCGAGAACGAGACCACCCACGACGCCCTAACCGACGCGCGACCAGCAACGCCGGAGCTCCAGGCCCTACCGACAGCGGAGACAGAGGTGGCAAACGCTTTGACCACCATCGTCCGCTTGACCACCACTATTGCGAGATAAATAATTGGCACGGTTAAATTATAAAGTAAGCCAATTTTTAAAAATTTTGGCATATTACACCGACTTTAACAGTAACAGTTTTAAATTAGTTTCAAATTTTATATTTTTTTACCGAAGAGAGTCGTTTGGAGAAAGTTCTATTTAAACAGGAAAAATTTACCGTGCCAGTTATTTATCTCGCCATAGTACCTAGTATAACGCAAGGGATAATTAACAGTTATTCATGAAATCCAAGTACTATTTGCTCAATTTTAGCCCAAGAAATATAATTACTAATAATCATAAACTTCTTCCAACACAGGACTGTTCTGTTTATGTTAAAAGAAATGTGAGATTCACCTATTTGTGTTATTGTTTATTATTAGTATTTCTTTTTCAAAGAGAATGCCATGGTTACGTTATAGCTGAACAAAACTTGTCTTTAATACAATAATAAAGTATTGTATGAATGTAAACACTACATTTGTTTCTGTCATCTAATCAGTCATTACTCATTGTCAATACACAGATTAAAATTACAAACAAAATGAAATATGATACTGTCAATGCGTATACTTACCAAAAATATTGTTTTAAACCTACTATCGAGTAAATTTATACGATAGTGAACTGAAACACCTTGTATGTATATATTACTGAGAACGTGGTTAAGATTTTATCATTTTTATATGTTATTATATGACTAGTGGCCACTCTGCCTGCATTTCCCTGGCTTGTTTAAAATCCCCCATCCACCCCTGATCAGGAGAAAAAGAATGTATAGGGATGATACCTACAGGTACACACACAGTGAGGTCTCGTCATATAACTAGAAACCTCGTAATCGGTGGTAGCTGTAATGATTTAAAACAGATTTTCCTTATTAATATATGGTCGCTTCCTGCTAGTTTCTGAGAAAATCTTATTTTAAATTTTAAGTACGCCCTTAGTACTCACATTACATTAAAAATACTACACAAGTAAAACCAATTTTTAAATTTTTTTAGAAACTTTAAAATTTAAAAAAGCGATTTGAGCCGGCCGTGAACTGCGGTGTGCCCACTGCCTCCAACGCGTTCTTTAAGAATTTCTCCTGTCAAAACAGATTTTAAAAAAATGTGGCCTCATTCAAAATTGCAGTGTTCTACAATTTTAAAAGATTTCGTTTAGAAAAAAATTAAAATACGTTTGTTAAAAAAAATTACTAGGCCTTCCAAAAAGCCCGTCTTGTGAGCAACGTATAAAAAATAGTTTTTGTTCTAGGATAAATACTTTTAGATATATTTATATTTCTTTAAAGACTAGCAAATTGATGAATAAAAATTATGTTCTTTAGTTGGTTGCTACTTTAGCTGATAATTGATTTTCATTGAAATCCGTGAGATCGACCCATTTTAGTGATCGATTTCGCTTGGGATGACATATGGAATGACATATTCGGTATGGCCCTTTATTAACGACTGTGATCTAGATCTTGGTTACATGCTATTTTGTCTTTATCTGCTTAAATGGCTAGAATACTTAATATGGTTACATGTCTAAATATCACAGTCATAATATCACACGACAATATATCATGGCCAAAATACCACATGCTAATATATCACATGCAAAAATATCGTAAGGACAGAATATCTTATGAAAAATATCCTAATACAAAATATCACTATTACGTTAAAATATAGTTCTTACTAATTTTAAGATATTTTTCATGTGATATTTTGTTCTTGGGATATTTCTTATTATATTAATTCATACTATAATATTTTATTAAAAATAAAATTTTTTCTTTTTGCTTTAAAATAAATTATTTAACATATACGTTCTTATTTACAACTGTAATTATAGTATGCGTATAAATCATATTTCCTTAAACCTAACCTAACATTGTAAATAAATATATCCCTCAATATTAAATACGGTATTACAGTAGTTCTTACTAACTTTAAAATATTTTTTCATGTGATATTTTGTTCTTCGGATATTTCTTATTATATTAATACATACTATAACATTTTATTAAAAATAAAATTTTCTCTTTTTGCTTTAAAATAAATTATTTGACATATACGTTCTTATTTACAACTGTAATTATAGTATGCGTATAAATCATATTTCCTTAAACCTAACCTAACATTGTAAATAAATATATCCCTCAATATTAAATACAGTATCACAGTATTTCTTACTAACTTTAAAATATTTTTCATGTGATATTTTGTTCTTGGGATATTTCTTATTATATTAATACATACTATAATATTTTATTAAAAATAAAATTTTCTCTTTTTGCTTTAAAATAAAGTATTTAACATATACGTTCTTATTTACAACTGTAATTATAGTATGCGTATAAATCATATTTCCTTAAACCTAATCTAACATTGTAAATAAATATATCCCTCAATATTAAATACAGTATCACAGTATTTCTTACTAACTTTAAAATATTCTTCATGTGTTATTTTGTTCTTGGGATATTTCTTATTATACATACTATAATATTTTATTAAAAATAAAATTTTCTCTTTTTGCTTTAAAATAAATTATTTAACATATACGTTCTTATTTACAACTGTAATTATAGTATGCGTATAAATCATATTTCCTTAAACCTAACCTCACAATATATGAAATCATAATTAAACAATCACGCTCTGTACTTTTATAACATACCAAACAGACCACTACACAAATAAATATTCGATAGCAGGTTATAATTTACAACGTTAAATTATTTATTACTGTTAACAAATCATTTCAGCAGCAATACCTGTTTACACCAGCGCTATCTTAAAAATTTTGTAAAAATTCAACATGATTTGCCGCTTTAAATTAATTAAATTTTAACAATAGATAACCCCAGTTTTAATCAAATTAAAAATATCGTTGTCTTATAAAAAGGAATTATATTTAATTTTAATCAAAAAAATGATCTATCTGATTATTGCATTAAGGCAAACTGAAAATGATCACTAGCTCTAAATAATACTAAACAAATAAGCGTTATTCAGAAAATATATAATAATAGACTTACCTCCAGGTAGGAATATTTTTATAAACACTATTAAATTAATTCCGTAAACTGCATATTTTAGACACTGATTAAAATATCGTTCAATCCTTTATAAAATAATTTCTAATACATTTGCAACTGTAATTATGCACAAATAACCAATGAAGCGCACGTATTCTGTATAACATTCAATGATTAATTTCAGCTAAAAATAGTTTAAAACAATAAACCACGGCCCGAACAAAATAATCACTCAATGTAAAACATACATACATCTGTAGCAAACTAATAATGATGCTTCTGTATTACAGCTCAGCCTTTTATATAAGACGATCAATCAGATTAATTCACGCCTCACATGCATATTTATTAGATCAATCAATTTAATTCACACCACATTTGCATATTTATTAGATCAAATAATTTAATTCGAACATTTAATTAGATCAATAAATTTAATTCGCGCCTCATTTGTATATTTACTAGATCAATCAATGTAAGCAGTCCTAATCATTGTTATGATAACGAGACCTGTGAGAGCGAATTATTTGATCGGGCCAGAACAAAATAGCATCAACAGCGACATATATTTTGAGGAATTTATAAAAAAGCGATTAATTCTGATGTCGCTAGGATCATCGTGTAGAGGGTCGTTGCGACGGGTGGTGAAATATTGTTCTCTCAGCCTTTCTTGCTTTGTGAAATGCGACTTTTAATTTGATCGAACTGATGTTACCGAATATACCCACCGATCGTGGTTGGTCGGCCGGATTCTCCAATTGCAGGCTGCTGGCGTCCTGGAGCTGGTCGCTGGTGGTAACAATTCGCCCCCCCCCTCGGAGACGACGGCATGGCCTGCAAAGCGTCTTCTTCGTCTTCTTCCGGGTGCGGTGGTGGTGATGCCGGACGCGGTGTGCGAAGCGCTGGGCGTCGTGGTGCTTCAAAGTCCGGACGGACAGTGAAGCCCTTACCTGGCTACAATCGTTCAAGGAGGAAAAGGCAAAATTATTCAGATGGGCTTTGTTTTTACAGGAATTCGACTTCGACCTGGAGCATTGCCGCGGTACCCAGAACGAATTCGCAGACGTTCTATCGCGAGACCCCGAGAACGAGACCACCCACGACGCCCTAACCGGCGCGCGACCAGCAACGCCGGAGCTCCAGGCCCTACCGACAGCGGAGACAGGTGGCAAACGCTTTGACCACCATCGTCGACGAGATCAAGCGGGCCCAAGACCAGGACGACGAGACGCAAGAGTTCCTGAGAAGCTGGCTAAACCCCTTCACCCCCGAAGATGAAGGCATCCGATCGGCGTACGAGCAATTCGAGGGATAACTTTACCGCGCCGCCACCGACACCGATCCGCAGTCGCTGTACGTGCCACCCGCAGCCCGAGAAAAGGTACTGAAGCAATACCACGACGACAGTGGACACCCCGGCCGGGACGAGACCCACACCGCCATCCGCCGGAGATACTGTTGGCCGCAACTAGCCCGCAACGTCGCCCTTCACGACCAACAATGCGTGACCTGCGCCGCCGTGAAAAGAGGTAAGTTACAGACTAACGCTCCTTTACAGGAACGACAACCAACCCGACCGTGGCGACTTCAGGGACAACCCCACGACGAATGGGTCCGCCATCTACCCCGAGTCCTCCACGATCTCACCAACACCGCCACGCGATCGAGCCCTGCCAAGCTGCTGTTCGGGTACGAGCCACTTCAGTCAGGGGACCAACAGCTTCCGGAACAACAGGAACCGCCATCCACCTAGGACCGACAGAGGGAAGCCAACGCCAACCAACTTCGGTATCACCGGAGATACCAGGGGCAGCCGACTGCACCAGTCGCCCAGGTAGGAGAGGATGTCATGGTACGCGCCCATATACAATCCAACGAGCAGCGGAAGATCCACGCCGGTTTCGCGCCGAAATGGTTAGGACCCTACAACATCCGGAACATCTTCGACGGGAGGGTCTACACGGTCGACAAAGGGGGACAGCAGGTGAAGTACCACGCAGACCACATCCGGCCGGCACCACGACGACAAGCGCTTCGCACACCGCGTCCGGCATCACCACCACCGCACCCGGAAGAAGACGCTTTGCAGGCCATGCCGTCGTCTCCGAGGGGGGGGGCGAATTGTTACCACCAGCGACCAGCTCCAGGACGCCAGCAGCCTGCAATTGGAGAATCCGGCCGACCAACCACAATCGGTGGGTATATTCGGTAACATCAGTTCGATCAAATTAAAAGTCGCATTTCACAAAGCAAGAAAGGCTGGGAGAACAATATTTCACCACCCGTCGCAACGACCCTCTACACGATGATCCTAGCGACATCAGAATTAATTGCTTTTTTATAAATTCCTCAAAATATATGTCGCTGTTGATGCTATTTTGTTCTGGCCCGATCAAATAATTCGCTCTCACAGGTCTCGTTATCATAACAATGATTAGGACTGCTTACATTGATTGATCTAGTAAATATACAAATGAGGCGCGAATTAAATTTATTGATCTAATTAAATGTTCGAATTAAATTATTTGATCTAATAAATATGCAAATGTGGTGTGAATTAAATTGATTGATCTAATAAATATGCATGTGAGGCGTGAATTAATCTGATTGATCGTCTTATATAAAAGGCTGAGCTGTAATACAGAAGCATCATTATTAGTTTGCTACAGATGTATGTATGTTTTACATTGAGTGATTATTTTGTTCGGGCCGTGGTTTATTGTTTTAAACTATTTTTAGCTGAAATTAATCATTGAATGTTATACAGAATACGTGCGCTTCATTGGTTATTTGTGCATAATTACAGTTGCAAATGTATTAGAAATTATTTTATAAAGGATTGAACGATATTTTAATCAGTGTCTAAAATATGCAGTTTTCGGAATTAATTTAATAGTGTTTATAAAAATATTCCTACCTGGAGGTAAGTATATTATTATATATTTTCTGAATAACGCTTATTTGTTTAGTATTATTTAGAGCTAGTGATCATTTTCAGTTTGCCTTAATGCAATAATCAGATATATCATTTTTTTGATTAAAATTAAATATAATTCCTTTTTATAAGACAAAGATATTTTTAATTTAATTAAAACTGGGGTTATCTATTGTTAAAATTTAATTAATTTAAAGCGGCAAATCATGTTAAATTTTTACAAAATTTTTAAGATAGCGCTGATGTAAACAGGTATTGCTGCTGAAATGATTTGTTAACAGTAATAAATAATTTAACGTTGTAAATTATAACCTGCTATCGAATATTTATTTGTGTAGTGGTCTGTTTGGTATGTTATAAAAGTACAGAGCGTGATTGTTTAATTATGATTTCATATATTGTGAGGTTAGGTTTAAGGAAATATGATTTATACGCATACTATAATTACAGTTGTAAATAAGAACGTATATGTTAAATAATTTATTTTAAAGCAAAAAGAGAAAATTTTATTTTTAATAAAATATTATAGTATGTATAATAAGAAATATCCCAAGAACAAAATATCACATGAAAAATATTTTAAAGTTAGTAAGAAATACTGTGATACTGTATTTAATATTGAGGGATATATTTATTTACAATGTTAGGTTAGGTTTAAGGAAATATGATTTATACGCATACTATAATTACAGTTGTAAATAAGAACGTATATGTCAAATAATTTATTTTAAAGCAAAAAGAGAAAATTTTATTTTTAATAAAATGTTATAGTATGTATTAATATAATAAGAAATATCCCAAGAACAAAATATCGCATGAAAAAATATTTTAAAGTTAGTAAGAACTACTGTAATACCGTATTTAATATTGAGGGATATATTTATTTACAATGTTAGGTTAGGTTTAAGGAAATATGATTTATACGCATACTATAATTACAGTTGTAAATAAGAACGTATATGTTAAATAATTTATTTTAAAGCAAAAAGAGAAAATTTTATTTTTAATAAAATATTATAGTATGAATTAATATAATAAGAAATATCCCAAGAACAAAATATCACATGAAAAATATCTTAAAATTAGTAAGAACTATATTTTAACGTAATAGTGATATTTTGTATTAGTATATTTTTTCATAAGATATTCTGTCCTTACGATATTTTTGCATGTGATATATTAGCATGTGGTATTTTGGCCATGATATATTGTCGTGTGATATTATGACTGTGATATTTAGACATGTAACCATATTAAGTATTCTAGCCATTTGAGCAGATAAAGACAAAATAGCATGTAACCAAGATCCAGATCACAGTAGTTAACAAAGGGCCATATCGAATATGTCATTCCATATGTCATCCCAAGCGAAATCGATCACTAAAATGGGTCGATCTCACGGATTTCAATGAAAATCAATTATCAGCTAAAGTAGCAACCAACTAAAGAACATAATTTTTATTCATCAATTTGCTAGTTTTTAAAGAAATATAAATATATCTAAAAGTATTTATCCTAGAACAAAAACTTTTTTTTATACGTTGCTCACAAGACGGGCTTTTTGGAAGGCCTAGTAATTTTTTGTTGCCAAACGTATTTTTATTTTTTTCTGAACGAAATCTTTTAAAATTGTAGAACACTGCAATTTTGAATGAGGCCACATTTTTTAAATCTGTTTTAACAGGAGAAATTCTTAAAGAACGCGTTGCAGGCAGTGGGCACACCGCAGTTCACGGCCGGCTCAAATCGCTTTTTTAAATTTTAAAGTTTCTAAAAAAATTTAAAAATTGGTTTTACTTGTGTAGTATTTTTAATGTAATGTGAGTACTAAGGGCGTACTTAAAATTTAAAATAAGATTTTCTCAGAAACTAGCAGGAAGCGACCATATATTAATAAGGAAAATCTGTTTTAAATCATTACAGCTACCACCGATTACGAGGTTTCTAGTTATATGACGAGACCTCACTGTGTCTGTACCTGGAGGTATCATCCCTATACATTCTTTTTCTCCTGATCAGGGGTGGATGGAAGATTTTAAACAAGCCAGGGAAATGCAGGCAGAGTGGCCACTAGTCATATAATAACATATAAAAATGATAAAATCTTAACCACGTTCTCAGTAATATATACATACAAGGTGTTTCAGTTCACTATCGTATAAATTTACTCGATAGTAGGTTTAAAACAATATTTTTGGTAAGTATACGCATTGACAGTATCATATTTCATTTTGTTTGTGATTTTAATCTGTGTATTGACAATGAGTAATGACTGATTAGATGACAGAAACAAATGTAGTGTTTACATTCATACAATACTTTATTATTGTATTTTAAAGACAAGTTTTGTTCAGCTATAACGTAACCATGGCATTCTCTTTGAAAAAGAAATACTAATAATAAACAATAACACAAATAGGTGAATCTCACATTTCTTTTAACATAAACAGAACAGTCCTGTGTTAGAAGAAGTTTATGATTATTAGTAATTATATTTCTTGGGCTAAAATTGAGCAAATAGTACTTGGATTTCATGAATAACTGTTAATTATCCCTTGCGTTATACTAGGTACTGTGGCGAGATAAATAACTGGCACGGTAAATTTTTCCTGTTTAAGAACTTTGTCCAAACGTCTCTCTTCGGTAAAAAAATATAAAATTTGAAACTAATTTAAAACTGTTACTGTTAAAGTCGGTGTAATATGCCAAAATTTTTAAAAATTGGCTTACTTTATAATTTAACCGTGCCAATTATTTATCTCGCAATAGTGCCATCGTTTTAAACATGGAAAATTAGTAATTAATTACATATTTAGTTAAGGCATTGTTCATTAATGGTAATTTTATTTTTTGGGATACAGGTGAGCAAATACTTTAATTTTCTGATTAATTGTTAATTATACCTTGTGTTATAAGTACATTACTTTAAACATGGGGAATATTTGTGAAGTGGGTGGTCGCGTAAAGGGTCCAACTCTTACTCAGGCGGTCCGGGTTCGATCCCCGAAACCGGCAGGAGGATTTTTCTCGTCGATAAAGTCTCAGTACACTTCGCCGTGCTATGGCACGTTAAGCAGTCGGTCTCGACAATCACATAAACATATTTACGTGATTGTCGTTAAAAATAACTGCCCTATACCACGCACAAGTATGTATTTACTTCAGTCGTTTGGCAATGTTTAGTACAATTAACATTTATACAATACAATTAATTAATCATAGATTGAATTAAGCCCGGAATATTGTTTGCATCAATAATTCAAAACATTACTGTAAAATATACTTCCTAGAAAATCGAAGTGATGTACACGTTTAAAGTACAGTTGCGATCATTCGTTAAGAAACGATGAAAAAATAGTGATCGTTGGTTTTTCATTAGCTAACATTGAGTTTAGGTTTTCGTTGAAACAAAGAGAATAGTCAAAACAAAGTTTTAGTGTGTTTTTAGGTAAACAAAATATTCAAAACAGTCATATAGAAATAAAACAGAATACACAAAAAACGACAAGAATTAAAAATAAAAATATAAGCTATAGAAAATGTTGACTCGTAACTGAATAGAAAAAATAAATTTAAAGCAATGAGCCGGGCCGATGCTTTGGGTTGGGCTGGACCGGACGAGTTTTAATGTGCTTTGTGTCGGGCGGGCCAACTTTATGCACCTTTTGCGCCGGTCCGTTAGGGCCTTTAACATAACGTAACTCGAGATCTTAAGAATATACCTTTATAAGGGAAACTTCATATTGAGAACTGAAAGTCCTGAACTAAAAAAAGATAAAACACTGGATAGCCGAACGGTATAAACAGTCGAACCCTTAATCAGGTGGTCGATTCCCGGAACCGAAAAGATTTTTTCGTCGACATGTAAAGGCTCAGCTGTCGGACCCGGCAATCCCGCAAACATCTACGTGTGGTTGTCGTTAAGATTAAGTTATACCGTGTACAAGTATGTATATATCTACATATATCATAATTCTGCGTTTAGGTAATGATAATTATAATTAATAATAATATTACTAATAAACAATTAATTACTTTCTTTAGAATAGTGTCAGTCTGTGATTAGACTAGAGCCACCAATTTAATTAACTAGAATTTTGCGTACCTATCGTTTTGTCTTTGAAGCGGGCCAAAAGGCCCTCGAACCAAGCGGCTCACCGGAAGATTTCGCGATGTCCCGTCGAGCTGTCTCCGGCACTCTCCCAGACCTCACTGTGCGCAGGGCCGTCCTAAGATATTTGGTGCCCGTGGGCTGCTAACAATAATGCGCCCCTCTTTATAAGAAAATACACGGGAGGAGAAGCGGGAGTGGGTGACCGGTGAGGTTGTTACAAAAGTTTCAGAACTAGAAAAAGTCAATATATTATCAATAAGCAAAACATATATATAAACTTCATACAAAATTCAAATAACCTATATGAACAAAAGAAACTATATAAACAAAAAAGCAAAGTAACTTATTATATGTATAACTTAAATATTTATAGCGTTTACTGTCTCCAGCCTTACTTTGTGGAACTCCATAATCATGAAATATAATATAGATACAAAGATTAGTTACAGTTTCACAAGTTTTATTAGTATCTTAACCTGACAATATTGTTTCGACATTAAATGTCATTATCAAAGGCAGATAAGATTGATAAACAAACACGTTGCTAAGGATAAATACATACAGAAAATATGTAACCTAGATAAGTAGATATGCTAGGCGGGTTCGAGCTCAAAATCCCATGTATTTTCTTATGAAGGTTCGTTTTGCATTTCAAGGACATCCGCGGTTCCCCACTCCTATCCTCACTACCCCCTACTTAGGCCCTTAGGTAACCCCTTAAGGCCCTAACACGTGTATCCGTCCTGTTGTCGGGGAATACACCTTATACGCATAGTTCTTTGATCCTCCCGACACAAACTCTATAATATAAGAGCCTGGACCGTACTCCTCGAGCTCATCTGTAAGGTCACCTAGGAAGTTTACAGTAGGTAGCTCGATCTCGCCCGGTTTCGAAACATATATTACAGAATCTGAAACAACGAAAACAATATTAACTCTAATACGGTCGGATGACGTTAATATCGCTGCTTACCTGTATCGTAGTATAGGACTCTCTCGCCCAACTGATCCAAGTATGAGTATAATTTAAGTCGGGCTTGGGTTGTTACAAATGCTTGCAACTAGTTAGCTTATATTCTAACATATAAATATACAACAACAAAATAGAAAAGTATACTTGAGGGTAAGAAAGATTGTAGTTTGTAATGTGTATATATTTTATTTTCACAGTCATCTATGTATATTTTACGATTGTAGTCTGTAATGTGCATATATTTTATTATCACTTTGTATATTAGTTTTGTATTGTATATAATTGTATCTGTTAAGAATTTTTGACAGTTCTTTAACGTCATATCTTTTACAATCTTGTATTTTTCTTTACATGAAATTCAGATGTTTTATAGAATTATAGAATTGATATTTTAAATTGTCTTTTTTCATGTATTATGTTATCAATTATTTTGTAATGTTATAACATGTATTATAGTATTCGTAAATAATAGATGTAATATGATTTATTTCTTGTCTTATGTTTTTATTTCTGTAATTTAAGTTAAAAATAAAAACAAATATTTATAGAAGAACTTTTATTGAAAGAAGAAAATATAGTTCATATTGATATATAATACTAAATTATATCTAGAAGAAAATACATTTCATACTGATATATAATACTAAATTATATCTAAAATAATACATAAGTATACTAATAATAATAATACTATAAAGGAGCTAGTGAGTAGATCTTTCTTCTTTATCCAGGACTTTTCATTTAAGCCGAGCCATTTTACGTAAATGTCACCATTGCTGCAGCGTTTAAGTATTTTTTCAACTAGGTATACATCAGGTTGATTGGTTTTCTGCAGCTCGAACACGTAGAAAGCACCTCGAACGGGTACTCCGTGTAGATCTTCCAACAAGTATGTGATAGGTTTTGTAAATTGAACTTTAACTACTTTGAATAATTCCGTTGACCAGTCAGGTGTATATCCCTTGGAAAAGACTCCTTTGAATTTGCTTATACGTACGATGTCATTCAAATCCAACCTACGTTTACTGATAGTTTTTACATTAGTGTTATACACTGACAGCTGTGTCGTAGGTTTAACAGATGCAGGAGGCACCCCTATTGTTCTATGTTTAGTATTATTATAGCTATCAACTACTCGTTGTAATATATCGACCCATTTAAATTTCCCTCTGTAGCTAAACTTAATTGTACGAATAACTCGTTCGACTATTGAAGCCTTAATCACGGAATACGTAGAGTAATGATTTATGTTGTATTCATTCATTAACTTTTTAAAATGTTTATTATAAAACTCCTTCCCGAGATCAGACTGTAAATTTCTAGGTATGATTGAATCCTTAAAGATACTACGGACCTGCTTTGTCACCTCTTCTCCGGTCTTAGTTTTCAACGGACGTACATACAAGTATTTTGAATAACAGTTTATCATCATCAGTATGTAACGATAACCCTTATTTACTTTAGCGTAGGGAATAAACTCCGCTAAATCTATTTGAAACAAATCATCATAACCCTTTATTATAGTACTACGTCTTTGAAAATTTTTTCTAGCAGATCTATGTATTTCATCGACAACGGTTTGTTTTGCGTTCATCTCTGTTAATAACTGCAGATACTCAAATTATAAGTTATGTAAGACTGAACTATTAAATAGAATGTAAAGTAATATATCCTACGACTATTGCGGGGTTCTTTGAGTAATTAACAAATTTTGTAGGTCTACGAGCGGTGATCTATCAAAATTTTTAGATCTAGAATCTGCTTTAGCAAGAAGCCATAAAGTTGCCTTAGACAGTTCTATACAAAGCGAGGTCAGAGTTTTAATACTATCGCGTAGCGCGTCGTGACTGATATTAGATATCTCGCTATCCATATACCATTTTGTAACTGCATCCTCTGCATCTACGGGGTCCGTTAAATTGATTAATCTTCGTTTCTTACAGTCAATAGTTTTATTTTCTAGTATTAAAGCATGTTTCTTTGTTACCAGATCTGAATCATTAATAGCGTGGCCTGCGTTTGTAATTATTTTGTTTTCTAAATCAAAATTCTGATCTTCTGTTAGCTTAAATCCTACTCCGGGAGGACCTGGAACTGTTACAGCACCTCCAACTATTGAACGTCCGAACAAATCTATAGTAGCATTCATACTGCTAATGGTAACAAACTGACTACTTACAGCCATGATGAAATCTTTTATTCTATAATACCTTCTTCTTTTAACTCGGAAATAATTAAAATTATTTCGTTTTCATTCAGAGGACTACTGTTACCGGCTTCTTTTACAGCAAATAACAAACAAAGTCGGTCGACAAGTTCGTTAGCTTTATTCCAGTAGACGTATTCGACTTTGCAATCGCTTAATTTTTTAAAATTTGACAATGATGATGATAGTCTAATACCTAAACCTTTGATTCTGGATAAGTTCGGTTTAATTATATAATCATACTTCCAATGTTTAACAGCTGTTAGTTTACCCTGTGGTCTATAGGATTTCTTATGCGCATTAGTAAGGGATATTATCTGCATATAATTATTGATATCAGCTTGCGATGGTGTAGACTCTAATTCTCTAAACGTGAGTAAGTCAAACAGACCAGATGTTGCTTCGAAAGCGTTGTTTTTAATTATGATGTTTGTATCACGTATAGTCACAGGGGAAGATGCAAATGTCCACGCGTCTCGATCAATTTTATATCTAATACCGAATCTAGTTCTATCTATGTTGCTACCACCCCTAGCTATTAGCATACCGTAATGAGTAGGGAGATCCTGAGTTTTATTAGATTCTTCTTCTTCATCTGCTTCCGATGATGATGATGCTGATGCAACAGGTTGTTTTTTAACTTTCAACAGGGGAACATAACTAGCAGTAGTAGTAGTAGTAGCAGCAGGTGGTTGTGTTTTAATTTTCAATAGGGGAACGTTAACTGATTCGGCAATAGTTTCCAAAGGAGATATAACCTGTTTATGAGTATCACGATAAATACGTTCAGCTTCAGATTTATCACGACGAAAGTAAGCAAATTTTCTACGTATAGCCTTGCGTGCGTTTATTATTTTACGTTTTAAACTCATATCGTATGAGCTCGACATGCTGATAACTCTAAGAGAGAACTAAACGATTCGAGTCTAATTATAAACTTATATATGTATCAAAACCTTTCCGATATCTACCGCTGTTTAGGGAACAATCTTTATTAATAACTAGGAAATCATACGGATCCTTCCAACACATACGACAAATGTTTTTGAAGTCCTCGTAGCTAACATCTCCTACAACATGATCCCTATACACATGCTTTAAATTTAATTCGTCCTGTTTAAAAAGAATAATTGGAGAATGCGATTGACCGCGCTAGTGAATGGTTGTGTGTGTGTGTGTGTGCTCTGCCAATCGAGTCCGATAGCACTCCCGCTTCATTCTCATCAGGTTAAACATTCACTTGCTACACCAAACATTCAAGTAAGACATCAATTATAAAAACATCTTAAACACATCTAATACGGCTAGCCTCTGGCTACGCCAGGTGCCAGTTACCCGCGCTATTAAAGCCATATTACCAAATTATGTCCTATCTTAAAAATCCCACCCTCATATACAAAGGAACCAAGACTCCAAAGGATATCACAATGATTGAAGATATCACAAACTTACCAGACACATCACTAAAACGTCCTTTAATATCTCCGTTATCAGAAAACCATAACAAAAAATACTCATTTGACAACAGCGAACTGCTAACTAAAAATAAATATTATCTACCAACACACATTGACCCTGATAATAACAAATCAGAACTAACAAACCCAACAACTACATCCATGAAAATCCCGTCAATATTCTTGCAAAATGCAACTAATTATCAAGCTGTGGTCGCAGATATTAAATCTGTAGTAAAAAAGGATTTCACGACTGCTTATCAAGGATCTCAGTTACGAATTAACATAGCTGATGCTGACGATTACCGAGCACTCACTAAATACTATGATACCAATACAGATAAAATTTCTTACTACACTTTCCGCAACCTTGATAGCTCAAATCTTTCTGTAGTAATAAGAAATCTCCCAACTTCTATTACAACAAAAGAAATATCAGACGAACTGTCTCAACTAGAATTTCCAGTGCTATCAGTCACAAGATTATTGAAAAATAAAAACCCAATTCCTATCTGTGCAATCGAACTAAGTAAAACCGACAATGCAAAGGAAATATTCAAACTCAATAAACTAATGCACTGTATAATTAAAATTGAACCACGCCGAAGTAGTAAAGACACTCCCCAATGTACAAACTGCCAAAGATTAGGGCACACCAAAAATTACTGCCATCTTCAGGCTCGTTGCGTTAAATGCACGGGCCTTCATCACTACTCCAAGTGCACCAAAACAAGCTCAGAAAAACCTAAGTGCATAAATTGCGGTGGTGACCACCCCGCTAATTTCCGCGGGTGCAGCTACTACATTAATTCAAACAAAAAATCTGTAACTGATCAACGTACTACTACACCACATAAACCTGCAATATACAACCTTATAACTCCTGGTACTACATACGCTCATGCTACAGCGGCACAGCATCAATCCAATAGCTCACAGTCAAACAACTCTAATACATCCCAACCATCTTCTATCACTGAATTAATCCATGCAATATGGAATATTTTAACACCTTTTCATGAACAGATAAAAGCATTTATCTTTTCAATGATACCATCTCTCTTCAATGGCAAATAATCTGCAGCATATCTTATCAAATCTAAACATTACTAATTATAACGCTGACGGATTAGCAAGGCAAAGAGCCTTAGTTATTGCATTCTTAGCCAGACACAACGTAGATATATTAGTGGTCACTGAGACACATTTAGCCAAAAATGAACTAATTAAAATTCCACAATACAGTATACATAGGAAAGATCGTGACACAAACTTTCCATCAGGCGGAGTTGCAATAATCATTAAGCGTTCTTTAAACGCGTATCCTCTGGAAATAAAAACAGTTAATCTAGAAGCCGTCGCGATCACATTAGAACTAATTAATAGAACAAAAGTAAATATCGTTGCTGTATACAAACAACCTAACAGACGCCTATTAGAAGAAGACGTAGCAGCACTTTTCCAAAACGAAGCCTCAACATTGGCCATCGGAGATTTCAACTCAAAACATACTTTATGGGGTTGCTTAAGTAATAACCCTAGCGGTGCTAAACTACATACTTACCTGACAAATCATGCAATTCAATTACTCGCTCCCACCGAACCAACGCATTATCCATACCGAAGAGATCATCGCCCTGATATATTAGACGTGTGTTTAATAAAAAATTTTGCCATCCCTATAACACAAACTGTATTGATGGAATTAGATTCTGATCACGTCCCAGTTATGATTAATTTTCAAACTGCGTCTGCGATTAAACACATACTTCCCAAATTAATCAATGGCAGAATCGATTGGTCCTGCTTTCAAAATTCCCTTAATAGAACAACAATATACCCAGCATCGATAACATCGGAAGAAGAAATAGACGCAGAAATCGATAAATTAAACTCAAAAATAACCAATGCTGTAACTCTCGCTACAATTCAGACTACCCAAGTAAATCATAAAACCGATTACAAAAACCCTCCAGCTCATATCTTAGCTCGAATTAAAACAAAAATCGACTGAGACGTATTTGGGCAAAAACTAGAGATCCGTTAATAAAAACGCAATTAAATCGCACCAACCGTGAAATCAAACAACTTCTTGATAATTATAGGATTGATTGCTATAAAAAATACATTTCTGAACTCCAACCTAAAGACCCTTCAATGTGGAGGGCGACAAAACGGATACTCAAACAGTCACCTGAGATACCAACGATTAAAATTAACGACAGCATTTATGCTTCCGATGAAGAAAAGTGTGATATTTTTGCGGATCACTTGGAAAAAGTCTTCACTACATCAATCTCAGAAGATAACATAGATTTCACAGAAAATATTACTGCTGAGATTCACAACGACTATCCTACAGTACCAGAAACAATAGACCCAACTTCCCCAACAGAAATACAAGCACTTGCCAATGCACTTCCTATTAAAAAAATCTCCGGGTCATGATCTAATTCCTAATGTGATAATACGAAATTTTCCTCTAAAAATATTCACTCTTCTGGCAATACTATTCAACGCAAGCATGAGACTAGGATATTTCCCAAAGACATGGAAACACGCTCACGTGCTTCTTTTCTCCAAGCCCGGAAAAAACAAAAACGACATAAATAGTTATCGCCCTATAAGTCTTCTTCCAACAATGGCCAAATTGTTCGAAAAAATTATCCATTCGCGTCTGACCACTTTCCTCTCCGAAAATCAAACATTACCTGACTTTCAATATGGTTTTCGCAAAAAATACGCAACCACACATCAACTGTCTCGAGTTTCTGAAATAATAGAAACTGCATTTGAAAACAAGAACCACGTCACAGCAGTTTTCCTGGACATCGCCAATGCGTTTGACCGTGTTTGGATCGATGGCATTCTATATAAACTACACAGTGCCAACATACCTAGCTACTTACTCTGTGTTATAAAATCATTTTTAACTGATAGAACATTCGCAGTTAGAATAAACTCCTCGCTTTCCTCCATCAAACAGTCTCGTGCCGGAGTTCCCCAAGGCTCGATCTTAGGCCCCAGTCTATTCAACATCTTCGTAAATGATTTACCAGAACCTCCTAACTCCGTCATCGCTATGTACGCCGACGATACGGTATTACTTTGCCAACATTCAGACATCCTTGTAGCAACGCAGCAACTTCAAGATAGTATTGAGATCCTTAGCACATGGTTTAATAAATGGAACATTAAACTAAACGCAAGCAAGTGTGAAGCGAAGATTTTTACTTTACGCCGTCCAGCTACCCCTCCTAACATCATAATTGAAAACCAACAAATCGAATGGAATGCAGCTGATAAAGCCGTAAGATATCTAGGGGTTTATCTTGACAAAAGGTTAACCTGGTCTTTCCACATTAATAAAAAACTGAACCAGGCCTATGCAAGACTATCGATCCCATAATTAATAAAAGATCACCATTAAAACAGGAATGCGGTTTATTAATATACAAATCAATCTTAAGGCCAATAATTACATATGCCTGTCAAATCTGGGGTGCAACCTCAAATACACACCTACTCAAACTACAAACCTTCCAAAATAAAGTTACTAGGATAGTCTTCAACGCTCCTTGGTTTGTACGTAATATACAACTTCACCGTGAAGCCAATCTCCCAACAATCGTCGATCACATAAAAAGTACAACAAAAAAATATTTCAAAAACATCAACGAGTGCCCAAGTGCAAGAAACTACGGAACCGGATTACGCAATATTCACACTAGACTTAAAAGAAAGCTCCCTCAAGACATATACTTACCATCAGGAAGTGATAGTGAGAGTAATTAAAAACAAAATAAAGTGTAATAGTGGCATAAAACACTTATGTGCAGTGAAGGTTATTAATTACTAATTGTTATCTGCAAAACACTGGGATATTTAGTTAGGCGTAAGCTATTAATCAGTTTTGTTATAAGACACTAGTTATAACAAAACCATGTATAGCGAAATAAACGCTGATCTGGTTAAAAATAAAATATAAAAAAAAAAGAATAATCAAGATTGCGTTATCCCTTATCAAAAATGTTTCGGTATCTTTGCATATGTCTGACCTAAATAAAACGAGTCAACACCTTTATGTCTACCCATACTAAAATATTCTCTAATTTTTTCCTGTTTGTCACAAATAATATCGTCGAAAATGAATACTGAATTAGGTTTGATGTTGCTAGGACTGATTACGTCATCGTTTTCACTAAACTCTTGATAACCAATGCTTTTAATAGGTTTCATAACTTCCCTTAAGAATTCGTATTTCGGTTGAAATAAGGATTTAGCATACAGGTAGATATTTTCAAATTTTAATCCGTTTTCACTAATCAGTAGTCCTAACATAACATTAGTTTTACCGCAGGAAGAAGGACCGCTCAGAATTGTTCGACAAGACGTAGGTAATAAGTCACCATGCTTTCTATCATCGCCGGATTGTAGAGATACATCGCTGTCTAAATTAAATATGTTTAGCGTTTTCTTTTGTTTAACAGTTTTCATTATGGTATGCGTACGTGTTCAGTCACGGTTTCAGTGAACGGGTTATATTCTATCAAGGAGTCGTGTAGGATCAAACAATATGCTTTAGTTGTATTGGTAAATGCAGCAGAAGATTCAAGTTCTAATCTAATATCGACAGTAGAATCCTTAAAACTCTCTGCCTGTCTTGAACAATCAATTACAAAAACAGGGTATGTTTCAAATTTTGAATAATCGATTAAATAGCTATCAGTCGATCCTCTCCCTATATCATAGTAACTCTCGCGAAAACGTGTATAATTTAAATAAGCAGGAATGTAATCCTTACTACTGAAATCGAGATTTAACCGTTGCTGCGGAAACACTTGCGAATTTAATTACAGCTTAATATCAACTAGGTTCGAATGAGTAAATGTAGTAGGGTTACCGGTTCTTATACCCAACTGACGCTCGTCTTGTAAAACTACAAGAACTCAACGGTTCTCATGAATTGAAAAAAACTCGCGGTTTTTTCAATTCATTTGAATTCTTTATACGCCAAACCTGATTTTTAGTAGTTCCCAGCGAGGGTTGTTCGTGTAATTCCCAACGCCTAAATGGAATGATAATAGAAGAATTTTCTCTCAAACTTTCAACTAAGTTCAACTTGCTTTCATCCGATAATAGTATATGAGGAACCTCCCAAGACAGTCTATCAATCTTGATTTCTACATCAGTACCTGCATCTCCAGCGGCGCTTTTATAGCAATTAAAATCATTCTTAGAACGTATCAAAACTAACTGACAGCTCATATGAGGAATAACTTTCTTGTAATCATCTGCAAACCCGAAGATATCCTTTAAAGGAATTCTACACGTGAAATTGAACACGTTATTCCCTGCATTATGTAACAGGCCATTTCCGTTTTCGAGTTCGATTCCCCATGCACTACTGGATAAAGCCCGATCCTCGGCACCGTGTGAAACGAGACCTTTTATAGTACTTGTAATGCCAGGATGTTTACACACATCGATGATTTGATTCGTACCTAATATTAGTTGAATTTCGTCAAACAGAAAGTAGACAAAATTGTTTACCGGTAGGAATTCTACGTTGACTTTTCGAGTCATAGTACCTTTAACAAAAATGTAGCTATCGTACAAAGCTAAAACATTATCAGAATTTTGTATGGTGATTCTAATGATGTCTGAATGATTTACGTTTAACGTAAACGGCAAATAGGTATAGAAGTCCTCTTTTATTAGATCTGTATCGACACGCGGTTTTTGAAATATATTTAATTTATCATTAGCAAAGATGCTTTCTGTGTTAATATGCAATTTACTTCTTTTCGACATGTTGATGTTGTACTTTAAAACCTAGAGATTCAAGAAACAACCGATTCTCTTTAGATAACTTTATACGTAAGAGGTCCGCACTAGTCGGTGTACGAAGACGAATGACCCTCGAATGATGTGAGGTATGCTTTTTATAGTTAAAGTTTATTCCCATTTTTCACGTTTAAGTTCTAGTCTTATACTTGTGAAGGTATCTTCAGAAAAATTTACCAGTTTTCCACTCGAGTCTACTAATCGAATGGTAATATTATCAATTTCACTGACAGTGACAGGAAAGTAAATCACGTGTGTTGGTTCCTTCTCAATCAGGTATCCAGGTGGTACGCAGAGACCAAATTCAAAGATTGTATGACACGGTTGATTATTTCTATAAGCGCCCCCTGTAATATTCGTGTCTACAAAGATGTTCGGGGTAGAGAGTATATCGACAATTCGATCTGATACGTGTCTGATACCAGGTAGTAATATACGATTGTTAAATCCTAATAGAGAGCCTATACTGTTCGGTTTGCTAAAATCTATAACGGCTGAGGCAGATTCAATCTCACACTTTCCTGTATTAGTGTTAGCCTTGATTTGTAGTAGTAAATCTCCTTCTTCATGATCGCTCGTATTAATTTGATTCTTTATATAGTTAGCGATTTCTGACAATTCGTAACTACCGGTTGTGATAGTTATCTCTTGATCTCCGTAATAAAATTTATTTTTCCCTGGAAATATATTCCGTATCGTATGACTTGTATATAGGCCAACTAATCCTATGGAGTATCTGTATTGCTCACTATCAACGAGGACCGAAATATTTCACAAGTTCAGCCGGTGGTTTTAGGTCTCCGAAGGGGTCAAAATACAAAACAACATTTCGATGCTTTCTATAAGCTACCCAATGCGTACAGGGTCCTCCAGCATCATCGAGATTAACAATAGCTCTTTCAAATCGTAAAGGTTTATTTGGTAGACTTGTTCTCATATAGACACCTCTGAAAAAGGGTATGTCTTTAGCATGTTTTATTAAATCTAGGTTTGTAAGTGGTCTCCGAGGCAGGTTATTCAGTTTTTTGACCTGTACGGTTTCAGATACAATGCTGTACCGCCTGCTTTATAAGGTTTCAGGTAAAGAGCGTTTCCGCTCTTTCTATCTATTGCGATAGCCTCCATACTTTTATTATGTCGTTTAGTTTCTTCTCGCTGTCTCTTATTACTATTAGCAGTGTTAACAGCTTTTGCTACGCCCGAAGCGCCTCCTATAATTGCACCGAGAGCCGAGAGGCCAGCAAAAATTGGTATGAGTGGTAAAATACCCCCTGTAGCTGTAGGTACCGGAATAATTCGAGGTACTTTAACGTTTTTCCTACCTCCCACGTTTTTAATGATTCTTCTAGCGGCGTTCAATGCATGGTGTATTAAATCCTTTCCCGTGAGGGTCTTACTTGCTCGATTTACCGTACTTACAAGCTTCTTTAAAATACCTCCTTTAAAAGTGACAATTTTCTTTGTATTTGCAATCTTCTTTGTCTTTCTCCTACTAGTCTTCCTATTCACACCCATTCCTAACTTTCGTTTAACCTTCATTATACCGGTTACAAGCAGAGCTGAAGCTTTTTCCTCTAACTTATAGTCTTTAGCTTTAACACGTCTCCAGGCAGCTTCTTCTAAAACACGATCTGCCTTATGTCTACTATCCAAGTCTGAACTTTGAGCGTACGAAATATCGTGCTGCATACACGCCTGATCCAACGGGTTTATGCCTTTATCTCCTCTTTCTAATCTTTTAGATAATTTAGTTACGGGTCCGCAATATTGGTAAGAAGGCAGGTGTAGTTCTATCGGGAGCCTGTCAATGAGCTTGTTAACAACACTGTTATCCTGGTGAGTCAACATCACGTACTGAGATAAGAGATCAGATGCATCTCTATTTATACTCTGCGAAAACTTACTGTCTCATACTATTGCTAGTGGTAGTAAAACACAAATAATTTTTTATACGTTTATTCTTTATTAAATACATTTGTAATAGACAATCGTGAAAATTTCTTATATAACTTATTCATGATAATTTATACCTATTTTATATGTTGAAAGTTTAAAAATAACAAAATCAATCTAGTTGATTATTAGAAATAACAAACTTATTCCATTGAAGTAATTTGTTAATATCTAGAACTTCACACCTAACTATAAATATATTGTATCTTATTTTAGGTATAAGCTTATATGTTGAATTTTTTTAAGTGAAGGTTTATAGTAAGGATTTTGGTTTTTCCTCTAATGTTAATGGTAATAACCGTACTGAGGTCAAGCTTTCACTAGATGAATTAAACATTTTTTATGAGAATACAAAATACAGTGATCTTTTCAATCTATTAAATAATGATATAAACTTATTTCATTGAAGTAATTTGTTAATATCTAGAACTTCACACCTAACTATAAATATATTGTATCTTATTTTAGGTATAAGCTTATATGTTAAAAGTTTAAAAATAATAAAATCAATCTAGTTGATTATTAGAAATAACAAACTTTTTAATTATCTTGTTCAGAAAAACCCTAATGATTCTTTTATCGAATTTTTAAATTATTATTCATAGATATAACAATTTTTAATATTTTATAACTAAACAATGTAGTCATATAAAAACTAATTAATCTTATTGTAATTGATTCTTTAGCAAACATTGTGTAATCGAATGTTTTAAATTGCTTTTAAGTATTTATCCATTAATATGGTTTTTTTATAACATAATGTGTGAAACATGTAAAAGACAATTTTGAAATATCAATATTTGAACGTTATAATTCTATAAAACACGTGAATTTCATGTAAAGAAAAATACTCAAGATTGAAACATATTTGGCTGTAAAAGATCTAATGATTCTTTAATTGAATTTTTAACTTGTTTTTTCTAGATATGATGATTTATACCTATTTTATATGTTGAAAGTTTAAAAATAACAAAATCATATCATTATCATCAAAATCCTCCAGTTGACAAATGGATAGCCGCAGGTGATTATAATTACAGTAACCCTTTAATCAATCACAGCACAGGAATAATCATCTACTTAATCAATCAATCATGACACATGCAGGAGGAAGAGAGAGACGTATATCATTATCATCAAAATCCTCCAGTTAACAAATGGATAGCCGCAGGTGATTATAATTACAGTAACCCTTTAATCAATCACAGCACAGGAATAATCATCTACTTAATCAATCAATCATGACACATGCAGGAGGAAGAGAGAGCCGTATGATATAATACTACAAATTACTAACATGTATTGTGTTATGAGTACGTAGTCGCTAGTCAACAATTTTTATAATCAGACGGTCGAGCGTTCAAACCCTGTTGACTCCATTGGTTTTATAAAAAAATATAGCGGGTTGCCTATCTACAGGCGTATAGAAATCTACTATACCGATCATATGACGTCACCGATAGATGGCATTAGCAGCGCTAGGAATTCAAATCCAAGGGCTGGAAATCCTAGATGACAAATTGAAAATGACAGATACAAAATGGCGGATATGTAAATGACATTCAAAATGGTGATTCAAAATGGCGATCCAAGATGGCGATTCAAAATGGCTATTCAAAATGGCCGCTGAGTAGGGATAGGAGTGGGGATTAAGTGGGGGGCCTAAGTGGGGGTTAAGTGGGGGGCTTAAGTGGGGGGCTTAAGTGGGGGGCCTAATTAGGGGGCTAAGTGGGTGGCCTAGGTAGGGGGTAGTGGGGATAGGAGTGGGGAACCGCGGATGTCCTTGAAATGCAAAACGAACCTTCATAAGAAAATACATGGGATTTTGAACTCGAACCCGCCTAGCATATCTACTTAGATACAATACATACAAAAACTAAATATCTAACACTTCTAATAAAGGAGAATTACTAAGCTCATGAAACTGAGCTTTAACTAATCTTTGTATTTATATTATATTTCATTAAATATTTATTATCTTAGTTTTCCATTGGCAAACTGGTTAATAATATTATACGTATTTAAATTATTAAATAAATCGATCTCAATGGACAAAATACTTAAATCATTTAATTTGATCTGTTCCAAAGAAAAGCGTAAATAATTTTTTATTTTCTTAAGTTCTGAAAAAGATCTTTCACCGCTGCAATTTTAAAAATTGGACATTGCTGTGACTATGTTAGGTAAATGTATACTCGATTTTTTGAATAAATTATTGTCCTCAAACTAAGTTCCGCAGTTGATATATTTTCTTTATCTTCACATAAGTAAACGTGTTTAGTTTAAGAGTTTAAAGATAAATTGATGGTTGGTCTATTATACCAGTTTCAATAACAAGCGCATATGCGCAAAAATATTAATGTTCTAATAATAGATGGCAAATAATAAATTTAATAATGTCTTTAGAAACTTTTAATTAGAATACATATTGCTGTGATATTTGCAGGTAGAAATGTTAAATAGGTAATTTGGATTGCCAGGCGTTCGTAATTGAATCTTTGTTAAAAGGTTTATTTAATAGTATCGGAAGTATGTTTGAAGCTAGCTATATACAGGAATTAAGTTAAATACATTCTTTTTGCGATAATTTCTTGTTAAAGTTACATTTCATGCAAGATTATTTAACGATCCGATCTATTCATTACATAACCTCCATTTTTTGAAAATAATTTTCAAAATGGGTTTCCTTAGAAGAATAATTTATTCACATTATGTTAACATGCATAAAAAGTTTTATATTTCAACAAAAGGATACTATTTAAGTGTGTATATACTTTAATAATTGTAAATTTTAATACAACGGTTGGTACGTGAATTGTTTTTCTTAATCTACCGTCAATAGCTCAAACTTGGTAAACGGCACCTAGAATAAAATAAAACGGGCTATTATGAGTTAATTAGCATATATAAAAGTAACTTACCTTGCTTAATTTTCAATAGGGTGATTTTTTTCTTCTGCGATACATGGTATTGGTTTGTCGAGCCACCGTTCTAATTAAATTAATTTAGGTTCATGATGTTATTGTGGAATTTAGTTGGATAACATCTTGGCTGTGTAAGTTGTATAAAGTTTTTGTAGTTCTATAGTTGTTTTATCAGCCAATTCAATTTAAATATGTCCATATACCTGTGCCGAGAATAAAGTTAATTTTGTATTGTAAGTGTTTGTTATTGATGTCAAACGATTGGGAAAAGTTAGATAATCAGATTATGTAAAGATTAATGGGTTAAATTGGTGGTTGGACAGATTTAAATGGAATTTATTGCAATTTTTGTCAAGCGTGAATATTTGATTGTTCGACTCAAAATTGTGAGTTATTGTGGGGTTTTTGAGATAAAAATGTTATTTTATTAGTTTAAGGTAGTGCTGGGGATTCTTTTTATGTGTCTAAATCTAAAATTTAAAGAAAATAATATTTTATTTAAAAATAATTTGAAATGTCAAATTTTGGACCATGGAATACTTGATTATGTTATTTTATTGTTGTTTCTATATGTTTTAATGCAATTTGTATTGTGAAAAACAATTAGTAATCTTTAGAACGTATTAGAAGGAGGACGTGTTGTTCTCATATTTAATAACCTATAAAAAAACAAGCATTTTAATAAAGTAGAAAGATAAAGTGAGGTTACAAATTTTGAATAAATGAAATTCATGCATATAAATGGATATAGCTTACCTGTTTGTCATTATATCAAGAAAATAATAAATCATAGAATTGATTTGGATAATTTCAACACTTATGGAACTTTTTAGTTTGAAATATATTTGAAGAAGAATTTAATTTTCTGCAGACTTGCATTTTAAAAATCTCACCAACAGTCAAGAGTTTGGTTGTGGTTACCATAGCAGTATTTTCAAATCTAAAGAAGTGCCTAGTGTGCGACCGAAAATTGTAAGTGAATTTAAATTTATACTGGCCAGTAACATAAAATAAGGTAAAATAAAATAAAAAGATCATTTCGGACAATTTTTATTTAAATTATAAAAAAGATATAACAAGACTTAACGATTGAGACAATTTAAACTATTTTTTTTATAAATATAAAAAGAATTGAGAAAATTCGGCTACATTAATTTTTAATTAAATTATTATTATAAGTAGTTTAGTTATAAGGTACAAAAATTGAAGTAGAAATCCCAAACATTAACATAACCTATAAAAAAAAATATTAAAAGGCTGATTAGTAGTTTTTGTCAATTGTTTATTTATTATTTGTGTTTAAAAAAATAAAAATTTGTGTTTCTTTCTAAATATTTAATTTTTATTTATTGTTCATTTTTCTTCCTTGTGTGGAAATAATTTGTGATTTGCAGCTTGTTACAATTTTCCCAGCTCAGGTGTTACGATTAAAGGTGGACCCACTGATGTTAGAAATTGGTAAGGTAAGGTTATTGTACTATAAATTTCAGAGATATTTGTCGATTGCTTTACTGAAACTAAAGTTGGAGCTAGTGACGGGGCAAAAATCTGTTGTTTAAAAATATATTGTAGTGGTAAACTGTTGTATTATGGTTTTATTTTATTAAAGTACTATACTACCACGATAATATGTATCCTAAAAGTTAAACTGACTGGCCACTGGCGCCCGCGACGGTACACACGCGCTGGCCTCCAGCCGACAAAGTGCGTGCAAGCAAAATTGCTCCTCAAAAGGCTGGCGCCCCGGTGCTATAGCTCGTTTAGCCCCGTGGTTAGGGTGACGCTGATTGTACGTGTGCCTAATCTGTCCTCCCATAATTGTCTATTATTCCTTCGACAGACTCACCGCTTGCCTATATCCGCTATTATTTTACCCCACCGCATACGCACACATATTTTGCTATTTTACGCTGTATTTCACCCCGCTTGCTGTAGCTACCGTAGTTAACCTATGTTAATAGAGTTAAACCTAGCACTTGTTGAAGCTTTTGGTGGTAATAAAACTGTTTGGTGTAACGATTGTATATTTTATTTAATGGAGTTAAAGTTAACACCCTTACTTTCTTTAAGCGCTTTGGTAAGACAGGTAGACACCCATGAAGCCACCCGGACAGTATCGGCCTCTACGATTTCAGCCGTTCCCTGGATTACCTTTCTCCACTAGCAGCTACCCGGATCAGTGAAGCATATCACATTAAAATAACTCGAGTCCGAGAATTACCGCCGACTACCAAAAGCCACCTAGCGCCCTACGTAAGCACCATGGCGCCCGGGCAGAAATGTTCACAAATTCGGCGCCTAAGCAGAGACGCTCACACATCAGAGATCGACTTCAACATTTTGTTGGTTTTATAATAAAGTACGCACGAGATAGTCAGGTTAGTGATTACAAATCTATGAACAAAGTGGTTGACTTTAAGCTGTGTCACGTGATTTGCGTGAATCAATCAAGTGCAGACAACCACAATGCATCCCTTTCTACAGCGATGAATAAATGATCTTTCTACCTAAACATACCGCTACTTATCGCGAACTGTTGCTGATACCTTATCATTTTCAAAATATCACTACATACTATACCAATACAAATACAAAGCTACACAAAAGGAAAACAGTTACATAATAACAAAATATCAATGTAATTCTACACTATTCTTGCGTCCGAAGTAGGCCTTTTTGGCTTTCATATAATTATCAAATAGGGCAACACGATAGTTTGAGGATATTACTTACATCAAATTACGTCATACATTAATTCTAATGATGGTTTGATTTATTGTAGCTACATAAATATTTCCTTTCATTACTGATGTACAATTTAGTTCAAGTTATAGGCTGCTGAAATTCTACTGCGGGTATGTACAAAACTGTCCAGTTTGAAAACTCCTTTTTTCAGCATTCTTGTTTTGAGATCTATTTACCATATTGTGTAAGGTGTATCCTTAATAGTTTAAATTCTGTCTTCATTTACAGTGTGATAGTTTTTATTCATTTAAATGTTCATCATTTTTGCGCACATATACTTCTACGTTCGTGAGCTTGCAGATTGTGCTTTTGCGTAAATCTTCGTCCGCAGGAACCACACTGGAATTTTGAAATAGAGTTCAAACATTCGTTTCGAATATGTCGTCTCAAATTACTTCTGTTTGCGTAAGTCAATCCGCATGTTGAACACGGAAACCTCTCGGACCCAATTTCGTTGTATTCCATATCGTCACAGAATCCTAAAATAATTGATACAACTATTAGTAGCTTTATTTCACAATTTACCTAATAAATCCCATAAACAATAATGATTTATATTACTAATAATAAGTAGCGGTCCAGATACGATACGTCCAGAGAAGTAATAAGAATTAATTACGCATATATTTCGATTCCATCATACTCAGACCCAGGACCGTGAGACCGAGTAACTAATTTGTTGCAAGTAATTATACAGGGTGGAAAGGTCGGATACTCAATAACACGTCGATTTAGTTTTAATCACATACACCTTTAGAAACTATTTTGATTATACAGGGTGTTATGTAAAATTGAGACAGGCATGGTATTTCTATTTTTTAATTAAATAACCTCTACTTATATATTTTTTTAAATGATTTCTCTTCAGTCCGTCATTAGTCATTACCCATTAGATGTACCTATTTCATTCCGGCACAATTCAATTGTTTCCTAGAACAGTCTGTTAAATTCGGCAGCATTCTATTACTGGAATGGAAATATCCTATTACCAACGTTAATTTATCTTCAACATGATACCTACGAGATTTGATTAGCTTTTATGAAGCTTCATTCGATACTTTTAGAGGGAAGTTAAACATGCAATCAGAAATAATTATATGACCGTAAGGACGACATATTGAGTTTTCTTTAAATAAAGTTCTTAATTCGATATTTCCATTTCCTATAACCACAGCAGTAAAATAAGGTACGATTTGGTGATATAGGTTATTTGGAGCCAAAAAGCATAGTTAACCTTTTTTTAAGTATCTTCTCGACTGTTCTTTTTTCCTATTTTGCTTCCTTTATAATAGCACAGCATGAAGATACAGAAAGGTTAGTACCATTACTCATTCGTAACTTAAGTATCTTTATAGATTGACGTTTGCTGTAACAGTTTCTACAAATTTGAGCTGTGAATCTTTTTGCATTGGTTTGTGCACAATTTTATTGTGTGCAATAGCCGACATATTAATAATAATTTTCTTATAAAGGAGTCTGTATAAAGAATAAGTTATTACTTACTATAGACTGTCCACTGGACATAATGTTTTCACTGGCGATTTTAAGTAAAATTCTATGTAAACCATAAAGTTTCCATGTTGAAATCGGTATATTTTATATCTTGAAATGCCAATAAGTTACTAACAACCAGCAGTGTCATAAACAAGAGCATGTACATAAAGTTTAATTTAAACAAATCGACATTTCAATATCACTTTTTTATTTGACACGTAACTATCTACATAACAATCTGACATAGTATTTGCCAGTTTCTAAAAATAATGATATGAAACATTACGAATTAAAAATTTGATGTATGTTTCTTAAATGTAATTTCAGAATATCATTTCGTTTACACTTTCTTGGACAGAGGTGACATTGAAACAAAGGTTGCTTGCCACACTCGTACTGTAGATGTCTGCCTAGATGTTGTTTTCTGTTATATTGTCTTCCACATCTCTCACAGGTGTGTTTTGTTACATTTGTCATAGAAATGGTCAATCCATGTCCTAAAATGAGTATGATTTTACTGATCATTAAACTTCAAAAGAGTATCCATTGATATCTGGTTTATATCTTTAAACTTAGATCATTAAGACACTTTTAGACACCTTAAATATGAATTACTATTTTTTTAAACGGGACATTAATTATTTATTTCTTAATACGTAATTTAAGTAATTAGTTAAGTATACCACTATTTCATGTTAAGTAAAGATAGCTGAACTGATTTTATTGTAGAATAATATTTTCATTTGTTTTTTATAAAAGCGCCTATTTCTTTCGCCAAACAATAATAGTGTATTTTTTTGTTTTGATCAAATTCATTAACTGTTTAAGCCTTAATTTGTAAAGAAGCAAATACATTACTTTGAAAGAAATAAATTAAGTTTTTGTTTGATCTTGAAGACAAAACTTTGAATTGATAGTGCTATAATCAGTGGGAATTACTCTATCTATTGTTATGATAATGAATAATTACGATGATAATTAAATTTAATAAATTGTTAAAATTTATATTATAATTGAGAGTACACACAAAACATAAAACAGACTTCAGTAAAAGCACAGTGAAGATATATACAAAATATAAACCACCTACCTTTACCATAAAAGGAAATGCTCCGGCAAAATTATTCGTTGTGAAGCTAGAATCTTTCAATAATGAAACTGATAAATTCCCTTCAATAATCCAATTTATTTCAACGAAGGTTGACAGTTTCAAAAACCGTAAAAAACGAAAAATTATTCCACTAATAAAAATTCACAGCACTGATTATTATTTCAATTAAAAGTAAATATTATTAAAACAAACTAGTTAAATTCACATAACTTCTACAAATATAAAATCACTTTGACATTTCATTAAAAAATAACCTAACATTTTGACGTTTGGAAATGTTTATATTTTTCTTAACTCTTAACATAACCTTTAAATTTTAAAATTTTACTCTGGGCATGCTTGAAAGATCTAAATTTACAGAGAGTTTGTCACCAAAACGGCTGCTGTTTTTTATCTTTTTGAAAACAAAACACTGCTACCGTGATTTTTCTAGTTAGAAAAAAGCCAGTTTGGAACTAAATCTACATAACCACATACTTAATTGTTTATAATTATTAATAATTGTTTAAACAAATTATATAGATAGATAGAGAAAGAAATTCTCTTTTTAATGGTACCCTGCACTTGTATTAACATAACAAAATAAATTCAGTAAGAACATGCCAACCAAATCATATCTTTCAAATGCAATCATTTAATAGTTAAAAATTAAATTAATTATTTAAAACGTTACATCCTTTAATTTCTACAAAATCCATTCTACTATCCTTGTAGCGTTTCCTTTTTATAAACAAGTACTAATAACGATAGTTGCCAGACAAGGTTTACCATGATTGCCCAACACACTCAGTGAAGATGGGGTGGATTTAAAATAAAACAAACTAGGCGCCACACGTTTATAAAAAAAAGGAATTGGTAAACCGCTGGCCTCAAACGGTTAAACGTGAACCCGCAGCTACTGCAACATTTAAATTACTTAACCTGTAAAGAAACGATAAGCAAATCTTGAACAGTACTTCTAACTCAAGAAAACAATTGAGCAATTGGAACAGATTCCTTTTAAATTTCATTTATTACCCCAAAATAATACATATGAAAATCCTTAGTGGCTATCACTTGATTGACTTCAAAACAAATCGTATATAAAAACATATGTAAGCTATATATGAAACCAAGAAAAAATTCGTATATTATTATCTTGATGCTATATGATGTAAACAAATATTCAATAGTGAAATAATATAGATACCCTTGGAGATTAGACGTCTACCTTCAAGTTCACACAAAAGAAATACAAAATATAATTTAGCAAGTGTACAAAATTAAATAGCATTATAATACACCAATAATTACTCAAGTTTTATCTATGTAAACAAGTTACTGGTATTAAAAAAAATATAGGTATATTTAAATATTGATTGTAGTCCTTGTAGACAATGGTACAAAACTAACATAAATCTCTGACCTTGTCAATCTCGTGCTTCCACTGCAGCTACCATACCATAAAAAAAGGTTTTAATTAATTATCCATAGTGCCATACGATGCCACCAAAAACCAAACTAAATGGATCAAAACGCCTCATGCACCAGTCTTGGATAGCGTGCATGAATTTACAGCCTCAACGATGGGCGAGTACGGTCCTCTGCGCAAAATTTGCTAGCGCCGATAATTATTGCAACTTATCGGAAAAACTCGCCATAAACTAAAAGCCTAAAATAAATGATTGGTCGTAATAAACGTAATTAATTTATAGTAAATTAAAGAAAAGTTTTACCTTGCTGGAGAAGGCTTAGTGCTTGAAAACAAGCGAAATCTTTGGGAACATAAAAATGCGAATAAGAACCGACAACGTCGAATTTAGCTCCAACTAAATTTAAAACTGTGTTGATATGAAAAACCCCATATCTCGGGAATCCACCACAACAGAATTATTCAAATAACAATTTAAATTATTATTAATTTAATTGCACAAAATTGCGAGGTGTAATTACAATTTACTTAATAAAATCAACACAATTCGCAAGTGTTCACCTAAATAACGATAATCTGCGTTCAAGACTCAATGCTCGAATGCCCTATGTGTTCGTTGTTCCTACACATCTGCCGAAATAAAAAAAGATAACCAGATTTCAATTAAAAACATTTTCTCGCCTAAAAATGTTAAAATAATGTATTAGAAAATTTTAGAAAATACAGGACCGGGTTGAGGAATAGTATTTTAAAATACAAGAATTAATCAAAATTAAAATAACCCGTTACATCCTATTGAACACTATTCATATATTTTCAGATATCCAAACTATAAAATAATAACTAAATTACATAATCTTAGATTGCTATGGCGAAACCGCATAAATTTGTATCTTATATTAAAAATATCTTCTATAAAAAACAATCCCCACATTTACATTTATGTCAAAATTGTACACAAGGAACTGCTTGACAAGAACTTAATGAGATAATTGAGCCACAAACTACACAATCCAAGTAAACAAGAGAATTTTAATGATTTTACCAAATCGTTGACTTGCAACAAATAATTTTTAAATTAAACATGCAGGTAAGGTAGCAAACATTTGCATATATTATCACAATCATGTACCTTGTCTGCTTTAGGTCAAAACAAGCCTTGAAATGACTTCAAATTCATATTTGGATACAAAATTAAGTAACCATAGCACATAGTTAGCTAAACAATGAAATTTTATCAATATTGTCAGAAAATTCAACTTTAAAATTGAATCTTTTTCTACCTAATGTATTCTAAAGTGTTCCTTATCAAACTGAAACATTTTTCTTTAGTTTCATTAAAAGAAAAAATTAATTAAATGTAGTATAATCAAAAAGTCTTTGGATCAGTGTTGCCATGAAATTAACAAGCTATCATCTACTTCACAACTGTCATGTCAATAGATAATAGTTAAAATAAATTCCATTCTGTGTTCTTTTATTATTGTTATTAAGTAATACTTAAATACTGCAAGCAGAAGAAATAATAATATCGTACGCTAGCCTAACATTTTCTGTGTACTATGGGACACTGTTTGCGGTGTCAGCGCGTCGTATTTGACACAGGTGGCTTTCTCTCCATTAGCACTACTCAAGATACATTGGCGCTACTCTGTACACTTCACAAAAACTACGGGCAGTAGAAGTAAATAATTCTATAGATGGTTTTTACATTCCATGGCTATTGCGATCCAAAGACTTTTTGATCATACGATATTGTAACCCTTTAGATTATGCAACCCAACCAACATGTTTTTAAATGTGGTTGCATATATTTCAAACATGTCAAAAATCATGACAATAGGTGGGTGCCTATTATTTTCGCCTTACTGTATTTCAATAATTGAAATCCTCGCTATTCTCTGATTTCAAATATTAGCTAGGTACTTATCGCATATTTGACCGAGTAGTTTTTTGAGTTATCGTTAGAAAATGATAGTCAATTGGATAGCTACCAATGGTGATTGGTGATTGGTACAAACACCATCCCACACACTATATAATCTCCTCCTTATTCACCTGATTTAAATATGTGAGGAAATTTACCCAAAACTATTAGAAAATATTCCGTTCCAAATAAAAATCACTTGGCGGAACTTTCAATGTCCAGAAGATTAAAATTAGTAATTAAACCAGACCGCGAGTATTTTATTGTGTTAGTGTAGATAAATATGTAATAAGTAAAATATTTGTAAAGGTTTCTACTTTTACTAATCTTATTTATGATTCATTTCATGATTATGAAGTTTCACCATATAAGGCTAGGAACAATAAACAATATAAATATGTACGTACATATAAGTACACGCTCACAAAATTAGAAACATTGTGAAGATTTTCGTAGTTTTTGTAATTATGTACAACTTGTTAAACTCAGCTTGTCCGGCGAAGTTTGGATGCGCATAATATTTGAGGCATCAGGGTAGGGATAGCTCATTTCACCTAACATTCTCGTCTAGTACAGATCGGTACATTCTATGAAAAAGTATAAAATATATGAAAACGCGAACACGCTAAGATTTTATCACAAAACTAAAATTAGTTTTAATCTTTCTACCTGAAAAGTCTTATTTTTAGAGTGTTAATAATTTTACACTAGAGTATAATAAAGATTTGTGTCGCCAAAGTAAATTCCAATTTACACCCTTTTTGTGAGATGAAAATAGTTGTACTGATGCAAGTGGTCTGGCGAATAGAGTCAACCATCCTAACAGCGTTCTATTAGTCTATTGCCTGATAAATTTATAATAATGAAAGACTGATGTAAATGTGTCAGCTGAAATCAAAATAGTTCTAACTGAAAATAACTAAAAAATTATTAAAGTTACATATTAAACTACTTTTTTATTGTTTATTGTTTCCAGCCTTATTTTGTGGAACTCCATAATCATGAAATAAATAAAGATTATTAAAAAGTTTCACAGTATTTATTAAAATATAACCTGACAATATTGTTTAGACAGCTAAGCTGTCATTATCAAAGGTAATATAAATATAAACAAACACTGTTTTATATTTATATTTAGTTTGTTTATATTTATATTACCTTTGATAATGACAGCTTAGCTAACCAAATAATTATATTATAATTGTAAATTTGCCTTGATAAAGAAATAAATTAATTCCAAAAGCTCTGCTAAATTAACAGAGTGCGTCAATAAGCCCCGACCAATCACATAAAAGCAATGCAAAGTATTTGAACAAAGACCATGTGAACGAACATTTTTGATGTACCTGCCAGGCCTCCGCAATCGAATTGCAATTTCAAATATACGTATAGGGTCAGTACAATATTTTTTAGTGCCTGATGTCATTGCTAATACTACTAGAAAAATGAGAGAAATGGAAAGAGAAATTAGAATGACGCAGTTTAAAAATAAAATTTATTATTTTTTTTTATAAAAAAGATATTAATAAAAACTTTTCTTAAAAATTGCTTACACAGATACATACATCACAATTAAAAATATTTAAAGAAAGACGTTTTACAAATATTGTATAAATTTATATTATTAGGAACAGACTGTATAAACTATTAGTATATTAATAATTGATTGTAAGGACTGTGGTTTATCACACTATACTTAACGGTGTCTTCTAACTACATATTGTATTTGACTAATTATCAATACGTATTTCGGTAACGATGTTACCTTTTTCTCGGTATAAAACCGTCGACGGTTTTATAAAAAGGTAACATCGTTACCGAAATACCTATTGACAATTAGTCATATGCAATGTCTGGTTAGGAGAAACCGTTAAATATAGTATTAGTATATTAGTAAAAACGAGTAATGTGTGATACATTATGAATATGTATGAATATGTGTGAATATGTATGAATATGTATGAATATGTATGAATATGTATGAATATGTATAAATATGTATGAATATGTATGAATATGTATGAATATGTATGAATATGTACGAATATGTATGAATATGTATGAATATGTATGAATATGTATGAATATGCATGAATATGTATGAATATGTATTATTATGAATATGTGGAACTTTAATATTGCTGCTATACTATTTTACTGTATAAACTTGTTCTAATCACAATATTTTTAATTGATTATTACATTATTAATAAAACGGTTTGGAATATGTTTGTAGGGACAACCGAGGTAAGCGCAGAGACAAGGTAAGGGTGGTGCCTTCTGCTAATCTGTTAAAAATCTTTGATTTTTGTGTAATAACGATCAATTACTGGAAATTTCATAGATTTCTTTATATTAAAAAAACAAACATGTACTTGAAACCATGTTGAAATGTGCCAGGTAAAATTGTAACTATTTCTAAACAAACAATTTATTTTATTTTTAAAAACTTCCAGTAAACCTAATTTAAATAATAACACTATAATAACCAACTATGTACCAGCATTTATATTTATAATCCTTTCAATTATATATTTTAAAGCTAGTGTCACACTTAACCTCGTTTCCACACTTACCCTGGTTGTCTCTAGTTGTGTTTCCATTAGATCAATATCCCTTCACCTAAATATCTTCATTTTAATCGATATTCCTTATAAAATCACATACAAGTAATAACTTATTAATAATTTTAATGAAAGCATAACACAGAAGCTGCCTATACGATAACTAGTTATCACTACACAAATCAAACTTCCTAAACAAATTATTTTAATATTTAAATGAATACGAGGGTAGATTGAAAAGTTTCCGGAATGGGCAAGAGATGGCGCGCGTATCGTGAAATTGTTATGATGGTTGTCAAGGCTAACCTATTTTAGGAAAGCTGTCAAATTTTCAGACACGTGCGTCGTTCCGTTTATGTTTACTAGGATATCTTGTGAAGCAATTCAGGCACTTTTGCAAAAATGGATAAAAACGAATTTCGTGCAGTCATCAAACATTTCTGGATGGACGGGAAAACGGCGACGGAGATACGAGATATTTTGCAGAAAGTTCATGGCACATCCACACCTTCATTTTCGACTATTAGTTTCTGGGTGAGCGAGTTCAAACGTGGCCGTACGAGCACCAAGGATGAACCACGCAGTGGACGTCCAAAAACGGCCACAAATGAAGAAATGGTCGATAAAGTCCATGATCTCGTGTTAGCCGATCGACGAGTGAAGTTGCGCGAAATAGTAGAGACCACGGGCATCTCATATGAACGTGTGCAAAATATCGTGCACGAACATTTGGGCATGAGGAAGCTCTCGGCGCGATGGGTGCCGCGTTTGCTGACTATGGACAACAAGCGAAATCGTGTGACCACTTCGAAAGAGTGTTTGGCCTTGTTAAATCGTAATCCAACGGATTTTTTTCGCCGATTCGTGACCGTGGACGAAACATGGATCCACCACTACACACCAGAAACCAAGCAGCAGTCGAAACAGTGGATTTCTCCAGGCGAATCTGCTCCGAAGAAGGCAAAGACTGTCCCATCTGCTGGAAAGGTCATGGCCACCGTTTTTTGGGATTCGCAAGGTGTGATACACATCGACTTTTTGCAGAAGGGAAGAACTATCACGGGACAATACTACAGCGATTTATTGGATCAATTCAACGGCATTTTGAAGGAGAAACGGCCTCATTTGCAGCGAAAAAAAGTGCTCTTCCATCACGACAACGCGCCGGCCCATTCATCCCGAATCGCCAATGCTAAATTGGTTGAATTGGGCTACGAGGTGGTGCCGCATCCCCCGTACTCTCCAGACCTGGCCCCGTGCGACTTCTTTTTGTTCACAAACATGAAGACTTGGCTCGGAGGCAAGCGCTTTACGTCAAATGAGGAGGTCATCGCCGCCACTAAAGCTTATTTTGCAGAGTTCCCGAAATCATATTTTTCTGAAGGCTTAAAAAAGTTGGAGCACCGCTGGGAAAAGTGTATCGCCCTGCAAGGATATTATGTTGAAAAATAAAAACAAAAACCTGTTCAATTACTGCGTTTTCTTGCCCATTCCGGAAACTTTTCAATCTACCCTCGTAGTATTAAAAAAACAAAAGTATAGTAGGAACTTTACAACATTAAATAAAAGAAATGGATTTTTATATATCACAAGCTAATAATATTTTATTCGGGCTAGTGTAAACAGTTTGCTTAGGATTTTCGATATCACAATCTTATATAAAATATCTATTGTTCATCAGATAAACCACCCTTTCACGTTGTATAAAACAAGCATTTCCCTAAAAGCCTTATCCTACACATATACAACTTAACGATGATTATATTTCGATATATAGTATAATTAATATTAGCATACAATCAATAATTAACTAAAAGTAGTAACTGGATTTGATAACATTATAACTAGCAACATCAAACAAAATGTGGTAACTAACCGTATTACTATATTGTTTTACACGAGAGGAACTTCAAGACGTATTAAGGCACTTCATATTGAGGCAGTTTTCGGTAGGTTTGAGGAACGTACTTCCCATTTCACGGTATATTATGCAGTGTAATAAAAGAGAATAATTTTATCAGAAGAAGTCTGTTGCATATCATCCAAAACAAAAGAAAACCTCATCGTTAGTTGCAATTAACATTTTAAAAGGTAAACTCAAACGATGTACTGAAAGTAAAAAATGATTATTGAATTAATTTGAAAACGTAAAAAACACAGCCTACTATATTAAATGCTGGTATACCTTTAAATACAAGATACTTGTAAGTAATATAACTGGTATCAGCAGAAGCGAAGTGAACATTGAGGGACGAATAGGTAACGTCCATCATATTCTATAGTTCCTAAAAATTAATAGTCAGAATAACCTATAAACAGTTCCGAACGTAGTCATATTGTAATATATTTGCTAAACAACACAGCGTTAAGTCCACTTATCAGTTACCTAAATAACTTGTCTGAAACGATGTAGTCTGAAAGGTGACAAAACTATGCAAAATATTTCCTCAATAAATAAAAGGAAATTTTACTATCCTAAAATCATAATTAATCTCCAAAGCAGGATGTTAGTAAAGCCCATGCTGCTTTTCATACATTCCCAACCACTAAAAGTTATTACAAACGACATTAAAAAATGTAACGGCTGACAAATGGAAAAAATGTTTTGAGAACATATTGCTAAAACGGAAGACCAATTTTGGAAATTAGATAATATCATTGAAACACTTGTAGAACCTTTAGTGATTTTTGCTAATAATAATGATAGTGACAGTGATTACCATGATAACGAATAAAGTGCGTGTATCTTTGTGTCGCCGTCGCCGCCTATTTTCTAGCGGCAATTAAAAACCTTTGTAGCGGGATATTTGAATATCTAACCTTTTTACTGATGGTTTTTCTACTTTTGTGAATTAAATATTTTCTTACCAAAAAAAAAGGTTATTTTAAAGGTTTTGTTATAAACCAACAAAAATGTTTGAAATCATTTAATAATGACATAGAGTTTTTAAAATTTAAATTTTTTATTTCTTTAATTCCTGTAGGAAAAATAATCATGAAACACAATAGATTATATTCAGGATATGAAATATAATATAAAGAACGCGTACGCTTTTATAGACATAAACATCCAGAAAAATCGAATTATACCAAACACATTTTGGAACAGAACCAACCATTGTCACCTCAAAACAACATTAAATTTTTACATTTTTGCAACAACAAACACAAATTAGACATTTTAGAAGCTTTTGGAATAACAAACATAAATGCACATTACCTTTAATGACTGAACAAACTGAGCTTAGTAAGTCTCCTTTATTAGAAGTGTTAGATATTTAGTTTTTGTATGTATTGTATCTAGTTACCTATTTTCTGTATTTATCCTTAGCAACGTGTTTGTTTATCAATCTTATCTGCGTTTGATAATGGCATTTAATGTCGAAACAATATTGTCAGGTTAAGAATCTAATAAAACTTGTGAAACTTTAATTAATCTTTGTATTTATATTATATTTCATGATTATGGAGTTCCACAAATAAAGGCTGGAGACAGTAAACTCTATATTCAGGATAATTTTACAATTGCATATTAAAGGGATTCACTAAAAAGCTAGTGCATGTACGTATGTTCGTCCAGTAAACAGAATGAAATCCACTAAAAGTATTATTAAAAGAGAATTTTGTATGTAAAGGTACATATGTATCAACTACATATTTTTGAACCGAACTTCCAAAAACATTATAAATTAGTATCAATGGAGGAGTCTTAAACCTTATAAAATTCATAGGTGATACCTTTTATGCAGTGTGAATTAGCCTTGAACAAAGCTCCGTACCCCATGATTATTTATTATTTAATAGCCCTTCGATGAATAAATAAACGATGTCATGTTTAACTTGAAAATTCATTGTAAGGAAAGTTATATGAAATGAGAAAAACATACATTTACTAATAAAAAGTAGTTTAGAGGTTAGAATTTACTGCGCTGCGCTCGAAGTCGATTATGCGCGTAAATATTATGTGCCAAGAAAACCAGAGAGTGAAACTGCTGGATTCTATTATACTGTGGTAAAATGCTCTGAACTCATTTAAGTATATTTTATGAGTGTATTTTTTATTTATTTTACATTTTATTTGTATAGTTATGTTATAGCAGTTATATTTTATAGTAATATTTATTAAATACTATATATACTATATCTAATAATATACTATATATTTAAAAAGTACTTTTTAAATACTTTATAATAACTTAATTATGTTTATTTCGCCTACAACTTTACGTAAAATTCCTATGGGACGACTATGGCAAGCCAGGTAGCGGAATGTAAGCGGATTACTAGAATGGTTTTCTATTACAATTTGCTACTTAAAACCGTATATTCTGCTGTTATTATAAGCAGCCGCAAGCTGCTAGTAAAATTTGAAAAAATGTGCATACAAGTATGAAAATTAGAAAGCCGCTTCTATCAAAAGTTAACATTACTATTTCTTTTAATTTTAATTTACAACTTCGCATCGTTTGCAAACGAACTATAAACGGTATATTCTTGTTTTGTGCGTCGCGTTTCGTCCATCGACGAAAATTTACCTGAACCCTTCTCGTTTCGTGTGAAAGATAATACAGACTACTTAAGTGTACTTTTTGACTTAAATTTTCTCCAATTTAAAATTTTACTGGAAAACTAAGAAATGTTTTTAATTACTTATATTAAATCCATAGTGTTTTTCTTTATACAGAAATATTGAAAGCGTCAAATATTCAAAGAGTGCTGAGTGCTATTCATTTAAGAGTGCTATTATAAATATTTGAATTTATCCTTTTCAAAGAATTTTGTTTTCGAGAGACTAATACCTACTTTGTTATATACCGCTAATATTACCTGCAGTTTTCTTGAAAACCATAACATAATTAAATTTGCAATATGAAACACGAATATATAATAGGAATATAGAATTTAAAGAAACTTTAATACGCGAAAACTTTACTTTTCTTAAATGTCGATGGGGGGTTTTGTAAATTGTCATAACTGTTAAAGCTGTTTGAGTGTTAACAACTATTGGAATAATTATTATACATTATACATTTTTATTCTTAATATCTAATAAATTTATATGTACTTATCAATTATTATTTACCCTTTATTAATGAGGATCTAAAAGTAGCTAAACTATTTAATTTAAAAAATTCATATAATTGATCAAGTGAGTCGATTTGGTGTGAAAAAAATTGATAAAATATTGAGCAGAAAGTCAACAATTTGTTTGTAGCAATCCTATTTTAAAAAGTATCCAAAGTCTAGTTTACGCACGAAACAGGAAGGTTTTTGCAGCTTAGCACGAAACGCTCACAAATCCTATAAACAATATCTTTAAGATAAGTCAACTCAAAATCATTGATTATTATTAGTAACATCTCCATATATGCTTTGTTCCTCATTTTTAGAAAGATTAAACTCAAATTTAACATCGCAATGATCCGACATCAACTTATAAAAATTAGTGTAAGGAATACAAAACAGTCCAATAACTATCAACTATACATAAAAATAATGACGATTCAATAAATACGCATAATTAATCAGTTAAGATTGACAAGCATTATCAAGCTAACTTATTTTCAGAATTCAGATGATGGGAACAACACAATCCAAGTGTTGTTACTATTGTTTGTTACATTCTTTAACGGAGTATTTGTCATCGCTCAAGATTTCTTTACTTAAAGTTGATGATTCTTTCTCATTTTCTGTGTTTTCCAATTTAACACTTAATTCTGCTTTAAAATCTGAGTAATCTAGTTCTTTATGCATGCGTTCCATATGTCTTGCCATATGCATTTTCTGTTTGGCTTTATAAACGCAGTAAAGACATTTAAACTGCGGTTCTTTACCGCATTCCCATTTACGATGGTTACGAAGAGAACTCTTAAGTTTGTAAATCCGCCCGCAATCAGGACATTCGAATCCAGCACCATCGCCAGTTGATTTCGGAGTTTTTTGTGATTTTGCTGAGAAATTGACATGACAAGTACTCTTCGACGACAGAGAAGAGAACATGGAATTTTTCATGTTCTTTCGCATTAATATCATAGGTAGAGCAAGATGCGGAGGAAAATGTTCCCAAGAACGATTTACTCGTAAATCCTGAGGAGCTGAAACAAAAACAATTGTTCAATATTGTTATTTTAGTTCATAGAGTACCAATTATTAAATTAATATATTACAGAAAATGAAAGCAAAAACAACAAAATTAACCTATACCATCACCACAACTGAACATATTACAGATAACTAAACAAAGAAATAGTATTAACAAAAATAAAACAATATAATAAATATTTCAAGCGTAGTACTTACTTATACAGAGCGATTTTCTTATTATAAATATGTTGTTATTACAAACGTAGAATTTAAAAGATAAACACACCAAGTGGAAAATATATTTTTGTTTTACCTGTTTTATCTTCTTGAAATAATATCAGTATGTCAAGTAAATGCGTTTTGCAATTACATTTAAAAAAAACATAAAATACAACTTCTTTGTATGGAATCTTTTTTTTTCGTAACTTCTACCACATTAAAAGTATTCAAAATAGCTGTTTTTCGTATTAATAGGACTATATGGGTTTCTATTTGCAAGGTGAGACGTTACATAAGATCTGGATAATAAAGATGCAGTAAAACTATATGCCCTTTGTTTATCTTGTCAATTCTATTGATATTTAACCTATCACATTAAGAATTCAGACAATATTAAATTATGTTATTGAATGGAACAATCCCCCATCAAAGTTGTAGTAAGGTGATAGTGACTAATTCTCAGAGACTGCTAGCACATTTCGCTATTTGGACCGTTGATATATTAAACGGAAAATATAGCTTCACCCACCATTGATAGCTTTATCGAGAGAATTTAAAAAAGACGCTGAAGACAATCTCTGGAAGAAGGAACTAAAAGTGCCCAGTAACTCTGCGTTGTGTAAACATTAACACTCCAAAGACTTAATCCTAACACTTCTTTTTTCTAAATTGTTATTATTTTTCCAAAAAATTCTGCGGACGCTAGAATAGGCGGGGTGTTGTGTGAATGACCGATAAAAGATTTAAAACTCCCTACAGGGCCGGAGTGTCATTTACGCCTATAGGCCCACTCATAAAAATATGTTATTGTTATGATTGCATGTAATTTATTAAATGGGCAAGTATATTGTAAATAAAAGGTATTTTTTAAAATTTGATGTTAACTATGAATTAGTTATTTTGTGAACGTACCCACTTACATGTACAAAAACGTGCATAAATGTCGAAGTATTACTTGTCATCTGTTGTGTTACATAAATTATCTTAATTCATTTAATTTAAGTTTAAGAATTTAAAATTGCAACAGGTTAGATTAGCACTAAACTCGTGGCGCTGAAGCCAATGGTGTACTCAAGATCTGAACTAGAGGAGGCAACTCAAACAATGTTTCGAAGAAGGAGGGCAAAGTGAAACACGACAATTTCTTACAAAATAAAACTCAAAACTATTGCAAAACTGTTTTTATTAGTCACTAGAAAATACGTACTGATTCGCATCCCGACCCGCCACACATACGCATCAATTTGAAGAGGGTTTTATCCTCTTTTATTTTTTTTCTAGGGGAGGAGATGCCCCCTGCCCCTCGCTGGATACGCTCTTGCTACTACTATAAATTAGTTAAACTTTTTAAATAGAAAAAGAAGGTGTTCCAAGAATTATTTCCACTTTTTTAAGCTTTCACGAATTTATTTTAATATTCGAGGACAAAGAATAATAGTAGAGTTTTAATTAGCGATATAGTTTTAGTGTTAGTTTTAGCCTAGAAATATAAGTTTTTCTAACACTATAACCTACAGAAACACAAAGGCTATTTTTATATAAAGAAATACTTAACCAACCAAAATGTAGCTGTGCTGGAAGTATCAGCTTGATCCAAATAACACTGCTTTAGTTTTTGCCAGGTAGCCCCCAATAAGTCGGAGAGGGGCGGGGTAATACAAAATATAAAAGATAAAAAAACAAGCGCCACTTCGTTTAAAAACAATGCTTATTACTAAAGCTTCAAGCTTATCAGACAAACGAAGAAATAGATCTTCTACTAAAATATGGGCAACTTCCACAATTTTGGTCGTACCGTACATATATACTTACAAATGACGAACTGAAAAGCAATATTAAAATCACACAAACAAATGAATAATAAATAAATAAAACACACGTAGTGAAATGTAAACTTTCTAAGTAGGGCTTTATTTGAACTATTGGCAGATTTTAAAAGTTAAATTGAAATGCAATTTTAATGTTTAATAGAGAAAAAAAAAGGTGAATGGTGATCTGTATCACAGTTGGTTGTACTTAAAACTACCCTACAACAATTCAACTACTCGAGATCTCGTTTCTTAATATTAACATGCATGAATAATTGTAAATACATTGAATCAATACATATATATATATATATTATATATATATATATATATATATATATATATATATATATATATATATATATATATATATATATATATATATATATATATATATATATATATATATATATATATATATATATATATATATATATATATATATATATATATATATATATATATATATATATATATATATATATATATATATGTAGACGGCTGCAACTTATTTTTTCTTTCTTCTCTGTTGCGCGATATCCCATTATTATAACTCCTTCTTGTATATCTCTACGCGCATTATTACTTCTAATCATTATATATATATATATATATATATATATATATATATATATATATAAATAAAACAGACATATAATACATACAAATTTTCACAAACGTCCCACCATTCGAAGATCCACGGCTGTATGTTTAAAACCCTGCTTAGGGGTTATCACTTCACCCTTCGATCTTTGTTGTTTAATTCCGTCCCGATACCTGTATAGATGTAGGTACGGATCTCCTAAATGGAACCCACGATCAGAGAGCGGGAACACAAATACGACAACGAACAACAAAACCCAAAACCCAAAAGAAAGACCTACAAAGAAATCACCCTGTATATTGTATTAAGTTTAATTATTTGAAGATTTTTACCTTTCTATAAACTGAAAGGTCTTTTACAAAACAATTCCCTCAAGGTGACTACTAGGGAAATATTACCTAAAATAAAAAAGACATTTGTAAGATTTTTAGCGCAACGAGGTTTTAACGAAAAGAATTTACCTAAAATGGTTAGCACCAGAACTTAATCCGTCCAATTTGACGACCGATCGCACACAAATAACCAAGCGATCATTCCGTTGAATGTGAGATTTATTCCGCTAAAGCGAATTAATATTTAAAACCAATTTCTTAATATCTCGTACATCCAACTTCTAGTACCAAAAACCAGCCATTTTGTTACTTCACGATAAACCGAAAGAAAGGGAACACCAGTGACAACCAAACAACGGAGAAGCTTGGTTTTAAACAGTGACCATCAAACAAACAATGGGTTGTGAATTTCAACGTTATAACACCACTTAACGGAACGTAATCTTTTCAAAAAGATTTGCACTTTATACCGAAAGAACATTAAAACTGTAACCACTATATGTAGAATATCTTTCAATTCTAAAGGATTAATAAACTGTAATCCGGTAATATTGATTCAAAATCGATCAATCAATATTGATCGGAACTCAAACTATGAAGCAGCACAAGTTCAGTGGTCAATCTCGCATATCGACCGTTCGCTGTCAGGGTTTTATCGTAAAAGGTCCCGCGCCAACCCCAACGAGAGCTTTTATTAACTTCGTTCCCGTAACTACGCGTGAATACATCTGTTTTTATGCGGCAAGGACGCTTTTTACTTGGCCTTCTATAGGATTCTAGACTCAAATACAAAAAAGTAGAACCGCTGGAATTCGCGCGCCAAACTTATGCGGTGGTACGGCGTCTGGCGTGTAGACAAGATTCCTACGCCGTAAACTGACTTAAATTTACAACGCAGATCACTAACAAAGGGAATTGTATTTTCAACTTCTATATTTTTATCAAGGTCCCTCTCAAAGTAATTGATATTATACCAAAATGCAATTTAACAAGATAGGAAAAAGACAACATCTTTATGACGCTACATTCATTAATTACCTCAAATATGAAACAATCTTTTCTTAAAATGTTTGTTTAAATAAAACGCAGCCCTACAGGACCGAACTTAATGAGACTTATTTTTAATGAGAATAAATACAGAATTCTGCATACTAAATGCCGGTGGAAAATGTACCCCTTACAGTATAATCAAACAAAGAACCAGTAACATCAACATCATAATAATGAGATTTAAAATTAACGTATTCATCATAAACATGGGTGTACTTGTTAGCGAAATCAAAATTCTGTTGATCATAAGTATATCTTCTGTTGTTGATGCTAGTTTTCACGCTAGTTGCAGACACATGATTAAAATCAGATGATACAGCTTGCTTGATGTTACGTTTCCCTGTTTGAAACGCTATCAATAACCACCTTTACAGGCCACACTAAAGACTTCGAAGCAGGTAAGGTTGGATATATGAATAGATCTCTGGAAGCTAACTGGAATGACAGCATTTTCATTGATTTTTTCATACAAGCTTAGCTTTGTAACATCGTTCGGAATTACATAGGGTAGTTTGCACATCATTTTAGTCATAGCAATCTTAACATTAGTTTCACCCTTATAACAATCCAAATCGGATTTTGCTCGTACAAGAATCAGTTCCTGATGCATGTTAATGATTGATTTTTTATATTCTTCGGCAAATCCTAAGAAGTGTCGTAGAGGGATGGATGCAAAAAGATTTATTAGTAGCATCCACGATCTGTAGTTCTTCGTTGAAGGAACTCCAACCAGCTTGCTTTAAACAATTTTTTTTGTTCTGTAGAATAGGAAACGTAACCTTTCATTGAACTGCTGATTCCGGGTAGACGTACAACTTCTATTGCTTGATCCACCAATATGAAATGTATTTCATCAAATAGAAAGAGTGGTGCGTTATTCGTGAGGTTGTATGCTTTAGCTGCATCGGTTGGGGTGAGAGTACCTTCAATGTAAAAACACTGTCATAGGTGGCTGTGATCAGATCAGCTTATTGTACAACCAGATATATCTCATCTGAATTATCATATGCATTAGTGTTGTATGGATGATAAGAACGTTGATCGCGCTCCACAATCATATCATTAAAGCAGACCTCACTGAATACGGTTTTTAACCCGTCTTCCATATTTACTCAACACTGTATAACCCAAAGATTGTAAAAATAGCACGTCTTCGTCTGTGAGTGGCACGTACTTGTTAACAAACAAGTGCTCACTGTTGCATGGTTGTGAAATGTCTTTCTTTTTATAGAAAGTAATTAGCCCCATAACCTCTTTAACCAGATCGCAGGTATCTCTTTATCAAATCTATCATTCGTAATAACAATTCTTATACAGATATCCTCATCTCTAATGTGATGGTAACTTGTTCGTTTCCAAAGTCCACCAATTCACCGTTCCGATGAACAAGTCTGAAAGTAATGTTGTCTATCTGATTCACTATCACAGGTATATATGTAACGGGTAAGGGTTTCTCAATTAATCTATAACCAGGCTCCACAGAGATAGCGAATTCGTATATAATATGTGATAACGAACTGTTTCGGTATGCTCCACCAGTAATATTACACTCCACGTGAATATTTGTTGCTTTAATGATTTGCACGTCTTGGTCAGAAGTATGCGTTTGATTTAACTCTAATATGCGTGGTGAAAAACCAAGCATATGTCCTATACTATCAGGTTTAGTAAAATCAATGTTGTATATGGATTTTATTTCACACTCTAGAGTATTGTTGTTAGCTTTCAGGGCAAAATCAACCCGATTATTGCTGCAAACGACTGACTGAACTTGTTGATTTCTTCCACTTCGTACGCTCCAGAAGGAATAATCACCACTTTATCGTTGTAATAAATCTTGTTGTTGTCAGGAAAAAAGTTTCTGATTGAGTTACAATCGTAAAACCCAACAAGTCCTAATGTACAACGGTACTTGAAATTCAGATCAATAGGTGGAAAATTGTTGCGGCTAAGCTCGTTGCCCAAACCTGTTAGCGCCGGTGTTCACATGCTGGAAACTCCCGTTGCGAGTTCGCAACGAGCTCGCTGCGGGCCCGCAAAAATCAGTTCACACTACACGGTGAAATGACGCACAGTAAACAATCTACTGCCATCAGAAATAGTTGTATATTGGAGAAAACTAGTTGTATTTGCTTATATTATCTACAAAATGTTTATTTTGTGGTAGAAGATAATTGTCGAAGGTTTTGTATAATTAAATAACACGTTTATAATTTAAGAGAATGTTTATTAAGAAAGTATACAAACACACAAAATAAAACTTAACTAAGGTTCGTCCCATAATTCTTCATACCAAAAGCATAATTAAAGCGATACAACTACAATATATGTAGTAATAATTAGTATGTAGTAAAGATCTTAAGGGGGCTAGGGAAAGGTCGTGAATGTCGCTTTATTCGATTTATAAATAATTTGAAAAGTTTTTTTTGAAATCTAACGTTGCACAAGTGATTATAATGTCAACAAATATTATAATAAAATAGCGAACGCCCTTTCAAATTAATTTTTGTATGGGCAATAGTATTCTACTTTTGATTCAAATTTTCTTTTTAAATAAGAATAAAGTCCTATTGTCCAAGATAGCTAAAATTTACTTAGATACTAGATTTAAAACTAATTTGAAAGCACGTTCGCTATTTTATTATAATATTGGATGATGTACAATCGCTTGTGCTACGTTAGATTTCAAAAAAAACTTTTCAAATAATTTATAAATCGAATAAACCGAAATTCACAAGCTGTCCCTATAGCCCCCATAAGCAGGTAGGTATTTCTAAATTTAATAACACCCACAATAGTAGCCCGAATGCCGCACAGTTATTTGCAGGTAGTAAGTAGTTTTATAGACTTTTATCAGAAATATGTTTAAAAACCCTAGTTATTTATATTAAGAAGATAAAAGTGAACCAAAACTGAATTTCTAAATAAAAAGGTTTAAAAACATATGACTTAAATTTTAAGTACATGCTTAATGCTTTCTATTTCCCTTCACTTAACAATACTTGTCATCCTTTTCATTAAATTTTGACAAATAACACCAATAAACAGCTGAATATCCAATAATTCTTCAAAATTATAGAACTCACCATTGTTAATTCTATTACCATTCTTGCGTCAAACGCCCGCATGTGTGAACCGCACAATATACAACAAGGTATCTTGAGCCCGTACTTCGGCTGCGTCAACCTTGCAGGGCTGTAGGGATCTGCGTCAAGAAACGCTCGCAAGGATGACGCACTATGTGTGAACTGCACGATTTAACTTAGTATCGTAGAACATACTTGCGGGCCCGCAGCGAGCTCGCAACGGGAATTCCCACATGTGGACACCGGCGCTTAAGGAGAACGTTTAAGACATGACTAGCTGAGAAAGCTGATTGCAATTCTTTATATAGCGTTATCATTGTGACGTTCCCAATTTTTATTTAATCCTCTTGATTCTTTGGAGTCATGTTTTCTAAAATAAAAAAAAAAGAAAAGGAATTGTCTTTATTGTATGATGTGCCTACCTAACTAACTTTAATTATTTTTGTTCTTTAAATTACAATTCGGATTTTTCCTTTAGGGGTGTTTTCTGATATTTTCCCCTGAGTATTTTTGTTATCTTATTCTAAACATTGTCAGCCATTTCTACTTTCTTTTTATCTTTTGGTGTGAAAGTTTTACCAACTATGTGTAGGAGGAATTCTAATCTCTTTTTGATAATGAGAAGACATTTTAAATTTTTCAAGCTCTTTTCTTACTGAACTTTTGGCCCAAGAACATCTAGGTAATTATTTTGCTAATTTTTGAATTTTTCTAATTCTCTTTGATTTGCATTTGAGATTTATACCTACTTTTGCTTGGGGGTAATTTATTATTTTATTTTTAGGCCTCTCTTATATACCCCACATTTTTCACCTTTATTGTTGAGGGTTATTCTAATTTTATTGAGACTTACTCGGCGAATCCTTTTGAATTGCATCATGGAAATGGTTGCTTTGGTATAAGCAAGTTCTAAAAGAATGGTATTTTTTATCCTGCTAGTTGTAATTTCCATGTGAGAATCTTACCCTCCGGTGATGGTGGTTTAAATCATTGAAGACACCAGTAGGCCACTGCACTGTCTCGCACCAGGAGTTTGTTGTTCCTGCCTTTTAATCCTAGAAGCTGGTTATTGTCAACTATATTTTATCCTGCTATTTGGGATTAGGATGTGATAATCTTACCCTCCGGTAATGATGGTTTTAAATCTATGAAGACACCCGTAGATCACATTGTCTCACAGCCTGGAGTATTGTGTTCCTGCCGTTTAATTATAGTAGCTGGTTTTGTCAGCTTCGACATCTTTGGTACTGTTTTATTTTGGTAAATTTTGAGAGTTGTAACTGTAAGTATTACAGAAGTGTTTTTCCTTCTTATTATCCTTATTCCTAATTAAAGTTAATTACTTACCTTCGTTGTGATCAAATCTTTGATAAGTGGTACTGCTAATTTTTGCTTTGGTATTAATATTGCTGGTACGGCGCCTTATTGAGCAAGCTTGCCTGAAACTATTACAGGTTATTTTTATTATGATCTTTTTACATTATTATTCTTGTTTATTGGTAAAGATTTAAGGTTAGGAATTGAGTTTATGTATACTTACCCGATATTTGTTTCCTACCTCACCTCTCACAGTTCCAACAATTCTTTTTATTATTTCTGCACACTCCTGTTCACTGCAAGTTGCACTTTATTATAGATTTTTGTAATTTGATTGTTTGTATACAAAAAAACAACGTTCATTATTGACATTTTGTTATCAATTTATTTGTCAGAAAATCTTGTAGTACATTTATTATACTGGCTGTTAGTCATATCTGTGGTCAAACTAAACTCTATATGTGAAAAGAAAAAGAAATGGATGCTTGCACACATCAAATAGACACATAGATAAATTGAAACACAGTCTTTATTTTTATTAATGATAATTAAAAAAATCTAATTCAAAAAAAGAAAGTAAAAAAAAATATTTAAAACAGAACAGTAAAAAAATGGAAAATCTTCCTTGAGCTTGCTCAAATGTGTTAAATATTCGTTATTAACCTGACATGGGGGCTATAACTTATCTCCATTTGAGCAAACTGACATCAATTAAAGTTATCAGTTAAAAATATTTACAATTGCTAAAATAAATTTATCTAATGAAAATTAAATTTTATAAACAAATTTAAATTGTTTATTTGGTAAAACTCTGTTATTAAAAAACATTTTAATGAGAAAACTAAATTCTGAAGTTATTAAGATTGTCTTTATGATTTTGTTATATTAAAAATTTAACCAAATCCTTTTATTTGGACCAACCTTGTATATAAAATACGTCGAGATCCACTTCAAATCTATCTCAAACAGGTGATTTTTATCCAAATCAATAATGGAAACAAAAATCTTCTTGATTTAATTTAACAAATAAATCGTTCAAAATTCTATGTAATTGTTAAAGAACGAAAATAAATCTTCTTTGATTTACATAACAGGTGAATATTCCATATACAATTCACTTAGAATATTATTAACATTTGTTTACAAACATAATATCATATGGTTATGACTTAACCTTACTTTATTTTAGCCAATTCTTGTATGAGTGGATGTGATTTCAACCAAAACGTTTTCTCGAATGAATTTGTTAATTTTTCCTGACCTTTTTATATATTTTACCAAAACAATTAAAAATTATAACAAATTTTTAAAAACAATCGCACTTCGAAGTTTTATCATGACGTCACTCACGAAAACAGATGTTTGTAATTAGCACTAATCTTAAATCTAAAAAGATAGAAATGTAGCTGGCAAAATAACGATTAAAACAACATAGACACTTATAGTCTAAAATTAACATCAACTGAGAACATTAACAAAAACGATTGACGATGAAAAATCTCATTAAAACTTAATTGCAAACAAAACTCATTAACTCCAGCTCTACCTTTACAAAAAATGAATACATAACTACACTAGGTAACTGATACATATAAAATTTACATAAAAAAATATTTACAATAGAAAAAACAAAAATAAAGATTCGTTTATACGTTTTATGAATTCAATGATGCTATACAACCTCCTACACAAATATCAACATAAATGAAATTAAATTATAGTCAAACTTGTCCAGCATACAGTCCTCCAAGTGCTTGTGTTCAAACAATGGTGTAAAATATTATATTAAAAGCAATATTTGGAAAAATCGAAGCATATCAGCAAAGCCAATACCTTCATTAGGATTAAAACATTTTATTAGAATTCAGAAGAATGTAAGTTTAATGTATTATTGTAGACATTACAATATTGACCTATTTTACATATTTTTAGTAAAATATAATCCCGAAACTGAATCAGTCGCATGGGAAACAGAAAGACTTGTATTTCGTTGCTTAGCGTTAATCTCAGGTCTAACAAGAAAATAAAATCTTCCAGAAAAATGGAAAACCATCCTAACATGTGACTTGGGTTGCAAAAAACATGTATTACTATGAAAACAATCTAAATGATTGATATGCCTTTTTATGATTCAAACCCTTTTATGTAAAAATTGAGGTTACGTCTGCATGAAATTCATCCTTCTGTAATTTCTACTTCAAATTGATAAATCTATCTGTAACCTAACATGTAGCTTTTAGATTAAATGAACCTAATATCCTAGCATGTCTATATTTTTATTTTATTGAATGCATAAAATATTTATATTTGTGTTTACGATCAATACTTTAAAATTTTAAATCGTCTAGTAAATGTTCAATCAGATGATTCCATATCATCACAATATTGATCAATGGGCTATTGGTGATTCTGTGGTTGATATTGTTGGTCCTTATGTAGTTATTAAAGGAAAAAAGTATGCTAGTACACCTGGTTTGTATGAACTCTTGGTGTTAAAAGAACCAAAAAATATAGTCATAAAGATGTAGAGGCATATATGAATATACTTACCGATACAAATACCTACAGGAAACACTATAAGGCCTCTGTTCCAATACAAGGTACAAAAGGATATAAGTATCAAAATGTGATAAAACCTCAGATTGATAAAATGCGAAACAACTCTACTTTTGGAGATGCTATGAAACAAGTAACCAATAAAGAAAAAGAGTATGTTTATTGGAACACCCCTAAAGATAATTTTGGAGATGCTATGAAACAAGTAACCAATAAAGAAAAAGAGTATGTTTATTGGAACACCCCTAAAGAACTGGTTGAGCGCTTGAGATTATTGGATGCCTCTAAAATGCCTGGTCACACTGGACATGATAAGGAGATTCTAAATATTATTGAAGAACTTAGAGAAGAAGGTATAATAGCTTAAATCGTTAGATTAAAGTATCAGTGTAAAAATGAGTGACGACAAGTTTAGACGATATCGTTGGACATTAAAAGCAGGCAAAAAGGGTATCGGGTATCCAGGTATCGCGTTCAACCTCACTGCTGATGATAACTATGAAATTGAAAACAAAAGATTTGTAAACGTTGCGAATCCTGTTAGCGAGGGTGATCTTGTGACTCTGAAACATGAAGCGCTCATGAAGAAACACAACATCAACTATTACTCAACATATAGCAACATAAGCGCAAGAAAGCTGCAATTGCCGAAAGAGCTGCGCGTACGATTAAAACCGCTTTATACAAAGCTTTCAGCCTTAGGGAAAAGTATAAATGGGTAGATATCTTGGATAAGATCACCGATGAATATAATAACGTTGTCATAGAACTACTGGTAAAAAACCTAAAGACGTTACTCCCTCAACAAATCTATCTGTTTACAACAACAATAAACTAGTGGGTTAGGCGAAGTATAAGGTTGGTGACCATGTTACAATTTCAAACTTCAAGGCTGTATTTGCAAAGGGATATACGCCAAACTGGTCTACAGAAATTTTTAAAATTGTTAAAATCAAAAATGATAAACCTGTTACTTATCTGCTTGAGGATGTAGTGGGTAAACCTATCCTTGGACAATTTTATGCTGAAGAATTGCAAAAAACCGCTCACCCAAATTTTTTTAATAGAAAAAGCTTTCCCATTCATCATAATTAAGTCGTAAACAGTTCTTGCTGTTAATGCAGGTTGCAAAACAGCCTTGGTAGTGTAATGTCTAGCGTACTGGACTTTCACCCAAGCGGCCCGAGATCGTCTCCTGGTGCCGGCAGATCTGGTTAAGGTTTTCTGCAGTTTTTCTTAGCTGTGACACAAATGTGGAATTTGCGCTGTTCCATCTGTAAGTCGGCTGCAGCCACAGGTAGGGCCTACGTAATCATAATAATTGCCCCCTCCCTCCCGCACAAGCTTATAGCTTCTGGGGCCTGGTTTCCATGTTATGGGTTGTAGCAATTATTATTTTTATTATTATTATTATTTGTACCACGGGATCAAAATTATCTGTATTAAAACATCCTATTTCAACCATTGACAGGTTTTTCTTATTGTTTAGAAAAAATACCCATGTTGATATTAATTCCTTGCGATCGAAACAGTCTAACGAGAAAATAGAAGAATATTATATAACGCTTTTTATTATTTACTGTTTATCTTACCAATATCACCTGCATCCATAAATGAATCGGCCAATGCAGAAACTGAATATGTTCACTTTTTGTGTAAATTGAGTTATACATTAATTCACCATAATTCAAGGGTGCCCGATCGAATGGTGCAAAAATATAACATGTCCTGCTTTTCTATAATGTAAAAAAGCGATGGTACAGTACAGAAACTGAAGAAACATAGGACGTGTTCAATCTTGTAGCGGTATGTCTTATATATCTAGGATGCGCTGAAGTAAAAACAGCTGAGCTGATATCAAATTAAGCCATCGTCGCGTCGTTTTGACATATGCAAGTGATATTTTCTTGAGGGAAGTTCTCTATGCAAAAATGTCTAAATCAACTAGTAAGTGTTTACGAAGAAGAAAGTAAAACTGAACAACCTAGGAAACAGTTAAAGGTATTTCCCACTGACTACACAACCTCTCAAAAACTAAAAGATTTATGAAGTACATTGAGAAAGAATTTGACGAATTTTACCAGTAATTTTATCCTAAAATGGCCTATGAAAGAGAAAGAGGAAGACAGCGCAGTGAAAGCAGACAATGTTTAAAAATATTTTTATTCGTATTTAGGATTTTCAGATTTCTTTTGTTAATATTAAGTTCAGTTGTTCTTTTGTCACAAACAGTGCCGGTCTTAGGCCTCTCGGCAACATCGGCCAGAGTCCTTCAGAGCGCCCTTATTAGCTTTAAAAAGTAACTGTTATTGAATGATTTTAATGATTTTACAAACTTCGGCGCCCCAAACAACATATCGCCCTCGTGCGACTCCCGACCTCGCACCCCCTCAAAGGTCGGCACTGGTCACAAAATAGTTTCTTGCGTATTCTTTGCATTTTATTTGCAATCAATGCAGAACCTGAACATGTGTTATATGCATTTTTTTCTCTTAGAATACAAAACTTTAAGTAAATTGAACCATGTGATCTTACCTAATAGATACCCTTCTTTCATATCCCAAAATGTCACGAAAGTCCATAAAAGCAACATTGAGTAATTCAGTTTTTCTTGTTTTTCTCAAAACAAGGTGGTTGGGACATATTCAGTTTCCGCTTTGATCGATTCATAATGTGTTGTTCATTTTCATGATTTATAACGTTAACATACAATATCTAGACTAAAGGATTTAATAATTAATTTGTTTATTAAAGCAGACTGATATAACAAAACATAAAATATTTATAATAATGATTTTTGGTTATATTTTTTAAATATCTACAAATTCAACTATCGATGTTCGTCTATCGATCTATCGTTGTGGTAGAAACATTGAATCTGTATCTGTTTCAACAATAATCTTACGCCCATATCTCGTACTCACACATTTGATTTTTGTCAGTTTATACTGTTGATCCACTAACAAATCGTTAATATTTATCAAGGCTTTTAATTGAAGCTTCTCAACGTTGTTAAGTTCTTTTTAAAACTCCATTCTAACTATTTCTAGAACTGTATATCTTGATCTTTTTTTATTATACTAAATAATTATTGCGAATGTTGATATTTATGTTGTTCAACTGAAAAATTGTTTTGATACGTTTTTCTAGAACTAATGGAAATTATATTTTTTAGCAAAAATGTGTTAATTTAGCTTGTATTATTACAGACAAACAATAAGAGCATTTTGTTTACATATAACATGTGCTTATTTGACGGACTTATCTAATAACCAATAAAAGCATTCGATTACATTCTAAATATATTGGGGAATTATCCGGTGACTTTCTTTTTTTAACCAAATATTTGGCAACCCTGTATGTTTACATATAACATGTGTTTTTTTATTTGGCGGGCTTATCTAATAACCAATAAGAGCATTTACATTTTTTAAATCTAGGGATTTTATCTAGTGACTTTGTTTTTAACCAAATATCATTTGGCAACCCTGTTGAAGGCCATATTTGTTTACATACGTGATTATGACGTCACTTCCTGCGCCGAGACCCTTGCTGTTCTACTATTTACCTTTAATGAATAAACAAACTGAACTTAGTAATTGTCCATTATTAAGAGTGTTAGATATTTAGTTTTTGTATGTATCTAGTTGTCTATTTTCTGTATTTATCCTTAGCAACGTGTTTGTTTATCAGTCTTATCTACCTAATGACATCTGACGTCAAAACAATTGTATGGTTAAGAATTTATTAAAAACTTGGGAAACTTTAATTAATCTTTGGATTTTTATTACATTTTATGATTGATATTAAGTTTAAATTGTCAGTTGTCGATTTAAGTTGTCAAATAAAAAACATTTAAGATATTGTTTCTTACGGAAACTCCTACTTTTAAAGTCAATTTTCATGAAACCGCACTTTTAAGGTTTAACAAAATTACATTTAACACTTAATATCTTCAAATCTAGTACATGTTTTAAAACAATGACTGGAATAAACGTTTTGGGCTGATTTTGTGTGACCACTATGGTGCTTTTATTTTGTCATAGGTATAATACAAGCAAAGATATTTGCAAAACAACGTAGAGTACCGCGTCTTGTTTTTGCTGTTGGTTAAGGAAAAGGGATTTCAGCACAGTAATAAAGCATAGCTAAGGTTATGTCTCATCCACGGTAAACAAAATATATTTCAGTTGTATAGTGAGTCAGTTCAGTCAGTTGTCGAATTAAGCCACAGATGGTAGAATGTAGAATGAACGAAACACGTTCAATTTGAATGCGTTTATGCAGATTTTCTATCTTAATTTCATCTTTTCAAACAGTTAATAGATAATTGCACAATATGTATTTTTAATTTGAGTTTGAGTTGCCTTTGTAATTTTATAAAAAAATTTATGAAAAGAGTAATGTAAGTACCTAAATATTTCCATGAATTTACTAAAAAGTAATTTTAAATCTAAGATGTAATTTTTTTATTTTACCTTCTCTTAGTTAACATATTTAACTTATATGCAAAGCTGTGGTTACATACAAAGTACTGTAATATAGTTGTAGCTTACTAATTGCAAGTATGTAAAACCACAAATGATATCCTAGAACGGCTTGTAGTTATTGATGAATATCTTTGCTTGTAACAATTTAAGAAAGAAATAATAAGTAAATACAACACTGTGTATGATATGCAATGTGTAAAACGCACAGGGAAATATATTTTGTTTACCATGGGTGAGACATAACTTCAACTATGCAACCGTGCTAAAAACCCCTTTCACTCACTGTTTCAAAATATGTACTAGATTTGAAGATATTAAGTGTTAAATATATTTTTTTATATTTGCGTGTCCTAATGAAATTTTTTAGAAGACTGTAAACAGTAACATTTTATTTTTTAAAGTTGATATCACTGTTAGACAGCTGTTCTTAGAATGTCAAACTTATCTTATTTACGAAAACTTATAAGTGAAATGCAACGCTTGCAAAACTAGTCTTGCAGGCCACATAAATGCGCCGAATAATAAAAAGCCCTGTTAAGGACGTAACAGTCTAGGTTTTTAATTCATTAAGTAGCAATTATTTATCATTATTTACCATTATTTATAATAATTTTCAACAGTACGTATAATACACCTGGAAAATCTGAACGAGGTCCTGCTGCTTAGTTTTGTGTGTATGAGATAAGAATGAGAATTTCTACGTCGCTCGGATTAAGCGAGGTTATGTAAAAAACAATTGCATAATTTCTAGTGTTGCCAACTGTTATGCTACTTACCAAAATATCTCTAACAATTTTTTTTAAACTAAGTAATGTTTTTAATTATTTAATAACGGACTAACGCAAATAGAAAAAATAGTATAAAGTATTCGTTTCATAAGACGTTTCAGCGCACTTGTCCTCTTTAGAAAACTCCAAGCTACGCGGGTCGATTTCTAAACTCGGACGCGTGAGCTAAAAACGTGTCTTATGAAACTAATACTTTAATATACTATTGTTAAACCTTAACAGTGCTGTTTCGAGAAAATCGACTTTAAAAGTAGGAGTTCTCGTAGGAAACAATGTAAATAAATATCTTAAATGTCTTTTTGACAACTTAAAATCAATTTAACCATTTACAGTTTTGTCACAACATAGCGAGTGATGTTCTGCAACAAATAACAAAAATTCAATTTCATCCCTTTTTTACTAAAACCTCCCGCCGTCCGGCACAATTATTTTTTTGACGACAACAAATTCTGCTTAACTTAGCGATAGATTACACGGTAAAAGAAGGTATACTTTCTTAGATATTCAAGGTCAAAGGTTACAGCAGTTAACTTGGAATGAAAAACTCAATAGTTTATTATAAAACAATGCACTATTAGCATTAAAAGAAGTCCAAGATGAAAGTTCTACAATAATTACAAGCAGAGTTATAAATTGTTTTTGATACGTAAATTTTACATTTTTATCATATTTGCAGCCCTGCTAAATGAATACTGTGTATCACCAAGGGCTACAACTTTACATAAGTAAGTTACTTTATGTTCTCTACCATATTTGTCGTTGTCTTGTTAATCATAATCCTACCATATTTCACGAAAATCTGAGATGGTTTGGTTGGGTGCTGTGATGATTTGGCTTGGAATGACCCACCTGAAATATTACACATAGTACGAGATTAATGTAGGAAAAGGATAGAAAGGTGTATAGAAGGGAGGTATTTCGAACACCTTCTGAAGCATGATGTGAAATAAATTGAAATGAAATGGAAAATTATTAGTTTTTATTTCTAACCTAGTTATTGTTTAACTAGCGAAGAGTAAGAAAGTGTCACGACCTCGCTCCGTATTAGTTAACAATAACAGTGAAAGTGTTAATAGTGCAATAAAGTAGGTCAGAAAATATGACGTTGTGTTTGTTCGATATAACACGTAAAAGTAGCGAAAGATAAAAAAATAATTAAAAAAGATGTTTCCAAAAAGTGGAAAGACATCAAGATCTCCTCCCACAACAATGCAAAAAAAACCCGCAACAACAACTTAATGCACAAATAATAATCCGACAAGGAGTTCCACTGCAACCCGGTGACAATTTTCCATCACCGGTCAATAGCGATAGAAGTACACCAGGTGAAGAAAATTATGCAAGAAAGCAAAATGAGCCACTATTGTATAATAAATAAAAAAAAGCTGAAACTGAAAAAACCCAGATGATGGCTAAAATAAATTATCTGCAAGCTCAACTAAATATGATTCAAGAAAATTATGCAAAATTAGAAACAACTTTAAATCAAACGCAAGAAAATGAGAAAAAATGGAATATCATACCGACGAGGAAGAATTAGCTAAAGAGACAGAGTGGATTAGAGCCAATAAAAATCATAAAAAGAGACGAATGGATGCGTCACTAACACCCCCACAAAAAGAAACACCTAATAAAAATGAGAAAATAAAAGACAATAAAAAAATACCTGTACCGCCACCTGTAATAGTGAACGATATATATCAAAAATTTTAGTGAATTGCATAAAAAATTAAAGGAAATTGTTACGGAATTTCAAGTTAAAATTATAAATAATGAAAACATTAAAATTAATGTGCAAGATTCTAATTAATGTGTCTTACAGATTATTAACTAAAATGCTATCAGAAAATAATTATTCGTGGCACTCATGAAAATAAACAAGACAGGCCAATAAAAGTAATCGTCAAAAATTTACATCATTCTTTCAACGCAGAAGAAATAGTTCAAGAACTTCGTAAAAGCGGATACAAAGCACTTGATGCTATAAATAAACTTAAGTAGAAAACAAAGCACCCATTAAATATGTTTATGCTAGTTTTCAGACAAGATGAAGGTGTTAATAAAATTTTTAGCATTACAGATATAATGGGTATTAGAGTTGAAATACAACCAATTAAAAAAATCTAAGCTGGTACCACAATGTCAGGCTTATGGACATACCCAAAGATATTGCGCAAAGGATCCACGATGCGTTAAGTGTACTGGCAAACACTTAACTGCAGAGTGCGGAAAGCCGAAAGAGGAAAAACCTAGATGCGTTCACTACGGCGAAGGACACCCTGCCAGCTACAGGGGTTGCATAGTAGCAAAAGAAATGCAAATAATTAAAAACAACTCAATGAAAAAACAGAACTTGCCTAAACAGCAGCAAAGAGTAACTCAACGTCAGCCTGAAGCTAAAAATAATATTGTCGACAAATCTAGATCATTTAGCCAAGTGGTATCTAGCAAAAAGAACAGATAACAATCATGCGTCTACCATTAACAACACTCTTCAGCAAATACTGGAAAAGTTGAACAAAATGGAAGAGCGCATCAGTAGGTTGGAATATAGCGCCAAAGGAGCTATACCTAAGGCAAAGTAATGTGTAATAACTTAAGGATAATGGAATGGAATGCCAATGGATTGCTGCAGCACTAACAAGAGTTGCAAGCAGTCCTAGACATAGAAAAAATTGATGTGTGCCTCATATCTGAGACTCATTTCACGAAAAAGTCATACATCAAATTTAAAGGATTCAAAGCCTATCATACAATCCACCCGGATAATACAGCAAAAGGAGGAAGTGCAATTATCATAAAGGAATCCATTCTACACCACCAAGAAATGGGTTATCAAACACCGAAAATACAGGCCACATCTGTCAGTATTAAACTTAAATTATATGAAATAATGATCACGGCAATATATTGCCCACCGAGACATACTATAAAGAAAGAGCAATATGTAGACTTCCTCAGTAGCCAAAGAAATAGATTCATCGTTGGAGGTGACTTTAATGCAAAGCACACACTGGGGATCTAGACTAACTACAACTAAACGTAAGGAACTTTTAGCAGCAGCAACAGAGCTTAAATGCGAAGCATTATCATTCGGTAAGCCAACGTACTGGCCTACTGATCCGAATAAAATTCCTGATCTCATAGACTTTTTTGTAATCAGAAACATCTCAACCAATTATATCCATGTTGAAGAAGCATGGGATATGAACTCAGATCACTCTCCGATACTATGCACACTAAGCGACATTGTAATCCAAAAAGAAAATCCACCGAGCTTAACTAATATGAGACAGATTGGCAAAGCTTCAAAATCCAACTTGAGGAACTTATTGGCTTTCAGTTCGATTACGAACAGAAGAGCAACTAGATGACGAAGTTGATCTGTTTGTCAAAAACATTCAACAAACAGCATGGGGCAATACACCTCAGCTTACCCGTAGAACAAAAGGAAATAACTATCCTAAAGAGATTAGAAACCTTATTACAGAAAAGAGAAAGCTCAGACGGAAATGGCAACAGACTAGAGCACCAAGAGACAAAACAACTCTGAACAACACAACTCAACAATTAAAGCGCGAAATTCAGCGTATCAAAAACGAGTCGATTGGAGACTACCTGAATGAATTAACTAATGACAACAAAACAGATTACTCACTCTGGAAGGCTACCAAGCGACTAAAAAGACCTGTTCAACATAATCCTCCAATTCGAAATACAGATGGAAGCTGGGCACGAAATACTGCCCAAAAAGCATATAGGTTTGCAGAACACCTAGATAGTATTTTCCAACCAAACGATGGAGAAGACCCTCAAGACTAGGTTAAACCAGCCAGAGCAAGAAGATGTTATCATCAGAACTACTTCGCCAAAGGAAGTCTCAGATGAAATTAAAACAAATATCAACCCGAAAAAAGCTCCTGGCTTTGACCCGATCACTGGCGAAGTATTGAAGCAACTTCCAAGAAAAGCTATAGTAAAACTTACCAATCTTATTAACGCATCCTTCAGACTGAAGTATGTTCCTAAGATGTGGAAAGTTGCAGAAGTTATAATGATTCCTAAACCAGATAAACCTCCTCAGGACGCAGCATCATATAGACCTATATCGTTGTTACCAGTCATTTCGAAATTATATGAAAAAATACTCCTTAAGAGACTAAAACCTATAGTAGAAGAAAAGAATATGATTCCCTGCCACCAGTTTGGATTTAGAGAAAACCACTCAACCATCGATCAAGTCCACAGGATCATAAAAGTGAAAAAGTGATTGAAAAATCACTAGAAGAAAGAAAAGTCTGTTCCACCGTCTTCCTCGACGTCGCCCAAGCTTTCGACAAAGTGTGGAATGAAGGCTTGATTCAAACTGAACCTATGTCTGCCACAACAATTTTCACAGCTTCTACAACTTACCTATCCGAAAGATATTTTAGAATTAAACAGGAAGATTCTTACCCTGAATTAAAGGAAATTAGAGCAGGGTGCCACAAGGTAGTGTGCTAGGTCCGGTACTTTACCTACTATATACTAGTGATATCCTAAGCCTTGAACATAAAACAATACCAACATTTGCTGACGACACCGCAGTCATTGCTGTCGGAAATGATCATGAAGAGGCCGCTGAGAAACTTCAAACCTCCATTAATAAAATTAACACCTGGACTAAAACTTGGCGCATCAACTTAAACGAAAATAAGTCTGTACATGTTTGTAGACTTTACTAATAAACAGAAGCAACATCTACCTATTAGAATCAACGCTACCCAGATCCCTTATGCCGACTCAGCCAAATATCTGGGAATGACCTTAGATGCTAGACTCCGCTGGAGAGTCCATGTTAAAAAGAAACGCGAAGAGTTAGGCATAAAACTGAAAAAAATGTATTGGCTACTTGGAAGAAACTCCAAGTTGTCTACATATAACAAATTGCTTCTGTATAAGCAAGTACTAAAACCAGTTTGGACCTATAGCATTCAACTCTGGGGTTGTGCCAGCAAAAGCAACATTCAAGGGATCCAGCGCTTCCAGAACAAAGCACTAAGAAACATCGTTGACGCACCCTGGTACTGCCGAAACAGAGATATTCATCGGGACCTCCAAATAGATACTGTTGACCAAACCATCACCAAATTTGCCAGCAGCCACGAGCAAAGGCTACTCAACCACGTGAACGTCGAGGCCATCCAGCTCCTGGACAACACAAATATATTAAGAAGACTCAAGAGAACAAAGCCTTTTGAGTTAGTGAAAGAGTGATAGGCAAAGCAGAGCATTGTGCTGGTTGTGCTACATGTTAAGTTTAGTGTAGTTAAGTTACTAGAACACAAGGCGAACTAGTGAGTAAAGACCTTAGTTTAAGAATTTTCAAACGTAATAATTTAAGTTAGAACAAAATTGCTCATTGATCTACAAAAGATCAGATTGTAATAACATTAAAGGGCCCGTAATAGTTAACTTTAAATAAATGAAAAAAAAAATTTCTAACCTAATAATTAATAGATTATGTAGCCAGCAAATTTTGTATAAGCATGCATAGCTTTTTACGCAGATTCGAATTTCAAAAAGAAAAATGTATCATCCCATTTAAAATTCCGAAGTTACTACCCACCTCTTAGAAATGGGAGAAGATAAAAAATTTTCAAGTTACATTAAATTGTGTCCCCCTTCCTACCAATTACCTAATCCGAAATGCATTCAGATAGTCCGAGCGCTTTTTGAGACATCGCCGTGTAACACTTTAAAATTCTCGTCCTGTATAATCCAGATTAGTTCAAGTTGTGACAAAAAAATGAATTTATCCTCGCTTTTTTGACTACAGTGCGAAATAGGGTGAAATATGGAATAACTTGCAAGTGCTTATGGTCATTATTGCAGCTACCTTTACTGATTTATGGTTAAAATATTACCCATTCATTTGTTTGAATGATTTATTTTATGTAAGTAAATACTTATTGGTACGTAGCTGATGTATTAACTTGTTATTTAGGTTTCAATGTTATTGCTAACAGTCCTCAAAAAACTAACCAAAATAGAATATGTGAATGAAAAAGCAAACAAGAAGTATAGTATTATGATTAAGGAGAAGGTGAATTCCTTAGAGCGACAAAACAAAAGAAGTTTGATTGTTGGGAAGATTATGAAATAAAACACGACAGTAAATAATTTGATTATACATAATATGTACATGTGCAAAGTATTACACTATGCACTAATTGTACATCTTCTACATATATATCGATATTTAGTAAATTACAATTTTCGTTTATTCAGTGATAATGATTTACGATGTGTACCAACGATCGTAAATGTATCATTGTGGCCAAGTTCGCCACCAGAAGTTTCACAGATGCAACACAAGGTGTATACAACATTTTTTTGCTACTAGCAAATGGTAACCATTTCATTTTTAACAAAACTGCAGGTTTTTTGGAGAAAAACATTTTCTTCAATTAAATGCAAGTTGCAAACTTTTCTGACAGTAGGTATTTATTATTATTATATCTAGTACTGTCAGATAAGTTTCATAATAAAGACAATGGGTGGTATTAATACAAAATAGTATACATATACCACATGTACATACAAATTTATACTTATAAGCAAGCCCAACCAACTGGGTGCTGAATAGGTAGTTAAGTGCACAATTTCGTGTAGTCGAATGTATAGGTATAAAATTACGGCGAGTCCAGGTTTTTAAACTGTAATAACTAGAAACAGTAAATCAACTGTTCAACAATTCTTTATAATCATAGAATAAATTACGCAAAAAATTAAGGCATTTAAGGTTTAATAGTTTCCCTATCTATAATTTAAATTATAATTTTTCCACCTCCTCAGCCCAGGAATACTTTACGATGTATAAATTTCAAAATTTAAATCAATTTCGAGAAGAAACATTTCTGTCTACGGAATTAAAAAGGTTTGTTAAAAAAACAGGTCGCTACATTTTGTTTTAACAAAGATGCAATAATTTAAAATTCGTAAATTGGCGTCATCGCGTCGGCGGCTAATGTAAAACAATATATAAAACAATAAGTTGCATTATCAACCGGTCTGGGCCGTATTGTTTGCATATACGAAATGCATACCAGGTAAGTTCAGTAAGATTTAAAATCTTATTTAAAAATTTAATTCAATAATTGTAATAAATTATCCGTCTTTGTTTAAATATTGCTTTACAGTAAGCATACAGTCGTGCACAGAAATTAGTTAAATATGGTTAAAAAAATACATCACTCAACGGAACTAAAAAGGCTATTTAAAATATAATTATAAAAAAGTAAATTGGCGTCGTCGTCTCGTCGACTAGGGAATTTAAAACAAAGAATAAAATGCATTATCAGCCGGTCTGGACCGTATCGTTTACACATGCGAAATACATAGTAAGTTTTAAAAATTAATCCACTAAATAATTTATCTTTTTCTAAATATTGTTATCGGAATAATCGGAATAAGCATTCCGTACTTCAGTTTACATAATCGTAAGTACGCATAACAAAGTATAGGTAATTTTATACCTATACATTCGACTACACGAAATTGTGCACTTAACTACCCATTCAGCACCCAGTTGGTTGGGCTTGCTTATAAGTATTAACATTTACTTTTAAGTATCAGTATTGACTAATAATACGTAAATCCTATTGATAAGCTGATGCTAATATTTTGCATATTTGATTATAGATAATTTCTGATAAATTTGAAAAGTTATCCTAATTTTTATGTATAGTTGACAACATTTCTTCGGACATTTAATTTAGTTTAGTGTGATATAGAGTATAGAGCCTATTCTTGTCTATGTGCGAAGTGTGTCAGCAAAAGAAATCTAAGAAGAAACGGCTTGGTCTCCAAGCCAATTCTACACTCGGAAATAAACAGAAGGTGCCAAGTAGAGCCGATTAATTTCTAGACATAGCCAGATGGCAAGCTCGTTATGGTTTATTAATACCATCTTACTAAATTTGTTTTGCTTCCTCCGCTGGAGTTAAAAAGGGCTGAAGAGGTAGCCCACAATTTATATGATATATTTTTAACTATATGAGCACCATGCATCTTGCAGTCTGATAACGGCTGCGAATTTGTAAAACGCTGCTAGCTTTTGGCCTGAGCTTAAACTTGTCAACGTTAATATTTCCTGTTCACTTAGTTTTTTTGGGTAACGGTGCTAATAAATTTTGCTTTTAGTCGATCAAAGCCATCACATCATTATTACTTGAGCTGAGTTTGATATCTCCATACAGAAGTTCTTACACGAAGAGGAAGTATTTCAAGAAAATGAGATTTCTTTGAGAACTGTAGCGATTAAGCATTCGGGATTGATCAAGGTTTCTTTAAGTGTAATTGTAACAAACACTGTGTATCAAACAGATGTTTGATGTCTAGGTAAAAATAAATTAACTGTGTAACTTGAAGTGTTACCAGAGTTTGCCTTAATGAACTCAATAAATGTACCTGGACAAACCAGTACATATTATATTTGATATGAAATTCGATTACAGCCTAAACTAGTTTAGACTAGGGCAACCTAGTTTGTCCTGTGAGACACATGTTTAGAGTTCAGGTTCTAAGTATTTTGGACTAGGACAAACTAGTTCATCTTATCGTGCTTCGGATAAACTAGGCTCAACTAGTTTGACCTAAAATCGGGTTTCTCCTGTAGCATATTCATTTAGTAAATGTTGGGGTAAACACTCCACATTCGCTTTATTAAACCGATATAATTTCATAAAGACTTTGACAGATAGTGTCTTCTCGTCGTTTTCTATAAATTTTAGGAGCTCTTATTCTATGGAACATGGTTTAATGCGACAAAATTTCTTTGTGCATGCCGATCAGCAGACTTATGAATTTGTAAGTATTTACTTACAATCGTAAGTTGAAACTTCTTTTTATTAATATGAAATTCAGTAGGTACTTACAAAAACTATAATCATCAGTGTTTACTAAACTGTTATTAATATAAACGTTAATATATACTGCTGTGGATTTTAGTGTCAAAATTTTAGAAACTTTGGAAATTTTTGTAAAATTTTAAAATCTTTGTTAAAAACTAACACTTTAGAAATATTTTATCAACTTTTCCAGTTAAAAATATTTTTAAGTTATTTACTGGTGTGTCATTGATTATACAATCAATGTGTATACTTTTTAATAAGGTTAAATAATACATGTTTCTTTATTTATTATCAAACAGTTTACTCACCAACTATTTAAGTATACGTAACATCCAGTTGTGCAAGTTATTGTTATGATGTAATTCATTTATGTATAATTTCAAATGAGTTATATCGACGGGTTATGTGATTCTTTAAAGGTTTTTGTTCATGTAAATAGATCATTATTATTGCCAATGTTGTGTAAGAGATGTGTCACTGTGACAAACTATGTTTTAATCTTCTATTATGTTTGTAAACAATATAGTCATTCTATTAGATCGTAAGGTGACGTCAAATTGTGTAATATAATTATGTAAATAGTAAATAGTATATAAGCTTAGAAAATCATATTTTTAAGACACTTCCTGACATAAATCGACGCAGTAAAGTCGTGTAAGAAATATAGTACTAATGTAAATAAACACTTCTGAATATAAGGCGACAGTGTAAAGTCGTAAATGATAATATAGTACAAATGTAAATAGATAGTTAAGTTGATTGGTGAATTGAATACGGCGAAAGTGTATAGTTGTCATAAAGTGTAAGAGTGTTTATAAAGTTTAAAGGAACCACCTGCAATTTTCAATTTAAAAGTTCTAACTAAAGTTATTGCTAGTCAATAAATCTACGTCAAAACCATAAATCGGTGTTTTATTTATTTAAACACATAAACAAAGATTCTTCGAACAAGGGAAATAGTACTCGCAATAAATTAAGACAAAAGTGTATTACCAAAAGTGTGTAATCAATAATCAAGTGTGTGGATGGTGTTATGTGGGAAATCCATGCAAAAGGAAGGAAGTCAACCGGAATTGGAAACCAGCACTGGGACAACATAAAGTGACCTGCTCTGCCAATAGGAATTGGGAAAGGATATAGTAGAAAGGAAGAAGCATCGCTATATAAAAGGTAGGAAGTTATTTCCTTCTGTATTGGTATCGTGTTAAAGAAAAGACAATTTGTGAAGTGCAATTAAGTGAATTGAACAATTTAATAATAGTGAAACTTAATTAAGAGTGATTTCAATTTCAATTTGTATATTTTTAAAACCACAGGAATCCACATTCGCCCTGAGATGAGTTTTCCTTATTAATTTTAATTCAGTTATTTTAAGTTATTTAATTGGCGCCCAACTTATTATTACGTAAACTTGATTTAGTCAAGAACTCGCGTAACATTGTTATATAACTAGTGCATTATTAAGACTATTAAAAAGTATTTTTGAATCGTATAGAATTTATAAAAGAGGGAAGTTGAAAAGCATTTCCAAAGTACACAGTCTTTTCAAAAATCAATTTATTTATAAATCATATATCTACAATCTAACAGCAATTATTCGTTATTTGAAAGTATTTGATGAAATTGAATATAAAAACAATATTTTATTTTTAATTAGCCAAATTCATCGCATATATTTTTATTTTGCTAGCCAATGTGGGAAAAGATCAAATTTTTCCTTTTATGCGAATTCACCGCAATACTTATAAATTTGGTAGTATTAGCATTTACTTATTTTTATTAATATCCCAATGATTATCTTCAACTTCCATTTACTTAAAGAAAATATTAACCTGTTTAATTATAAGCATAATAAAAAAAATTATTTTGTTTCTGAATTATATGAATTGTTTTGAAATGTGCACTATTATTTTCCAAGCAATATAATAGCACTGTTAAGTTCAGTAGTGGATATCAATCGAATAATCAAAAGTTATGTGCATCTTGTACTGTGGGTGTTTGGTGTATTTACATTGCTGGTAGTAGAAAACATTGTCTAACACTTAACATGCAAACTATACAAACGGATGTTTAGAACAGATATGTCTTTGTAAAACATGTTTATATTTAAAATTAAGTGTACAAAGGGTACAGGTAAACTGTGGATCTTTTCCGCATTCAACTTTTATGTGTCTTGACAAGTTCGATCTTCGGGTGTATCTCCTTGGGCACATTGGGCAAGCATAAATATGGCTTTCGAAGTACTGTTCGGCATCTAAAACATTAAAATGTTAATTTCTATTTTTAAGTAAGTTTAGAAGTTTGAGGTTCACTGCTTAAATTCACTTCTTACTGAGAAGTTTAGCAGCGTTGGTTTCCGTGCACCGAGATTTAGGAATGAATTGAGATTAAGAACAAACTTTGACGGTATGCAAACGGCCAGTTGAAATTGTAAGTAAGTATTTATTTATGGATAAACCTTTTTACAAAGAGAAACAATTACAAATTATTCAAGACAGTAAGTAGGTATTAGGCCACCTGAGCCAGACAGTTCTAGGGACCCTAGGTTCTCTGTCTCTCTCTAATCTGGTGACTTTTTGTCTGTCTCTCTCTAGGTGGTTAAGTTCTGTACATTCTGTATTACCGGCATTTGGTTCGTCACTCGGCTAAATGGTGTTAGTGTTGCTAGGGGAAAACAGATGGCGCCAGTGTCGTTTTTGTACCGGCATTCTGTATTATCGGCATTTGGTTCGTCACTCGGCTAAATGGTAGCGTCGTTGCTAGGGGAAAACAGATGGCGCCGGTGTCGTTTTACGTGATTTTTGTACCGACATTCTGTATTATCGGCATTTGGTTCGTCACATGGCTAAATGGTAGCGTCGTTGCTAGGGGAAAACAGATGGCGCCGGTGTCGTCTGACGTGATTCTCGAAGTACGGAATCTGTATTACCGGCATATGGTTCGGCGCTCGGCTAAATGGTGCTAAAGTGTTGCTAGGAAAAACCCCAGAGGACTCTGTTAATAGAGGGCGGCCTCATTAAGAAATCTGTATTATCCTACGTACTGATGCTATTAGAGGTCGTATTAAAGAGTCTTCTCTCGCACTCTCTCACTCTCTCCTATTAGAGGACGCATTAAAGAGCCTTCTCTCACTCTCTCCTATTAGAGGACGCATTAAAGAGCCTTCTCTCTCTCACTCTCTCGCTCTCACGCTCTCTCTCTCTCTCCCTTCATCCTAATGCTAGTAAATGAAACAGACAGCTTTAAACGCAAATCGCGGACTTGCTCGATATAAACGAGCAGCCAGTTTTCTTCCCGCCCTAGAATTTTATATTTCACGGATGACTAACCACGTGGTCAAGACCGTTGTATTCTAATGAAGCTTTCTACCCCAAAGAGATCATGAAATTTAAAGGAACCGACAATCCTTGATACCACTGCGAGTTTTGCAGGCTCGTCTAACAGTCGTATCTATATCAGTAGCTGCCCTTCGTAAAGGGCTTTCCTCGGATCTCCATGTTAAGAAAATTACGTTAAGACTCTTGAATCACGTTCAGGGATCGGAATGGTTTCTAACACTAATATGTGTCACCAGGCAAATTAACTACATAAAAAGAGAAAAAACCTAATTCTAATGCAGAAAAAAATCTATAGACTTACCCTTGGCGTATCACTTTTTAAATTAAAAACGGAAAAACAATAAATATTTACACTTTTAATCACCTCACCTCACCACGAAGATTGAATATTCAGTGTAAACAGACACTTTTTAAATTTAAAACCAATTATTATTAATCTTTCAAGCCACTGTTATATACCACACACGCATACAACGTATCGAAAGGGACTGACGTGAAAAATATTATTTCAAATATTTAGCTCTCTACGAGACAAAAGGGAGACATTTCATTGGTCGTTTAAAATATAATATGCCTTAGGCTATACGGATTCCTTTAGACATTTCAAGGGGGTGAAAATCAAGATTCTACTTGTCTCGTTGCCGTCATCGCTAGAAATATGCAAGTGTGAAACACGTGTAGACGGCTGCAACTTATGTTTTCTTTCTTCTCTGTTGCGCGATATCCCATTATTATAACTCGTTCTTGTATTTCTCTACGCGCATTATTACTTCTAATTATTGATGATATATATATATATATATATATATATATATATATATATATATATATATATATATATATATATATATATATATATATATATATATATATATATTGTAGTGGATTTTGCCCTTTTAAAATATTTATTTAAAAAGGAAAATATTTTTTTTAGGCTAAGGTCAATTTTCGTGATGTTAGGTGATCATTAATGAGTTTCCGTTATGAAAGAACGAAATATGAATTTTCTTTTTGTGATTAAGCCCAATTTTATGAGACGCTAATGGTTTGAAATTTATTGTACGCAAATTTTTATTATTTTGAAATTGTTAGTTTCAAATTACTATATTGGAAACAATCAGACTAATTAAACATTTATAAATTGTGTCATTATTAATTTAATACGTTATTTTATATTTAATTTTGTAAATTAAAAATATTGCATTAGACTGTATATTAAGAATTGTGAATATTTTGAAGAATTTTGAAAATTCTACTAGAGGGCACTTTATGTGTCAGGTTTTGGGAGAGAATTGAAATGTAGTGGACTTGATTAGAGATGCTTGAGGTGTAAACAGTTAAGTTCACCGTGGTATTACTAGATATTTGAATAAAAGGTGTAAACAATAAAGTTCACCGCAATAGTAATTTTAAATATTTAAAACAAAAGTGTAAACAGCAAAGTTCACAAAAAATATAATAAATTAATAATAATAAAGATTAATGTAAAAATAACGTTCATCACAGTTATAGCCTAATGTTTGTAATTTGTTTATGTGGAAATAATATTTTTTGTTTGGGATAGCGGGAAATAAAAATACTAAAGTGTTATTGTGTTTTTATTTTATTAAAAATAAAAAAAGCATTAGATATAAATTGCGTATACAATACTGCAATAAAAGATTAGTAAACAAAACAACAAAACAGGACTTACTCTATAAAATAAAAGAAATAAATCAACAAATCTTCAAGAACGGTAAGCTGAATCCATGTTCCATATTACTCCAAGGCATCCTGGATGGCAGCGTCCTGGCAATCATGCGTCCTGCATCAACTACGAGCTCTTCAGCTGCTGATGTTCCGGCGAGCTTCTCCAGGTAGGAAAATATTGTGTGGTGAAACATTTTTTTTTGGTTTTGTGTGTGCAAGAGAATCTTCAGCTACAAGACAACAATCTAGATTCTCAGTTTTATGATACTCGTAATAGTTATTTTTTTTTATTATTAGACAGAATGTAAAGTCTGATCGTTATTTGAATCATAAAAGTAATTTATTAATTTTCCTTAGGAAAGAAGGAATTTGAGAACTTTTCATGACACTACCTGAGATCAACAATTTCAATTAACTTTTTTGAAATTTGTAACATGTTTATCATGCTCAATCTGAGTGAGCTGGCGCCCAACTTATAGTTTTTATAGAATTGGTCGATTTTTTTTGGTTAAGTCGACGAACATCGTTACATTTAATGGCAGCCTGAGCACGTGGGGTTTTTTAAAGGCTTTTTTTTTAGAATAATTAATAGTTAAACACATTTGTGCTAGCTGTTTTGAAAATTTGTTCAGATATACACAAAAAGGAAAGATGTTTTTCGTTTGAGATTAAAAGTTTTTGCACATTTACGTTTGTAAATTTATGTTTGCCATTTGGGTACATGTGACCTTGCTTTAAAGAAAAAGATAATTTCTTTGTGCCTTAAAAATAATTTTATTTGCATTATTGTTTATGATTTGGAATAATAATCTACTAGAGAAAAGAATTTTGTTTTTCATAAATAGAAATCCAGTACATTTGAAATTGATTCATATTTTGATTATCAACATTTTGAAACTGGGTGGGATTTTGCTTTTATGTGGAATATTTTTTTAAGTTTCGCAAACACAAAATTAAACGATTAAGCTATGCTTGCCATCTGTATTTAGTGAAACTTAATTATTTTTAACTAGCTGTTTATAAAATTGAACAGTTTTGAATACACAAAAAACAAATTTTGTCAAGAAATGAAAAACATTTATGAGGGGAATTTTACAAAAACAACTTCTACTCGTTTACTTGAAATTGTGTCGATATGAATATTTTGTTAATACATAGAATTTATTTTCAAAATAAGAATTGTTTATCAAGATATTGGAATTAAAACTTTCTATCATTTTTATATTTTGCGAATAGATGATTGTTTATCTTAGATTTGCTCCTTTGTATTTAATTTTTTTTATTAATTTGAGGAAAGACGGTAAAAAAATTAAAATTTATTTGATTTAAATTGCATTTTGAATAAATTCAAGGTAAATATTTTGAACTGGTCGTGTTAGATGATGATAAAAATAAATCTAGGAAAGCAGATAAAGAAAACTGTTTTGTCTTGTTTACATTTTATTGTAATTTTGCATTGTGTTTAATCTACTTCAAAAGGGAAATTTATAAGATTATAAAAGGACGAAACAATTTGTTTTTTTTCACACATATTTAGTTTTAGACAAATTAAAACATTTTACAAAAACGGATTGTAAATTGCCAAATAATTTATCGTACGGTTTTCTGGTATAAGGAAGGTTTATTCATATGACTTCTCCTAAAAACATCCTTACTGCATTTGATTCTGGTGTTAAGTCGACAAAGAAAACTAATTTATTAAAAATGGAAGCTGTAGATTCGGACCTTACGCTTGAAAATATTACACAGCTTTTTAATGCGGAAACTAAAGATGATGTTGAATCAGTAGTATCATATCAACAAGAAGGACAGATTCCATCACAAACAGTAACGCCTGATATTCTGCAACAGTTACTACTGCAGATGCAGGTAAACAATGATAACCTACAACTGAAGATGGAACAACAAATGAACATGCAACAAAACCTGCAACAAGAACTAAATGAAAAATTTAAAAATCAAGAAGAAAAACTAAACATTCAACAACAAAGTACAGAAAAGCTTTTACATGATTTCAGCGGAGATTTCAACAAAAGTTTCGACAAAATAGAACAATCCTTACAAGAACAAAAAAACGAAACGGCCAATTTAACCACACTATTACAATATAACGCTAACAGAATAACCGACATAGAAAACTGTCAAAAAGACATGTACGAGAGAATTCAGAAGAACGAAGAAGAGTGCATAAATAAATTCCTCAAAGTGGGACGAGATATAAAAGAGAATACCACAAAAATACTTCAAGACGTAGATGTCAAATTAAGTAGAAAAGAAGTGGACTACAAACAGCTGCTAAAACATGAAACAAAACAAAGAATAGGCACTTTAGAGGGGAAAATGATACAAGAAATTGACTCAATAAAAAATGATATAGATAATATAGGACAAGATATGAAGGAGAGATTTTCAATACAGACTACTGCTATTAACCCTATGATCGTCCCTGCTCCACAGGATCAGAATATCACCAAATTCTATGGAGATAGAAGTCAACCTCCAAAAGTTTTTATCAAGAATCTAAGAGACCATCTCCGTAACTTAAAAGCAAGTATGCGAGAAACTTATGATTTCAACCAAGAGCTACATGCAATTAGATCTGTACTGAAGGGTGATGCAGAGAAATGGTTCTACATAAATGAACCAAATATTCAAAATTTTGATGATTTCGAGAGATTATTTTTATCTTATTATTGGGGTTCATCTTACCAACAAAAGGCACATACACGTTTTTTAACCGGTAAATATGATCCGTTGAGAGGCGTTAGTAGAGAAAAATACGCACTTTCTCAATATTACCAAGTTCAACAACTCGACAATAGAATGAGTGAATCATCTATAATACAAATATTAGCAGGGCATTTTGAAAGTAGGATTCTAGAAAAAGTTTGCCTTGATGACATTAAAAGCTTTTCCACATTTTTAGACTTGATTAAAAATTATGATATGCTTGACAACACGAGAAAGGAACGCAACAAACAGAATCAGAAGAATGTTAACTATGTTCAAATGGATGAAGGGCATAGGCAGGGTATAAGATATCAAGACCACACAAGGTCGGATACAAGATATAGGCTGAATAATAGAGATTCAAACAGAAACATGGATAGAAATCGCAATCACCCATACAATGCGTTCCAACCTAGGTCAGCTGAAGATCAACCAACCCAGACACGAGTTTTTAACTCTAGATATGCACAACCTGTACAGAGAAATATGCCTAGAGGGTTGATTTCGCCTAATCAAGGAAACACAATAAGGAAATTTGAAGATAGGGACGCCAACCAAAACCAAGAACATGTTCAGAATTTTCAGTAAGCTGTACCACACTTCATCATTATCAACATCCGAGAGAATTTTTTATTTTTCCTGAGTGTGGTACAGATTATAATAATTTAATACAGCATTTACCTTTCGTTAGAGTTTTTGTGAATGATATTCAAACTTTGGCATTATTAGATACGGGCGCGGAAGTATCCTTAATAAAACAAGACTTCGTGGATCAAAATTTGGAAAGGTTCGAAGAGAATCTGATATCAGTTAAGCAATTGAAACTAATTACCGCAAACAATAAAAAAATCTCTACTTTAAATAAAGCGGTAAGCGTGAACGTGAAAATGGGTAAAGATAGTTTTAATACTCAAATGTTACTAGTTCCTGATTTAAAAATGAACTGCATAATTGGCATGGACTTATTGAGTCGAGCAAAAATACAGATAGATTGTGAGAATAAACAGATCCACATATCAAATAATGTAGTTAAATGGGAATTTGAAGACCATGTAAGTGACGTCGTTGAAGTTAATGTAAGTTTCCTGAAGGGACAACTAGATAAAATTGCAATTGACAGAGTTACATCGTCTTGTGCGATTGATGAAAATGGATGTTTTTATATTCAGAATATACAAGATAAGCTGAATTGTGATCCATTTTACAAAAGTGAAATAATGAAGTTATTAGAAACAAATGAAGAACTGATCAATGACAAACCAACTGTGGCCAAAAATTTTGAGCATAAACTGGAAGTAATTGATGACAAACACTATAATCTCAAGACTTACCCAATTCCTTATCACTACAAAGATAAGGTAAATCAAGAAATAAAAGCCATGCTAAAAAGTGGTATAATAGAAAAAGCCACCACATGTTATATCAACCCGATAGTTGTTGTTAAGAAAAAGGATGAGTCGATTAGAATATGTTTGGACGCAAGAGAAATCAACAAAAGAACTAAACCACAATATGAGATGCCCATTAAAATTGAAAATCTCATGGGAAGAATAACAAGTTCCCCAATATTTTCAAAACTTGATTTGAAAAACTCATTTTGGCTGATACCTCTACACCCTCAGTCAAGAAAATACACTGGTTTTAGTATAGATGGTTTTGTATATCAGTTTTGCGTTGTTCCATTTGGTTTAGCTAGTTCAACTGCTGCTCTTGTCAAAGCCCTACAGAGTATTTTATCTAAATATGAAGATTTTTGTGTCTATTATGTTGATGATATACTCATTTTTAGCAAAGATCAACAAGAACATTTGAATCATCTTTATGTAATTTTGGGAGCACTTCGTGAAGCTGGTCTAAAATTAAATCTGGAAAAATGCGAATTCTTTAAGTCAAAAGTGGATTATCTAGGTTATAAAATTACAACTGACGGAATCACTATTGATGAATCTAGAATAAAACTGATAAATGAATTTTCTAGACCGAAAGATTTAAGACAATTGAGAAGTTTTTTGGGCGTGCTTAACTACTACAAAAAGTTCATCCCGAACCTATCAGAAAAGTCCACTCTTTTGTATGAGATGTTGCGAAAACACACGAAATAGAAATGGACTAAAGAGAGAGAGGAAGCTTTCCAAAACTTAAAGTCTGAATTTTACCAGAATCTCAAACTCTATCATCCAGACTTCAGTTTACCCTTTATATTGAGAACTGATGCCAGTGATCATACAATTTCTGCTGAGTTGATTCAGATTAAAGAACAAGAAGAAATTCCGATATGTTTTATTTCACGGATTTTAAAAGATTATGAAAGACGATACACTGTCACTGAAAAAGAAATGGCTGCCATTGTATTTGCGACTACAAAGTTAAGATTTTATCTCATTGGTAAACCGTTTAAAATAGAAACCGATCATTCAGCTTTACAGTTTATTTGGAGAACACGTTTTACAAATAACAGGCTGTATAGGTGGGCCCTTTTGCTACAAGAATATCAATTTGAGATTAACCATAAAGCGGGCAAAGATAACATCACGGCAGACATGTTGAGTCGGCAAACTAAAAAAAAACTCGCAATCTAATTTAAACAATAGAGCCAATGAAATTATGTTTGCTGCTGTGAATTTTTTGAGAAACCGAGAAGGTATATATTCGAGACGGCATTTGATAGAAGCTCAAGAAGAGGTCGAACTACAAAGCCTGAAGGACATGGTAAGAAATCTGGGAATCTACAAAGGCTTTCAGAGTCAAAACAATATTTTAATCAAGAGAATAGGAACCAAAGATTTGTACGTCACAACTACGCAACATTTGGAAGAAATGGCTAAAGATCTACATTTGAGATATAGTCATATTGGTGCCCGAAAAATTTGGCTTATTCTTAGAGAAACTTATTACGCAATCAAAGACTATGAAGTTGTTAAAAGAGCAATTAGATGTTGCCAAACGTGTTTACTCGGTAAATACAAAAATTACACCAATTATAATCTTGTTCGTAGTATAATGACCGAAAAACCACTTGACATTATAGCAATTGACTATTTGGGTAATTTGGTGAAAAGTGGTAATGGTTACAAACACATTTTAGTGGTGGTTGACCTTTTTACGAAATATATTAAACTCTATCCTTGCACCTCATGTACAACTAACACAACAAATGTTAATCTTGACAAATATGTTGAAGAGTTTGGTTTGCCACAAAAGATACTTGCTGATAATGCAACTTACTTCAATAATGATAGATTTAAAAATTACTGGCGAGATAAAGAGGTGAAGGTTATTTATTCCAGTATCCGTCACCCACAGGCGAACCCTAGCGAAAGGTACATTAGAGAAACTTTGAAGATTTTACGCATATTATTGAGAAATGACCGCCATTCTAATTGGTCTAAGTATTTGAATAAAATTGAATCGTGTATAAATGAAACTCCAAGCACTATGACTGAAGAAACGCCAATGTTGTTAATGAAGCGGGTTATGCCGAGAAGACCTTGGGTCTGTGAAGATAAAGATGAAGAAGAATTTCGACAGTTATTAGAAGATGTAAAGCACAGGGTCCAGAGAAAATTAAACATATATCAGTTAAAAGAAAATGCACAACCTAAAAAAAGGAGAAGTTTTGAAGTAGGTGAGATGGTAATAATTAAAAATTTAAGGGTATCCGACAGACCGGCTAATGTCTGCGCAAAGTTACTTTTCCCATATAAGGGGCCTTTTACCATAAACCAAAAATACGGCGACACATATGAGTTGAAATATCCAGACACTGGAATTATAAGGGGAAATTTTAACATTCAGTTGTTATATCCTTATCTAGGCAATCAGTAAAACAAGACTGTTGATACTAATCTCTTTTTAGTTGAACTAAATGCAAAATTCTTTTTATTTAAAAAAAAAAGATTTTGGTTTCTATAAGAAGTTAGAAATACAAATGAGCAATACACACGAGTTTCCTTTTATTTGTGGCATTATTTTATTTTTATTATGGCTACAATTTCAAGTTCTTATCAATATGGGGATAAAACTTTTATTGTACCCAAGGGGGGGTAAATGTAGTGGATTTTGCCCTTTTAAAATATTTATTTAAAAAGGAAAATATTTTTTTTAGGCTAAGGTCAATTTTCGTGATGTTAGGTGATCATTAATGAGTTTCCGTTATGAAAGAACGAAATATGAATTTTCTTTTTGTGATTAAGCCCAATTTTATGAGACGCTAATGGTTTGAAATTTATTGTACGCAAATTTTTATTATTTTGAAATTGTTAGTTTCAAATTACTATATTGGAAACAATCAGACTAATTAAACATTTATAAATTGCATTATAAAATAATGCATTATTAAATATTGCATTAGACTGTATATTAAGAATTGTGAATATTTTGAAGAATTTTGAAAATTCTACTAGAGGGCACTTTATGTGTCAGGTTTTGGGAGAGAATTGAAATGTAGTGGACTTGATTAGAGATGCTTGAGGTGTAAACAGTTAAGTTCACCGTGGTATTACTAGATATTTGAATAAAAGGTGTAAACAATAAAGTTTAAAATGTAATAAATGGAAGCTGTAGATTCGGACCTTACGCTTGAAAATATTACACAGCTTTTTAATGCGGAAACTAAAGATGATGTTGAATCAGTAGTATCATATCAACAAGAAGGACAGATTCCATCACAAACAGTAACGCCTGATATTCTGCAACAGTTACTACTGCAGATGCAGGTAAACAATGATAACCTACAACTGAAGATGGAACAACAAATGAACATGCAACAAAACCTGCAACAAGAACTAAATGAAAAATTTAAAAATCAAGAAGAAAAACTAAACATTCAACAACAAAGTACAGAAAAGCTTTTACATGATTTCAGCGGAGATTTCAACAAAAGTTTCGACAAAATAGAACAATCCTTACAAGAACAAAAAAACGAAACGGCCAATTTAACCACACTATTACAATATAACGCTAACAGAATAACCGACATAGAAAACTGTCAAAAAGACATGTACGAGAGAATTCAGAAGAACGAAGAAGAGTGCATAAATAAATTCCTCAAAGTGGGACGAGATATAAAAGAGAATACCACAAAAATACTTCAAGACGTAGATGTCAAATTAAGTAGAAAAGAAGTGGACTACAAACAGCTGCTAAAACATGAAACAAAACAAAGAATAGGCACTTTAGAGGGGAAAATGATACAAGAAATTGACTCAATAAAAAATGATATAGATAATATAGGACAAGATATGAAGGAGAGATTTTCAATACAGACTACTGCTATTAACCCTATGATCGTCCCTGCTCCACAGGATCAGAATATCACCAAATTCTATGGAGATAGAAGTCAACCTCCAAAAGTTTTTATCAAGAATCTAAGAGACCATCTCCGTAACTTAAAAGCAAGTATGCGAGAAACTTATGATTTCAACCAAGAGCTACATGCAATTAGATCTGTACTGAAGGGTGATGCAGAGAAATGGTTCTACATAAATGAACCAAATATTCAAAATTTTGATGATTTCGAGAGATTATTTTTATCTTATTATTGGGGTTCATCTTACCAACAAAAGGCACATACACGTTTTTTAACCGGTAAATATGATCCGTTGAGAGGCGTTAGTAGAGAAAAATACGCACTTTCTCAATATTACCAAGTTCAACAACTCGACAATAGAATGAGTGAATCATCTATAATACAAATATTAGCAGGGCATTTTGAAAGTAGGATTCTAGAAAAAGTTTGCCTTGATGACATTAAAAGCTTTTCCACATTTTTAGACTTGATTAAAAATTATGATATGCTTGACAACACGAGAAAGGAACGCAACAAACAGAATCAGAAGAATGTTAACTATGTTCAAATGGATGAAGGGCATAGGCAGGGTATAAGATATCAAGACCACACAAGGTCGGATACAAGATATAGGCTGAATAATAGAGATTCAAACAGAAACATGGATAGAAATCGCAATCACCCATACAATGCGTTCCAACCTAGGTCAGCTGAAGATCAACCAACCCAGACACGAGTTTTTAACTCTAGATATGCACAACCTGTACAGAGAAATATGCCTAGAGGGTTGATTTCGCCTAATCAAGGAAACACAATAAGGAAATTTGAAGATAGGGACGCCAACCAAAACCAAGAACATGTTCAGAATTTTCAGTAAGCTGTACCACACTTCATCATTATCAACATCCGAGAGAATTTTTTATTTTTCCTGAGTGTGGTACAGATTATAATAATTTAATACAGCATTTACCTTTCGTTAGAGTTTTTGTGAATGATATTCAAACTTTGGCATTATTAGATACGGGCGCGGAAGTATCCTTAATAAAACAAGACTTCGTGGATCAAAATTTGGAAAGGTTCGAAGAGAATCTGATATCAGTTAAGCAATTGAAACTAATTACCGCAAACAATAAAAAAATCTCTACTTTAAATAAAGCGGTAAGCGTGAACGTGAAAATGGGTAAAGATAGTTTTAATACTCAAATGTTACTAGTTCCTGATTTAAAAATGAACTGCATAATTGGCATGGACTTATTGAGTCGAGCAAAAATACAGATAGATTGTGAGAATAAACAGATCCACATATCAAATAATGTAGTTAAATGGGAATTTGAAGACCATGTAAGTGACGTCGTTGAAGTTAATGTAAGTTTCCTGAAGGGACAACTAGATAAAATTGCAATTGACAGAGTTACATCGTCTTGTGCGATTGATGAAAATGGATGTTTTTATATTCAGAATATACAAGATAAGCTGAATTGTGATCCATTTTACAAAAGTGAAATAATGAAGTTATTAGAAACAAATGAAGAACTGATCAATGACAAACCAACTGTGGCCAAAAATTTTGAGCATAAACTGGAAGTAATTGATGACAAACACTATAATCTCAAGACTTACCCAATTCCTTATCACTACAAAGATAAGGTAAATCAAGAAATAAAAGCCATGCTAAAAAGTGGTATAATAGAAAAAGCCACCACATGTTATATCAACCCGATAGTTGTTAAGAAAAAGGATGAGTCGATTAGAATATGTTTGGACGCAAGAGAAATCAACAAAAGAACTAAACCACAATATGAGATGCCCATTAAAATTGAAAATCTCATGGGAAGAATAACAAGTTCCCCAATATTTTCAAAACTTGATTTGAAAAACTCATTTTGGCTGATACCTCTACACCCTCAGTCAAGAAAATACACTGGTTTTAGTATAGATGGTTTTGTATATCAGTTTTGCGTTGTTCCATTTGGTTTAGCTAGTTCAACTGCTGCTCTTGTCAAAGCCCTACAGAGTATTTTATCTAAATATGAAGATTTTTGTGTCTATTATGTTGATGATATACTCATTTTTAGCAAAGATCAACAAGAACATTTGAATCATCTTTATGTAATTTTGGGAGCACTTCGTGAAGCTGGTCTAAAATTAAATCTGGAAAAATGCGAATTCTTTAAGTCAAAAGTGGATTATCTAGGTTATAAAATTACAACTGACGGAATCACTATTGATGAATCTAGAATAAAACTGATAAATGAATTTTCTAGACCGAAAGATTTAAGACAATTGAGAAGTTTTTTGGGCGTGCTTAACTACTACAAAAAGTTCATCCCGAACCTATCAGAAAAGTCCACTCTTTTGTATGAGATGTTGCGAAAACACACGAAATAGAAATGGACTAAAGAGAGAGAGGAAGCTTTCCAAAACTTAAAGTCTGAATTTTACCAGAATCTCAAACTCTATCATCCAGACTTCAGTTTACCCTTTATATTGAGAACTGATGCCAGTGATCATACAATTTCTGCTGAGTTGATTCAGATTAAAGAACAAGAAGAAATTCCGATATGTTTTATTTCACGGATTTTAAAAGATTATGAAAGACGATACACTGTCACTGAAAAAGAAATGGCTGCCATTGTATTTGCGACTACAAAGTTAAGATTTTATCTCATTGGTAAACCGTTTAAAATAGAAACCGATCATTCAGCTTTACAGTTTATTTGGAGAACACGTTTTACAAATAACAGGCTGTATAGGTGGGCCCTTTTGCTACAAGAATATCAATTTGAGATTAACCATAAAGCGGGCAAAGATAACATCACGGCAGACATGTTGAGTCGGCAAACTAAAAAAAAACTCGCAATCTAATTTAAACAATAGAGCCAATGAAATTATGTTTGCTGCTGTGAATTTTTTGAGAAACCGAGAAGGTATATATTCGAGACGGCATTTGATAGAAGCTCAAGAAGAGGTCGAACTACAAAGCCTGAAGGACATGGTAAGAAATCTGGGAATCTACAAAGGCTTTCAGAGTCAAAACAATATTTTAATCAAGAGAATAGGAACCAAAGATTTGTACGTCACAACTACGCAACATTTGGAAGAAATGGCTAAAGATCTACATTTGAGATATAGTCATATTGGTGCCCGAAAAATTTGGCTTATTCTTAGAGAAACTTATTACGCAATCAAAGACTATGAAGTTGTTAAAAGAGCAATTAGATGTTGCCAAACGTGTTTACTCGGTAAATACAAAAATTACACCAATTATAATCTTGTTCGTAGTATAATGACCGAAAAACCACTTGACATTATAGCAATTGACTATTTGGGTAATTTGGTGAAAAGTGGTAATGGTTACAAACACATTTTAGTGGTGGTTGACCTTTTTACGAAATATATTAAACTCTATCCTTGCACCTCATGTACAACTAACACAACAAATGTTAATCTTGACAAATATGTTGAAGAGTTTGGTTTGCCACAAAAGATACTTGCTGATAATGCAACTTACTTCAATAATGATAGATTTAAAAATTACTGGCGAGATAAAGAGGTGAAGGTTATTTATTCCAGTATCCGTCACCCACAGGCGAACCCTAGCGAAAGGTACATTAGAGAAACTTTGAAGATTTTACGCATATTATTGAGAAATGACCGCCATTCTAATTGGTCTAAGTATTTGAATAAAATTGAATCGTGTATAAATGAAACTCCAAGCACTATGACTGAAGAAACGCCAATGTTGTTAATGAAGCGGGTTATGCCGAGAAGACCTTGGGTCTGTGAAGATAAAGATGAAGAAGAATTTCGACAGTTATTAGAAGATGTAAAGCACAGGGTCCAGAGAAAATTAAACATATATCAGTTAAAAGAAAATGCACAACCTAAAAAAAGGAGAAGTTTTGAAGTAGGTGAGATGGTAATAATTAAAAATTTAAGGGTATCCGACAGACCGGCTAATGTCTGCGCAAAGTTACTTTTCCCATATAAGGGGCCTTTTACCATAAACCAAAAATACGGCGACACATATGAGTTGAAATATCCAGACACTGGAATTATAAGGGGAAATTTTAACATTCAGTTGTTATATCCTTATCTAGGCAATCAGTAAAACAAGACTGTTGATACTAATCTCTTTTTAGTTGAACTAAATGCAAAATTCTTTTTATTTAAAAAAAAAAGATTTTGGTTTCTATAAGAAGTTAGAAATACAAATGAGCAATACACACGAGTTTCCTTTTATTTGTGGCATTATTTTATTTTTATTATGGCTACAATTTCAAGTTCTTATCAATATGGGGATAAAACTTTTATTGTACCCAAGGGGGGGTAAATGTAGTGGATTTTGCCCTTTTAAAATATTTATTTAAAAAGGAAAATATTTTTTTTAGGCTAAGGTCAATTTTCGTGATGTTAGGTGATCATTAATGAGTTTCCGTTATGAAAGAACGAAATATGAATTTTCTTTTTGTGATTAAGCCCAATTTTATGAGACGCTAATGGTTTGAAATTTATTGTACGCAAATTTTTATTATTTTGAAATTGTTAGTTTCAAATTACTATATTGGAAACAATCAGACTAATTAAACATTTATAAATTGCATTATAAAATAATGCATTATTAAATATTGCATTAGACTGTATATTAAGAATTGTGAATATTTTGAAGAATTTTGAAAATTCTACTAGAGGGCACTTTATGTGTCAGGTTTTGGGAGAGAATTGAAATGTAGTGGACTTGATTAGAGATGCTTGAGGTGTAAACAGTTAAGTTCACCGTGGTATTACTAGATATTTGAATAAAAGGTGTAAACAATAAAGTTCACCGCAATAGTAATTTTAAATATTTAAAACAAAAGTGTAAACAGCAAAGTTCACAAAAAATATAATAAATTAATAATAATAAAGATTAATGTAAAAATAACGTTCATCACAGTTATAGCCTAATGTTTGTAATTTGTTTATGTGGAAATAATATTTTTTGTTTGGGATAGCGGGAAATAAAAATACTAAAGTGTTATTGTGTTTTTATTTTATTAAAAATAAAAAAAGCATTAGATATAAATTGCGTATACAATACTGCAATAAAAGATTAGTAAACAAAACAACAAAACAGGACTTACTCTATAAAATAAAAGAAATAAATCAACAAATCTTCAAGAACGGTAAGCTGAATCCATGTTCCATATTACTCCAAGGCATCCTGGATGGCAGCGTCCTGGCAATCATGCGTCCTGCATCAACTATGAGTTCTTCAGCTGCTGATGTTCCGGCGAGCTTCTCCAGGTAGGAAAATATTGTGTGGTGAAACATTTTTTTTTGGTTTTGTGTGTGCAAGAGAATCTTCAGCTACAAGACAACAATCTAGATTCTCAGTTTTATGATACTCGTAATAGTTATTTTTTTTTATTATTAGACAGAATGTAAAGTCTGATCGTTATTTGAATCATAAAAGTAATTTATTAATTTTCCTTAGGAAAGAAGGAATTTGAGAACTTTTCATGACACTACCTGAGATCAACAATTTCAATTAACTTTTTTGAAATTTGTAACATGTTTATCATGCTCAATCTGAGTGAGCTGGCGCCCAACTTATAGTTTTTATAGAATTGGTCGATTTTTTTTGGTTAAGTCGACGAACATCGTTACATTTAATGGCAGCCTGAGCACGTGGGGTTTTTTAAAGGCTTTTTTTTAGAATAATTAATAGTTAAACACATTTGTGCTAGCTGTTTTGAAAATTTGTTCAGATATACACAAAAAGGAAAGATGTTTTTCGTTTGAGATTAAAAGTTTTTGCACATTTACGTTTGTAAATTTATGTTTGCCATTTGGGTACATGTGACCTTGCTTTAAAGAAAAAGATAATTTCTTTGTGCCTTAAAAATAATTTTATTTGCATTATTGTTTATGATTTGGAATAATAATCTACTAGAGAAAAGAATTTTGTTTTTCATAAATAGAAATCCAGTACATTTGAAATTGATTCATATTTTGATTATCAACATTTTGAAACTGGGTGGGATTTTGCTTTTATGTGGAATATTTTTTTAAGTTTCGCAAACACAAAATTAAACGATTAAGCTATGCTTGCCATCTGTATTTAGTGAAACTTAATTATTTTTAACTAGCTGTTTATAAAATTGAACAGTTTTGAATACACAAAAAACAAATTTTGTCAAGAAATGAAAAACATTTATGAGGGGAATTTTACAAAAACAATTTCTACCCGTTTACTTGAAATTGTGTCGATATGAATATTTTGTTAATACATAGAATTTATTTTCAAAATAAGAATTGTTTATCAAGATATTGGAATTAAAACTTTCTATCATTTTTATATTTTGCGAATAGATGATTGTTTATCTTAGATTTGCTCCTTTGTATTTAATTTTTTTTATTAATTTGAGGAAAGACGGTAAAAAAATTAAAATTTATTTGATTTAAATTGCATTTTGAATAAATTCAAGGTAAATATTTTGAACTGGTCGTGTTAGATGATGATAAAAATAAATCTAGGAAAGCAGATAAAGAAAACTGTTTTGTCTTGTTTACATTTTATTGTAATTTTGCATTGTGTTTAATCTACTTCAAAAGGGAAATTTATAAGATTATAAAAGGACGAAACAATTTGTTTTTTTTTCACACATATTTAGTTTTAGACAAATTAAAACATTTTACAAAAACGGATTGTAAATTGCCAAATAATTTATCGTACGGTTTTCTGGTATAAGGAAGGTTTATTCATATGACTTCTCCTAAAAACATCCTTACTGCATTTGATTCTGGTGTTAAGTCGACAAAGAAAACTAATTTATTAAAAATGGAAGCTGTAGATTCGGACCTTACGCTTGAAAATATTACACAGCTTTTTAATGCGGAAACTAAAGATGATGTTGAATCAGTAGTATCATATCAACAAGAAGGACAGATTCCATCACAAACAGTAACGCCTGATATTCTGCAACAGTTACTACTTCAGATGCAGGTAAACAATGATAACCTACAACTGAAGATGGAACAACAAATGAACATGCAACAAAACCTGCAACAAGAACTAAATGAAAAATTTAAAAATCAAGAAGAAAAACTAAACATTCAACAACAAAGTACAGAAAAGCTTTTACATGATTTCAGCGGAGATTTCAACAAAAGTTTCGACAAAATAGAACAATCCTTACAAGAACAAAAAAACGAAACGGCCAGTTTAACCACACTATTACAATATAACGCTAACAGAATAGCCGACATAGAAAACTGTCAAAAAGACATGTACGAGAGAATTCAGAAGAACGAAGAAGAGTGCATAAATAAATTCCTCAAAGTGGGACGAGATATAAAAGAGAATACCACAAAAATACTTCAAGACGTAGATGTCAAATTAAGTAGAAAAGAAGTGGACTACAAACAGCTGCTAAAACATGAAACAAAACAAAGAATAGGCACTTTAGAGGGGAAAATGATACAAGAAATTGACTCAATAAAAAATGATATAGATAATATAGGACAAGATATGAAGGAGAGATTTTCAATACAGACTACTGCTATTAACCCTATGATCGTCCCTGCTCCACAGGATCAGAATATCACCAAATTCTATGGAGATAGAAGTCAACCTCCAAAAGTTTTTATCAAGAATCTAAGAGACCATCTCCGTAACTTAAAAGCAAGTATGCGAGAAACTTATGATTTCAACCAAGAGCTACATGCAATTAGATCTGTACTGAAGGGTGATGCAGAGAAATGGTTCTACATAAATGAACCAAATATTCAAAATTTTGATGATTTCGAGAGATTATTTTTATCTTATTATTGGGGTTCATCTTACCAACAAAAGGCACATACACGTTTTTTAACCGGTAAATATGATCCGTTGAGAGGCGTTAGTAGAGAAAAATACGCACTTTCTCAATATTACCAAGTTCAACAACTCGACAATAGAATGAGTGAATCATCTATAATACAAATATTAGCAGGGCATTTTGAAAGTAGGATTCTAGAAAAAGTTTGCCTTGATGACATTAAAAGCTTTTCCACATTTTTAGACTTGATTAAAAATTATGATATGCTTGACAACACGAGAAAGGAACGCAACAAACAGAATCAGAAGAATGTTAACTATGTTCAAATGGATGAAGGGCATAGGCAGGGTATAAGATATCAAGACCACACAAGGTCGGATACAAGATATAGGCTGAATAATAGAGATTCAAACAGAAACATGGATAGAAATCGCAATCACCCATACAATGCGTTCCAACCTAGGTCAGCTGAAGATCAACCAACCCAGACACGAGTTTTTAACTCTAGATATGCACAACCTGTACAGAGAAATATGCCTAGAGGGTTGATTTCGCCTAATCAAGGAAACACAATAAGGAAATTTGAAGATAGGGACGCCAACCAAAACCAAGAACATGTTCAGAATTTTCAGTAAGCTGTACCACACTTCATCATTATCAACATCCGAGAGAATTTTTTATTTTTCCTGAGTGTGGTACAGATTATAATAATTTAATACAGCATTTACCTTTCGTTAGAGTTTTTGTGAATGATATTCAAACTTTGGCATTATTAGATACGGGCGCGGAAGTATCCTTAATAAAACAAGACTTCGTGGATCAAAATTTGGAAAGGTTCGAAGAGAATCTGATATCAGTTAAGCAATTGAAACTAATTACCGCAAACAATAAAAAAATCTCTACTTTAAATAAAGCGGTAAGCGTGAACGTGAAAATGGGTAAAGATAGTTTTAATACTCAAATGTTACTAGTTCCTGATTTAAAAATGAACTGCATAATTGGCATGGACTTATTGAGTCGAGCAAAAATACAGATAGATTGTGAGAATAAACAGATCCACATATCAAATAATGTAGTTAAATGGGAATTTGAAGACCATGTAAGTGACGTCGTTGAAGTTAATGTAAGTTTCCTGAAGGGACAACTAGATAAAATTGCAATTGACAGAGTTACATCGTCTTGTGCGATTGATGAAAATGGATGTTTTTATATTCAGAATATACAAGATAAGCTGAATTGTGATCCATTTTACAAAAGTGAAATAATGAAGTTATTAGAAACAAATGAAGAACTGATCAATGACAAACCAACTGTGGCCAAAAATTTTGAGCATAAACTGGAAGTAATTGATGACAAACACTATAATCTCAAGACTTACCCAATTCCTTATCACTACAAAGATAAGGTAAATCAAGAAATAAAAGCCATGCTAAAAAGTGGTATAATAGAAAAAGCCACCACATGTTATATCAACCCGATAGTTGTTGTTAAGAAAAAGGATGAGTCGATTAGAATATGTTTGGACGCAAGAGAAATCAACAAAAGAACTAAACCACAATATGAGATGCCCATTAAAATTGAAAATCTCATGGGAAGAATAACAAGTTCCCCAATATTTTCAAAACTTGATTTGAAAAACTCATTTTGGCTGATACCTCTACACCCTCAGTCAAGAAAATACACTGGTTTTAGTATAGATGGTTTTGTATATCAGTTTTGCGTTGTTCCATTTGGTTTAGCTAGTTCAACTGCTGCTCTTGTCAAAGCCCTACAGAGTATTTTATCTAAATATGAAGATTTTTGTGTCTATTATGTTGATGATATACTCATTTTTAGCAAAGATCAACAAGAACATTTGAATCATCTTTATGTAATTTTGGGAGCACTTCGTGAAGCTGGTCTAAAATTAAATCTGGAAAAATGCGAATTCTTTAAGTCAAAAGTGGATTATCTAGGTTATAAAATTACAACTGACGGAATCACTATTGATTCCAATCTAGAATAAAACTGATAAATGAATTTTCTAGACCGAAAGATTTAAGACAATTGAGAAGTTTTTTGGGCGTGCTTAACTACTACAAAAAGTTCATCCCGAACCTATCAGAAAAGTCCACTCTTTTGTATGAGATGTTGCGAAAACACACGAAATAGAAATGGACTAAAGAGAGAGAGGAAGCTTTCCAAAACTTAAAGTCTGAATTTTACCAGAATCTCAAACTCTATCATCCAGACTTCAGTTTACCCTTTATATTGAGAACTGATGCCAGTGATCATACAATTTCTGCTGAGTTGATTCAGATTAAAGAACAAGAAGAAATTCCGATATGTTTTATTTCACGGATTTTAAAAGATTATGAAAGACGATACACTGTCACTGAAAAAGAAATGGCTGCCATTGTATTTGCGACTACAAAGTTAAGATTTTATCTCATTGGTAAACCGTTTAAAATAGAAACCGATCATTCAGCTTTACAGTTTATTTGGAGAACACGTTTTACAAATAACAGGCTGTATAGGTGGGCCCTTTTGCTACAAGAATATCAATTTGAGATTAACCATAAAGCGGGCAAAGATAACATCACGGCAGACATGTTGAGTCGGCAAACTAAAAAAAAACTCGCAATCTAATTTAAACAATAGAGCCAATGAAATTATGTTTGCTGCTGTGAATTTTTTGAGAAACCGAGAAGGTATATATTCGAGACGGCATTTGATAGAAGCTCAAGAAGAGGTCGAACTACAAAGCCTGAAGGACATGGTAAGAAATCTGGGAATCTACAAAGGCTTTCAGAGTCAAAACAATATTTTAATCAAGAGAATAGGAACCAAAGATTTGTACGTCACAACTACGCAACATTTGGAAGAAATGGCTAAAGATCTACATTTGAGATATAGTCATATTGGTGCCCGAAAAATTTGGCTTATTCTTAGAGAAACTTATTACGCAATCAAAGACTATGAAGTTGTTAAAAGAGCAATTAGATGTTGCCAAACGTGTTTACTCGGTAAATACAAAAATTACACCAATTATAATCTTGTTCGTAGTATAATGACCGAAAAACCACTTGACATTATAGCAATTGACTATTTGGGTAATTTGGTGAAAAGTGGTAATGGTTACAAACACATTTTAGTGGTGGTTGACCTTTTTACGAAATATATTAAACTCTATCCTTGCACCTCATGTACAACTAACACAACAAATGTTAATCTTGACAAATATGTTGAAGAGTTTGGTTTGCCACAAAAGATACTTGCTGATAATGCAACTTACTTCAATAATGATAGATTTAAAAATTACTGGCGAGATAAAGAGGTGAAGGTTATTTATTCCAGTATCCGTCACCCACAGGCGAACCCTAGCGAAAGGTACATTAGAGAAACTTTGAAGATTTTACGCATATTATTGAGAAATGACCGCCATTCTAATTGGTCTAAGTATTTGAATAAAATTGAATCGTGTATAAATGAAACTCCAAGCACTATGACTGAAGAAACGCCAATGTTGTTAATGAAGCGGGTTATGCCGAGAAGACCTTGGGTCTGTGAAGATAAAGATGAAGAAGAATTTCGACAGTTATTAGAAGATGTAAAGCACAGGGTCCAGAGAAAATTAAACATATATCAGTTAAAAGAAAATGCACAACCTAAAAAAAGGAGAAGTTTTGAAGTAGGTGAGATGGTAATAATTAAAAATTTAAGGGTATCCGACAGACCGGCTAATGTCTGCGCAAAGTTACTTTTCCCATATAAGGGGCCTTTTACCATAAACCAAAAATACGGCGACACATATGAGTTGAAATATCCAGACACTGGAATTATAAGGGGAAATTTTAACATTCAGTTGTTATATCCTTATCTAGGCAATCAGTAAAACAAGACTGTTGATACTAATCTCTTTTTAGTTGAACTAAATGCAAAATTCTTTTTATTTAAAAAAAAAAGATTTTGGTTTCTATAAGAAGTTAGAAATACAAATGAGCAATACACACGAGTTTCCTTTTATTTGTGGCATTATTTTATTTTTATTATGGCTACAATTTCAAGTTCTTATCAATATGGGGATAAAACTTTTATTGTACCCAAGGGGGGGTAAATGTAGTGGATTTTGCCCTTTTAAAATATTTATTTAAAAAGGAAAATATTTTTTTTAGGCTAAGGTCAATTTTCGTGATGTTAGGTGATCATTAATGAGTTTCCGTTATGAAAGAACGAAATATGAATTTTCTTTTTGTGATTAAGCCCAATTTTATGAGACGCTAATGGTTTGAAATTTATTGTACGCAAATTTTTATTATTTTGAAATTGTTAGTTTCAAATTACTATATTGGAAACAATCAGACTAATTAAACATTTATAAATTGCATTATAAAATAATGCATTATTAAATATTGCATTAGACTGTATATTAAGAATTGTGAATATTTTGAAGAATTTTGAAAATTCTACTAGAGGGCACTTTATGTGTCAGGTTTTGGGAGAGAATTGAAATGTAGTGGACTTGATTAGAGATGCTTGAGGTGTAAACAGTTAAGTTCACCGTGGTATTACTAGATATTTGAATAAAAGGTGTAAACAATAAAGTTTAAAATGTAATAAATGGAAGCTGTAGATTCGGACCTTACGCTTGAAAATATTACACAGCTTTTTAATGCGGAAACTAAAGATGATGTTGAATCAGTAGTATCATATCAACAAGAAGGACAGATTCCATCACAAACAGTAACGCCTGATATTCTGCAACAGTTACTACTGCAGATGCAGGTAAACAATGATAACCTACAACTGAAGATGGAACAACAAATGAACATGCAACAAAACCTGCAACAAGAACTAAATGAAAAATTTAAAAATCAAGAAGAAAAACTAAACATTCAACAACAAAGTACAGAAAAGCTTTTACATGATTTCAGCGGAGATTTCAACAAAAGTTTCGACAAAATAGAACAATCCTTACAAGAACAAAAAAACGAAACGGCCAATTTAACCACACTATTACAATATAACGCTAACAGAATAACCGACATAGAAAACTGTCAAAAAGACATGTACGAGAGAATTCAGAAGAACGAAGAAGAGTGCATAAATAAATTCCTCAAAGTGGGACGAGATATAAAAGAGAATACCACAAAAATACTTCAAGACGTAGATGTCAAATTAAGTAGAAAAGAAGTGGACTACAAACAGCTGCTAAAACATGAAACAAAACAAAGAATAGGCACTTTAGAGGGGAAAATGATACAAGAAATTGACTCAATAAAAAATGATATAGATAATATAGGACAAGATATGAAGGAGAGATTTTCAATACAGACTACTGCTATTAACCCTATGATCGTCCCTGCTCCACAGGATCAGAATATCACCAAATTCTATGGAGATAGAAGTCAACCTCCAAAAGTTTTTATCAAGAATCTAAGAGACCATCTCCGTAACTTAAAAGCAAGTATGCGAGAAACTTATGATTTCAACCAAGAGCTACATGCAATTAGATCTGTACTGAAGGGTGATGCAGAGAAATGGTTCTACATAAATGAACCAAATATTCAAAATTTTGATGATTTCGAGAGATTATTTTTATCTTATTATTGGGGTTCATCTTACCAACAAAAGGCACATACACGTTTTTTAACCGGTAAATATGATCCGTTGAGAGGCGTTAGTAGAGAAAAATACGCACTTTCTCAATATTACCAAGTTCAACAACTCGACAATAGAATGAGTGAATCATCTATAATACAAATATTAGCAGGGCATTTTGAAAGTAGGATTCTAGAAAAAGTTTGCCTTGATGACATTAAAAGCTTTTCCACATTTTTAGACTTGATTAAAAATTATGATATGCTTGACAACACGAGAAAGGAACGCAACAAACAGAATCAGAAGAATGTTAACTATGTTCAAATGGATGAAGGGCATAGGCAGGGTATAAGATATCAAGACCACACAAGGTCGGATACAAGATATAGGCTGAATAATAGAGATTCAAACAGAAACATGGATAGAAATCGCAATCACCCATACAATGCGTTCCAACCTAGGTCAGCTGAAGATCAACCAACCCAGACACGAGTTTTTAACTCTAGATATGCACAACCTGTACAGAGAAATATGCCTAGAGGGTTGATTTCGCCTAATCAAGGAAACACAATAAGGAAATTTGAAGATAGGGACGCCAACCAAAACCAAGAACATGTTCAGAATTTTCAGTAAGCTGTACCACACTTCATCATTATCAACATCCGAGAGAATTTTTTATTTTTCCTGAGTGTGGTACAGATTATAATAATTTAATACAGCATTTACCTTTCGTTAGAGTTTTTGTGAATGATATTCAAACTTTGGCATTATTAGATACGGGCGCGGAAGTATCCTTAATAAAACAAGACTTCGTGGATCAAAATTTGGAAAGGTTCGAAGAGAATCTGATATCAGTTAAGCAATTGAAACTAATTACCGCAAACAATAAAAAAATCTCTACTTTAAATAAAGCGGTAAGCGTGAACGTGAAAATGGGTAAAGATAGTTTTAATACTCAAATGTTACTAGTTCCTGATTTAAAAATGAACTGCATAATTGGCATGGACTTATTGAGTCGAGCAAAAATACAGATAGATTGTGAGAATAAACAGATCCACATATCAAATAATGTAGTTAAATGGGAATTTGAAGACCATGTAAGTGACGTCGTTGAAGTTAATGTAAGTTTCCTGAAGGGACAACTAGATAAAATTGCAATTGACAGAGTTACATCGTCTTGTGCGATTGATGAAAATGGATGTTTTTATATTCAGAATATACAAGATAAGCTGAATTGTGATCCATTTTACAAAAGTGAAATAATGAAGTTATTAGAAACAAATGAAGAACTGATCAATGACAAACCAACTGTGGCCAAAAATTTTGAGCATAAACTGGAAGTAATTGATGACAAACACTATAATCTCAAGACTTACCCAATTCCTTATCACTACAAAGATAAGGTAAATCAAGAAATAAAAGCCATGCTAAAAAGTGGTATAATAGAAAAAGCCACCACATGTTATATCAACCCGATAGTTGTTGTTAAGAAAAAGGATGAGTCGATTAGAATATGTTTGGACGCAAGAGAAATCAACAAAAGAACTAAACCACAATATGAGATGCCCATTAAAATTGAAAATCTCATGGGAAGAATAACAAGTTCCCCAATATTTTCAAAACTTGATTTGAAAAACTCATTTTGGCTGATACCTCTACACCCTCAGTCAAGAAAATACACTGGTTTTAGTATAGATGGTTTTGTATATCAGTTTTGCGTTGTTCCATTTGGTTTAGCTAGTTCAACTGCTGCTCTTGTCAAAGCCCTACAGAGTATTTTATCTAAATATGAAGATTTTTGTGTCTATTATGTTGATGATATACTCATTTTTAGCAAAGATCAACAAGAACATTTGAATCATCTTTATGTAATTTTGGGAGCACTTCGTGAAGCTGGTCTAAAATTAAATCTGGAAAAATGCGAATTCTTTAAGTCAAAAGTGGATTATCTAGGTTATAAAATTACAACTGACGGAATCACTATTGATGAATCTAGAATAAAACTGATAAATGAATTTTCTAGACCGAAAGATTTAAGACAATTGAGAAGTTTTTTGGGCGTGCTTAACTACTACAAAAAGTTCATCCCGAACCTATCAGAAAAGTCCACTCTTTTGTATGAGATGTTGCGAAAACACACGAAATAGAAATGGACTAAAGAGAGAGAGGAAGCTTTCCAAAACTTAAAGTCTGAATTTTACCAGAATCTCAAACTCTATCATCCAGACTTCAGTTTACCCTTTATATTGAGAACTGATGCCAGTGATCATACAATTTCTGCTGAGTTGATTCAGATTAAAGAACAAGAAGAAATTCCGATATGTTTTATTTCACGGATTTTAAAAGATTATGAAAGACGATACACTGTCACTGAAAAAGAAATGGCTGCCATTGTATTTGCGACTACAAAGTTAAGATTTTATCTCATTGGTAAACCGTTTAAAATAGAAACCGATCATTCAGCTTTACAGTTTATTTGGAGAACACGTTTTACAAATAACAGGCTGTATAGGTGGGCCCTTTTGCTACAAGAATATCAATTTGAGATTAACCATAAAGCGGGCAAAGATAACATCACGGCAGACATGTTGAGTCGGCAAACTAAAAAAAAACTCGCAATCTAATTTAAACAATAGAGCCAATGAAATTATGTTTGCTGCTGTGAATTTTTTGAGAAACCGAGAAGGTATATATTCGAGACGGCATTTGATAGAAGCTCAAGAAGAGGTAGAACTACAAAGCCTGAAGGACATGGTAAGAAATCTGGGAATCTACAAAGGCTTTCAGAGTCAAAACAATATTTTAATCAAGAGAATAGGAACCAAAGATTTGTACGTCACAACTACGCAACATTTGGAAGAAATGGCTAAAGATCTACATTTGAGATATAGTCATATTGGTGCCCGAAAAATTTGGCTTATTCTTAGAGAAACTTATTACGCAATCAAAGACTATGAAGTTGTTAAAAGAGCAATTAGATGTTGCCAAACGTGTTTACTCGGTAAATACAAAAATTACACCAATTATAATCTTGTTCGTAGTATAATGACCGAAAAACCACTTGACATTATAGCAATTGACTATTTGGGTAATTTGGTGAAAAGTGGTAATGGTTACAAACACATTTTAGTGGTGGTTGACCTTTTTACGAAATATATTAAACTCTATCCTTGCACCTCATGTACAACTAACACAACAAATGTTAATCTTGACAAATATGTTGAAGAGTTTGGTTTGCCACAAAAGATACTTGCTGATAATGCAACTTACTTCAATAATGATAGATTTAAAAATTACTGGCGAGATAAAGAGGTGAAGGTTATTTATTCCAGTATCCGTCACCCACAGGCGAACCCTAGCGAAAGGTACATTAGAGAAACTTTGAAGATTTTACGCATATTATTGAGAAATGACCGCCATTCTAATTGGTCTAAGTATTTGAATAAAATTGAATCGTGTATAAATGAAACTCCAAGCACTATGACTGAAGAAACGCCAATGTTGTTAATGAAGCGGGTTATGCCGAGAAGACCTTGGGTCTGTGAAGATAAAGATGAAGAAGAATTTCGACAGTTATTAGAAGATGTAAAGCACAGGGTCCAGAGAAAATTAAACATATATCAGTTAAAAGAAAATGCACAACCTAAAAAAAGGAGAAGTTTTGAAGTAGGTGAGATGGTAATAATTAAAAATTTAAGGGTATCCGACAGACCGGCTAATGTCTGCGCAAAGTTACTTTTCCCATATAAGGGGCCTTTTACCATAAACCAAAAATACGGCGACACATATGAGTTGAAATATCCAGACACTGGAATTATAAGGGGAAATTTTAACATTCAGTTGTTATATCCTTATCTAGGCAATCAGTAAAACAAGACTGTTGATACTAATCTCTTTTTAGTTGAACTAAATGCAAAATTCTTTTTATTTAAAAAAAAAAGATTTTGGTTTCTATAAGAAGTTAGAAATACAAATGAGCAATACACACGAGTTTCCTTTTATTTGTGGCATTATTTTATTTTTATTATGGCTACAATTTCAAGTTCTTATCAATATGGGGATAAAACTTTTATTGTACCCAAGGGGGGGTAAATGTAGTGGATTTTGCCCTTTTAAAATATTTATTTAAAAAGGAAAATATTTTTTTTAGGCTAAGGTCAATTTTCGTGATGTTAGGTGATCATTAATGAGTTTCCGTTATGAAAGAACGAAATATGAATTTTCTTTTTGTGATTAAGCCCAATTTTATGAGACGCTAATGGTTTGAAATTTATTGTACGCAAATTTTTATTATTTTGAAATTGTTAGTTTCAAATTACTATATTGGAAACAATCAGACTAATTAAACATTTATAAATTGCATTATAAAATAATGCATTATTAAATATTGCATTAGACTGTATATTAAGAATTGTGAATATTTTGAAGAATTTTGAAAATTCTACTAGAGGGCACTTTATGTGTCAGGTTTTGGGAGAGAATTGAAATGTAGTGGACTTGATTAGAGATGCTTGAGGTGTAAACAGTTAAGTTCACCGTGGTATTACTAGATATTTGAATAAAAGGTGTAAACAATAAAGTTCACCGCAATAGTAATTTTAAATATTTAAAACAAAAGTGTAAACAGCAAAGTTCACAAAAAATATAATAAATTAATAATAATAAAGATTAATGTAAAAATAACGTTCATCACAGTTATAGCCTAATGTTTGTAATTTGTTTATGTGGAAATAATATTTTTTGTTTGGGATAGCGGGAAATAAAAATACTAAAGTGTTATTGTGTTTTTATTTTATTAAAAATAAAAAAAGCATTAGATATAAATTGCGTATACAATACTGCAATAAAAGATTAGTAAACAAAACAACAAAACAGGACTTACTCTATAAAATAAAAGAAATAAATCAACAAATCTTCAAGAACGGTAAGCTGAATCCATGTTCCATATTACTCCAAGGCATCCTGGATGGCAGCGTCCTGGCAATCATGCGTCCTGCATCAACTATGAGTTCTTCAGCTGCTGATGTTCCGGCGAGCTTCTCCAGGTAGGAAAATATTGTGTGGTGAAACATTTTTTTTTGGTTTTGTGTGTGCAAGAGAATCTTCAGCTACAAGACAACAATCTAGATTCTCAGTTTTATGATACTCGTAATAGTTATTTTTTTTTATTATTAGACAGAATGTAAAGTCTGATCGTTATTTGAATCATAAAAGTAATTTATTAATTTTCCTTAGGAAAGAAGGAATTTGAGAACTTTTCATGACACTACCTGAGATCAACAATTTCAATTAACTTTTTTGAAATTTGTAACATGTTTATCATGCTCAATCTGAGTGAGCTGGCGCCCAACTTATAGTTTTTATAGAATTGGTCGATTTTTTTTGGTTAAGTCGACGAACATCGTTACATTTAATGGCAGCCTGAGCACGTGGGGTTTTTTAAAGGCTTTTTTTTAGAATAATTAATAGTTAAACACATTTGTGCTAGCTGTTTTGAAAATTTGTTCAGATATACACAAAAAGGAAAGATGTTTTTCGTTTGAGATTAAAAGTTTTTGCACATTTACGTTTGTAAATTTATGTTTGCCATTTGGGTACATGTGACCTTGCTTTAAAGAAAAAGATAATTTCTTTGTGCCTTAAAAATAATTTTATTTGCATTATTGTTTATGATTTGGAATAATAATCTACTAGAGAAAAGAATTTTGTTTTTCATAAATAGAAATCCAGTACATTTGAAATTGATTCATATTTTGATTATCAACATTTTGAAACTGGGTGGGATTTTGCTTTTATGTGGAATATTTTTTTAAGTTTCGCAAACACAAAATTAAACGATTAAGCTATGCTTGCCATCTGTATTTAGTGAAACTTAATTATTTTTAACTAGCTGTTTATAAAATTGAACAGTTTTGAATACACAAAAAACAAATTTTGTCAAGAAATGAAAAACATTTATGAGGGGAATTTTACAAAAACAATTTCTACCCGTTTACTTGAAATTGTGTCGATATGAATATTTTGTTAATACATAGAATTTATTTTCAAAATAAGAATTGTTTATCAAGATATTGGAATTAAAACTTTCTATCATTTTTATATTTTGCGAATAGATGATTGTTTATCTTAGATTTGCTCCTTTGTATTTAATTTTTTTTATTAATTTGAGGAAAGACGGTAAAAAAATTAAAATTTATTTGATTTAAATTGCATTTTGAATAAATTCAAGGTAAATATTTTGAACTGGTCGTGTTAGATGATGATAAAAATAAATCTAGGAAAGCAGATAAAGAAAACTGTTTTGTCTTGTTTACATTTTATTGTAATTTTGCATTGTGTTTAATCTACTTCAAAAGGGAAATTTATAAGATTATAAAAGGACGAAACAATTTGTTTTTTTTTCACACATATTTAGTTTTAGACAAATTAAAACATTTTACAAAAACGGATTGTAAATTGCCAAATAATTTATCGTACGGTTTTCTGGTATAAGGAAGGTTTATTCATATGACTTCTCCTAAAAACATCCTTACTGCATTTGATTCTGGTGTTAAGTCGACAAAGAAAACTAATTTATTAAAAATGGAAGCTGTAGATTCGGACCTTACGCTTGAAAATATTACACAGCTTTTTAATGCGGAAACTAAAGATGATGTTGAATCAGTAGTATCATATCAACAAGAAGGACAGATTCCATCACAAACAGTAACGCCTGATATTCTGCAACAGTTACTACTGCAGATGCAGGTAAACAATGATAACCTACAACTGAAGATGGAACAACAAATGAACATGCAACAAAACCTGCAACAAGAACTAAATGAAAAATTTAAAAATCAAGAAGAAAAACTAAACATTCAACAACAAAGTACAGAAAAGCTTTTACATGATTTCAGCGGAGATTTCAACAAAAGTTTCGACAAAATAGAACAATCCTTACAAGAACAAAAAAACGAAACGGCCAGTTTAACCACACTATTACAATATAACGCTAACAGAATAGCCGACATAGAAAACTGTCAAAAAGACATGTACGAGAGAATTCAGAAGAACGAAGAAGAGTGCATAAATAAATTCCTCAAAGTGGGACGAGATATAAAAGAGAATACCACAAAAATACTTCAAGACGTAGATGTCAAATTAAGTAGAAAAGAAGTGGACTACAAACAGCTGCTAAAACATGAAACAAAACAAAGAATAGGCACTTTAGAGGGGAAAATGATACAAGAAATTGACTCAATAAAAAATGATATAGATAATATAGGACAAGATATGAAGGAGAGATTTTCAATACAGACTACTGCTATTAACCCTATGATCGTCCCTGCTCCACAGGATCAGAATATCACCAAATTCTATGGAGATAGAAGTCAACCTCCAAAAGTTTTTATCAAGAATCTAAGAGACCATCTCCGTAACTTAAAAGCAAGTATGCGAGAAACTTATGATTTCAACCAAGAGCTACATGCAATTAGATCTGTACTGAAGGGTGATGCAGAGAAATGGTTCTACATAAATGAACCAAATATTCAAAATTTTGATGATTTCGAGAGATTATTTTTATCTTATTATTGGGGTTCATCTTACCAACAAAAGGCACATACACGTTTTTTAACCGGTAAATATGATCCGTTGAGAGGCGTTAGTAGAGAAAAATACGCACTTTCTCAATATTACCAAGTTCAACAACTCGACAATAGAATGAGTGAATCATCTATAATACAAATATTAGCAGGGCATTTTGAAAGTAGGATTCTAGAAAAAGTTTGCCTTGATGACATTAAAAGCTTTTCCACATTTTTAGACTTGATTAAAAATTATGATATGCTTGACAACACGAGAAAGGAACGCAACAAACAGAATCAGAAGAATGTTAACTATGTTCAAATGGATGAAGGGCATAGGCAGGGTATAAGATATCAAGACCACACAAGGTCGGATACAAGATATAGGCTGAATAATAGAGATTCAAACAGAAACATGGATAGAAATCGCAATCACCCATACAATGCGTTCCAACCTAGGTCAGCTGAAGATCAACCAACCCAGACACGAGTTTTTAACTCTAGATATGCACAACCTGTACAGAGAAATATGCCTAGAGGGTTGATTTCGCCTAATCAAGGAAACACAATAAGGAAATTTGAAGATAGGGACGCCAACCAAAACCAAGAACATGTTCAGAATTTTCAGTAAGCTGTACCACACTTCATCATTATCAACATCCGAGAGAATTTTTTATTTTTCCTGAGTGTGGTACAGATTATAATAATTTAATACAGCATTTACCTTTCGTTAGAGTTTTTGTGAATGATATTCAAACTTTGGCATTATTAGATACGGGCGCGGAAGTATCCTTAATAAAACAAGACTTCGTGGATCAAAATTTGGAAAGGTTCGAAGAGAATCTGATATCAGTTAAGCAATTGAAACTAATTACCGCAAACAATAAAAAAATCTCTACTTTAAATAAAGCGGTAAGCGTGAACGTGAAAATGGGTAAAGATAGTTTTAATACTCAAATGTTACTAGTTCCTGATTTAAAAATGAACTGCATAATTGGCATGGACTTATTGAGTCGAGCAAAAATACAGATAGATTGTGAGAATAAACAGATCCACATATCAAATAATGTAGTTAAATGGGAATTTGAAGACCATGTAAGTGACGTCGTTGAAGTTAATGTAAGTTTCCTGAAGGGACAACTAGATAAAATTGCAATTGACAGAGTTACATCGTCTTGTGCGATTGATGAAAATGGATGTTTTTATATTCAGAATATACAAGATAAGCTGAATTGTGATCCATTTTACAAAAGTGAAATAATGAAGTTATTAGAAACAAATGAAGAACTGATCAATGACAAACCAACTGTGGCCAAAAATTTTGAGCATAAACTGGAAGTAATTGATGACAAACACTATAATCTCAAGACTTACCCAATTCCTTATCACTACAAAGATAAGGTAAATCAAGAAATAAAAGCCATGCTAAAAAGTGGTATAATAGAAAAAGCCACCACATGTTATATCAACCCGATAGTTGTTGTTAAGAAAAAGGATGAGTCGATTAGAATATGTTTGGACGCAAGAGAAATCAACAAAAGAACTAAACCACAATATGAGATGCCCATTAAAATTGAAAATCTCATGGGAAGAATAACAAGTTCCCCAATATTTTCAAAACTTGATTTGAAAAACTCATTTTGGCTGATACCTCTACACCCTCAGTCAAGAAAATACACTGGTTTTAGTATAGATGGTTTTGTATATCAGTTTTGCGTTGTTCCATTTGGTTTAGCTAGTTCAACTGCTGCTCTTGTCAAAGCCCTACAGAGTATTTTATCTAAATATGAAGATTTTTGTGTCTATTATGTTGATGATATACTCATTTTTAGCAAAGATCAACAAGAACATTTGAATCATCTTTATGTAATTTTGGGAGCACTTCGTGAAGCTGGTCTAAAATTAAATCTGGAAAAATGCGAATTCTTTAAGTCAAAAGTGGATTATCTAGGTTATAAAATTACAACTGACGGAATCACTATTGATGAATCTAGAATAAAACTGATAAATGAATTTTCTAGACCGAAAGATTTAAGACAATTGAGAAGTTTTTTGGGCGTGCTTAACTACTACAAAAAGTTCATCCCGAACCTATCAGAAAAGTCCACTCTTTTGTATGAGATGTTGCGAAAACACACGAAATAGAAATGGACTAAAGAGAGAGAGGAAGCTTTCCAAAACTTAAAGTCTGAATTTTACCAGAATCTCAAACTCTATCATCCAGACTTCAGTTTACCCTTTATATTGAGAACTGATGCCAGTGATCATACAATTTCTGCTGAGTTGATTCAGATTAAAGAACAAGAAGAAATTCCGATATGTTTTATTTCACGGATTTTAAAAGATTATGAAAGACGATACACTGTCACTGAAAAAGAAATGGCTGCCATTGTATTTGCGACTACAAAGTTAAGATTTTATCTCATTGGTAAACCGTTTAAAATAGAAACCGATCATTCAGCTTTACAGTTTATTTGGAGAACACGTTTTACAAATAATAGGCTGTATAGGTGGGCCCTTTTGCTACAAGAATATCAATTTGAGATTAACCATAAAGCGGGCAAAGATAACATCACGGCAGACATGTTGAGTCGGCAAACTAAAAAAAAACTCGCAATCTAATTTAAACAATAGAGCCAATGAAATTATGTTTGCTGCTGTGAATTTTTTGAGAAACCGAGAAGGTATATATTCGAGACGGCATTTGATAGAAGCTCAAGAAGAGGTAGAACTACAAAGCCTGAAGGACATGGTAAGAAATCTGGGAATCTACAAAGGCTTTCAGAGTCAAAACAATATTTTAATCAAGAGAATAGGAACCAAAGATTTGTACGTCACAACTACGCAACATTTGGAAGAAATGGCTAAAGATCTACATTTGAGATATAGTCATATTGGTGCCCGAAAAATTTGGCTTATTCTTAGAGAAACTTATTACGCAATCAAAGACTATGAAGTTGTTAAAAGAGCAATTAGATGTTGCCAAACGTGTTTACTCGGTAAATACAAAAATTACACCAATTATAATCTTGTTCGTAGTATAATGACCGAAAAACCACTTGACATTATAGCAATTGACTATTTGGGTAATTTGGTGAAAAGTGGTAATGGTTACAAACACATTTTAGTGGTGGTTGACCTTTTTACGAAATATATTAAACTCTATCCTTGCACCTCATGTACAACTAACACAACAAATGTTAATCTTGACAAATATGTTGAAGAGTTTGGTTTGCCACAAAAGATACTTGCTGATAATGCAACTTACTTCAATAATGATAGATTTAAAAATTACTGGCGAGATAAAGAGGTGAAGGTTATTTATTCCAGTATCCGTCACCCACAGGCGAACCCTAGCGAAAGGTACATTAGAGAAACTTTGAAGATTTTACGCATATTATTGAGAAATGACCGCCATTCTAATTGGTCTAAGTATTTGAATAAAATTGAATCGTGTATAAATGAAACTCCAAGCACTATGACTGAAGAAACGCCAATGTTGTTAATGAAGCGGGTTATGCCGAGAAGACCTTGGGTCTGTGAAGATAAAGATGAAGAAGAATTTCGACAGTTATTAGAAGATGTAAAGCACAGGGTCCAGAGAAAATTAAACATATATCAGTTAAAAGAAAATGCACAACCTAAAAAAAGGAGAAGTTTTGAAGTAGGTGAGATGGTAATAATTAAAAATTTAAGGGTATCCGACAGACCGGCTAATGTCTGCGCAAAGTTACTTTTCCCATATAAGGGGCCTTTTACCATAAACCAAAAATACGGCGACACATATGAGTTGAAATATCCAGACACTGGAATTATAAGGGGAAATTTTAACATTCAGTTGTTATATCCTTATCTAGGCAATCAGTAAAACAAGACTGTTGATACTAATCTCTTTTTAGTTGAACTAAATGCAAAATTCTTTTTATTTAAAAAAAAAAGATTTTGGTTTCTATAAGAAGTTAGAAATACAAATGAGCAATACACACGAGTTTCCTTTTATTTGTGGCATTATTTTATTTTTATTATGGCTACAATTTCAAGTTCTTATCAATATGGGGATAAAACTTTTATTGTACCCAAGGGGGGGTAAATGTAGTGGATTTTGCCCTTTTAAAATATTTATTTAAAAAGGAAAATATTTTTTTTAGGCTAAGGTCAATTTTCGTGATGTTAGGTGATCATTAATGAGTTTCCGTTATGAAAGAACGAAATATGAATTTTCTTTTTGTGATTAAGCCCAATTTTATGAGACGCTAATGGTTTGAAATTTATTGTACGCAAATTTTTATTATTTTGAAATTGTTAGTTTCAAATTACTATATTGGAAACAATCAGACTAATTAAACATTTATAAATTGTGTCATTATTAATTTAATACGTTATTTTATATTTAATTTTGTAAATTAAAAATATTGCATTAGACTGTATATTAAGAATTGTGAATATTTTGAAGAATTTTGAAAATTCTACTAGAGGGCACTTTATGTGTCAGGTTTTGGGAGAGAATTGAAATGTAGTGGACTTGATTAGAGATGCTTGAGGTGTAAACAGTTAAGTTCACCGTGGTATTACTAGATATTTGAATAAAAGGTGTAAACAATAAAGTTCACCGCAATAGTAATTTTAAATATTTAAAACAAAAGTGTAAACAGCAAAGTTCACAAAAAATATAATAAATTAATAATAATAAAGATTAATGTAAAAATAACGTTCATCACAGTTATAGCCTAATGTTTGTAATTTGTTTATGTGGAAATAATATTTTTTGTTTGGGATAGCGGGAAATAAAAATACTAAAGTGTTATTGTGTTTTTATTTTATTAAAAATAAAAAAAGCATTAGATATAAATTGCGTATACAATACTGCAATAAAAGATTAGTAAACAAAACAACAAAACAGGACTTACTCTATAAAATAAAAGAAATAAATCAACAAATCTTCAAGAACGGTAAGCTGAATCCATGTTCCATATTACTCCAAGGCATCCTGGATGGCAGCGTCCTGGCAATCATGCGTCCTGCATCAACTATGAGCTCTTCAGCTGCTGATGTTCCGGCGAGCTTCTCCAGGTAGGAAAATATTGTGTGGTGAAACATTTTTTTTTGGTTTTGTGTGTGCAAGAGAATCTTCAGCTACAAGACAACAATCTAGATTCTCAGTTTTATGATACTCGTAATAGTTATTTTTTTTTATTATTAGACAGAATGTAAAGTCTGATCGTTATTTGAATCATAAAAGTAATTTATTAATTTTCCTTAGGAAAGAAGGAATTTGAGAACTTTTCATGACACTACTTGAGATCAACAATTTCAATTAACTTTTTTGAAATTTGTAACATGTTTATCATGCTCAATCTGAGTGAGCTGGCGCCCAACTTATAGTCTTTATAGAATTGGTCGATTTTTTTTGGTTAAGTCGACGAACATCGTTACAATATATATATATATATATATATATATATATATATATATATATATATATATATATATATATATATATATATATATATATATATATATATATATATATATATATATATATATATTAGGGTGTATCGAAAAATTTTTTTTTCGCCGGCTTAGCAAAAAAATGATAGTTTTTGATGAAAAACAAGCCTTCATGATAATAATTCGTAAATTAAATTATGTTTAGGGGTGCCACCAGTGGATCAAAAACCCCATTTTTGACTGTTTTTGTGGTTAGCCTCTTCCAACTTCTACCAGTTCAATCAGATAAACACTGATTTTGGATATTTTGTGCCCAGACCACTACTCCATAATTCCACAATACAAACCACTTAATACTATTATTCCCTAGTAAGAAAAAAAATCCCCTAAAAGTTACTATTTTTGCGATTTTCTGATATTCTTTAGCTAACTTCTGTTACTTCCATCACTTAACAATGTGCGTTTGAGGTTTTGTGCTAAGACGTATACCCTATAATACCACAATACAAAAAACTTAATACTGTTACTCCCTAGTGAGAAAAAAATCCCCTAAAAGTCACTATTTTAGCGATTTTCTGATATTCTTTAGCTAAATTCTGTTAATTCCATCACATAACAATGCGCGTTGGAGGTTTTGTGCTAAGACGAATACCCTATAATACCACAATACAAAAAACTTTATACTGTTACTCCCTAGTGAGAAAAAAATCACCCAAAGTCACTATTTTAGCGATTTTCTGATATTTTTTATCTAACCTCTACCAATTCCAACAGATAACCATGTGCGTTGGAGATTTAGTACAGAGACCAATACTCTACTTTCCAAAATACAATTAACATAATACAGTTATTTTAATTACAATAAACTTAATTATCTGGGAATACAATCCGAGCGCGGACTTAGATTCAACTAAAGGGGTCAAGTGTTGTATGGAATTCTATTAGTCAAAAAACTTGTTTGGAGAAAAACAAGAAAAACTGAATTACTCAATGTTGCTTTTATGGACTTTCGTGACTTTTTTGGTTATGAAAGAAGGGTATCTATTAGGTAAGATCACATGGTTCAATTTACTTAAAGTTTTGTATTCTAAGAGAAAAAATTCATATAAGACGTGGACATGTTTAGTTTCTTCGTTGATTGCAAAGAATACACAAGAAACTATTTTGTGGCCAGTGCCGACCTTTGAGGGGGTTCGAGGTCGGGTGCAGCACGAGGGCGCTAGGCTGATTGGGACGCCGAAGTTGGTAAAATCATTAAAATCCTTCAATAACAGTTACTTTTTAAAGTTAATAAGGGCGCTCTGAACGACTCTTCCCGAGGGTGCCGAGGGGCCTAAGATCACCACTGTTTGTGACAAAACCACAACTGAACTTAATATTAACAAAAGAAATCTGATAATCCTAAATAAAAATAAAAATATTTTTAAACATTGTCTGCTTTCACTGCGCTGTCTTCCTCTTTCTCTTTCATAGGCCATGTTAGGATAAAATTGCTGGTAAAATTCGTCAAATTCTTTCTGAATGTACTTCATAAATCTTTCAGTTTTGGAGAGGTTGTGGAGTCAGTGGGAAATACCTTCAACTGTTTCCTAGGTTGTTCAGTTTTACTTTCTTCTTCGTAAACACTGTTACTAGTTGACTTAGAAATTTTTCATAGAGACTTCCCTCAACCAAATATCACTTGCATATGTCAAAACGACGCGACCATGGCTTCATTTGATATCAGCTAAGCTGTTTTTACTTCAGCGCATCCTAGATATATAAGACATACCGCTACAGAGATTGAACACATCCTATGTTTCTTCAGTTTCTGCACTATACTCGTTTGGGTAAGTACCACTTATTACTGCTCCGCTGATCTCTAATAAATATTGTTGATCTTCTTAAACTGTTTGGGTCGATTTCACGTAAATCAGTTTCTGTCTTAACAGGATTAAATTTATATAATATTGATGTGGTCGTTTTTACATAACATGAATGGGCATTATCAAATTAATCAAGTTAAATTGTGAATATTTTTGTGCATGACTATTATTTAATGTAAGGTTTATTGTAAGACGGAATGTCAAATCTGGTTACAATCAATGTCGCCAACATCGTTCTGGTGCTTTTGCTCCAGCCGCGAAATCAATCGTTGTCGCTACTATTTGAAGATAAATGGGCTATAAAGGTATATTTTATTTTCTTCCCTTTATTTTCAAATAGTAGCGACAACGATTGATCTCACCGCTTGAGCAAAAGTATCAGAACAATGTTAGCTACATTGAATGTTACCAAATTCGGCATTCCGTCTTACAACATATCTTACGTTTAACAATAATCATGCACAAAAATATTCACGATTTTCACATTCATGTTCTGTAAAACCGACCATATTAATATGATATATACTTCCGTAATTGCAATTTTTGAACAATTTTTTATTGAATTTCCGAACACCATGGCATGTAGTATTTTTTTCTTTATTAAAGTTTGTCAGTTTTGCTCCACGATGTCGCTACTGTTTAAAATAGAGGGTACGGGGGACTCAACTGAGGAGACGAAACGAGTCAAATAAAGCGTCCCCGACCTTGAACGTTAATTCAAGTTTGAACGTTACTTCTAGATGGCGCTACGATTCTGGACAACGCTGACAGTGTTGACAGATTATGCGATTTATCGCAAATTTTATCGCAAATCTGGCTAATTTTTATGAAACATTGCGACCCATATGGCACTCCAGCGAACTGTCAACAATGGCCAGCGTGGTCTGAGCGTTGTCAAGGACCGAAGCGCCCTCTAACGAAAATTTTTTAAAATACAGGCCATTGGGTACGCAAATGTTTGGAACGCCCATTGCCGATTCGTCTCCTCAGTTGAGTCCCCCGTAATAGAGGGGTTATAAAGCCAGGTAGAGTCACTATATCTAGTCACCTAGGCCGCACTGGTCGATCAGAATACCGCAAACCGCCGTCATATTGGGGAAGAGTCAGGTAATCTTTAATAATGAGCAAACTAAAACTACATTTTACGTATTTGACTTGTTAGAAGTTTGAACCTTCAGAATAAGAAAAAACCTATTAAGCTAAACGTAGATTTGAATAAATTCTATGCAGGTAAAAATAACGAACAATTTCCTCTTTTTTTGTTCCAATAAGGAGGCGTTTTGCGGTACTCTGATCGGCCAGCGCTTAGGTGACTAGATGTAGTGACTCTAACGCAAGGTAGTGTCCTTTTAGAGAGAGAAAGTAGCAATAGTCGCCATTTTGACTTCAAAACAAAAGACTACGTTTGCGTTGTAACAAAAAACTAAACTAAAGAAAGAAGTGCAAGATTTTAGACCTTCTTTCAGTTCTAAATATTGTTATTTCTACATGGACAAGTATTTTCCAATTGTCCTATTAGTATATTTTAGATGCTTCCAGATTGGATCTTTATTACAAAGTGTTTTTTGACTAATAGAATTCCATACAACACTTGACCCCTTTAGTTGAATCTAAGTCCGCGCTCGGATTGTATTCCCAGATAATTAAGTTTATTGTAATTAAAATAACTGTATTACGTTATTTGTATATTGGAAAGTAGAGTATTGGTCTCTGTACTAAATCTCCAACGCACATGGTTATCTGTTGGAATTGGTAGAAGTTAGATAAAAAATATCAGAAAATCGCTAAAATAGTGACTTTTAGGTAATTTCTTTCTCACTAGGGAGTAACAGTATAAAGTTTTTTGTATTGTGGGATTATAGGGTATTCGTCTTAGCACAAAATATCCAACGCGCATTGTTATGTGATGGAATTAACAGAAGTTAGCTAAAGAATATCAGAAAATCGCTAAAATAGTGACTTTTAGGGGATTTTTTTCTCACTAGGGAGTAACAGTATTAAGTTTTTTGTATTGTGGGATTATGGGGTATTCGTCTTAGCACAAAACCTCCAACGCGCATTGTTATGTGATGGAATTAACAGAAGTTTACTTAAAGAATATCAGAAAATCGCTAAGATAGTGACTTTTAGGGGATTTTTTCTCACTAGGAAGTAACAGTATTAAGCTTTTTGTATTGTGGGATAATAGGGTATTCGTTTTAGCACAAAACCTCCAACGTGCATTGTTATGTGATGGAATTAACAAAAGTTAGCTAAAGAATATCAGAAAATCGCAAAAATAGTAACTTTTAGGGGATTTTTTTCATACTAGGGAATAATAGTATTAAGTCGTTTGTATTGTGGAATTATAGAGTAGTGATCTAGGCACAAAATATCCAAAATCAGTGTTTATCTGATTGAACTGGTAGAAGTTGGAAGAGGCTAACCACAAAAACAGTCAAAAATGGGGTTTTTGAGCCACTGGTGGCACCCCTAAACATAATTTAAATTACGAATTATTATCATGAAGGCTTGTTTTTCATCAAAAACTATTATTTTCTTGCTAAGCCGGCGAAAAAAAAATTTTTCGATACACCCTAATATATATATATATATATATTTACATCATTCTAACAAATGGACGTCCGTACATTACGCATTTACCATCAGTTGGACGTCCGTTGTAATTGGACGTCCGTATATCGGACGTCCGATTGTATCACCTGTTCTTTGAATTTTTTTGGGATTACTAAAGCATCCTCTATCGTTTGGTGAAAATTTGTTTTAGACGTCAAATTACTGATTTTTGCCGGAGATTGTGTATATCGTAGTTCGAGCGAATTCCGCTAGATGCGCTAAATTCGACAAATATATACAGCTAAGTATATTGTAAACGGAAGGATCTACGTGTATAAGACGTCCGTGTCCATCACGAGACCTACATTCTTGCTGGCAACATCGCTTTTGTATATTTCAGGATAACTTTGGCATTATTCGTGCATTTGACGTCTCTTTGTCTCGGTAACAGAATACTGGTGACCTAACTGTTAACACATGTTTTGAAATATTTACTTTGCCGTTAAACGTAGTACGAAGAGGTAAAAAGTAAGATTGCAATAGAAACGTAAATTTTATCTAAATACAGAAAATATCTGAACTACAAATTTAGATTTAATTTTTGTTTTTGGGTTTTCGAAGAATTATCTTACATCCTGAAGTCAATAGCTTTTCGATTTTCAAGCCGTACAGCTTATTTGTTTCTTGCATTGCTATTAATTACTTTTTAGTCTGAAGTTTAATTAACACTATGTTGATAAACAAAAGCAAAGATTATTATTCGCATGTGTATTTTGAATAACTACACAGTTATACACAGAAAAATATTAATAAAAACAATGTTTTTCGAGAATTTCAATCAGGGTTTTTGTAAACATTATCGTTGTGAAACTACTTTATCAAAAATAACAAATGATGTTTTTTAATGGTTTAAATAAAAATAAATCTGTGTTTCTTATTCTTTTAGCATTTACAGAAGCGTTTAACACTACTAACCAAAATATAGTGCTATCGATATTGCTACTTCATTTGTTTTGGTGCATTATCTATCTCTTTAATCGGTAACAGAATGTATTAAAGATAACTATCTTAAAAAAGGTTCCAAGTTATTACTACAAATGTTTCACTCGTTCAATAAATCGTGGAGTTCAAATCAATTACAAGTAAATTGTGGTGTGCCGCAGGGCTCATTTCTCGAACCCATTTTATTCAGCATTAACACAATAATTTTCTTTAGATAGGATTTTGTAATTGTCTTTTATATGCATATGATACACAACTTTACTATTACTTTCGTAAAGAGGATAATATAAAAATTTAACAGTTGAACAAAATAAATAATCTCATAGCCACTAGGCTGCTGACCTTTTTTAATTGTCAATGATCCAACTTTGGACTTATGTAAGAAGCTTATGCTTCACCGAATTCTCGCCAATGGTTTATGTTTTGCCCTGTTTTGAATTTGTGGTCGTCCACTAGTTCTGTGTCTGTGAATAATAGTGTTCCACCTTTCATTTTGTTGTCATGCCTTGTGTTGTGTTCTGTTTCATTTTAATGTTGTGATGTTTTCTTCAGCTTCCTGAACTCTTGTACTGTTTCTGATCCATGTGTTTATTTTCCTTTCAGTTAACTTTATTCCTAAAACTGATCTTTTCACGAATCTTTGCGTTGTAATGATTTTATCCATGTTAACATTAATGACTGTGACAATAAAATACATACACAAATAAATAGAGGAGTTGAACATTCAACCTTTAAATATTGTGACATTTTGGGATTTCTAAAAATCAATTTTAGTTTGCTAAACATTACCCATTCCAATCGTGTTCTTCTAGTTATTTTGGTTGATTGTTTTCTTTATTCAAGGCTTCAGGATGTTCAGGATTTAGATATACGTATTCATTCACCCACTCTAAGATGCAGTCGTTTTTCGTTTTACACTTTTTAATTGGTTACTACTAGTCTTTAGTGCCAATTGTATTTTCATTGCGGGTCTTCCATAGATGTTACGGATTAATTGTCTGTGTTGAGAATCTATTTTACAGTTATTCATGGCTTGTTCCACAACCCAAACTTCAACGCAGTAGAATGCCTTTAAGGAGAGGATTTGACGTGCTATATTACTTCTTGAATCCAGCTCGTTCGACCGGTTGATACGAATCTACTTTAGCTATTAATCTGTTATTTATTCACTTTTATAAAAGAACATGTAGATTTAAGATGCATAGGAGACGATTTGACGTCCTATATTACTTCCTAAATCCAGCTTGATTGAAGGTTGATACGAAACCATTTTAGGTGTTAATCGGTTATTAATGATTTTTATGAAAAACTTGTCGATTAAGAAATACCTCGATAGTTTTTTAATTCGTCGCTATTTCCCTTCTTGTTTAATAAAACATCTATACTTTCACGTCAATCACTCTGCTTTATGGAGACATTTATTAAACATAATTAAACATAATAATAATTAATTATTAAACATAAACAATAAGGATCTTTAATATAAAATTTTTGTCTGAGTTTCTAGAATCCCATCTAGGGCGGGTGCTTTGTTGTTTTTTATTTGTGTTATAGATATTTCCTAGATTTCTAAGTCGGTATTTCTTTGGAATTTACGTTTCTGTTTCTTGTGAGTTGTTTCCTGTATATTAAGCTCCTGGTGCTTTTTGGATGCATACAATTTTTTTGTAGTTGTGTATAACTATCTCCGATATTTTACTTTTATCTCTTTCTTCCTTTCCGTTTTCATTTTTTTATGGAAATTATGCTAGTTCTTCCTGACGTTTATCTAAGGCACTTCATACCTCTATTATTTTCGATTACTTCTTCATCTCCAATCTTTACTTCTTATATTTCCTTATGTCTTCTCTGATATTTTTCTTTATAATTCTATTCTGCTTTCCGCATCAACAGATTCCTTTTACTAGTAAGTTCTCATCTTTTATACGTTAATTTCTTTGTTTCATCGCTTATCCTGTCTTCCCTAAGTTTAGCTTTTCATGCTAGATATTTTTATACTTGCATCTAAAAGCTATTTTGTCTGTTGTTAGTTTTGTTGATGTTTTTTCTAGTTTTTTCTTGTTGGGCACTTTCCTCTAGAGCTTTTATAAAATTATTAGCTTTCATTCTTATTTTATATGGATCCACCTATACTGACTTTCTAAACAGTTTAAAAGTTTTGAGATTTCAATGTGATTTATCCGAAACATTAAATTGGAATACACCGCCTGGCGAGGGACACAAGCTCACGTTCTGACTTGTAGGAATATACCCATATTTCATATGTTACGTAGATTCCTTTACGTAAAATTCCTTATTCGCGAGATGCGAACAATATTTTATAGAATGCATATGACGGTCGTTGTTAAAATACAATACAATTGTATGTGATATGTCCTTATCAAAGCACGGCGTTTGAGTTTTGTTGCGGATCTACTTTTTATCATGTCGCCGCAGTAAGAGTAACATAGTATAACATAACAGACTACTGATTAAAACCAAAATATCTATTTGTGCAACAAGCTAAGAAATTGGGATATTTTCCATTCTGGACGAGATCGAGAGAGTGGCGGAGCCCAGATCAAAAACACTTCGTGAATGGAAAAAACACTTTTTCCTAGAGAGTTAACGCAAAATAAACGTACCTACTTGATGTTTAATACAATTAATGAAACTAATGATTAAATTGGTTTAAAGTTTAAAACCCATTTTTTAACAAAATTAGAAACAAATCTTGTAGGATACACGTTAGGAAATGCGATTTTGTATAACTCCTGTAATTTTGAATATACGACTTTCATAATAACCGTAATTATCGTTCGACCAATAGAAATCAGTTTTCGTGACCTTTGACCTTGTATTACTTTCGAACCCAACATGATATCGATGGCGACTTTTTGCACGTTACTTATAAAACCTATATAAAGGTGTGCGCGAAAATTTACATTGGTGCAAATCTCTCGGAAGTAAAATGCTAATGTTACTGGGCTAATTAGAAATTCCATTCCTGCGCATTATGTAGATTCTTTTAGTGCATCATCAATTTCTTCTATAACATTTTTCTCTACTTAGATCCAAAGGGGGTCCACAAACGAGACTGTCTAGACCGCTCGAGGGCGCCAAGAAAATTAAACAAGAATTTGGTGAATAAGTTTGTTTTCACATTGTTCTTGACAATGCACTGTTAGTATGTGATACAATGCCAAAAGTTTTTGGATTAGGAAAAGGTAAACTCACACTTTCAACAACAACAAGCAGTCGTTTTCAAACTAGGACAATCAAAGAAATTAGGAGGAAATCAGAGAAGAATTCTGGAAAACGTGGAGCTGTAGAGTCTCTGGACGGTGGATACGAGTAATAGCATAATAATATACTAAATGAGATTCGGCTTTGAAAAGTTCAAGTGTAATCTGAAGTACTGCTCCCACAAAAGACGCATGCACATTTCGCTGCTTAACTCTTGTGTAATCAGGTTCAACAGTAAATGGGTACCCAAATGAATTTACTTAGTTGGGATTACTGTGTTCATCCGACGTTGGTGGTCCCAAAAATGACAAACACGCTTTAGAGGACTCTAAAAATTCAAATAAGATCGGCCCGTTGATAAAAGAATTACAGGTGTACACTTTACAGTAGTATTCAAGGAGATAGTGGGCGATTGTAAATAAAATGTATGTCGCATTTTTACTCTAATATTATTATGTATAGTTTTGGTTATCGATAAAATGCTAGGGGCTGGGTTTTTGATTAACAATTCAGAGAATCATTAAAAAACTGTCATGTCAAAAAACTTTTATATAACATGTCACATAGGTTTATTATTTATTGTATATGCATTTGTTTATAATAAAATATACTTACACTAATTTTTAATTTATCTATTAGAATTTAGAATCAATTTAAGATGCTACAATACGCGTAAGAACAAATGAAAGAAATAGCGAGTCTTACTTTTCATTCTTGTGTTCCCGGGTAAGGCGTTTAAAAAAATGTTTTATTTCAGTATGGTATATCTATAGTGAACCCTGAAAAAAATAGTATTATTAATGTACTGATTTTGTTATTAGCTCTGATTATTAGATGATATTATTATTATGTGATAATATTATAAAATGTGATTTATTTTAAAATTCTAAAAGTTCGCTTGAAGAAATGTGTGAAAGGTAATAAATACATGTCAGAAAGGTTGTAAAACGATTTCGAGGGTTTATATTTGTTCTGACCTCTAAAGAGTAGTTGTTGCTTTCAATTTTACCCGCCTTTTCTCGTTAAGTATTATAAAGAACTATTTGAACCATGAAAATATTAATGGCATTTGATTTTTGACTTTTTATTATATTAGGGACTGTTGTTTTATATTATAAGCATAAAATAATACTTAATTATGTTGCTATTATGTTTACTAAAAGTATAGTAAATTTCTGTTTCTTACTAAGATGTAATAAATAATTATTTTAGTTTTGTATGAAATTTTATGTCATTTACACGTTAAACAATTCATATACCTACCTTCCAATCTAAAATAAGTTTTATTGCAAGCAAACATTTTAAAATTATATGAATTGTGTTTGAATTAATTTGTACTTACTTGGTTATTTAATATTAAATAATAGAGAGAAAAAAGGACTAGTTTAAATAGTCTTACCATAGTTTAATTTATAATATACCGTTTATTACTTATGTACATTACTCATCTTTAGTTTTAAATTTAAATTACATTTTTTCCTTGTTTTGATTAAAGGAGAAATAAGTTAAACAAATTCTTGAATTGCAATCAAATTTTCTTCAGTGATTTAATTTACTTACTCAAATAAAATAAAATATACAATTCTTTTAAATAGGTTCATGAACCAATTTATTACGGATGTAAACTTGGTATCAATTGAAGCAATTGAGATCTATGGTCCATTAGCAATTAATAATATATTTCCAAATATTGAGAAATTTAATTTATATCATATGAATATTCGTAGCATAAATAAAGATTTCGACGAATTAAAAATATATTTAAGTCAATTACAAACAGAATTAGATTGTTTAATTTTAACGGAAACGTGGAAAATACATTTTACGGAATTACTAGATTAATTAATTATTCCAGGATTGATTAATTTGGGTTAATAATTACGTAAAACAATTTCAAATCATTCAAAAAAATTTGTGCGTATTATTTTAAATAAAGAACCCACTTGCTCATGAGAATGTTTTTACCAAGAAGCTAAAATACTACATTCTCGTCAGATATTTTTTTAATAGTAGTCTTATATACATATCAAAATAAACAAAACTTGATCATAATTGATCATAACTATGAAACTAGAACAAAACTATTTACTTTTAAGACTCCATTATCAACTAAATCCGGAGGACAAAGAACTTATACTTATCTCACTCCTAGACTTTTATAATTACCTACCGCAAGAGATTATATAGATACATAATATTAGGAATAACGAAAAAAAAATTTGTTTGAAATTGGCGTAAGAGAAATAAAAAAATTATTTTGTTGAATGAGTCATTTTGGCTGCAACATATTCTATTTAATTTAATTGGATATCAATACTTCAGATTGATACATGTATCTACTTATATTTAATAAGTACTTCTTATACATGTAGTTAATAATACAGGCGTGCAATATTATAATTAAAAAAAAATACATTTGTGTTCTTGTATTCTTGTGTATTGTTTTTAAAATGCTAAAGTAAAGATGTTTTTAAGTTCTCTAAGTGATTTAAATTTCAGGTAAATTAATATTTCTTTCTTAATAATGTATCAATCAAAAAGTTTACACTTTTATTTTACAATGATTTTTTACAAACTAAATAAATGAATTATTAAGAATCAAGACTTTTTCAGGATTAACTTGAAATATAATAAGATAAGAAAGGAATTCTAACGTTTCTTCCCTACTTCCATAACAATATTACGAACATCAGATTTTTAAAGCGTCATAAATATGTCTAACGATTCGTTTCGCCTTAAATTCAATATCAGCGAAAAAGAATAAGACAACATACAGTACAACAGAGTAAGAAAGAGCCAGATGTTTCTTTCACAGCGACAACGTTGCAGGACGTCAAAATACCGAATTCCACATTAGCGTATATCTCTGGGACGTCCTTTAGTCGGAAATACTTATATGGATATACAGTGGACGTTGTAAGACTGTATTATGTGCGGACGTCGAATGGCGGTGTATATTAACTTCTTTATTTTTGATTTTATTCAAAATCTAACACGCACACGTAACACTACAATGTGAGATAGTGTATATACACGAACTAAATCTTCTCTAACGTTATTAGTTGTGGTGGACGTCCAATTACTTAGATATGAAAGGACGTCCATTTGTTATATATATATATATATATATATATATATATATATATATATATATATATATATATATATATATATATTGCTGTAATATTGGCTAATTAAAAATAAAAATTATTTTTAAAAAAAATTATAATATATTTTGAAACTGTGAATAATTGCCGTTCGATCGTAGATAATTACTTTATAATTAAATTGATTTTTTAAAATGACTGTGAACTTTGGAAATGCTTCTCAACTTCCCTCTTTTATAAATTCTAATATGATTTGAAATTACCTTTTAATAGATTTAATAATGCAATGGTTATATAAAATTAATGTTACGTTAGTTCTTGATTAACTCAAGTTTACGTAAGAGAGTTGGGCGCCAGTTAAATAACTTAAATTAACAGAATTATATTTAATAAAGACTCATCTCAGGGTGAATGTGGTTTCTTGTGGTATAAAAAATATACAAATTGAAATTTGAAATCACTTTTAAAATTGAAATCTTAATTAATTCTAACTATTACTAAATTGTTCAAATCACTTTACTACACTTTACAAACGATAGTCTTTTCTTCAGCAAATGCCAATACAAAAAGGAAATAACTTCCTACCTTTTTATAATACTTCTTTTTTCCTTCTTTTAGTATAGATGTCCTCTTTCCCAAACCATAGGCAGAGTAGATCACTTTATGTTGACCCAGGGCTGGTTTCCAATTCAGGGTTGACTTTCTTCCTTTTGCATGGATTTTCCATATAATCTCATCCACACACTTGACTTTGGAACTCACTTTTGTGTATTAACTGCGGGTTCAATTTCCCTTTTTCGTAGAATACTTATAGTTGTTTTTGTGTTTAATTAAATAAAACACCCGTTTATGGTTTTAACGTTGATTTATTATCTTGCCTAACTTTAGCAAGTAATTTATCTTAAAGGTGGTTCTTTATAATCATATACACTTTTACAATTTATACTTATTACACCTTCGCCGTATTGAAATCACCAACTAACTTAACTTGTCTACTTAATTCTAGACTATTTAAATTTTTACAATATTATCAGCCACGAATTTACTTTGTCGCTTGATATACTATAACATCTTTACTCTTTCGTCGTTTAACAGTAAGTATCTTTAACGTACACGACTTTACACCGTCGCTTTCTATCAGTAAGTGTCCTAAAACTATGATTTTCTAAGCTTATATACTATAGACTATTTACATAATTATATTACACAATTTGACGTCACCTTACAAACTAATACAAACTGTACACTCATATGATACATAATAGCAGATTAATATTCTTATAAAAGTGACACATCTATTACACATTAATTACACAATACTTTTACGCAATAATAACGATCTATTTACATTAACAAAAACCTTAAAGAATCACATAACCCGTCGATATACACATTTGGAATTATACATAATTGAATTACATCATAACAAACTTGCGAACAACTGGATGTTACGTATACTTAAGTAATCAGTGAGTAAGCTATTTGATAATAAATAATGAAACATGTATTATTTAACCTTATTAAAAAGTATACACATTGATTTCAAAATCAATGACACACCATTAAATAACTTAAATTTACTTTTAACTGTAAAAGTTGATAAAAATATTTCAAAAGTGTTAGTTTTTAGCAAAGATTTTAGATTTTCACAAAATTTTCAAAATTTTCCAAAATTTTGAAACTACCATCCACAGCATTTATCCCCTCCTGTTTCAAATAAAATTGTAAAATGCAATTTTACTTTTAAACACAAATAAGTTAGACAACAAATGTTAAACTAGTTTTATTTTTTTAAACACCAATATTTTTTTGTATTTTAATCTTTTATCCCAATAAACTTGCCCTATTCTAAATCTACTAACTAAACTATCTACAATATCTACAATAATTACATCTTTTAATCGTCATCTCAATCTTACACATTTCATTATTTCATAATTTTATTTTAATATAATTTTCTAATCCCTATTTTCCCCTATTTTCATAAACATTCCATTTTCCATCTTAACTTTAATTTTCAATTTATTCATACACTTTACCTTTCTTATAAACTTTAATAACATAATACATAAGTTCTAGTTGAGTATAAAATTCCATAACCCTGTTAGTCATATCGGTTATATAAAGTCTGAATTAGTTTACTTTATCATGCTTGGGTATATTATCACAATCGGTTACGTAAATTCTAATTAAAATAATTATCCTAAAACTCTTTATTTCTTTCTTCTACTTTTATAGTTCGTTAGATGAATATTATCAACTGGTAATATTTGCTTTTTCCAGAGTTTATTTACAATCCTACTATTTTTCCCTCTTCCTCTATCAAACTTCCTATTTTTCTTCATAATTTTAAAATTACTAATCATGATTTTATTACGTTTATTTTTCTTTTCTTTGTATTTTAAATTTACCCTTTTACTCCTAATTTGTTTACCCATAACAACCTTTTTCTTACCTTTTTTACTATAATCTACCTTTCCTAATTCTTTTATATTTTTCACTTTCTTTTTGTTTGTTAATTTCACTTCTTTATCATTAATATGTTTAACTACAACAGCCTCCTTCTTAGATTTTTTTTTTGCATTCTAATTTGTCAATCACTATTTCCTCCTTTATAATTTCCTTATTGGTATTATTTCCTACATCTATCTTTCCTAATTTTATTGAATTTATTAATAGTCTTTTGTCTTTCGGTTCCGTACCACCACCCTTAGGAAAATGAAAATATACTTGTGGTTGTATCTGATTGTGGTGAGTAGTGGTACAAGCAATTAAAAATTTTCTTCATCGTGTTGCGATTGCTTTTCCTTAAAACTTACAAATTTTTCCTTTGTAGGACTATATAAATGACTAGGCATGTTACGTGATACCTCTCGCTCCGTATTATATTTACTACAGTTACCCTCCTTACTATTCCTACCGTATCTATCATCCCTTCCGTTCTCCTGCTCTATTTTATCATGTTTCTCATATTTTCTATACTCATCCCGTTCATCACATCTATTATCACTAACTGGATTTCTAACATTTCCCCGATAATTATCCCTATTTCTATATGAAAAACTAGAGTTAGACTGTGTAAAATTCACATTTCTCATACCGGGCCTCGTTGAATCTCTTTTAAGATTTTCTAGTACGTCAAAGTTTTTTAATATTTGCAAAAATCGTTCAAACTCTTTTACATCATCAGTGTATACTTTCTCCAAAATAGGCCTATCAAAATGTTTAGCTAATTGTTTAATTACTACCGCCTCTTCTATCGGATTGTCTAATTGGTTAATCATAAACATTTTATTCAAGGCATAATTTTCTCTTGTAGTCCCTTGAAAAGGATTAAACCTTCCAAATGTTAAGTTTTCTACCACTTTTTCTTGTTCCGATAGACCCCAATACTGTGTCAAAAATAATCTTTCGAAATCTTCAAAATTAAGTATTTTGTTTTCATTTATTGAAAACCATTTTTCTGCTTCTCCTTTCATCAGTCCACGAATAATTGATAATTCGTAATCAAAATTATATGATTGTTTAAGACTTATCTTCACATTACCCAAATAAGATTTAGTATTCTTTATAAAGGTCTTGGGATGCATTCTCTTATCCCCATAAAATTTGGTAATATTTTGTTCACTCAAAGATGGTAACAAAATAGGTGCGAATGAAGGTTGTCCTAAACTTGATTCAGTATGGATACTTTTTAATTCATTAACCTGAACAGTAATTTGTTTTAAATCCTCTTCTATACATTCGGATCTTTGAATGCAATTTCCTTGAACTTCGCCTATCTTATTTTTAAAATATACTAGATGCGTATCTTGAATTCCTTTAACTTTAGTTATCTCTTGTAAAACGGATTCATGTTTTTGTTCTAATTCTATAAACTTTTTTTCATTGTCTACTTTTAGCGCTTCTATCTCTTTCTTAATCGTCTCAGTATTATCTTTTAGTTCTTGTTTTATTGTCTCCGATACAATTTTTATTTCTTCTTTCATTTCTTTATCACGTTTCTCTTGATCTTTGGATTGTTTATCGAATCTAGCATCGAATTTAGCATTCATATCCTGCATAAGTGCTATAAGTTGTGATAGTTCAGATTGCGCTGGCTTGCCTTCTTCGCCGTTCCCCTCCATTACTGAACTGGTTAAAGCTTTCTGCTTCTCAGACACAACTAATTCTTTATCTGTATACTTCTTTTTTAATACTAAATTACTTTCCGCGGCAGAATATATATTTTTAACTGACGTCATACATTAACCACTAAAAATCTTTTCTATTTCTTTTAATTATGCTATTATAATCTAAACAAGCTAATATAATCCTAACAAGCTAACTATTACTATAAGCAAAATAACCTACAAAAACTAAATAATATCAAAAGTCAAATAATCTATTAAAAGCTACTATAAGCCTACTATTTTTCAAAAGATTATATAAACCACAAAAGGTTATATGTACCACAAATGGTATATGTACCACAAAAGATTATATGTACCACGAAAGCCCCACGTTGCCGGTCGCCATATATAAATGCTGTAATATTGGCTAATTAAAAATAAAAATTATTTTTAAAAAAAATTATAATATATTTTGAAACTGTGAATAATTGCCGTTCGATCGTAGATAATTACTTTATAATTAAATTGATTTTTTAAAATGACTGTGAACTTTGGAAATGCTTCTCAACTTCCCTCTTTTATAAATTCTAATATGATTTGAAATTACCTTTTAATAGATTTAATAATGCAATGGTTATATAAAATTAATGTTACGTTAGTTCTTGATTAACTCAAGTTTACGTAAGAGAGTTGGGCGCCAGTTAAATAACTTAAATTAACAGAATTATATTTAATAAAGACTCATCTCAGGGTGAATGTGGTTTCTTGTGGTATAAAAAATATACAAATTGAAATTTGAAATCACTTTTAAAATTGAAATCTTAATTAATTCTAACTATTACTAAATTGTTCAAATCACTTTACTACACTTTACAAACGATAGTCTTTTCTTCAGCAAATGCCAATACAAAAAGGAAATAACTTCCTACCTTTTTATAATACTTCTTTTTTCCTTCTTTTAGTATAGATGTCCTCTTTCCCAAACCATAGGCAGAGTAGATCACTTTATGTTGACCCAGGGCTGGTTTCCAATTCAGGGTTGACTTTCTTCCTTTTGCATGGATTTTCCATATAATCTCATCCACACACTTGACTTTGGAACTCACTTTTGTGTATTAACTGCGGGTTCAATTTCCCTTTTTCGTAGAATACTTATAGTTGTTTTTGTGTTTAATTAAATAAAACACCCGTTTATGGTTTTAACGTTGATTTATTATCTTGCCTAACTTTAGCAAGTAATTTATCTTAAAGGTGGTTCTTTATAATCATATACACTTTTACAATTTATACTTATTACACCTTCGCCGTATTGAAATCACCAACTAACTTAACTTGTCTACTTAATTCTAGACTATTTAAATTTTTACAATATTATCAGCCACGAATTTACTTTGTCGCTTGATATACTATAACATCTTTACTCTTTCGTCGTTTAACAGTAAGTATCTTTAACGTACACGACTTTACACCGTCGCTTTCTATCAGTAAGTGTCCTAAAACTATGATTTTCTAAGCTTATATACTATAGACTATTTACATAATTATATTACACAATTTGACGTCACCTTACAAACTAATACAAACTGTACACTCATATGATACATAATAGCAGATTAATATTCTTATAAAAGTGACACATCTATTACACATTAATTACACAATACTTTTACGCAATAATAACGATCTATTTACATTAACAAAAACCTTAAAGAATCACATAACCCGTCGATATACACATTTGGAATTATACATAATTGAATTACATCATAACAAACTTGCGAACAACTGGATGTTACGTATACTTAAGTAATCAGTGAGTAAGCTATTTGATAATAAATAATGAAACATGTATTATTTAACCTTATTAAAAAGTATACACATTGATTTCAAAATCAATGACACACCATTAAATAACTTAAATTTACTTTTAACTGTAAAAGTTGATAAAAATATTTCAAAAGTGTTAGTTTTTAGCAAAGATTTTAGATTTTCACAAAATTTTCAAAATTTTCCAAAATTTTGAAACTACCATCCACAGCAATATATATATATATATATATATATATATATATATATATATATATATATATATATATATATATATATATATATATATATATATATATATATATATATATATATATATATTTAAATATATATATTAAAAAAGCTATTAATATTATACATGCAGATTTTACTGTAATACACTATAAATATTATCTTTTGAAAGAAATAAAACGCCTTATATGTATTTTTACGGCTTTTATTATACCTCAATATTCTACCTAAAACAGACGATTATCTATTCCAGGTAAAAAAAACACCCTTTTCTAAAGACCAAACCAGACCCTTGCAAATTTCAGAGTTCGTAAATAAAATCGATATATTTATTCTTAAGGTAGATATACAGCGTTTAAAGCTGTAAATAATAAATAATATGAATTCAATCTTTTAATGACATCCAGTCTGTTTGTATATGTATAGATGGGATAGCCAGATAACTGAGAGCATCTTAAAATGTATTACGACATAAATTAAAACAGCCCATATGTATATGCCAACCATCAGATAGTTAAATTCAGCTTGAAATTACAAATGTAGCGCTATTTTAAAAAGGAGAAGATCTTTCTGATTGGATAGTCCCTTAGTATTATGCAAATACATCGCTTCTCAGAAGCATCTCTATAGATGACGATAGTGAATAAAACTATAATCGATAAAGCTATCGAAACAATTCTTAGCTAGATTAATTAAACACTTCTTAACATTAAGGAGCAATTTATTCATATCAAGCCTTGCATTCTGCAAACAATTATCTGGTTACCCAATCGAAATTATGGGTTGTTTTTAGTAACTCCAATCGTTTTGGTATATTTCTGCGTTGATATTTAGTACATATAATTTAAAAAGAGAACCCTTCTTACAAAAAAAATGGCTTAACTTCTTTTTACCTGCCCGGATATCAGAACAACCTGATTTTAATTCACAATAGAAGGAAACGATAAAACTTCCTGTGTTTTATCTTTCAAAAGATCTATTCTAGTCGAAATGCAGGTTATTATAGCACGATAACGTTAAGTTTTTATAGATATTGCATCGTTTATGCTTTTAATTAAGTGAAAACCAGGATTTTTGTCTATAAGGGATTTAAATTTTTGTTTTGGTAAATTTTATGCGTTTAGCTAAAGTAATTTAAAAATTAGAAAGTCAGGGAAATTCATTAGATGAATCTCTTGAGCATGTAAAATTGTTAGGCGTTTCTTTGAAAAGGGTTCAAAAGATTGACTATAAAACAAAAATTTAAATCCGTTGTAGACAAAAATCCTGGTTTTCACTTAATTAAAAGCATAAACGACTCATTATCTGGAATAAAATAGATTCATTTTGCAGACCATTTAATTTAATTAAGGCTCGGTAACTTTCTATGACAAATCTCATGTACGTGAAATTATAATGTTATTATAGCACGACAACGATAAGTTTTTATTGAATAAAGTGAAATGATAATTACTAATTTTTTCTATTTCCCTTTGTACGTATTGTGTTTTAAATTTCATATATGTGTTTAATTGATGTTAATAGAAACATCTGGTATTCTTGTCTTTCAAATTCAGAGTTGAGTAGCAGTTGTCCAGGTTGCATGAGTTTTAGAGCTTACGATATAAGTTTTTCCTTCTTTCCAGGCGTAAAAGTACATAAGAGTCTCGCAATTAATATAATTTATGCTTTACTGAGCAGATGCGTACTGTTAATTATTAAGTATTACGTTTGTGTTTAAAGTGGTAAGTGAATTGGTAATTACTAATTTTTTCTATTTCCCTTTGTACGTATTGTGTTTTAAATTTCATATATGTGTTTAATTGATGTTAATAGAAACATCTGGTATTCTTGTCTTTCAAATTCAGAGTTGAGTAGCAGTTGTCCAGGTTGCATGAGTTTTAGAGCTTACGATATAAGTTTTTCCTTCTTTCCAGGCATAAAAGTACATAAGAGTCTCGCAATAAATATAATTTATGCTTTACTGAGCAGCATTACTCGAAGTAAATCGTATAATAAATAAATCTGTTAATAATGCTGTGTATAAGGGCAAAGCGACCTATAATTTTAGCTAAAACATTATGTCAATTTTGAAAATGCTTGTACCAAGATCGGTTCTATATTTTATATTATTCAGATGTAATGAGAAACATACTAATCTTCTCGAAGAAAAATTTTTCCATATATAACTGGCTCCTTGGTCTAGAGGTATGATTATCGCTTTGGATGCGAGAGGTCCAGGGTTCGAATACTGGATGAGCCCTATTGTTTTTATATTCCGGATGGAATTTCATCAGATTAATTTGTAGCACTAGGTCATCGAATGCAATGCATAAGTTGATTACCCGTAGACTTGTAGTAACTTACAGAATAAAACATAAAAATAAAATAAAAGACAATAGAACATTTGTTGAGTTTTATTAATACAGGATAAATATGAGAACAATTATCTAAATTATATACATTTTAAACACTTTTAAACAAGTTTTGTATCTTCGTCAATCTCTTCGGACGCTTGTAGAGGACCTCAAGTACACTCGCTGTATTATGTGATTTATGTTGAGCTTCAGATTTAATAGGATGAGCCGAGCTGCTGGGCATACTTATTGATATTGAGCTGGAGGTTAACGATTGATTTAAAAGCGTCCACCCGCTATCTTTTTGCTAGATAAAGAAATATGTGCGTGTTAGTTTATTTCTAACTTTCTACAATTTCTATACTTACTTGAAACTCTTCGAGATCCTTAAGGATAGGAGCTTGAATATTGATCTTGAACCATTGGGCTAAATTACTGTCTTGGTATATGGCTGCATTTTTGGTGTTTATATACTTTATTTCTTCTATAATAGTATCCCCCTTTTTGACTTCGAATATGCCTGTTAAAGCTGTGTTCACTTTTAATGATGCATCTTTCTTCAATGTATTCAGAATACGTCTCTGAAAAATGGTCGAGCAGTCCTGCATGAAAGCCTTCGGCTCGATATGCTTGGTGTTAGTTATTACAGCAGTTCGCATGCGTCCCTTAAATGCTGATTTCATATCAGCCCACTTCACGCGATCGCGAGCTGTCTCTTTTCGCTGACTATTGCTTCCACCTACAGTTTTTAAGGTTTTAATAATCTCCCTATATGATCTCGCTTGGGCCAGGCAGGCTGATAGATGATTCTTAACCCCTATAGATGTTTCTCTTTCCAGTGCTCTATTGATTCTCCATATAGCTGAGGTACATTGTTTAAAGCACTCGAGATGGCTCGAGCATTACCTTGTAGTTGCGGATTGTATGCAAGATCCCTTAGGCTATCAATAAGCTGAGTTGCGAATGACATATTTTTTCTAGTAGACGTTTAAATACGGATGCGAAGAGAGGTAAGTGTTACGCGTTCAGTTGCTGCACTGAGACTGAAATCTAGAGTTAGAACTTCGTTCTATATCCCTTTTACACGTACCGCCGAGAAAACAGCTGAAAGCTGGGAAAAAATTACCGAGTTACTGGATGTAATAAGGTGGAATTTAAATAATACGATACATAAATCAGTTCAGTTCATATATTAAAATGCCACGCGGAAACCCTATTTTAACACCTTTTTATGAATTTAAAAGATGGGTAAAAGATAAAGGTTTGAAGGGATATAGTCTATAGTCGCAAGAGGCTAACCAGTATACGGGTTTTGATCATTTAACATTTATATTATGCTTTTATCGTTACTATTTTGCTATTCAAGTTGTCCCTAATTATGATTAAATGGAAAACGTGTTATAGATCTGTTCAAATTCGATTGTCTAGAAAATGGGTAGATGTTATATCTCAAAAGTATGATGTAAAATTGAATAGAAATTGCGAACAGGCTTGCTGTTTATTATGCTGTAGATTTAAATGAAATGACTAATAGATTCTGCATTTGTATACTTTTAAATGATGAATCTTTTAAATGTAAGGTTATTAAATTTCAAGATGGATGGTGTATCAGCTGTTACAAACTAATTGTGGATAAGGCTTAATTAATAGAGAGAAAACTATTGGGAATTAGATAACTTATCAAATAGGCCTTGGTCAGTAGCTATATGTTTTATTAATTGTTATCATTATTCTGTTAACAAATATTTCAGTCAGCCCTCTGGAGTTTTTTTTTGGTCTACCCTTTGCTGCTTGTAATATACTTTTATGAAATCTGTTGTAAAAAGATTAGAATGAAAAGTTAAATATATACCCTACTTAGTTATATGCTATGCTTTAATAATTTTTTATCTGAACAGGTAATAATGCATTCAATGTGACTGGTGTATTTTATAGCATATCCCCGATTCATCATAATAATATATGTATCTAGGTTTGTAGATACTAAATTAATATTTTTATGTTTGAAGCGTGTTTATGGCTAGTATGTTGTTGTTAAAATGCATTACGGATAATTTATTATTTGTATTTGTTATTCAATTTTGACGTTTTGACGTGGATAAATTTATATTTTGTATGACAATAGGAGCTATTGGTATAGAATATAACACGATGATTGTAAATTGCGCGTGTATATAAGCTATATTGTGCGTGTATGTGATAAGCTAGATTGTGCCTGTATGTGCGTGTATATGCTTCAAATTGCAGGTGTATCTGTTTGAAATTGTATGTGAATATGCTTCATAATGTATGTGTGTGTGTGTTTTAGGAAATGAATTTAAGGTACATCGACAGTAAGTCTTTTAAATAGATGAAATATATAAATTTTGTATGACAATAGGAGCTATTGATATAGAATATAACACGATGATTGTAAATTACGCGTGTATATAAGCTATATTGTGCGTGTATGTGCGTGTATATAAGCTAAATTGTGCCTGTATGTGCGTGTATATGCTTCAAATTGCACGTGTATCTGTTTGAAATTGTATGTGAATAGGCTTGATAATGTATGTGTGTGTGTGTGTGTGTGTGTGTTAGGAAATGAATTTAAGGTATATCGACAGTAAGTATTTTAAATAGATGAAATATATAAATTTTGTATGACAATAGGAGCTATTGGTATAGAATATAACACGATGATTGTAAATTACACGTGTATATAAGCTATATTGTGCGTGTATGTGAGTGTATGTGATAAGCTAGATTGTGCCTATGTGCGTGTATATGCTTCAAATTGCACATGTATCTCTTTGAAATTGTATGTGAATATGCTTGATAATGTATGTGTGTGTGTGTGTGTGTGTTAGGAAATGAATTTAAGGTATATCGACAGTAAGTCTTTTAAATAGATGAAATATATAAATTTTGTATGACAATAGGAGCTATTGATATAGAATATAACACGATGATTGTAAATTACGCGTGTATATAAGCTATATTGTGCGTGTATGTGCGTGTATATAAGCTAAATTGTGCCTGTATGTGCGTGTATATGCTTCAAATTGCACGTGTATCTGTTTGAAATTGTATGTGAATATGCTTGATAATGTATGTGTGTGTGTGTTAGGAAATGAATTTAAGGTATATCGACAGTAAGTCTTTTAAATAGATGAAATATATAAATTTTGTATGACAATAGGAGCTATTGGTATAGAATATAACACGATGATTGTAAATTACACGTGTATATAAGCTATATTGAGAGTGTATGATCGTGTATGTGATAAGCTAGATTGTGCCTGTATGTGCGTGTATATGTTTCAAATTGCACATGTATCTGTTTGAAATTGTATGTGAATATGCTTGATAATGTATGTGTGTGTGTGTGTGTTAGGAAATGAATTTAAGGTATATCGACAGTAAGTCTTTTAAATAGATGAAATATATAAATTTTGTATGACAATAGGAGCTATTGGTATAGACTATAACACGATGATTATAAATTGCGCGTGTATATAAGCTATATTGTGCGTGTATATGATAAGCTAGATTGTGCCTATATGTGCGTGTATATGCTTCAAATTGCACGTGTATCTGTTTGAAATTGTATGTGAATATGCTTGATAATGTATGTGTGTGTGTGTGTTAGGAAATTAATTTAAGGTATATCGACAGTAAGTCTTTTAAATAGATGAAATATATAAATTTTGTATGACAATAGGAGCTATTGGTATAGAATATAACACGATGATTGTAAATTACGCGTGTATATAAGCTATATTGTGCGTGTATGTGATAAGCTAGATGTCTAAGCCATGACGGTCATTTTGAGTGCAGTATGATAGCGTCCAAACTTATCTATGCTCATTTTGAAACTAACAGATTTAAGGTATTTATATATAATACCTTAAATCCATACCATCGATATTTATTCTATAATGCCTATGTTTTATTTATATCACGACCATACACTGGTTTCTTGTCCAACAGGGCGGACTCTTCCATTTTTGTTTCAAGACTGTTTCTAGCCTAAGGATGTATAACCTCAGGGTTAATTAATTGAGGTTGACCTGCAGAGCATATGTGCGGGATTGGAACACCTGGGAAGCCAGCCGCCGACCTCAAAAATATAAGCCTTCTAAGCTAGTAATTATTAGCTGCCTGCCTGCCTGCCTGACCTTTTTTTTATATGAACACGTGATAAATTTAATTGTTATACAAAACAAAGGATAATTATCTAGAACGTACACATTGAAAACACACACACACACACAGGTAAGACAGGAATTATTGAACGAATTGATCTTAAATTTAGGTCGTTTACAAGGAATTCTGGGGTGCGCTTTTATAAACTCGGCGGTTAAGTTGTTTGCAGAATGCAAGGCTTGATATGAATAAATTGCTCCTTAATGTTTAATTAATCTAGCTAAGAATTGTTTCGATAGCTTTATCGGTTATAGTTTTATTCACTATCGTCATCTATAGAGATGCTTCTGAGAAGCGATGTATTTGCATAATACTAAGGGACTATCCAATCAGAAAGATCTTCTCCTTTTTAAAATAGCGCTACATTTGTAATTTCAAGCTGAATTTAACTATCTGATGGTTGGCATATACATATGGGCTGTTTTAATTTATGTCGTAATACATTTTAAGATGCTCTCAGTTATCTGGCTATCCCATCTATACATATACAAACAGACTGGATGTCATTAAAAGATTGAATTCATATTATTTATTATTTACAGCTTTAAACGCTGTATATCTACCTTAAGAATAAATATATCGATTTTATTTACGAACTCTGAAATTTGCAAGGGTCTGGTTTGGTCTTTAGAAAAGGGTGGTTTTTTTACCTGGAATAGATAATCGTCTGTTTTAGGTAGAATATTGAGGTATAATAAAAGCCGTAAAAATACATATAAGGCGTTTTATTTCTTTCAAAAGATAATATTTATAGTGTAGTACAGTAAAATCTGCATGTATAATATTAATAGCTTTTTTAAATATATATATATATATATATATATATATATATATATATATATATATATATATATATATATATATATATATATATATATATATATATATATATATATATATATATATATATATATATATATATATATATATATATATATATATATATATATATACATATATATATATATATATATATATATATTAGGGTGTATCGAAAAATTTTTTTTCGCCGGCTTAGCAAAAAAATAATAGTTTTTGATGAAAAACAAGCCTTCATGATAATAATTCGTAATTTAAATTATGTTTAGGGGTGCCACCAGTGGCTCAAAAACCCAATTTTTGACTGTTTTTGTGGTTAGCCTCTTCCAACTTCTACCAGTTCAATCAGATAAACACTGATTTTGGATATTTTGTGCCCAGACCACTACTCTATAATTCCACAATACAAACCACTTAATACTATTATTTCCTAGTATGAAAAAAATCCCCTAAAAGTTACTATTTTTGCGATTTTCTGATATTCTTTAGCTAACTTTTGTTAATTCCATCACATAACAATGCGCGTTGGGGGTTTTGTGCTAAAACGAATACCCTATAATCCCACAATACGAAAAGCTTAATACTGTTACTTCCAAAAAAAAATCCCCTAAAAGTCACTATCTTAGCGATTTTCGGATATTCTTTAACTAAACTTCTGTTAATTTCATCACATAACAATGCGCGTTGGGGGCTTTGTGCTAAGACGAATACCCTATAATCCCACAATACAAAAAACTTAATACTGTTACTCCCTAGTGAGAAAAAAATCCCCTAAAAGTCACTATTTTAGCGATTTTCTGATATTCTTTAGCTAACTTCTGTTAATTCCATCACATAACAATGCGCGTTGGATATTTTGTGCTAAGACGAATACCCTATAATCCCACAATACAAAAAACGTAATACTGTTACTCCCTAGTGAGAAAAAAATCCCCTAAAAGTCACTATTTTAGCGATTTTCTGATATTCTTTAGCTAACTTCTGTTAATTCCATCACATAACGATGCGCGTTGGATATTTTGTGCTAAGACGAATACCCTATAATCCCACAATACAAAAAACTTAATACTGTTACTCCCTAGTGAGAAAAAAATCCCCTAAAAGTCACTATTTTAGCGATTTTCTGATATTCTTTAGCTAACTTCTGTTAATTCCATCACATAACGATGCGCGTTGGATATTTTGTGCTAAGACGAATACCCTATAATCCCACAATACAAAAAACTTTATACTGTTACTCCCTAGTGAGAAAGAAATCACCTAAAAGCCACTATTTTAGCGATTTTCTGATATTTTTTTATCTAACTTCTACCAATTCCAACAGATAACCATGTGCGTTGGAGATTTAGTACAAAGATCAATACTCTACTTTCCAAAATACAATTAACGTAATACAGTTATTTTAATTACAATAAACTTAATTATCTGGGAATACAATCCGAGCGCGGACTTAGATTCAACTAAAGGGGTCAAGTGTTGTATGGAATTCTATTAGTCAAAAAACACTTTGTAATAAAGATCCAATCTGGAAGCATCAAAAATATACTAAAAGGACAATTGAATTGGTCAAAGCAGAAACTGAATATGTCCCAATCACCTTGTTTTGAGAAAAACAAGAAAAACTGAATTACTCAATGTTGCTTTTATGGACTTTCGTGACTTTTTGGGATATGAAAGAAGGGTATCTATTAGGTAAGATCACATGATTCAATTTACTTAAAGTTTTGTATTCTAAGAGAAAAAAATTCATGTAAGACGTGGACATCTTCAGTTTCTGCGTTGATTGCAAAGAATACGCAAGAAAGTATTTTGTGACCAGTGCCGACCTTTGAGGGGGTGCGAGGTCGGGCGCAGCACGAGGGCGCTAGGCTGTTTGGGGCGCCGAAGTTGGTAAAATCATTCAATAACAGTTACTTTTTAAATTTAATAAGGGCGCTCTGAACGACTCTTCCCGAGGGCGCCGAGAGGCCTAAGACCGCCACTGTTTGTGACAAAACAACAACTGAACTTAATATTAACAAAAGAAATCTGAAAATCCTAAATACAAATAAAAATATTTTTAAACATTGTCTGCTTTCACTGCGCTGTCTTCCTCTTTCTCTTTCATAGGCCATTTTAGGATAAAATTGCTGGTAAAATTCGTCAAATTCTTTCTGAATGTACTTCATAAATCTTTCAGTTTTGGAGAGGTTGTGGAGTCAGTGGGAAATACCTTCAACTGTTTCCTAGGTTGTTCAGTTTTACTTTCTTCTTCGTAAACACTGTTACTAGTTGACTTAGAAATTTTTGTTGATTATTTTGTTGATTCAGAAAATCGCTAAAATAGTGACTTTTAGGGGATTTTTTTCTCACTAGGGAGTAACAGTATTAAGTTTTTTGTATTGTGGGATTATAGGGTATTCGTCTTAGCACAAAATATTCAACGCGCATTGTTATGTGATGGAATTAACAGAAGTTAGCTAAAGAATATCAGAAAATCGCTAAAATAGTGACTTTTAGGGGATTTTTTTCTCACTAGGGAGTAACAGTATTAAGTCTTTTGTATTGTGGGATTATAGGGTATTCGTCTTAGCACAAAGCCCCCAACGCGCATTGTTATGTGATGAAATTAACAGAAGTTTAGCTAAAGAATATCAGAAAATCGCTAAGATAGTGACTTTTAGGGGATTTTTTTTTGGAAGTAACAGTATTAAGCTTTTTGTATTGTGGGATTATAGGGTATTCATTTTAGCACAAAACCCCCAACGCGCATTGTTATGTCATGGAATTAACAAAAGTTAGCTAAAGAATATCAGAAAATCGCAAAAATAGTAACTTTTAGGGGATTTTTTTCATACTAGGAAATAATAGTATTAAGTGGTTTGTATTGTGGAATTATAGAGTAGTGGTCTGGGCACAAAATATCCAAAATCAGTGTTTATCTGATTGAACTGGTAGAAGTTGGAAGAGGCTAACCACAAAAACAGTCAAAAATTGGGTTTTTGAGCCACTGGTGGCACCCCTAAACATAATTTAAATTACGAATTATTATCATGAAGGCTTGTTTTTCATCAAAAACTATTATTTTTTTGCTAAGCCGGCGAAAAAAAAATTTTTCGATACACCCTAATATATATATATATATATATATATATATATATATATATATATATATATATATATATATATATATATATATATATATATTTTTTTTTTTTTTTTTTTTTTTTAGTTGAGATTAATTTTTGTTAAGTTGAATAATGATTTTACATTAAATAATATTTAGAATGCAAATTCATATAGAAAAATTTATCATCGACTCTGCTGGGACTCGAACCCAGGACCCTCCACTGTCTAGGTGGTATCTCTACCAACTGAGCTACAGAGTACGACTACCAGCATAGCGAGAAATTTTCCATATGAATTAGATGTTTTATATTATTTTAATATACAAAATTAATAAGAGTAGTCCAGTTAAACTAAAATTCAATTTATTGTTTTATAAGTAATAACAACAATCTCCATCTTAATCTTGTACTACTTTCTACTGTTTTTAATAACAACGCTGCCGCCAACTTCACTACAACTAATATTACCAACATTTACAACATCTTCCTCTTTAACCTAAAAATATAATCAAGTATAACTTGTATTAAATTAAAGTATAAAATTATCAAATCTAGACGGCATTCGAGTTTGTCTGACAGGACGCTTATTGTCTTGTCCATTCCTTGATGGCGAGTCTATTGTCGGGTTCTCTTGAATATCTTCGGATTCATCATAGGTATACTTATTGATCGGCTGTCTAGTTTTAGAATGCTTTAAATGAAATGTATTACGGCGAATTATCTTGCCCCTATCATCTTGCACTATGTAAGATCTCGGTGTGTAATGTGGTCTTAATACTTTTCCAGGTCTCCATTTAGTTACTTTGTATGTCTGCTTAAACATCTAATTCATATGGAAAATTTCTCGCTATGCTGGTAGTCGTACTCTGTAGCTCAGTTGGTAGAGATACCACCTAGACAGTGGAGGGTCCTGGGTTCGAGTCCCAGCAGAGTCGATGATAAATTTTTCTATATGAATTTGCATTCTAAATATTGACTTCCGGGTATTCCCGTGGATATATTGCTAAAAATTTGTTATATTTGTGATGAGGGGAATCTCTAGAATCCGAATCTCAAGAAAGGGGAAATTATTTCCCTTGTTTTATTTTGTCGTATATAGAGTATACAGAAGATACGAACCGACCTCCAAAATTTATATATAAGAAGATACTTATAGTTCGCTGTTACCTCCAGCAGCGCTGCCAAGTGTTCGGAGGTCAGAAGATACCACCGTTATGTGCAGTTATATATACAGAGCGTTGACTCCACATTCCATAGATGCACATTTCATAAAAAGGTTCTCTTGTGGGTCTCCAGATGTTGAAATCGGGTGGTTTAAATTGCTCGCCGAGGGCATTTTAGTGGCCAGATAACAAAAGAAAACAAGCGAGCATTCTCGATTTACTTATTTTTTATTTTTTGAGTTATAGGAAATTGTCGTTTTTGTATTTCTTATGAATTGTTATTAAAGATATTAAAAAGCCGTTTCGACACTATTAAAGCGTCTTTATGAGTAGCACTGACTAGTTGAATAAGGCTTTTCTAATTATAATCATTGATTTCTGGTTTACTTCATAAAGTTGTATTTTTTAAATGAAAACTTTAGTAATTTGATTAGAATTACTTAGATCGGTGATATATTAGAAAGAAATTTCTTTCTATAATGAATTGAAAATATAACAAAACCAGAAAAAGGGAATTCTTTTGTTATTGTCAATAAAAGTCAATAACAACGCAACCAGTACCAATATTGCGTATAATTAGTATAGCACATTTTTGAAATTTAGATGTATTAGACATAAATCAGTTATGTAACGTAGTATTTGTATAAATATGATATTCTACAAAGTTTCTTTTAATCTCGGGAATAACGGTTAAATTGAATATGCTTTTATCCAGATTCCATTTCGATTGAAATAAAGGCAGATACTCTTTTAATTTTTACTAAACTCGATAAGAGTTTAATATAAACAAATTAAATATTGTGTTTTTTACAACAAATGCTTGTTGTTTCCGAAGTCACGCACGTATCATGTAGGACCATTGAATTTCCCGTGATTTGATTAACAAAAAGAGTTACCAACTTTATTAAGATTGAAACAAATCGAAACACAACAAATTAATCAACATTTTTATAGAATTTTTGCTTAAGACATTTTTTCCAGCATTTGTTGATCTAACGAAATACAGAATACGTATGTTACACTGTTATACATGTACCTACCTCTTGTAAATTTATGTTTTAACTTATGTTTTAAATAAAGCACTTACTAACGACAAAACATGTACGTTTTATGGAACGTGTACTTTAAGTCCACATTAAAGACAGGTTTAACTTAATGTAGTCTTTTTTGATAACATTGTATAAACCATAGATAAATAGTAGGTATATTGCGTTATCAGAATTAAAAGTGGCAGTTTATTTGACGCTTAATTATGTTAGCAATCGCGGCTCTCCATTTAAAACAAAATACCACTATAAGCTTTTGTTTGAAACAATGTTTATCAACCTTGGCACAACCTTAATATCCGAAAATGGCCCACTGCTAGACTAAAGTAGGGATGATAATTTGATACCAAGCTTGGTCTCAGATATGGAAAGATCAGAGTTACCCAATATTGGTTGTTATTGGCTAAAACCAATACGTTATGCAATGTTTTGGACAATAAATGACATCGATATCGCAATAAAACTAAAGTTAGTCTTGAAGCGATCTTGAATGTTAATGTAGTACCAAGGCTGGTAATTGAGAAACAAAGCAACTATTACACAATCCTTTTCCTTTAATGAATGCTAGTGCAAACAAGCAACGAAGTCTACCATTACTGTTTCGCCGTAACTGAATGCAAAGTCAATTTTTGTGTTGGATATAAAATGTTCATTAACAAAATAAATACGAAGAAATCGAAAATTCGTATAAATGAATAATGTCTTAGACTCTCAACACATATTGAGACCGTACAAACCTAACACTTTCATAGTGTACGTCTTCTTGTGCAAATACATATGTACAGTCGGTAAGTCAATATAGTTTACACTTTAGTCTTGCCAGTGTAAATTTAAGTTCATAAAAATTCAGTAGGTTAGCAACCACTAATCCATCTTTACAATAAACCACATTTACAGAAATTTAGCAAAATATAATATGAATATTGACCCAACATTAGCCGAAGGGTAAGAAACCAAGATTTTGAAGATTGCTAAAACTGGAGTTAGTTTAGCGAACCTAAGATTCAAAGTTGGCTAAGGTTTTGGGTGATAAGTATGTAACCGGCACTTGATATGTAGAGATTGACTAAAGGTAAGTACTCACAGCAGCGGATCCGCAGGCGGATGTCATACGATTGGTCGGTTTGAGTCAAATCGACTCAATCCGACCAATCGTATGACATCCGCCTGCGGATCCGCTGCTGTGAGTACTTAGCTTTAGACTAGTTAAAGCAAATTAGCGAAATAGTATCTGATATTTGACTTAAGTATATTCTATGGGTAACTGGCATTGACCTAAAGGGTGAAAATTGGCTGAAGCTTGGGCAAGTTGTAAGGAACCCTGATTCGGTTTCTGAACATTGGCTCCGACTTGTACAACGTTTAGTGAACCGAGAATTACTATCAGGTTGTTGATTAACCCTCGAGTGACAATTAAACAACCGAGACTCAGAATCTGAAAATTGCTTGAAACGTGGGTGAAAATCGGTGCATCCAACACACCGCTGGAAATATAGCGCTGCAGCAGTTTTCACAGCCGTCTTAGATTTAACAATCACCCAAGCAATAATATTGTTTGAAGTACATCAGCATTTTATACATATAAAACGCTTAAAAATAAATACATATTAAACATAAGTTAGAGAACCAAGATTCGATATCTGAAAATTCGCCTACACTTGGATCAATGTCGAGAAAACGACATTTGACTGTCCAGTATTCAGCCACGCTGGGGTTTATTCAAAGACCTTTGTTTTAATTTTTTTTCTTCTAATAAAAAATTGTTGGTATTGCTAGACTAAACTTCTAATCATAGAGAGGAGGCACTTTTACCCTAGTGGAAAAAATAGTATGTTTTATTTGGATTTAAAGTGACTTTGTTTGTTGCTATTTACGAGCGATAAATAACTCCGCCTAAATAATAAATAAATAATAATCTTATCATGTGAACAACTCCGCTATAGGGTAAATACAAGTATTTTACTTAATTGGGCTCGATTCCTATAAGGAATCTAAATAGAATGACTTTAGGAGAGTTCACGCATCCTAGCTGCGATGTGCAAACGGGTTTTCCAAATCAACTATGTGGATTGTTTGACAATTACTTTAATTGTAATCATAATGCATCAATCCTAAATCCAAATATAAAATGCAGGGAAACAAGATTGGGCGATGAAAATTTTTCACCTATCTCTGCAAATGAGACTTGTCTCCAACTCTTCTTATTTCATTATGTCGAGCTGTTAACAAGTGTCCAGTCCTCATACTAAGGTCTTCCTTGATCAGTGGCGACATAGATCTGGAGCTCATGTCCATTTCCTTCGCCAACAAACGAATAGGATAGGATGTTAGTATAGGATTTTTTTACGAATAGAATGTTATAAAAAGAAACATTTTTGATTTATAGTTATTTATGTTATAAATCCGGCAATGAAACTTTACAGAACGAGTTTGATCTCTGAAGGAAGACAGAAGTCGCGTCTGAAATCTTGAAACGATAACTAAGGAGAATCATTTACAGGACCTATAACGTTTTTTTTCATGTGTTGCAATTTTTTCTCTTTGAACGAAAGTTCATTCATCCCCTGCTTTATAATAATCTAGTCATTCTATATAGTAGAGTAAATTTTTGAAAAAAACATGCCTAAGTTCTTATTTTTTACTATCTAAAGATAGAGACTTGAAATCTTCTGTAATGCCTTCAGTACTGGACCAGTATAAAATGTACTGATTAAATGGGGGCACGCCCCCCCTAGTGGTTGAGACCCCCATCTTGTACCCTTAATTTAATAACGCAACCAAATTGAGCGAAATTTATGTTGGGAGGGTTCTTGGAGTCACTGATTATGAATCCAATGAGAAAATTGAAAAATTCAAAATGGCGGTCCTAAAATAACGGCCTTTGAGATTCAGAATGAGATTTACGCAGTTTCTATTGATTTTAGAGAAAAATTCATGTGATTTTGCAAAGGAATACACTATTTCGATTACCTTATTATGTAACCCCTTTGCTCTGCCCTAGTAGTAAAGTCAATTTTTGCATAAGTTTCTATTTTTTACTATCTAAAGATAGAGACTTGAGATCTTTTCTAATGCCTTCAGTACTGAACCAATATAAAATGTAATATGTTTAAAATGGCGGTTTTACCCCTCGGGGGGTTGAAACCCCCATTTTACACTCCCAATTTCATAACTCGGGAAGTTTTCCATTAACTTGAGTGAAATTCATGTTGGGGGGGTTTTGGTGTTCCTGATTATGAGTCCAATGAGAAAATTAAGAAATACAAAATGGCGAACTCAAAATGGCGGTATTTGAGATTGAAAATGCGATTTACGCCCGTTTCTATTGATTTTAAAGAAAAATCCAAAGAGTCAAAAAGTATTTAGAATGTAATCTTGCATAGGAATACACTATTTTGGTTACCTTATTATGTAACCCCCTTCAATCAACCCTAGTGGGTTTCTCAGTAGGGGAGAGTGAAGGGGTTACATAATAAGGTAACCGGAATTATGTATTCCTATGCAGAATCACATTCTAAACATTTTCTGGCTTTTTTCATTTTTCTCTAAAATCAATAGGACCGGCGTAAATCGCATTTTCAATCTAAAATACCGCCATTTTGTGTCCGCCATTTTGAATTTTGTGATTTTCTTATTTGATTCATAATCAACGACCTCACAGCTCCCTCCAACATCCTTTTTGCTCAACTTGGTTGAAAACTTCGCGAGTTGTTAAATTGCGAGTTTAAAATGGGGATTTCAACCCCCCGAGGGGGCGTGTCCCTATCTTAAACATATTACATTTGATATTGGTCTAGTACTGAAGGCATTACAAAAGATTTCAAGTCTCTATCTTTAGATAGTAAAAAATAAGAACTTAATGCAGAAATTGACTCTACTACTAGGGCAGAGCGAAGGGGTTACATAATAAGGTAACCAAAATAGCGTAGTCCTTTGCAAAATCACATTATAAACACTTTTTGATTCTTTGAATTTCTCTCTAGAATCAATATAAATGGCGTAAATCGCATTCTCAATATCAAAGGCCGTTATTTTAGAGCCGCCACTTTGGGTCTGCTATTTGAATTTTTTAATTTTCTCATTGGATTCATAATCAGCGACCCCAAGAACACTCCCAACACAACTTTGCTCAATTTGGTTGCGTTATTAAATCAGGGGTACAAAATGGGGGTCTCAACCACCAGGGGGGCGTGCTCCCATATTAAACATATTACATTTTATATTGGTCCAGTACTAAAGGCATTAGAAAAGATTTCAAGTCTCTATCTTTAGACAGTAAAAAATAAGAACTTAATGCAAAAATTGACTATACTAATAATAAAAATACGACACTTTATGTTAAACTGACGTTTGTTTAAGCCTTTCAGTACGTAAAGCTTCATGTCAAGATTATGACGTAAGGTTTTATTTTCCGCTACAATATGGAATTTAATAGAAAATATGTTTTAGTCGTAATTATGTAAAAATATAAACAGTTAATATTTTTTATTTCATTTCGTATTTCAAACAATTCTTTATATACCACAATTAGTAATATAAAGTATATCTTGATCGCCGTTGTCAATGATACCGGAGTTCAAGACGTTCTTGATCTCCGTTGTTGTTGGCAACGTAAATAATTTGATGTTGCATTATAGCCACATGCATGCATGCATGCTGCTTTTTATCTCCTAAGTTACGCGTATGATGACACAGACAAGGCAACTTGCTTCTTTATACAATAAATTCGGATGGATTTTAAAAGGGAGAAATTAGGATTGAAATACGAAATAAAATAAAACAACTTATGCAATACGGAGATCAAGCTTCTATAATCCTCGAAGATGTTATAACGCCTCGGCTGGCGCCTCGGCGTTAAACATCTTCTTGGATTTAAAATATCGCTTGATTTCCTAATTACATAATATATATTACAAAATGAGTATTTCAGACTTATTCTTTCCTTCATCAAATGTAAACATAGTTAGAATGTCAATGAAAACTTTATTAACCGGGTAATTTGGTGAAATTTGCAAACTACATACCAAATGTTACATTATTTTGCTTAGTAAAATTATTTTTCTTTGAAAATTATATTAATTATTATATTAATTGTAATACTAAAAATATTGAAGATTTTAAAGATTTTAAATCTTTCTTTGTGGATGCGAGAATGAATATATCATATGTTATATGACAATTCCTAAAATAATAATCAAATAATAATAATAATCCAGTAAATCCGAAATGATCATTTTGTAAAAAGATGAATTTTTTATTTATACATAATTACGACTAAAACGTATTTCCTATTTAATTTTTTTCATATCTCAAAGAAAGTCGTTTTCAATTCAAAATTTTTTAAATGAAATAGAAATTATTATTTTATTGTTCTTAAGTATCATTAACTATTTAAAAATGACGTACAATTCAAGAGATCCCTTAAATTTTCTGAGTAGTTTACAAATATTTATTTAAATGCTGCTACTAGACCCAAAAAGTGTCTGTAAAAATTCAGGTAGCGTGAAATGGCCGAAACTACGCCAGGGGTACTGGTTTCGATGGAATTCTATATACCTGAGTGGTTTAGGTCTTGTACACAACGTTGCCAATGTGTGGAGCCTGCAACGTACCGTACATGATACAAAAAACAACATATACAGGCGGAGGTGACATCGTATTGGCAATTATACAACTAACAGCGACGGCAACGCCAGCGATCTACAGCTAAACTAAAAATTAATTTTGTGAGTATATGTATGACGTTATCACCTCCAGACAAAAATTTGAATTTAGGCTTCTAACACCATCTATATGCTTATACAGTCGAAAACAGGGCAAAACGTTGTGACCTCCGAAAACGGAGGTCACAACGTTATATATGAGGTGACAACGTATGCTGGGTATCTACTTTGGAAGTGACAAGGTACCCTTTATCAATATATATATATATATATATATATATATATATATATATATATATATATATATATATATATATATATATATATATATATATAAATATGAATAGAAAGATTAATGCGCGTATATAAACATATAACAAAGGGATAATAATGGGAATTCGCGCAATAGATTTATAAGACAAAGTTAGTTGCAGCCGTATACACGTGTTTCGCACTTATTAGTGCTCATCAGTACGGCATAGCAGATAGAAGAAATAAAATTTAAGCAACAAACTAGAAACAATGTATAACACAAGGTTTCACAGATAGTAGCCATATTGATATGTTTTGGGATTAGGTTGTCTCACGGTAGTGGCTATAGCTACCTCCGTAGTGACGTTTGTTGTTGTATTGAAAACTCAATATCTTCGAGCCGAAACTACAAATGTGTGGCTGGCTACTATCTGTGAAACCTTGTGTTATACATTGTTTCTAGTTTGTTGCTTAAATTTTATTTCTTCTACAAAATTTTAAACAGTTCGCCAAATCCTCAAAAACTTTATCGGTAATTAAAAATAATTCTGTAATCTGAACTACCAATACTTTGAATTTTAACTCATTGCATAATTTAACAACAAACTATATGACGGTAAATGAAGCTTCCAGTTTCCTCACAAAAATCTGACAATATTGTTGATTCCAAAAAGGAATCTTTATCTGGATACATAATACAAAATCACCTGAAATCTTAAACCAATATTCAACCAATATCTCAAACCTTTTCTTAACTGTGGAAACAATATTTTATTCAAGCCACACGTTGGGAAGGCCAATGAAACAAAGCTTTTTTTATCAGACTAAATGACAATAAACTAACTAAATTACTCACAAACAAAACTAGGCCCCACGTTGGGCGCCAATGAAACAAAGCTTTTTTCCCGAGCCAAAAATAACTATAAACTAATTATACAAAATTATGAAAATACATGATACTTACTGTAACTGAAAACTCAAAAAATATCTGCCACAGCTTGAGATTTAAACTCTCTCTTTACAAATTAATTATTCAAGTCGTAGGTATTGGTTCCACAGCTGTATAAATTGTGAAAAGGAATAGATAAGGGTTCAACACAAATAAAAGCATAAAAGGGCGCCATCTGGTTCTGAGCTTAGTTAATGATTTATTAACCATTCAAAGATGTTGATTGAATAAGCATTAAAATTTATTAAATTCATTAACCAGAAAATGAATAGAATATTTAGTTAAAACAAAATTTTGTTTACTTAAAATTTTGAAGAAATGAACTTAGGTAAGCATTCATAACCAATATGGTTCCGTTTTTTAGATCATTCAGTTTTGAATTAATAACATTTATTAACAAAAGAAGGGGTGAAATACACATACAGAGATAAACAAATAAAACACACCTTGTATATTTATTGCTAATCCAATCTAAATTTATTGGATAATAATTATGTCCAAAAGTTAATCAATAAAAAAATCCACCAAGAACATTTCATTTAATAAAGGAAACAAACAGGAAAAATCGGATTGACCACAAAATTGTTCAAAACACATACTACCAATATTAGAAATTTACCTTGACAGGTCATGATCGCAAAATATTTCAAAAGAATCGATTAGATCAACCATAAAAATTATTCAAAACAATTTAATTTAAATATTAACCTTTGTATTGACTGAGCTTTTCCTGGACAAAATTTATAAACAAATCTCTAAAGGAGATTAGACAAATTACAGCAGTTCAACAGTATCAAAATAAATGAATTACAATTAAGTTAAAGCTTAAAGATTGTTAAATAACAACTGACAAGAGTTCTATTGATAATAGAATTTAATGAGCAAAAATTTATAATGAGCTTCTATTAATTGAGAAACAATAACAAAAATGACTGCAAATTCAAGCAAGAAATTTATCTAAATGAATAACACTAAAAACAATAGTCACAATACCTTTTATTTTTGGTAAATCACAAACCAAAATCAACGATAAACTGCATAAAATTTGACAACGTCACAGCAACAGGAAACTGGAAGATTTGGGATTTTTCTTTCATACATTAAAGATGTACGAGATAACCCTCGTAGAAACTGGATATGGCGAATTATCATTTGCAAATTCACCCCAAACGGCAGTAACAAAATGCAACCAAAGAGTTCCATAAAAGATTTGGCTATTAGTTTTGATAGCCATTTTATAATTTCATTGTTTTCAATAAAACAATACACATAACCATTAATTCTGAACTGAATTTAGAAGGCACACAGCACGAATTATTATTTAGCCGAAATTTCGGTTACAGAGAAAGCGTCTGTAATTATTAACTTATTTCCGAACAATAATTATTTAGACGAAATTACGGTACGGTAGACTGTCGTAACATATGTTACACAGTAATAAGGGAAACTAAATTTCCCACTTTTCTGAAGCACAAACGTCCGCAAAAATATTTAACGGAATAACTGTAACTTTTGTTAACCACGAATTATTGGTTAATTTCCGAACACTGATTTAAACAATAACTATTACATGTTGATTTTAATTAAATGCACCGGCCATCCGAAAGCCGGTAATTGTTCAAACAATATGAAAAACTGAATTTAGAGTTTTCTTTCAAACTCCATTTTACTACAACAAAATGGCATTTTTAACACAAGATCGAACGTACGCTCTCGGCGTGTGATTTTGGAAGACAGCCCCCGTCAAAACCGAGCGAAGCCTTATATTACCTCTGAACCCTTAGCTACGCGCGACCGACATCTGGTATTCGGCGGCTAGGGCGTTTATTACAAGGCCTACTATAGGATTTTAGACCTTACGTGTAAAAAGCAACACCAAATCTTTTTGCCCGCCAAAAGTGTGGAATGCTGCAGCTGTCGAGACGAATTTCTACGCCGCATTGACTTAAAATTTTTAAGACGCAAATAACAGACAAAGGAAAGTGTATTTACGAAACGTATACACTCAAAATGTTTATCGAAATATTTTAATAAATGAGATGACGAAGCGCTTCTCATAGTTTCTTTTTGAAGAAATTGATATTATTTTTAAAATACCAGGTTGCAAAATACGAAAAACGACATTGATATGACGTTACATTATTTCATTATAGCAAATATTAAACATTCCTTTCCTATAAATGCTTTCTGTAGGAAATGTTTGCCTGATGAACTGCATATTTAAATAAGGCGATATCTACGGGACCGAACTTAAGATTTTTATCCAGAATTAATACAAAATTCTATGTACTAAATGCCGTTGGAAAATGTACCCGTTACACTCGCCCACTCGTCAATGAAAAAGAAAAAAAACAATAAAAAAAGAAAAGCTATGAAGCCCATGTCTTTATACTCGAAACTAACGAAATGCCAAAGGCCTACGAAGATACATACCGGTATCAAAACCAGAACACACCAAAAGTGCTTAACGCACAAATCAATAAGACCAAAAGTGTCTAAACATTCAAAAACGTAGTCAACACTACCCATTCATCATCTCATTCGCACAGAATACCTATACGAGACAAGTATATACCAAACGATATACCAAAAGTGAAATTCAAGCTCAATACTTGAACGAAATGATGTAAACCATAACTGAAAGTCAAACGGTATAGAGTTACTAACACTCCTTTTCAAATTCTAACTTAAAATAGGTTGCCTATAACTAAAATTCAAACGATATGAAGTTACTAAAACTACTATTAAATTCAAACCCAAGATAGGTTAGTCACAACTATAAGCTAAGAACTTAAGGTTGATAAAACCTTTCCCAATTACACTCCTCAGGTTATATAGAAACCTCATCTTATTCTTAATGAAAAGTCATCAGACTGCACTACCAGCTAAAAAGTTAAGATTAATAAACTTTTTCATATAACGCAATAACTGCAAACTAAAGGAATCAAGGTTAATAAACCTCTTCGGAATTAAATATTTACAAGTGGATATATTAAGGTTAACAAACCCTTATTGTATTTACCAATGAAACACTAGATAATCCCAACCAACGATTGGACGACTTAAAGTTACTAGAGCCTTTTCAAATAGTCTCCAAAGTGTATTGGGTCGTAGCTATTAACTGAAAGAAATAAGGTTAATAAACCTATTCATAATAATTGAAGTCCGTTAACTTCAACGAAGGACAATATAGCTGAAGGTTGAAAACCTTTTCCAGAGCTTACTGACTGTAACTATAAAATAGATGGTTAAAGGTTAATAACCCTTTCCGTATTATCTGGCTCAAAAATTGTATCAGCTCTACTGAAATGGAGAAAGAAGGAAGCACAATAGTGCTTTGTTCTAAAAAGAACAGATTCCAACATTGCTAGTTCGTCCCTTAGAACGACATTAGAATAGAGCGCAAAATGCACTAAAACGCAAGACGTTACAAACAACTGTAACACAAAAATCCCAATAAAAGGATACGGTAGTGGGTCAAAATCCCACAAAAAGGTAGGGTAGTGGGTCAAAATCCCACAAAAAGGTACGGTAGTGGGTCAAAATCCCACAAAAAGGTACGGTAGTGGGTCAAAATCCCACAAAACCAGAACCTACCAAGAGATGGCACGAAACCGCACAAAGCAAAAGGTCTCACAAAGAGCATGGTTCCCAAAAAGAACCAACAGATTGAGTGGTCAACATAGAGCATTAGGACAAAAAGTCCTCAAAGAAGGTAGTCGAAGGATGGTAACGGAAAGAACTACCTCAGCTTTACCAGACTTTTACTGGAACCCGACATCGGTGAAGGAATTTCTAAAGCGCCTCCCACCGCGATATAATAGACAAGGTCTAAAACAGAGGGTCTAAAGAAATATAAATTTCTATAAGAGGGGAAACAGTTTCAAAAAAGAAACATCAAATTTAACTAGTCACCAAAATGACTCGAAGGACCAGAAGTCCTTAGGAAGAAAGTGGTCAAAAGATGGTAAAAAGAACCACAGATGCTTTACCGGACTCTTACCGGAACCCGTCATCGGTGAAGGAACTTCTAGAGCGCCTCCCACCGCGCTATAATAGACAAAGTCTAAATAAAAGGTCTAAAGATGGTAGAGAAAGACCACAAATGCTTTACCGGACTCTTACCGGAACCCGTCATCGGTGAAGGAATTTCTAGAGCGCCTCCCACCGCGCTATAATAGACAAAGTCTAAACAAAAAAAGTCAGAACCCGAAGGCTTGTTCTGAAAAGAACACGACCTCAAAACTCAATACGATAACACAAAGCTGGACACCATAAGGTCACTAAGACCTTCACAAATTCTCAAATATCATACAAATTCCAACACAGGAACACTCATACTGGATTGTCACAGCGAACTGTAACGAAACTGAACGGTACATACGAAGCACCATATACTTCAAAAAGCAAAACGGTAATGGCGGTGATCAAAATCACCAGACGGTACGGAACAGAGACCAAAATGCCTCCAAAAACACAGTACTAAGCGGCACTGCAAAACGGTACGATACGATATTGCCTGAACGGCACGGAACGGTATATGGCACATGCCAACGATACGGTAAAAAGACAGAAACTGTCTCCCAAAAATGCAGTACGGCACGGAACTGTACTACAAACTGTATCACAAACGATACAAAAATCGGTAAATGGTGGATGCCAACGGTACAAATGAAAACTGAACGACATCACCAAAACCTCACACACTCATCTTCACTTCAAAATTGGTTCAAAACCACAAGACCTAATAGATCTCAAACAGATTTATAATTTAGCTTTTAGAAGAAGCTCATAGAAGTTCAACGAACTTAAATTGTACAAGGACACAAAATCCCAACAGATTATTATGTTTCTGAATATTCAAAATGAAATAATAACTTCACACAAATTTCTAAATAGACAGAACTGTCAAAATCGGTAAATATATACTGGACACAATAGGGAAAAATTGTCTTACACCCGGGAAAATTGTCTTACACCCTGCGTGATTTCCGACCAACCTACCAAGAAACACCCAAGGGATAAAAGAATATCCCCTGTACACGCTTCACTCAAACACACTCCCACACAAGATCCCACGAAGATATTCAATCACTCAAAAAGAAGAGGGCACGCAACAAATCACGTTATCATTGTATTATGTGACTCCCACAACTAAAGAAATGAAAGAAATTCAACAGTACCTGTCAGAATCATGAAAGAATTAACGCCACAAAAGGGATTAATTAATATTTTTTAAAGATAAAACTTATTTAACAATAAGCATGAAAAGATTTGAAATGCAAAAGTAAAAAAATGACCCAAAAGGTAATTTTCTGAAAAGACTGTTTAATTTTCCTACTAGCCATGATGAATCAGCTCCTCAAACATCTCATACAAAAAAATTCAATTGCCACATTCAAGATTGTTCACACACCAAATATACGCATACAACAACATTCAGGGTGCGCCTAACATTTTTTTATCACACATGAGCGTACTTCACCAAAACCAGACCACAAGTAGCCAAAAAATATTTTGAAAAAAATATCATCATCATCATAAAATATCTCAAAGAAAATTGAATTTATTCATCCAAAAGTAAAACACATTACTGAAACCCAAAAAAAATTTTAAATCACTACTAACCATAATCGTAATCAAGTTACTAAAATTCGAAAACGCAAAACCAAAAAATTTTGTCTAACATATCTGTAACCCAATTTAAACAAGGAGAATCTTTACACCTTAATAAAGTTTCAAACGAACTAAACGCTCAATAATTTCTAATAAACTCAGCTGTAATATTTATTCAAATTCTAAAATAATTTTTCTCCATTAATTATTATTTACTGACACAAAATATAATTTTGGAAATACAAACCGACGATACTATCCAATAGTATTACTAAAAAATTTCAACATCAAAATTTTATTCACGAAAGAGAAAGAAACTCCCTGTACTTCAAACTTTCTGTAATTTAAATAACCTTTACTTATTATCGGTATTTACTAAAACTTTCAAACACAGCTGAAACTCTACACAACTGTAAATTTTAACAAAGAAAATTTCTTATTAATTCGGAAAAACTCATAATGGTTTTCTAACTACAGAAAACGTGAAATCTATGACTCGAAAAAAATTTCAAAGCCATTTATCTATAATCTGAAATATCCTAATGATACCAAAATTAATTCTGAAATCGTTGTCATTCTTTTTAACTAAACGCAATCGCTAAATTCAAACAGACGATACGATACGATACGATACGGTACGATACGATACGATACGATACGATAAATTTTCAAGTATCGAAAGTTTTATCTGAAAAACTCCTAACATATTTTCACACGGTAACATACTGTAATTAACTTTACTTAGTTACCTTCAACGAAACACATTACGGTACAAAGCTATCCGACGGTAGCTATAAATAAATCTCAAAAATAAACACCTTCCGACCGTTAACCAAATGCCTTCTAAATACAAAGCCTATAAAAACTGTATCATACAAAATTTTAAACAGTTCGCCAAATCCTCAAAAACTTTATCGGTAATTAAAAATAATTCTGTAATCTGAACTACCAATACTTTGAATTTTAACTCATTGCATAATTTAACAACAAACTATATGACGGTAAATGAAGCTTCCAGTTTCCTCACAAAAATCTGACAATATTGTTGATTCCAAAAAGGAATCTTTATCTGGATACATAATACAAAATCACCTGAAATCTTAAACCAATATTCAACCAATATCTCAAACCTTTTCTTAACTGTGTAAACAATATTTTATTCAAGCCACACGTTGGGAAGGCCAATGAAACAAAGCATTTTTTATCAGACTAAATGACAATAAACTAACTAAATTACTCACAAACAAAACTAGGCCCCACGTTGGGCGCCAATGAAACAAAGCTTTTTTCCCCGAGCCAAAAATAACTATAAACTAATTATACAAAATTATGAAAATACATGATACTTACTGTAACTGAAAACTCAAAAAATATCTGCCACAGCTTGAGATTTAAACTCTCTCTTTACAAATTAATTATTCAAGTCGTAGGTATTGGTTCCACAGCTGTATAAATTGTGAAAAAGAATAGATAAGGGTTCAACACAAATAAAAGCATAAAAGGGCGCCATCTGGTTCTGAGCTTAGTTAATGATTTATTAACCATTCAAAGATGTTGATTGAATAAGCATTAAAATTTATTAAATTCATTAACCAGAAAATGAATAGAATATTTAGTTAAAACAAAATTTTGTTTACTTAAAATTTTGAAGAAATGAACTTAGGTAAGCATTCATAACCAATATGGTTCCGTTTTTTAGATCATTCAGTTTTGAATTAATAACATTTATTAACAAAAGAAGGGGTGAAATACACATACAGAGATAAACAAATAAAACACACCTTGTATATTTATTGCTAATCCAATCTAAATTTATTGGATAATAATTATGTCCAAAAGTTAATCAATAAAAAAATCCACCAAGAACATTTCATTTAATAAAGGAAACAAACAGGAAAAATCGGATTGACCACAAAATTGTTCAAAACACATACTACCAATATTAGAAATTTACCTTGACAGGTCATGATCGCAAAATATTTCAAAAGAATCGATTAGATCAACCATAAAAATTATTCAAAACAATTTAATTTAAATATTAACCTTTGTATTGACTGAGCTTTTCCTGGACAAAATTTATAAACAAATCTCTAAAGGAGATTAGACAAATTACAGCAGTTCAACAGTATCAAAATAAATGAATTACAATTAAGTTAAAGCTTAAAGATTGTTAAATAACAACTGACAAGAGTTCTATTGATAATAGAATTTAATGAGCAAAAATTTATAATGAGCTTCTATTAATTGAGAAACAATAACAAAAATGACTGCAAATTCAAGCAAGAAATTTATCTAAATGAATAACACTAAAAACAATAGTCACAATACCTTTTATTTTTGGTAAATCACAAACCAAAATCAACGATAAACTGCATAAAATTTGACGACAACGTCACAGCAACAGGAAACTGGAAGATTTGGGATTTTTCTTTCATACATTAAAGATGTACGAGATAACCCTCGTAGAAACTGGATATGGCGAATTATCATTTGCAAATTCACCCCAAACGGCAGTAACAAAATGCAACCAAAGAGTTCCATAAAAGATTTGGCTTTTAGTTTTGATAGCCATTTTATAATTTCATTGTTTTCAATAAAACAATACACATAACCATTAATTCTGAACTGAATTTAGAAGGCACACAGCACGAATTATTATTTAGCCGAAATTTCGGTTACAGAGAAAGCGTCTGTAATTATTAACTTATTTCCGAACAATAATTATTTAGACGAGATTACGGTACGGTAGACTGTCGTAACATATGTTACACAGTAATAAGGGAAACTAAATTTCCCACTTTTCTGAAGCACAAACGTCCGCAAAAATATTTAACGGAATAACTGTAACTTTTGTTAACCACGAATTATTGGTTAATTTCCGAACACTGATTTAAACAATAACTATTACATGTTGATTTTAATTAAATGCACCGGCCATCCGAAAGCCGGTAATTGTTCAAACAATATGAAAAACTGAATTTAGAGTTTTCTTTCAAACTCCATTTTACTACAACAAAATGGCATTTTTAACACAAGATCGAACGTACGCTCTCGGCGTGTGATTTTGGAAGACAGCCCCCGTCAAAACCGAGCGAAGCCTTATATTACCTCTGAACCCTTAGCTACGCGCGACCGACATCTGGTATTCGGCGGCTAGGGCGTTTATTACAAGGCCTACTATAGGATTTTAGACCTTACGTGTAAAAAGCAACACCAAATCTTTTTGCCCGCCAAAAGTGTGGAATGCTGCAGCTGTCGAGACGAATTTCTACGCCGCATTGACTTAAAATTTTTAAGACGCAAATAACAGACAAAGGAAAGTGTATTTACGAAACGTATACACTCAAAATGTTTATCGAAATATTTTAATAAATGAGATGACGAAGCGCTTCTCATAGTTTCTTTTCAAGGTTTCTTTTTGAAGAAATTGATATTATTTTTAAAATACCAGGTTGCAAAATACGAAAAACGACATTGATATGACGTTACATTATTTCATTATAGCAAATATTAAACATTCCTTTCCTATAAATGCTTTCTGTAGGAAATGTTTGCCTGATGAACTGCATATTTAAATAAGGCGATATCTACGGGACCGAACTTAAGATTTTTATCCAGAATTAATACAAAATTCTATGTACTAAATGCCGTTGGAAAATGTACCCGTTACAACTTAATAATCTATTTGATATTTGAATTGACGGTATATAATGTAAGAACTTACTACAGTTATTTCTACTAATATAATTGAAACTAAATACAATAATAGAATTGAGTTTATCATTACATCGTTAACTGTTAAGTCTGATAAGTGAGTTACTTCTTGATTTTTAAAATTCCATAACAAACGATGCCATCCACTTTCAAAGTATGCATTAAATGATTTATTACTTTTAGCATAATAATACCTAATTCTAAAATAAAGCAAAGACTTGTTATTGTCTTTATATTTTGTAAGATTATTCGCAAATGTAAAAGCACTATTTTGATTGATGCTTGTTAACTTCATATTAGTCCATTCATGAGGCCATTCACAACTTTTATTCACACTTGTATAATTATTAGAAAAGTCAATGCACATATAACATTCACGTATTACAGATATCGGATTATATACGTACAATGTATTATTTTGCACTAACGCTAAGATTAGATAAGGTAGAACAGTTGCTTCTAGAGACATGATGAATGAGTGGAGCAACAACGATTGCAATTTATCTTAAATGGTGGAGGTCCATCCACTACGTCCCCTGTCGTTCTTTGCACACAATGACAATATTGATAATCGCGAAGCTCTTTCTGCATCCATTCCGGTAAATGATTAAAATTACGAGCAATATCAGATTTAAAATTTTTTTTAATATAGCAACAGGTATCTCAACGATTTCCTTTAATGTTAACATATTTACTTCTATAATGATTGAACGCAGAAACGTCTACATGAGATTAAAGAAACTTTTGTCGAATTTAATGTTTTTTGTAAATTTTCTACTTCAGATTTACTTTGTTCAAGTTGTAATAGAGTAAAATCATGATTAACACGCATCGTTTTTAAATCATTTTCCATCACAGCATATTTATCCATCAAGTCGTCATACTCATTCCATTCCTGTTTACAGTCTTTTTTATTAGTTTCAACTTCACTTAATTTTTCTGTAATTATAGGCTTTTTATGAGAAGATTTAGTACTAGTTTCTCTATTATTAATAGGATATGAGTTATAATCATCACTCAGCGACTGAGTTGTTAATGATTGTAAGTTCTGTTGCTTTCGATTAAAATGACGTCGATCAAATGCATTTGAATAATTAAATATCGGAACTGAATCATGTTCAGGTTCATTATAATGTACACGTATATTACTATTCTCTCGAGATCTTTCGAGGGATGTTGTTCCGTTTAGGAAATGTTGTGAGTTAAAAGATGAATCGAAATCATCAACTTGAATTGGTTTCGATGTTACAGTACTTACAATAACCATCAATCTTAAGAAACAGCTAGGAGCAATTATTGTTTAAGAAGTATACATAATGAACTCATGAATTTACTTTTGATTGTGATAGAATAATAAGTTTATTTTTAATTTTATTATCACCCCACCTCACCTCAATGTCAATGACCTAATATATTTGTTTTCATCATATTTACAGATAAATAATTTATAGCTGTTAAAGTAGTACCACTACCTGACTGTTCAAATTCTGACATTTGATTTGTTATTTCATCTAATACAGCTTTATACATTTCTTTAATATTACTATTTTTAACAAGCTGATAATTTTTAGTATTAAAAATTTTTTTATAAGTTGTACCTTCAATCTCTTTCATATTACTATTTACCTTTGAATAATCACCACAAAATGTAAAATTAACTTTCAAAATATCAAATTTTCTAATAGCACTTTTAATTCGTTTATAAATTAATGAGAAAGCATCCTCAAAAAATGATTGAATATCATTATGATTTTGATTGATCACAGCCCCAGTTCGAATGCGTTTCTTAAAAGCACTTTCTATATCTTTCCAGTGAATACGTTTATTATTTACTGACGATATATTATTATTAATATTTAAATTAGACCCCAATTTAACATTTTTTATTTGAGCTTGTTCTCTTCGTAAATTTACTAATTTTGTTTCTAAATGTCTTTGCCCCAACAGTAACACTTTTATTATCCTTACTTTTTCTTAATAATTTTAAGGTTAATCTAATATTTCGTTGATTTATTTTAATTACTTCTTCACTCATAATTAGTACTGCTCTTGCAAACGTTTCTGAATATTATGATTAGAAAAAAGAAAGAACATTCATTTAAAATATTTATTAATCATTTATATATTACAATTCAAAAAGAAATACATTTATTTTAATACAAAACTATGTTACATTTCAAAAAGAAATACATTTATTTTAATACAAAATTGTTTTCATTTTTTAGTAAGAATTCATTTTTATTCTAAATGTTACATTTCAGATAAAAAAAATATTTATTTCAATACAAAATTATGTTTTCATTTTTATTCTAAAATTAAAACTATGTTACATTTCAGATAAAAAATTATTTATTTCAATACAAAAATATGTTTTCATTTTTATTCTAAAATTAAAAACTATATTACATTTCACTCAAAAAGAAATACATTTAATAAATCAGAAAGAATTCATTTTTATTCTAAAATTAAAACTATGTTACATTTCTATTCTAAAATTAAAACTATGTTACATTTTTATCTTATAATGTCCCCATGGTAATGTATTTATGTTATCTTTCAAGATGAAACGTTTATCATCTAGATTATTTAATGCAAGCTTTAATTGTGATGTAGTATAAACCTTATGTTTGACCGATTGAATCGAACTTTGTTTACAATTTATAGAATCTCCTCTTTTTAAAACAGAAAAAAAATTATCAAAATTTAATTTCTTTTTAATAGCGCTCTTAACAATTCCTTTGACTTTATTAATTTTATCTCTATCATTTACCTTTACACTATACATCTTAGCTTTTAAGCCTATATAATGAGTCATGATTTCTCCACACATTTCATCTTTCATTAAACCAATTTGTTTTTTGTTAGCTAAAGGTATAGAAAACATATTATCTTTTTTATAATCACTTGTATCAAATTTATGAATATCTTCTTTTATTGCAGAATAAATATTATCATTTATAATTTCATAAATAAAAGAGTCAGTGTCACTATATAAAAGTCTGAAATTTTTAAATTTTTTTTTCATATAGTTATAGTGAAAATCATACATATAAGTTTTGGAAATATCTAATATTGACATACCTACGTAAATAGGTTTATTTAAAGTTACTTCAGTTTTATTCATTTCAATAGATACTAATTTTTTTGAAATTATTGTACGACTATGAAAATTTGGTTTTGATAAATAATACTCAGCCCCATGTCTACCCTCCCATCTGCTTATCAATTTAATTATACGTCGTTTCCTAACGTTTTCAATGGTTTTACCAAACACAGACAAGTTCATCAGTTTATCAAAATATACTTTAAATGCATTATCAGCTTTTGTACGTAAATCCGTATTTAAAATCAATATAATCTTTTAGCCAAGGTTTCTGTTTAAATTTTAAAACACGATGAATCTTTGTAATAATCAGACCAAGTGAAAGACATTGTTTTAAATTTCGATAATGAATAATATATTTTTCTTTATTATAAAGAGTTAACATTAACTTGTTATATTTAGAATCAGGTGGTATTCTATTTTCGGGGCATAGGGGAAAATCTGAGTGAAAATCGTGTAATGATTCCGGATAATTTATGTCAATTTCGTATATATAACCATTTTCACTATCATCAGGAATATTTAAAATATCTAAATTAGCTATTTCATCCTGAGCAAGCCATTGAAAATCTCCGTAAGGTAAAGATTCACGCATAGCAGCTCCATATAAATTATTTACATCTAAATAAATTAAGTAAACTGATGGTTTTGAAGGGTCATATTTTGTCATATATCCATTATTAGCTTCACTATATCTCTTAGATACCTGACAAATTCCTCCTCTAATACCCTTTTCAATGAATAAAGCTATATCTACGTCTGTAATTAGTTCTAAACGGATTTTTGTTTTCTTCAACGCAGCATCCCAAGCAAATCCTGGAATTGTATAATAATGCATGACATCTAATTCAAAAATATACTTACACATTTTTCTAAAATTTTCAAATACATCTGCTAAAAGTAAAATATCAGTTTTCAAATATAAATCACTATATTCGCCTAATGTTTTAATTTTGAAATTTGTCCAAACATCTCGAGCATGATTATAATCATCTTGAGTAATATTAGTACATTGTTACGTGCTAATTTCGTAGCACCCTGTATAGCTTTGTATTTTATATTAAGTTGTATAGCGTTTAGGGATTTTTGCATTTTCTCTCCTTGTAGTTGCCATTTTGTTGTGGAACTATTTCCTGTTCGATAAGAGATTGTCACTCTTGTTTGATCCGCTTGTGAAGCTAGAAGTTCCTTGAAGAACCTTTTCGTGGACATCGCCGTCTAATTAATCTTTTCCTTTTATGTTGAGTTATGGGAATTGCCTTAGTGCAGATTTGATGATTGATTGTGGCGTTAGTTTTCCGATTTAGTTTATTGGAAGCCGTTTATGGGATATATTTCCACTTGTTCTTTTGAGGTTATGGAAGCACACCTTTTCGTAAGTTTATTGATTAACTTTTTTTATCATTCAACTTTATTCAATTCAATTCAATTTATCGATCAACTTTAGAGTAAGTAATCGCGCTCGCATTAATCTTTTCCCCCTTGCAATTTGTGTATTGCAATAACCGGTATTCAATTTTTGCCAAGGTTATTTCACATTAAATAATTTGCTAATTTGAATTAATTAATAATAAAGCACTGTATATAACTTACTTGAAGATCTATTATTTATATGTGTGGTATTTGGAGTTTATATTTTCAGCAATCGAGGAGTCATTATTGGGAAAAGTCGACCACATTGGTAGTAGTCGCAAATGTGTTGTTCTTTTCAGATTTTGTCGGTCAATACTGTAGCTATCTTAGACGATTCTTGGCGCCCATTACAGAAGACCTTTAGTGAGACCCACGACCTCCCACTAGTTAGCTGGCAGCCGACAGATTTAACTGCGGTTAAAGGTTGTTACCGTTTCCCAATAAGCAGTCCCCATTTTGTTGGTAACAACATGTTAACGAACTATAAAATTTGCTAATGTCCGGAAGTGATGTTTCATTTAATTTTTCTAAACTATCAACAAATTCATAGGGGAAAACACCTTTTCGCATTAAAAATTTTAATTGTTCATCATTCAAATCCGGATTCATTTGTTTAAGAATGATAAAATCACTAGGTTTTAGAAAAGAAGATAATTTATCTAAAGATGAATTCATAAATATAAATGAATCGATAAAACGAAGTTTAATTCTTGTATCTTTATACGTTTTTATAACTGAAATATATTTTTCATTATTCAACGGAATTAAATCAACTTTACCTTCAAATCCTAACGCAATTTCTTTTATTATAAAATGACAATCATAATTACTAAAATTATGAAAATGTATTGGAATTATGGGTTGTAATCTAAAATGCAAATTGCAATCTGCATGACTATATCCTCTGAAATTTGATAATATATGATCATGATCCCTACATATTCAGTCGCCGTAAACGATTTTTCACATATATGACAAATAACAGCAGGATCATTTAGCGGTATCGTATCTATATTCATGGGCTCGTTTTTCTTGAAATAAATAGCACAAAATTCAGAAATACTTTCAAGTTCTCCTATAAACCAAGTAGCACAATCATAGCCTGGTTACGATAGCAATTTTTTCTAGCAATTTTTTTTCGGTTACTTTAGCAATTTTTTTAGCAATTTCTTTACGATAGCAATTTCGTTAACAATTTTTTGCACTTTCTCTTAAATCTAATTTAAAGAAAATTGTGCATCGATGATCCTTGTGCAAGGATTTTGAGAACACATCTACAGATGGTCCTTAATGGTTAAAATCGTTTGTTCTATCGTCATTCTTTTACAAATCGTATAATACCTATAAAATATGGAAAAGTACCAATCAGCAAGCTTAATTTAAATGAAAAGTTGAGCTTGTGCATCGATGATCTTTGTGCAAGGATCTTGAGAACTCATCTACAGATGAGCCCTAATGGTCAAAATCGTTTGTTCTATCGCCATTCTTTTACAAATCCTATAATACCTATAAAATATGGAAATGTGCCAATCAGCAAGCTTAATTTAAATGAGAAATTGAGCTTGTGCATCGATAATCCTTGCGTAAGGACCTTGAGAACCCATCTCCAGATGAGCCTTAAAGGCTAAAATCGTTTGTTCTATCGTCATTTTTTACAAAGCGTATACATATAATATATGGAAAAATACCAATAAGAAAGCTTAATTTAAATAACAACTAGAGCTTGTGCATTGATGATTTTTGTGCAATAACCTTGAGAACACATCTCCAGATGAGCCTTAATGGTCAAAATCGTTTGTTCTATCGTCATTTTTTACAAATCGTGTAATGCCTATAAAATATGGAAAAGTGCCAATCAGCAAATTTAATTTAAATGTGAAATTGGGCTTGTGCATCGATGATCCTTGTGCAAGGGCCTTCAGAACCCATCTCCAGATGAGCCTTAATGGTCAAAATTGTTTGTTCTAACGCCATTTTTTACAAATCGTATAATGCCTATAAAATATGGAAAAGGGCCAATCAGCAAGATTAATTTAAACGAGAAAGCGAGCTTGTGCATCGATGATCCTTGTGCAAGGGCCTTGAGAACTCTCTCTAGCTGAGCCTTAATGGTTAAAATCGTTGTTCTATCGTCATTCTTTTACCAAACGTATTATACATATAAAATATGGAAAAGTGCCAATCAGCAAGTTTAATTTAAATGAGAGATTGAGCTTGTGCATCGATGATCCTTGTGCAAAGACCCTGAGAACCCATTTTCAGATAAGCTTTAATGCTCAAAATCGCTTGTTCTATCGTCATTTTCTGCAAATCGTATAATACATATAAAATATGGAAAAGTACCAATAACCCAAGCTTAATTTAAATGACAACTAGAGCTTGTGCATCGATGATCTTTGTGCATTGACCTTGAAAACGCATCTCCAGATGAGCCTTAATGGTCAAAATCGTTACACAGGTCATTACACAATTTCTCATTTAAATTAAGCTTGCTGATTGGCACTTTTCCATATTTTATAGGTATTATACGATTGGAAAAAGAATGACGATAAAACAAACGATTTTAACCATTAAGGTTCAGCTAGAGATGGGTTCTCAAAGTCCTTGCACAAGGATCATCGATGCACAAGTTCAATTTCTCAATTAAGTTAAACTTGCTGATTGGCACTTTTCCATATTTTATAGGTATTATACGATTTGTAAAAGAATAACGATAAAACAAACGATTTTGACCATTAAGGATCATCTGTAGATGCGTCCTCAAGGTCCTTGCACAAGGATCATCGATGCATAATTTTCTTTAAACTAGATTTAAGAGAAAGTGCAAATAATTGCTAACAAAATTGCTATCGTAAAAAAATTGCTAAAAAAATTGCTAAGGTAACCGAAAAAGAATTGCTAAAAAAAATTGCTATCGTAACCAGGCTCACAATCATGACCTCTATACTGTTTAAAATATGATAAACTGTTATCAAAAATACAATGAAAATAATATCCTATACTAAAAGGTTTATGTTTTTGATATTTTGTAGTTTTACATTTTGTTTTGTTAATTGAAACAGGTTTTAAATAACATTCTATGTCGGCATATACTACAAATGGAACGTTTAATTTATTTTTATAGTTTTCAAATTCTACCCATCTTTTACTTTTATTAGGTAAAACAGTTTTACATGAATTTAATTCTCTACAATATTCTGAATGTTTTTCTAATGCATCTTTTTTATAGAAATATTGCAAACATCTATTACATATCATTAATTTCTTCTGATGATTATTAACCTGTGAGCTAATTAATCTCGATAAACTTTTAATATAACAAAAATGAGCTTTAGGTTCTACATTTACATCATTATCAGTTATTTTTTTATTTAGTAGTTCTACTGAATTAACATCAATTTCGTTAATTTCGTCAATTTCGTCAAAATAATTATCTTCTAACATTAATAAATTAACATGTTGATTTAATACGTGATTTGACAAATAACATGGAACCACAGTGTATTTACCTCGTTTAAGCTTTAACATATAAACGTTAATAGAAATCTCATTTAATTTCTCGAATTTTGAAATTTGATTTAAAGTTATAGGAACTTTTAAGCAGTCAGTTTTTAAAATTGATTTGTAATTCGGATAAGATGATAATCGATTAGGTTTACCATTTGGTTTGCAAATATCACTAACAACAGCATTAAAAAACAATCATGATTGTTACTAGGCAAGTTTATAATGGCTTGTTTATTTTTTATTTGAATTGGAGGTTCAATGAATCCTCCTGACCCGGCGATAAATGCTGTATTGCATGAATTAAAATTTACACAAAGATGAATTATTTCTTTTAAAGTCCAACCGGAACCATTTGTAGTAAATTCACTGACTTGATTTAATAGAGAATCTGAAATATTTGAATGAAACCATTCAGGTGTTATCGTTAAATCTGGATCAACTATATAAACATTTTTAGTATTGAAATATTTCATTTCTGTAATATAACTGACACTGGAATCTTTTGAATTTATGATCATTTTCTCAAATTCACAACAAAGGGAAGTGTTCATCTTAAAGCAATGATTAATTTTTCTAAATACATTTTTTATCCTAATTTTTAATAGAAAATATACATCTTGAAGAAAAAAATTTAAATCTAATTCATTCGGTTGTAAATTATGAATAACTGATGAGGATATTCTACTTTTAAATGCTGATTTATAATTTTCCCATTTAACACGTTGACTTCTATTATTATTTCTATTTAAGTTGCTAGATAATCTTTTAAAATCTAACTTAAGTTTCTTCAAATGACAAAGAAATGTTTCTAACTGCTTGCGTTTACCAACTGAATTAAAATTTCGAATTTGTTTTCGTAAAAGTTGTTCTTGATTTTTACATAATTTAAGCCATGTTTCAATATTAGTTATTTCCCTTTTAGTTTTAAAAATGTGATAAACCTCTCTTAATTTTTTTATTATACTATTTGTTAATTCAGACATTATAAGATAAAAAACTAAATATATAACATAGAAATTTATTATAAGATAAAAAAAACAACAGACATTTATAAAATTAAAAATAACTTACTAATTTCTTCGCATACGTTTGCTAGAATTTTGCTGACTGCTCTTGCGTTTTTGTGATGGATTCAAATCAAAATATTCTTGTACATCAATTTTTGATAAATCTTGGGCACATTGGAATTGGTCCTGAAGACATTCAATATCATCATCCGTATCACTATCCGAATTAATATTTTCAGATTTAGAAATAAACCTTAAAATAGGCGTTTCATGTTTGGTTCCTATATTTTCTCGACCTTTAACAAAAAAAAATTAAATTAAAATAATATTAACATTTACACATTCTTTCTACATTACCTTTATATAAAATAACTAGGTCTTCTTTCTTTCGCAATTCTTCAAGACTGTTTTCATCTAAAGCAAACCAAACGTTTTGGTAAAAATAAAATACCAAGTTCTATTTCTGCAAAAATATATCTAAATCCTGCACTGGATACTCCGCTTTTTAATTTTAACACTTTATGTTTTGAATTGATTAGTAGTTGATCTGGACTGACCTTTTCTTTAATGGTTTTAAGAGCGGCAACTTGATTTAATTTTTTCAAAAATTCCATTTTTATACTTCTTAAAAACACTTCACTTTAAATGCAAGCGACTATTCGACGTTATTTTATCATCCTGCGAATATTTCATCTACTTATATAGGAGAGAGACTCATTCTTATTGGTTGAGAACTTTTCCAATTGACGTCAGTCTGTTGCTATTCCTGTTTCTTTTCAAAGCATATAATTATAAAGTTACTTTTAACTATTCAGTAAATAAGTTTTTTATTAATAAAATTTTAAGATTTAACAATTTGTTCTCAGAATAATTATCTTTTTACTAAATTTAAAAGGTTTCAAAAGCAAAAGCAAAAATATTTTTTGCATTCGAAGCAATAAAGTGTTCCTTCAGGTATCTAAAAATATATATATGAAGCTGTTAAATTGTTTATAATTTTTTTTACTCACTCGAAATAATTTTGATGTGTTTGACATAACCTCATAACAATATAAATCATCCATCTATAAAAACCTTAGTAAAGCTCTGTTTTAACTTTTTTTTTACTCACTAGTAAATTTTTCACGTAATTTTATAGTTTAAATCATTTAATCTCATTTAAAAATCTTTCAAAACTTACAACAAGAAAGTTTAAATGATAATAATATTAAACTGCAACTGACTGCTCGACGTTATTTTATCACTCTACAAATATTCATCGGCTTATATAGAGAAAGACTCATTTCTTATTGGTTAAAAAAATTGACGTCTGTGTAATGCACCTCACTTGCTAATATCAAAGAAAAATAAAACAGGACACATTTTTAAAAAAATATTTAATTATATAATCTAAAATCTATCACATTAACACAAACTTATTCTAATAAATAAACAATTACAAACTTAAAACTATCTACATAAACTTAAAACTAAAACTAATTATTTACACTTACATACTATAAAAATTGACTGCAGTTATGTAAACGCCGACTCTATTCTTAATATTTTTAATGATTTTTATAAATTCCTCGAAGATGAAATCTTCCTTGCCTTCGATGGGAGTTGATACGTGATTTCGGGAATCGTTTAATTCGCCACCCCCTGGCAACTCGAGCTCCTCTTCGTAGGATATTATGCAGTATATTTTACTGCAACTGCTGATATTTTTCATAAAAATATGAAATTTATTTCTCAATTCACCATCACAAATATCGTCTTTGAAAACCTCTTCTTGCTGCTGCTTTCTTCAAAATAATAAGTTGAAGACATTTTTAGATAAACTAGATAAAAACTTATTACTTAATACAGATTTTTATTTCTGATATATGATAATAAATAGAAAAATGACTGACTTTATATACTCAGCCTCCACCCTTTTAAAAAATAGCTACATCCTGTTTAACATAATAATATGCGTAAAAAGACACGCAACTTTAAAGGATACATCAATACACCAATATAAATTATTCAAACTGCTTAGCAAAAACCTGTCAGTAAAAAATTAACTATCATTTTATAAAAATTTAATTAATAAAATATAATATGTTTTTTAGATACTAGAATTGCTATTGAAAATAAAATAAATTGCGTTTTTTAAAGGTCAGCTAATTTATTCCTAATCTTGTTCTTAAAAATCTAAAGTACGTCAACGTGATTTCTAACAAAATGAATAAATTTATACAAATCAAGTTACAAGTTTTTTTAATTACATCAACTTTTTTCTCATTTAAATAATACTATGTTAGATAAAAAATAGCTTCGAAAAATAGTTGTTTATGCTTGTATATGCAAATGAGTTATATAACAAAATTAACTTGAGAAATGTTAGAATTAGTAGACTGTAGACTGTTATAATTGTCGATTAAAGTTCAAAACAATGGGGTATAAAGCGAAAATCAAATTATATAGGGATCACGAGCATGACATGACTTACTACGAATTTTCACATTTCTTCGATATTATTATTTGTTGGTGTGATTCGTGTTTTAATACTCCATTAAATTGTATAAGACAAGTGTGTGTATAAAATCTTTATTGTGAAACCTCTCACCTATGTAATGAAAATTAAATGGGTTTATGTATTTCTAAATAAAATGATTTTTACTTTATTTTTGTATGTGTACATTTTTTTAATTTATGTTTACCTCTAAACTGTGAGTAGCGGAAATGTCAATAGTTGAATGTATAATTTGCTGGGTATATAAGCTTGTAAAACACGTTTTCATATCTTTATTTTACAATTTCATTATGGAAATAAAGTCTATATATAATCCGAAAAGTTTATTTTTCATTTGTTCATTGAAAGTTTGTAAAAATATTAATAATTGGGTAAATTTTGAAACGTGTGTACGTAAAAATGCGTTGCTTCCATTATCTATAATGGATTATATAAAACCGAAATATAATAAAATTAAATGTGAATCGCTCTTAATGAAGTATAAAAAAATTAAGAGAAATACTCGTTTACACCTTAATTATAAAATGTGGTTAAAAAGTATTAGCCCAGAATACTATGGAATTAATTCAGATATAGAAATATATCAAATGTATATACTTCCGGTAGATTATAATAATGAAATGTTATGTTTCAATCATATTTATTGGGAAATAAAAACATCTACTGCATATGGATTAACGAATATGAAGGTTTGTGAAAATTGTATGCTGAAATTTACTGATTTAGGCTATACTTTAATCGATATTCAAAAACAGCATCATGAAATTACGTCAGAAATAATGGAAATCTACATACAAATGGAATTAATATTTTGCGAATCTTGTCATAAAATACCTCTCTCTTATGTAATAACAAAAAATGACTGTAAATGTAACATATATTTCTAAATAAATGATTTTATCTGAAATGTAACATTTAGAATAAAAATGAATTCTTACTAAAAATAAAAACATAATTTTGTATTGAAATAAATGTATTTTCTTTTTGAATTGTAATATAAATGTTTAATAAATAAGAATGTTCTTTCTAATCATAATATCCAGAAACGTTTGAAGAAGTAATTAAAATAATTTGGTGTTATTATTTAAATCCTCATTACATATTCAATCCTACAAAACCCTTCTGTCTCTCTCTCTAACGGCGGCGGTGGTAAATATGGACGGTCACATATGGTCTCAATTAGAATAAAATGGCGGCGGCGGTATCATATCAAATATGGGAGGTCACATAGCACATATGGCCTCATTAATATTCATACCGCACACTCATGGGCGGTCGCCCCGCCGCGGCAACGCCCACTGACAACTCTTACCTGCCTCTTACCTCAGAATCCCAAGGTCTAGGTCCTACATACCCCTCTCACCTCAGAATCCCCTCACCACTGTCCTCGGACCGGCTCTTATTATACTTGTGTTATGAACCCGATTGCTACGAAATCTTAACAATTCGTGCAATATTTGGTATTCTGTAACTGCACTTGTTATGATCCAATTGAAATGAATCACAACAACTGAAATGCAAACTAATTATGAACTATATTACCGACTGTGCATGCGCGTTCGAGCAGTGACATTTGCATTTGGCAGTTTCGAATAGTTAGACGCGCGAATTTGAAACATGGAGAAGAATACCCGACACACCGAAAAGCAATTTTATGTAATGTTGGAGTTTATGTCCACCAAAGATATATTGCTTACGGAAAGAATGAGCCCGGGAAAAGGGCTGAATGTTTAAAAAAACTGTGGAAAGAGCTTACTATAGTCACGCCATCAAATGAAGGATTTAAGATTACCGATATCACGAGGGCAGAATTGTAAAAAGCATCTCGAATCACGCAGTGTTCACCTCATGATCACGTGGTCGACTCCAGAAATGTATCTGATAACAGAAACAACTGATAAACTGGAATGATTCAGTAGCGTCACAAAATGTCCTTTACGAAGGCTAACATTGATGCTTATAATCGTTCGATTATAATCGAATACACGTACCAAATAGGGAAGATGAAATTAATTTATACTATAAGAACAATTATTATTAACGTCCAAGTTTAATTATTTCATTGCACCTATAAAATACTATTTGGCTCACAGTTAGGCATATTTTTATTTTCTATCTAACATGTATGCAAGTAAACGGCAAAAAATATAAATTAAATTAAACATATGAAAGCAGAAATATTGTTATAAACAAAAATTCTTAAGAACTACTATAATAGTTAAGTAATTCCTTTACAACAGTAACAAATTGTTTATACATTAATTGTTTTATTGGTTATTTGAAATTGGTAAATTATTATACATTACGATTCCTAATATATAAAAAGGATTGCCATCATTTAGTATCAGTTTTATGCACTTAAAAATGTAAATTAACACCAGTTATGATTTGTGTAGTTATGATTATTGATTTGAAACGAGAAACATTCTTTTTCACAAATTGTAAATCTTCAAAATTGGTTATTATTCGAAAATGTTGAAAAGAAGTAAATGTTTCATAAATTGATCTGATCTTCCCTATTTTTTACTTTTAACGGTTTATAGTTAAAATTTTTGCAATTACTTTTCTTTAAATGTATTCATTACCCTATGCCATTTAAAACGTAATGAAATTTTTAATTATAGATCGTTATTAAGGTTGAATAGATACTTCAACGATGATAAATTTACATAATGTTAAAAAGTACTATCCGAACGCACGCTACTGACTTTTTTAAAACGTCTCTTAGTAACACGATACTTTGCATACATTCTTAGCTTATCGTAATGTTCTCACAGCTGATGTGCACGCGGTCATTTAAATCCTTCATTTGTTAGCGAGACTATAGTATACTAAATTGTCGCAAATGGACCAGCAAGAGCAACAACTGGTGATGACTGGATGAACGTTAAAGAATTACTGTGTGTGTAATAATAATATTACCTACAGTTTTATAATGTAAATAATAGTAAGATAGAAATCCTACTATTATCCATACTTAAATTTTGCAAAATTGTGTGAAAGAACCCAATGGATATAAAAATATAATGCAATTTCTTGGGAATCTGAGGTCACAATCAGTTCTTTAGGTAGTAAGTTGAATAAGTGATTTGTTTTTATCTAAAACATTGACTTTGAAATATACATGCCTAAGTATTACTATTGCATTAATAAATTGGGGGTAAAAACTTTCATTTACCGAATTTATAATCTAGAAAAAATATTGGCTAGCAACAATTTAATTATAAAAATACACATATCAAGCGACGACAGCAAATAATACTTCCAAGATATTAAAATTAAACTTAAAGATAAATAATACTTCAACATGAAATAAATAAAGATTATTAAAAGTTTCACAGTTTTATTAAAATATACCTGACAATATTGTTTCGACAGCTATGCTGTCATTATCAAAGGTAATATAATTATAAACAAACACGTCGCTAAGGTTGATACAAAATAGGTAACTAGATAAAATAATAATAATAATAATAAAAATTAATAATAAAAATCATAATTAAACATCTAATACTTCCAGTAACGGAGAATTACTGAGCTCAAGTTGTTCATTCATTAAAGGTACCCTGAGTTTGTGTTTGTATATCTCAAAGGCTTCTAAAATGTCTAATTTGCGTTTGTTATTACAAAAATGTAGGAATTTAATATTATTTTGAGGAGTCATTGTGTGATTTTGTTCTAAAAGGTGTTTGGCGTAATTCGATTTTTCTGGATGTTTATTTTTGTAATGACGTACGTGTTCTTTATATCTTATGTCAAAATTTCGAAGTGTTTGTCCAATATATACCGAACTACAAAAAGAACAATTTAAACGGTAAATGCCCGATTTCATGATATCATGTGTTCTGTCTTTAGCATTAAATAAAAATGAAAAAGTGTTAGTGTTGGTTTTAAATGTTATTTTATAATTGTTGGTTTTTCTTAGTATATGTGCAATTTTTTCTGATATTTTGCCAAAATATGGTATAGATATGTAATTTGTGTCTTCTGTTTGATTGTCAATGGGATATATTCTTTTGATAGCTAACCTATAATCTTTTTGTTTAATTAAAGTGTCAATCATGTTCGGATTATAATGATTTGCATGTGCTAGTTGTTTAATGGTTGATATCTCTTTGCTAAAATCTGATTTTGTTAGTGGAATAGTTAAAGCTCTGTGTACTAATGATCTGTATGCTGCTATTTTATGTGTATTGTGGTGACAAGATTCATTTGGTATTGTTATGTCTGTTTGTGTTGGTTTTCTGTATATGGAAAATTCAAAAAGATTGTCTGCGTTAATCTTGATATTTAAGTCTAGAAAGTTTATAGCCCTGTTTTGTTCTGTTTCTAGTGTAAATTTTATATTAGGATGGATATTGTTTATAGGAATTAAAAATTCATTGATAACCTCAAAAGAACTGTCAAAACAAGCTAAAATGTCATCAACATAACGAAACCAGAAGATAATGTGTTTAGAGAGGTTTAATTCAAATATTCGATCTTCAAACTTGTCCATAAATATGTTAGCTAATAGAGGACTTAGAGAATTACCCATAGGTAAACCATCCTTTTGTAAATAAATTATGTTATTAAAAGTGAAATAATTTTGACTTATACAAAGGTCAAATAATTGAATTAACTCTAACCTTTTAACTAATTCTATATTACTATTGATCAAGAAACTATCTAATAAAGGAATACATTCTTGTGGTGGTATTCTGGAGAACATGTTGCAAATATCAAAACTAACAAGTTTTGAATGTGGTGGAAGATGTATGTTTTGCAGCTTATCTACTAATTCTAATGAATTTCTAACAGAGTATTTCGATTTGTAACCTATCGTGTTAATAATCTGGTTCAGTTTTTTGGATAAAATGTGATTAGGTGCATTGATGTATGATACAACTGGTCTTATTGGCATATTCTGTTTGTGGGTCTTCACTAATCCATACAGTTTAGGTATTTGTGGGTTTTTATTAATGATTTGTTGCTTTTCTAATTCTGAAAAGCAGATATTGCAGTTTTCTAAACCTTGTTTTATTTCTTTTTGGAATTTTGTGGTTGGGTTTTTGTTTAACGTTTCAAAATTTTCTTTATTAATAAATTCATTAACTTTTTGTATGTAAATATCTTTTGAAAGAATTACCAAAGTGCTACCCTTATCTGCTTTAACAGAAATTAGATTGTTCTCTGTGATTTTCTGTTTTATAGATTGAAGAAGTGATATGTTAGATGTGTTGTACATTTTGTCCTGTTTCAAAGACATCTCTTTTAACAAATTCGAAATTTGGAATTTTGCATAGTTATTATGATCTTTCTTAAGTATAGTTTCGCATTCAACGGCCAAAATTTCTTTAATTTTGTTGGTAAATTTTGGAAAAGGACAAAATTTGAAACCTTTGTTAAGAAATCGTGTTTCTCTGTCATTGAATGTTATATTCGACAAGTTTAGGAAACGAGGATAAAAGTTTGCAGTGTTCTGACAATTATGGTTATTTTGTAGTGTACGTTTTTGTTGTACAAGTCGATGAAGTTTATTTTTCTGTGTGGTGTATTTTTTGAATTTAATGTGACTGACGGTTTCTCTAATGTCAAAATCTAAGATGTCATTTACACTAGAAACAGAACAAAACAGGGCTATAAACTTTCTAGACTTAAATATCAAGATTAACGCAGACAATCTTTTTGAATTTTCCATATACAGAAAACCAACACAAACAGACATAACAATACCAAATGAATCTTGTCACCACAATACACATAAAATAGCAGCATACAGATCATTAGTACACAGAGCTTTAACTATTCCACTAACAAAATCAGATTTTAGCAAAGAGATATCAACCATTAAACAACTAGCACATGCAAATCATTATAATCCGAACATGATTGACACTTTAATTAAACAAAAAGATTATAGGTTAGCTATCAAAAGAATATATCCCATTGACAATCAAACAGAAGACACAAATTACATATCTATACCATATTTTGGCAAAATATCAGAAAAAATTGCACATATACTAAGAAAAACCAACAATTATAAAATAACATTTAAAACCAACACTAACACTTTTTCATTTTTATTTAATGCTAAAGACAGAACACATGATATCATGAAATCGGGCATTTACCGTTTAAATTGTTCTTTTTGTAGTTCGGTATATATTGGACAAACACTTCGAAATTTTGACATAAGATATAAAGAACACGTACGTCATTACAAAAATAAACATCCAGAAAAATCGAATTACGCCAAACACCTTTTAGAACAAAATCACACAATGACTCCTCAAAATAATATTAAATTCCTACATTTTTGTAATAACAAACGCAAATTAGACATTTTAGAAGCCTTTGAGATATACAAACACAAACTCAGGGTACCTTTAATGAATGAACAACTTGAGCTCAGTAATTCTCCGTTACTGGAAGTATTAGATGTTTAATTATGATTTTTATTATTAATTTTTATTATTATTATTATTATTTTATCTAGTTACCTATTTTGTATCTACCTTAGCGACGTGTTTGTTTATAATTATATTACCTTTGATAATGACAGCATAGCTGTCGAAACAATATTGTCAGGTATATTTTAATAAAACTGTGAAACTTTTAATAATCTTTATTTATTTCATGATTATGGAGTTCCACAAAATAAGGCTGGAAACAATAAACAAGAATACTTCAACACTTCATTTAAAAAAAATACATCAACGTTTTCACAGTTTATTTATAATAATTTACAAAATGTATATAAATGCAACACTAGAAACAGAGCTCGAACCGTAAGGGTGGAACTTGCCATTTTTCTTAGAACCACCAATTCTGTCAACATATCAGCAGAAGTGAGTACTGTAACAGATTTTACAATTTACAAGATGTTTTGGAAGGTAATGAAATCATACTTGTACAATCTCTCACGAGGAAAGTCAAAGTAGAGGATGTTCAAGTAACCAGTTAGACTTTCTAGGTTACTAAAAGATCCAGGGGTGCGACGAAGAACCATTCGTCGTGTTGCTGCACTACTCTCTGCTGCAAAGAGGACTACAACTGCACATGCAAGAATACTACTGCCATAAAGAGATTAAAGGGCTGCTGTTATTGATGCAGTAGCCAATTTGCTACAATTTCTAAAAAACAATAATAGGAAATAATGTAGTAACAATTTCGATACTTTATCACATAAAATAAATATTACCTCGTTCTATAAGAAGTGTTGTTTCTTATTTGTCTTCTGCAATCAACATCGCTTGATAAATCATTCTTTGCTACCTCGGATGCATCTGACAAAGTTCAGGCAAAGAGAAAGAGTCATTACTATCCCATATTTGCCTTGCGATATACAAACACGATTTCTGTGTAGAAAGTTAGGTTAAGTTTTTATACTATACTATTTATTTATTTTTACCGTTCATTAGCTACTTCCACTTCTTCTACTCTACCCAGGAACACGTTTCCTTCCAAATCCATTATTATTGTAATAATAATCAACGGCAATTATTAAAAAACTTACGTTTAGTAGCAATACTACTAATAACAACAAACAGTTCCGCTGACAGCAACCTACGAAGTCGAAATGCACTGAACGTATTTAGAAGAGGAAAATTATTTCTTCGACGACAATTGCTAGGGCGTTTATTTTAAAATTACTTATATTTTAAATAATTTCAAAGTATTTTCGTTCATATACGATGCGTTTTAAAAGTAAAAACTAACATCAAAATCTCGAAGTGGTGAATTGTTATTCATATCAATTGTTCGATCGAACAATTGATACATCGAACACCATGTAGGTGTTTATTAAGAAAAAAAAAAATCAATTGTTACCCAACAATTGATATAGATTTCAATAAATTGTTAAGCCTTATCAATTAGTTGAACAAAATAAATCCTTACAGAATACCGTTTTTGACACATGAATTGTTATGCTTGTTGCATATCAAGTATAACAAGCGTAACAATCTCAACAATTTGCTTACAGAATACACCTGAATATCCTTGTCTTATTAAATATCATCACCTTTTTTTTGTATTTAAAAACTGGAATGCATCCCTCTGATTTTTAATTAAAGTTTTAACCCTTTGAACAATCATTTCTAATTGAAAATATCATCACAATATATATTGTAATATAGTAATCACGCAGGTTTGGCGCCATATTGGCCCTCCTAGGCAAGTGCCTAGTCTGCCTATGCCTAGTTACGGCCCTGCATTAGGCAATTCAACTCGAATGAATTTCAAAACATTTGGTGCACATCTACTAAGTCCTTGCCCGTAGCCACTGCAAGCATACTGTTTCTGCTTTTCTCCACCTTTGTATTTCATAAATGATTTACTAAAGTTCTATAATAGAAAATATAAACACTAAGTAGCATATACTGATTGTAGGGTAATTTGGCCTCTAGCTGCTTTTTTAACGCTGGCTAATAGAAGGAGTTGTAGTTTGAATGGCTCTAGTAATGGCGTAACACTCTTTGATAAACGGGAAAATAACAAAAATTCTTTATACAATCAATTTATTGATACGTAATATATTTTTTAAGCGTTTAAAGCTGCATTTATGTAGTAAATAATAATAAACAACATAACAGAGTAACATAGTTAATTATTTACTATATAGACATTCTAGTAACAATTACGTTTACATAGATGTATTACAGTATGAGTATTGCAAAATGCTAATAGTTTAAAGAATATTATGCTTTACTACTAAGGACTCTTATTTATTTACAATATGATAATGAACAATAAATACACACTAAGAAGGTAAAAATGGCACTTGGTAAAAGTTGAAGACAACTATTCTGTCGTGTTTAAGAACACACTTTATTATGAACGATTGCGTGTCGAGCCAAATGATGCTTATAATAGAATCGCGCATTGCATTGGTTACAGACAAACTTTCTAGATTTTCCACAAACATAGTTTAAATGATTGCTGACAGATCTTTGCAGTTGATATAACTTTCCACATTTTGGACATGGATAGCGCTTCGGTAACCTTATCGGAACTGTCATATCATTCATCAGCATAATGTGATCTGAAATTCAACAATAAGGATAATTGCTAAACAGGAATGCATTACAATGACCATTACGTTTTAGCTATAAGAACAACTGGTAGAAACGAATAAATATCTCACCTTAGAATATTTTGGACAAACTATCCAAAGCTACTTTCAGTATTCCGAAGTTAATAAAACTTACCTCCTAGTAAATATCACACTTCATAATTTTGCGGATGTGCCGAAAATGAAAATATATAAAAATGTTTTTTTGAGATTCCATTATTCAATTTGTAAACGCAAACATTTTGATTCCAACAATCTGATTAATCTAAAAAGATGTTTAACATATTTATTTTTATTAAGAGTAGTTCTACAGTTAACAAAGTGAAGTCTATCAAATGTAATAATTTACTTATTATAACAAAACTAAATTATGTACTTACTTAATGTGTTTTCTCAAATCACGTTTGTTTTTGTATCTTAGAGAACAGTGAGTGCAATAAAATTATTGAGTCTACTCCACATTCATATATCAAATCTTATAGTGAAAGTACCACATTTGAATAAGACAAATTTGTAAATAAGTTCATGAAGCGCCTTGTACCAGATATACGAATGAAATTCCCAAATATGTTTTTTCTCTATTACAATGGGCTAATTCCATGCCAAATTTAAAAACTTGACCAAATTTGAAAAATTTCGATTTTGATGCAAGTTCTGCTAGCTGCTATACATCATTTAACTAAAATTATCCCCCAAACTCCCTTATTTCTTGAATTATCCGACTGATCCAGGTGTCAGATTAAAGCTAGCCTTTGGACCGTTTAGAGTATATAAACGTAAGAATAGTATAAGAAACGTGCAAAAGACATTGTACAGTAGAAAAGTAGCAGGCTGTACAGGAAAATCTTACTATGTTTAAAAATTATGACGTTGTTCCTGTGCTACAATTATCATCCCTTTGAAATCTTTTTTTTCTAGAATCATCTTAGCATATACTCCGAATGATCAAACAAAATAAAAAGAGTGTTTTTTGTAATTTAATTTCGAAAAAAATGATCTTTGAAAAACTTGCCTCCCGCAGAATTTGCAAAACATCGAAATTTTCAAAAACTTCTACTTCGGTCATTTTTAATCCAAAAAATTTGGAAAAATAATTTAATTTAATTTCAATCTATGCAAGGAAAGAACTTGGGCAAGGATTTGGCTCTGGTTGATTTGGAATGAATTTAGCCAATGATGATAATATTTAGCCCGTAAGTTCACATAGAAACACCAAACTCTTGTTTTATAAAATACCTGGTTTAAATTTTAAAGAAAATAAATTTAATATTATGTTTGCCTTTGTTTGTTGTTAATTCTCAATAAATTAAATGAAACATAAAGGATATAGTTTGATTTTTTTTAAAGGACGAGGTTCTGTTTCTCTTTTAAAAAATTCAATTTTTCCACTCAACTATAAATGGTAATCAGAAATGACTTTTACTGCCAAAAAGAACACCCTTTATTGAGTTTATCAAGAAAGAATTATTAAGCTATCAACAAAATTATAATCTCACTTTATTAGGTAAATATTGGATTTTGTAATTGATTTTATAATGGATTAATTGAATTTTAATTTTAATTTAAGGTAATAATTTCAATTAATAAGCTGGCTAGCAACTTACTTTACAAAACCTGAAGCTTCTTCTTCAATTGACTTCTGCAAGCACTAAATAAGAAATTTGATATCCAAAACAGCTTAATTATTAGTATGCAATCGATGTAATAAACTTTTGTAGTAAATACTTCTATTGAAAAAGATTTCTTCGCAATTTACAGCATTATAACTTTATATATCTACAGGTATTTTACAGTTTATAATGATTTAAATTTTATTTATATAATTTATGAATTATAGACTACACGTTAAAATTCAATAAATCGTCTTGAAAAATTGTTGGATATTCTCACCTTTATAAGGGTTCATTATTTTTTGACGTGAGATCAAATCTCCATGCATACCAAAATTTTTTATAACCTTACAAATTCACATTGTTTGACTTTACGTCAAAGCATGTATAAAAACGTAACACAAAACTTATAAATCTCTTTTATTTTCTTTTAGTTTTTTGCAAACCTCTGATGTGACACAATACCAATAAGGAAAACTTTTGAATAATGAACAAAAATTGATATGAATAAATTATAGGTGAACAACTAGATTAGGTTGATAATTCTCCTTTTAAAATGAACATAGTGGCTACGCCCAGTGGCTATGTATGAATATGACAACCTTTGAAAATATCATTACAGTGTATAATTAATTACCCTTTATTCTTGTAGTTAAACCACAATTAAGACATAAGTGTCTTCCGTTCTCATCCAAACATGTAAATATTTAGTACGATTGATTGAATCCGTCGTAGGCGCTAAGTGAAACATTCTAATAAGTAAATATTTAGTAGTTAATTCGTTATACCTAGAATTATTTTAAGAAAAACTATGATATATATATATATATATATATATATATATATATATATATATATATATAAATATATATATATATATATATAAATATATATATATATATATATATATATATATATATATATATATATATATATATATATATATATATGTTTTTCTTCAAACGTCAGTAAAATGTGACATTATACTGCTGTATTGACAGTGCTAAAGTGTTACTTCATTGCCATGGCATTTTGTCGTTCGTCAGCGACAGATAAAGTTATTATCTCCGATAATGAGAGTACATAAAGTTATCATCTCAGCTGACGAGCAGATATAAAGTAAACAAGCTAAATTTTTGTTTGTTTGTTTGAAGAAAACATAATAATATCATTCGGAGCAAAAGTGTGCTTTATGTGCTTCGACTGGTTTGCCTGCCTCACTAACGTTCGTTCTAACCAAACTCCCAGTCTCAACACTTAAAGCTTCACTTTGACTCCTAATAACACAATCTACTATTATTTGAAAACTACATCAGACGATGAAGTTGAAGTAAACAAGCTAAATTTTTGTTTGTTTGTTTGAAGAAAACATAATAATATCATTCGGAGCAAAAGTGTGCTCTATGTGCTTCGACTGGTTTGCCTGCCTCACTAACGTTCGTTCTAACCAAACTCCCAGTCTCAACACTTAAAGCTTCACTTTGACTCCTAATAACACAATCTACTATTATTTGAAAACTACATCAGACGATGAAGTTGCTCTACAGGCCTCATGATTTTTATTGTAGGTATTAAATTATGTATAACATACAAAATTCACAATTACAGCAATCCTTTGATAATATTCTACATCAAAACATCCAAATTACTTTTATTTAAATGTACACTCAAATGAACCTTAAGATAATATTTTCTTTTAAATCTACGTTTGCAGAAAGGACATTCAAACTTTGGATCTACGCCACATTCGTATTTAATATGCCAGGACAGATGGGCTTTGTGCTTGTAGGTTGAAGCACATCTATAGCAACAAAAACGTCCATTTTCATCTATGGTGTATGAAAAAGTATTAAATCCTCCTAGAACAATCACATTATTAGCATAAAATATTACTTATTCTCAGCGCCAGATTAAGAAGTTTGGCCGCTCCTGCATGAAATAATATATACGGTGTGTCCACGGATTGAGTTCACAAGAGGGGGAAGATTTTTATTTTTAACTTTATCGAAAAATGTCATTCTTGATAAAAAGTTTTGTTTGTTGTAAGACCCAAGGAAGTTAAAACAAATTCACATTTTATTTTACCTGCTTCATTTTATAGTCAATTTACTGTGAAAACGTATGTAATTTTGCACTAAGTTCAAACTTTAACAATAATCTAGTGGGTGACGTTTATGTGATTATTAAGCAATAATTCTTTCAAATTGCCATGCAACAGTAATCGTTTATTTCTAATCAATAACAAAAATAATAAGAAAACAACATTAGTAGCCTCCACCAAACTCAAAACATTTTTCCACTCTAATTCGAAATACTTTGATTTGAAAGAATTATTGCTTAATAATGACATAAACGTCACCCACTAAGTTATTGTTAAAGTCCACTCTAATTCGAAATACTTTGATTTGAAAGAATTATTGCTTAATAATGACATAAACGTCACCCACTAAGTTATTGTTAAAGTTTTGGACTTAGTGCAAAATTTCTTTTGTTTTCACAGAAAACTGACTATAAAATAAAAAAATAATAAAACGTGAATTTGGTTTAATTTTTTGTGGTATTACACAAAGTAAAACATTTTATCAAGAATTACATTTTTCGATAAAACTAAAAATAAAAGTTTTCCATTGTTGTGAGCTCAATCCGTGGACACACTGTATATGTATATAATACGACAAAAGATTAATTGACGAAATATCAAAAAGAAATTCGATTCCTCACATATTTAATTATGCTGTCAAGTGCTGATTATTATCATGGTTGCAGCGTCACGAAAATATCTTGGCGGTCGGAGTATCAAAAAAAATTAATAGTATACATTATACGTCCTAAATATGTCAGATGAAATATTTTATGCTGATTTTTTCACTAATATAATTTTATTAATTGCTATTTACTTCCGTCAGTTTTAGTAACTTTCAACCAAGCGGTTTATGCTTATTCAGTTTATGCTTTATGCGCAGATTGACTTATAAAGAAAATTAACAAAAAAATAAACAAGTAAAGGAGGGGAATAGGAACTCTCGCTGCCATCTTTGCAGTTACCTAGATTGTCTAACACCCGTTTCACATGCACGCTGACCGTCAGCGCGCTGATGATCAGCGCTATGCAAGGACTACAGTTTTAAATTGATTTCTGCACATACACGCTGATGGTCAGCACGCGTATTTGGTCAGTACGAGTAGCCCGTGAGCCCCGTAATCAGCGCGCTGACCGAGGTTATTGTAAAAAACAATGTTGTCGGTTTGCAGCAATACACCATCTGGTGCATAGAAAGGAATAATGACACCCCTTTAAACCCAATGACGTCTGTATTAGGGGTTGCACTCGAAACAACATTCATAATGTACTTATAGAAAACACTAGAAATATTTCTTTAAAATTAATTTAAAACTTTTTTATATGTAGTGACAACATAAATCAATGGTGGGATTTGGATTTTCTGGAATTATGATTTAGTACCTGCTTTTTCAAACAGACAAATATCAGAAAAGAAGGAAAAGGGTAATAAAATTTGCAAACTGCTATATGTAAGTAGCAGATATGACAACAGTGGTTGATGCATCAGGTTTGATATCAATTTTCATCCTGATCATGTGAAAACAAAACGCGAGGCGTACCATCAGCGCGCTGACGGTCAGCGTCCATGTGAAACGGGGGTAAGCCTAAATACAGCACTGCAGAGTTATTTTGACAAGCTATTCAAACAGGGTGTTTGGAAATACAAATGAAAACATCATAAATGTTATCATTGTACCAATATGTTTATTTCATAGATTACTGTACCACATTACATAAATCACAAAAAAATATTTAATTTTTGTTCTTTATTTTTTATGATTGTGTATGTGCGTGTTATATGTATTACAACAACATAATATGTATCAACACATAAGTTTGATAAAAGCACGGATTATCTTAACGAAATACTCTTTTAAGGCACTACGAATACATTAAATAGTACATCATTCTAACAAAGCAACAAAATTGTCAAAAGTTCTCGAAAATACTATGTTGGATTTTCAAATGTCGTAAATAATTTCCTTTTTGGAATGTCTTATAGCTGCAAACGTTGCATTGAAACTTCGGTTCTTGACCACACTCATATTTTAAATGGGTGTATAGAGACGAACTGTGCTTATATTTTCTTCCACAAAATTTACAGATAACTGGAACAGCTTCGGTCATCTGAGGTTCTAGATCTACAAAAAATAGAGTTTTATGTCCGATTGCATTATAAAGTACTGTTTATTGTATCGTTTTGCGGCAGTGAACTGGCTTATTATTGTACTAGTAAAATAAAGTGGTAGTAGTAAAATAAAGTATATAGTAGTAAAATAAAGTATGACAACTGTTTATTACACGTCAAATTTTCTTCTGTCAAGAATAGATGTCAAATTTATAAACTGATTTTTTTTTGATAATTAGCCAATTTTAGGAATCGAATATAAAGCTTTGTATGCAACTCTTACATAATCGGACCCTATAGACTCGCCCTTTTAATAGGCCTTGCTCGCTTCGCTCGCTCGGCCATAAACTGGTCTTATCTATAATGTCCTACATTATGTACTTGTTACATAAATAGCTATTATACTCCACTAGCTTGTTAAAATGTGTAATGTAAATTAATTAACTATTTGTTCTCCATATATATTAATTTAATGTAAAACATTAATCAACAAATAAAAATTAACCTTTACATATACATATACATATACATATACATATACATATACATATACATATACATATACATATACATATACATATACATATACATATACATATACATATACATATACATATACATATACATATACATATACATATACATATACATATACATATACATATACATATACATATACATATACATATACATATACATATACATATACATATACATATACATATACATATACATATACATATACATATACATATACATATACATATACATATACATATACATATACATATACATATACATATACATATACATATACATATACATATACATATACATATACATATACATATACATATACATATACATATACATATACATATACATATACATATACATATACATATACATATACATATACATATACATATACATATACATATACATATACATATACATATACATATACATATACATATACATATACATATACATATACATATACATATACATATACATATACATATACATATACATATACATATACATATACATATACATATACATATACATATACATATACATATACATATACATATACATATACATATACATATACATATACATATACATATACATATACATATACATATACATATACATATACATATACATATACATATACATATACATATACATATACATATACATATACATATACATATACATATACATATACATATACATATACATATACATATACATATACATATACATATACATATACATATACATATACATATACATATACATATACATATACATATACATATACATATACATATACATATACATATACATATACATATACATATACATATACATATACATATACATATACATATACATATACATATACATATACATATACATATACATATACATATACATATACATATACATATACATATACATATACATATACATATACATATACATATACATATACATATACATATACATATACATATACATATACATATACATATACATATACATATACATATACATATACATATACATATACATATACATATACATATACATATACATATACATATACATATACATATACATATACATATACATATACATATACATATACATATACATATACATATACATATACATATACATATACATATACATATACATATACATATACATATACATATACATATACATATACATATACATATACATATACATATACATATACATATACATATACATATACATATACATATACATATACATATACATATACATATACATATACATATACATATACATATACATATACATATACATATACATATACATATACATATACATATACATATACATATACATATACATATACATATACATATACATATACATATACATATACATATACATATACATATACATATACATATACATATACATATACATATACATATACATATACATATACATATACATATACATATACATATACATATACATATACATATACATATACATATACATATACATATACATATACATATACATATACATATACATATACATATACATATACATATACATATACATATACATATACATATACATATACATATACATATACATATACATATACATATACATATACATATACATATACATATACATATACATATACATATACATATACATATACATATACATATACATATACATATACATATACATATACATATACATATACATATACATATACATATACATATACATATACATATACATATACATATACATATACATATACATATACATATACATATACATATACATATACATATACATATACATATACATATACATATACATATACATATACATATACATATACATATACATATACATATACATATACATATACATATACATATACATATACATATACATATACATATACATATACATATACATATACATATACATATACATATACATATACATATACATATACATATACATATACATATACATATACATATACATATACATATACATATACATATACATATACATATACATATACATATACATATACATATACATATACATATACATATACATATACATATACATATACATATACATATACATATACATATACATATACATATACATATACATATACATATACATATACATATACATATACATATACATATACATATACATATACATATACATATACATATACATATACATATACATATACATATACATATACATATACATATACATATACATATACATATACATATACATATACATATACATATACATATACATATACATATACATATACATATACATATACATATACATATACATATACATATACATATACATATACATATACATATACATATACATATACATATACATATACATATACATATACATATACATATACATATACATATACATATACATATACATATACATATACATATACATATACATATACATATACATATACATATACATATACATATACATATACATATACATATACATATACATATACATATACATATACATATACATATACATATACATATACATATACATATACATATACATATACATATACATATACATATACATATACATATACATATACATATACATATACATATACATATACATATACATATACATATACATATACATATACATATACATATACATATACATATACATATACATATACATATACATATACATATACATATACATATACATATACATATACATATACATATACATATACATATACATATACATATACATATACATATACATATACATATACATATACATATACATATACATATACATATACATATACATATACATATACATATACATATACATATACATATACATATACATATACATATACATATACATATACATATACATATACATATACATATACATATACATATACATATACATATACATATACATATACATATACATATACATATACATATACATATACATATACATATACATATACATATACATATACATATACATATACATATACATATACATATACATATACATATACATATACATATACATATACATATACATATACATATACATATACATATACATATACATATACATATACATATACATATACATATACATATACATATACATATACATATACATATACATATACATATACATATACATATACATATACATATACATATACATATACATATACATATACATATACATATACATATACATATACATATACATATACATATACATATACATATACATATACATATACATATACATATACATATACATATACATATACATATACATATACATATACATATACATATACATATACATATACATATACATATACATATACATATACATATACATATACATATACATATACATATACATATACATATACATATACATATACATATACATATACATATACATATACATATACATATACATATACATATACATATACATATACATATACATATACATATACATATACATATACATATACATATACATATACATATACATATACATATACATATACATATACATATACATATACATATACATATACATATACATATACATATACATATACATATACATATACATATACATATACATATACATATACATATACATATACATATACATATACATATACATATACATATACATATACATATACATATACATATACATATACATATACATATACATATACATATACATATACATATACATATACATATACATATACATATACATATACATATACATATACATATACATATACATATACATATACATATACATATACATATACATATACATATACATATACATATACATATACATATACATATACATATACATATACATATACATATACATATACATATACATATACATATACATATACATATACATATACATATACATATACATATACATATACATATACATATACATATACATATACATATACATATACATATACATATACATATACATATACATATACATATACATATACATATACATATACATATACATATACATATACATATACATATACATATACATATACATATACATATACATATACATATACATATACATATACATATACATATACATATACATATACATATACATATACATATACATATACATATACATATACATATACATATACATATACATATACATATACATATACATATACATATACATATACATATACATATACATATACATATACATATACATATACATATACATATACATATACATATACATATACATATACATATACATATACATATACATATACATATACATATACATATACATATACATATACATATACATATACATATACATATACATATACATATACATATACATATACATATACATATACATATACATATACATATACATATACATATACATATACATATACATATACATATACATATACATATACATATACATATACATATACATATACATATACATATACATATACATATACATATACATATACATATACATATACATATACATATACATATACATATACATATACATATACATATACATATACATATACATATACATATACATATACATATACATATACATATACATATACATATACATATACATATACATATACATATATATTTACATCAGTCTAACAAATGGACGTCCTTTCATATCTAAGTAATTGGACGTCCACCACAACTAATAACGTTAGAGAAGATTTAGTTCGTGTATATACACTATCTGACATAGTAGTGTTACGTGTGCGAGTTAGATTTTGAATAAAATCAAAAACAAAGAAGTTAATATACACCGCCATTCGACGTCCGCACATAATACAGTCTTACAACGTCCACTGTATATCCATATAAGTATTTCCGACTAAAGGACGTCCCAGAGATATACACTAATGTGGAATTCGGTATTTTGACGTCCTGCAACGTTGTCGCTGTAAAAGGAACATCTGGCTCTTTCTTACTCTGTTGTACTGTATGTTGTCTTATTCTTTTTCGCTGATATTGAATTTAAGGCGAAACGAATCGTTAGACATATTTATGACGCTTTAAAAATCTGGTGTTCGTAATATTGTTATACAAGTAGGGAAGAATCGTTACAATTCCTTTCTTATCTTATTATATTTCAAGTTAACCCTGAGAAAGTCTTGATTCTTAATAATTCATTTCGTTTGTAAAAATGCATTGTAAACTTTTTTATTAATACATTATTAAGAAAGAAATATTAACTTACCTGAAATTTAAATCACTTAGAGAACTTAAAAACATTTTTACTTTAGCATTTTAAAAACAATACACAAGAATACAAGCACACAATGTATTTTTTTAAATTATAATATCGCACGCCTGTGTTATTAACTACATGTATAAGAAGTACATATTAAATATAAGTAGATACATGTATCAATCTGAAGTATTGATATGCAATTAAATTAAATAGAATATGTTGCAGCCAAAATCACTCATTCAACAAAATAATTTTTTTATTTCTCTTACGCCAATTTCAAACAAAATTTTTTTTCGTTATTCCTAATATTATGTATATTTAATCTCTTGCGGTAGGTAATTATAAAATTCTAGGAGTGAGATAAGTATAAGTTCTTTGTCCTCCGGATTTAGTTGATAATGGAGTCTTAAAAGTAAATAGTTAACTGTACATTTTCGGTGTACAATGTAAATTTTCGCACACACCTTTATATAGGTTTTATAAGTAACGTGCTAAAAGTCGCCATCGATATCATGTTGGGTTCGAAAGTAATACAAGGTCAAAGGTCACGAAAACTGATTTCTATTGGTCGAACGATAACTACGGTTATTATGAAAGTCGTATATTCAAAATTACAGGAGTTATACAAAATCGCATTTCCTAACGTGTATCCTACAAGATTTGTTTCTAATTTTGTTAAAAAATGGGTTTTAAACTTTAAACCAATTTAATCATTAGTTTCATTAATTGTATTAAACATCAAGTAGGTACGTTTATTTTGCGTTAATTCTCTAGGAAATAGTGTTTTTTCCATTCACGTAGTGTTGAACAGCCGTTATATGGACGTTATAAGTAACATGCAAAAAGTCGCCATCGATATCATATTCGGTTCGAAAGTAATTCAAGACCAAAGTCATGAAATTGATTTTTTCCCGGATATCTCGCTTTCTATTGGTCAAAAGATAATTACGGTTATTATGAAAATCGTAAATTTAAAACACAAGAGTTACACAAAATCGCATTTGCTAATCCGTATCCTACAGGATTTTTTTCTAATTTTGATAAAAAATGGGTTTTAAACTTTAAACCAAGTCAGTCTTTAGATTCATGAATTGTATTGAACATCGAGTAGGTACGCTTAGTTTTCGTTAACTTGCTAGGAAAAAGTATTTTTTTCTACAGCTGTCAGAAAATGATGACATTTTTTCATTAATATCCGTATGCAAAATCATTGGTTTTGTTTACTTGACAACGTGCACGAAATATTTTTCGCTTTAGAGCGAAAAATATTTCGTGCATTTATGCGATTTATGCATATTTGAGCAATATCGTTTCCGTAGCAACAACCAAACTGTCGACTTTGCGCTAAAATAGAAATTTCCTTGTATTATTTTTATGACCTTTTCGGTTATTTTAATAACGCTACAGAAAAAACGTTGTGCGTAATTCGTGATCGAAATGACTTTGGTGGTCTCAAATGAGATTTTCGAAAAGACTTTCATTCTTCACCACAAAAGTAGCATTTCGCGCACTAAATACACAAATAACTATTTCCATTCCCGAGATGTTTTTGATCTGGACTCCGTCACGATCAAAAATCTTACCAAATATCCATTTTCCCTTGTTTATTGTTATGATATATGATAAACAATTTTTGACAGTTCTAGAAAAAAGACATTTAACTGTATTTTAACAATGACCGTCATATGAATTCTACAAAATATGATTCACATCTCGTAAGAAAGAAATTTTACGTAAAGGATCTTTGTAACATGAAATATTGGTATATTCGTACAAGCCAAAACATGTGCCTGTGTTCCTTGCGAGGCGACGAGGAAAATATACATATTTGAGTGGTAGACCTTTCACTGGTGTCTTTATGTGCAATTCGCAGTAGGGAACCATTCAAACAAATTGTATTACAATTACTTGCATGTTTAGATCGACATGAAAGTATAAGCATTTTTTCTACTCCTACCTTTAAATCACCCGTTTTCTTCACGCTACGCGCAATGGAAATGTATACAATTCCATCAAGGTGTACGGATATAATTTCATATCCGTACAGTGTACGGATATGAAAACAACCAATCAACGTAGTCCAATTTGACACTTCTTTATTTGTAATTAATTTATTGACAACTCCTGTCGTAAATACAGAAGTAAAAGTAAGTTAAATCAAGGTTTCCTTCTTTCAATAACACTTAAAGCATTTGAAAATAACGTGATTTGTGAAATTGTAGCTTTAACAATTATACTTTTATAATTGAAAATACATAAATATTAAATCATTTAAATAAGTACAACCTACTTTTATAATAAGTCTAGTAGACACAGTTTGTGATGGAGTTTGGTAGCTAAGTCGGGTAGGAGCTAGGTATAAATAAACTGAAGCTGACCGACGCAGGTTCAATTCCAGCTTGGAGAATAATTCTTTTTTAATTTTTTTTTATAAAACAAAATTTAAAATAATAATTTTCTCTTCGAAAATGTTCAATTTCTGGCAAGTTTTAATAATTCTCTTAAAAATTGTACAATGACAGGGGATTTTACAAACCTTATTTTAGCATGGATAAAAGCATAGGTTAATCCTTATATTCGATTTCTCAAGGAGACGTGCAATCTATTTTGTAATTGTTTTGCTGAGTCGAAGAAAAAAGATACTGTACAACTTGGGTGGAATGCCTATATCGCCCTCGAACGGGCGACACAAAGTACTATTGTTACACAACAAGGAAAATAGGGACGAATTAAAAAACTATCGGAGTATTTCTTTGCTATCTTAAATCTACTAAAGTTTTTTATAAAAAATATCAATAACCGATTAACACCTAAAATTGATTCGTATCAACCAGACGAACAAGTTGAGTTCAGGAAGGAACATAGCACGTCAAATCATCTCCTTACGAAAAGCACGCGCTAAAGAAGCAAATGAATACCACCTGTCTATATCCTCTGACTTGGTCGACTATGGAAAGGCATTCGACTGTGTTGAAGTTTGGGCTGAGGAACAAACCATGAATAACTGTAGAATAGATTGATGGACCTCTGCAACTTTCCACAATCTAGGCACGTACTTTAAATAATATAAAGGCAGGCAACATTTATTAGATAAGTCAGATTTGATTTCAGCCATTATTTACTTAGGTGAAGCAAGTCTGATCTCATCTTTGTGGATTAGGTACATCTTGTTCTTTATGTGGCTGAAATATTTTTCCCTAAATGAATCGCAAAAGTATTTGTCGTTGACAAAACGATACTTATAATATTTTAACCGGTGCATTTAATTTACAAATAATATCGTCAATTTTAATTACTAACTTCCAATTCAATTTTTCTTTTTGAAATGGTTAAATTAGCAAATTGAATTTGCGTTATTTATAACAATTTAAATTTTAACTTTTACAAAAAGAATTATTGTAAACAGTGTATATATATTTTTTAAATAATACCGTCAATTTTAGTTAAAGTTATAAAATTTTACGTAAGAGAAAAATAGAGCACCTAATTTTAAAACCAACAAAATATTTTTAGGTCCAGAAATTTTTGTGTAACACATGGATCCCATAATAGATAGTCAAGGCCGATGGTTGTCCCTTTTGTATTGAAGGACATATTTCTTAAACGCCATGCTTTCATTTGTACCCACTGAAGAGAGGGTTATAATAATAAAATACCTTGTTTCCGAAATATGTATTGGCATTGTTACGTCAAACACAAATATGTAGTTTATAGACACCCTTTCAAATATAAGAATAGATATAACGTTATTTAGCAACAAAAGAAAATACCATTTTACTATTGAATTTAGATTATCTGCGATTTATAAACAAACAACGAGAAATTCATGTCACCATCTTGTACCTTAGAAACTTCCTTTATGATGTTTTGTCTCTGTTTGGTAACTAGAATTGCAATAGCAAATTGTGAGTTTGACAGAGTTTTTAATTACTTTTTTTTCAACTTCTACTGTCTTGAATATCTTAACCTCTTAACCTTACGATAATATTTTGCTTGAAATTTCTATAAAATTTTGAGCAATCACAATAATTGTGCCACATTTTCTCTTGTTCGGATCACACATCTCAATAACAATAACAATTGGTTGATTTGAATGGAATTATCAAGTTAAATTAGCCTATATCTTTGTAATCCTGTTGGTATTTGATTTTGAAATTTGGTTTATATTTTTTAGTTGCTCATGACAATCCTTCCTTGCTTTATATATTTGCTAACATATTGATTCAATTTTGTGCTAAACTTTGTAGTAGTTAATGAAGTTTTCTGGGAGCTGTATTGGCCAACACCTTTTTTGGGGCTAATTTTATCTTTCAGTCTTCCAAAATCTTATCTTTTTCTAGAAGGTAAATACTTTCTAATACTACAATACAAATATCTAATAAGATATTGTTTCAAGAATATCAATTTAAAAACTAACTTACAGCAAAACCTTTTCCAAGTTTCTCGCCGAGTATAATAAAATTTTGCAGTTATCTTCAGGAGTTAATTCATATTTAAATTCTTGATTATTTATATTTTAATAGTAATAGATTGTAAAGACTGTGGTCTATCATAACACAATATTTTAAACGGTGTCTCCGAACTACACAATGTACCTATTTAACTATTGCCCAATACGTATTTCGGTAACGATGTTACTTTTTTCTCGGCTTAAAACCGTCGGTTATGAATTAGAAAAACTAAAAATGTAAAAAAGGATATAGTGGGCTTTCGCAAATAAAAAGAAGAGGAGAACAATGCATTGAACTAAATTTAGGAATCACATTCTACTACAAGGCAGAGAAAAACGAAGCATATGAAAGCGTAAGATTCCCAATAAAGAAAGAACTTGCATTTCAAGTGGTCAAATCTGAAACCATATCCGACAGGGTCGCTTCTATCGTAGTTGAATAAGTTGGTATATAAGGTCAGATTGAAGATGATTTAGGTTTATGCGCTAATATCTGCACACGCAGAAGAAAAAATTGAAGCCTTCTAACTAACGAAAGCTTTAGACAAAGAAAAGATAAAACCAGCCATCACCTTAGGTGACTTTAATGCCAAATTAGGAAGAAATTTTGGCGAATCCGAAAGATTCTAGGTTTTCTTCAAATAAAAGCTAGTCGAAAATAGATGTGGATCTCTCTTGATGGAACGACCCAAAATGAAGTAGACTACTTCATTTCAGGTAGTGTATATCGAAGTTCAAGTGCTAAGGTTTGATTTAATAAACAAAATAGAAAGGAAAAGACAGTTTAGAAAGTATACAGTAGAAAGTCTAGAAGAGTGTTGCCAGCAAGAAAAAAACTAGGAAAGACATAAACGAAATAACTAACAACAGACCGAAAAAAGCTTTTAAATGCAGGAACAAAAGTAGTGTGAAAAACTAAATCTAGTGAAGACAGGATAAGTGATGAAACAAAGAAGTTAATATTTTTGAAATATAATATAAATACAAAGATTAGTTAAAGTTTCACAAGTTTTATTAATATCTTAACCTGACAATATTTATATACCTTTGATAATGACAAAAAGTGTCGAAACAATATTGTCAGGTTTAAGATATTAATAAAACTTGTGAAACTTTAACTAATCTTTGTATTTATATTATATTTCATGATTATGGAGTTCCACAAAGTAAGGCTGGAGACAGTAAAAGTTAATATTTAGATAAGAGATGCGGTCATACTAGTTAGCAGAGTGCTCGGAGCCCCGAAACTTACAAAAAACACATTTTGTAGGACTTCGAGGTAACAATGTATAAATTAAATAGAATTGTAGCTTTGGTTCTGTAGATTATAAAACTGCAACTTGTCAAAAAATCCTATGGTGCAAAAGGGCACTATTTAAAAATTTCGAGTTAAGTACGTAGTTAGAAAATAGAAGATATAAGATACCTCTGTAATACAAAATTGTGTATATTTTGTAGAGATTCTTATTGATTTTAAAGTCTTAATAAGAGCTTCCGTTTGGAAATGCACTTAAAACGCATAAGTGAAAATTGAGAAGGATTTACATTTATGCACATTTCTCGTTTCAAGCACTGCACAAATCTAATTAAACTCGACTAGTTTTTGCTTTACACCTTTTTATCTCGGGAAAGGTAGCATTTAACAAAACATGTATTCTTGTGAAATTGTAACCAGGTTTTTTGCAATTACGATGGTCTTTGATTTATGAATCTTAAATAAATATTAATCGAGATATGTAATAAAAAGTAAGACATCATTTATTGTGAAGTCCCACCGACCCGCGGCCGGCCTACAATCATAAGGCGTTCGCATCTCTCGTCTTACCGCGCCTGCCCCGCATGTAATACATATTTATTTGTCTCTTATCATTTACTAATAAACTTTCATTTTTGTTTTCTGCTTGCAATTATTTGTAACAAAAGTATATTGTATAACTAACAAAATAATATGTCTACATAATTAGTGGTAAAGTAACAAATATACATACATAATATACATAAGCCTGTCATAAAACTGTTCTCTCAAAATGTTTTTGTCACTCAAATTTACAAATAAATTCAACAAAAACCAGCAGCGAAGATACAGAACAATGAAAGTAAAAAGCAACCAAATTTACCGTAAACACACAGATTGAAACTATCAAAGATCACGTTAACAGCTATCAGATAATCTTGCAAAACATCTTAATCTATTTCTTGAGATGGAAATGATGGAGTTTCTATAGAATCTTTGCATGATTTCTGTACCATACATCGACTTGTTCAAATGGAAGTATGAATTTTTTTCGGCTGCAAGTTTTATTCTGCAATCTAAAAATAAATTTTCTTTCTTTTTAAAAATAAATGAGATGGTTTTATTAAACATTTATTACACAAGAAGTGAAACAGAGTTGAATGAGAAAACTATCGGCCTATCTCGTTGCTATCTTAAGTTTTCTTTATAAAAATATCATTAATCGATTAACGCCTAAAATGGATTCGTATCGACCAGTTGAACAAGCTTGATTCACGAAGGAATATAGCACGTTAGATCTTCTTCTAACGGTAAGAACGCTCATAAAGAAGCAAATGAATACCACCTGTCTATACTCTCATTCGACTATGTTGAACTTTGGGCTGTAGCACAAGCCATGAACAACTGTAGAATAGATTCTCGATACAGACAACTAATTCATAACATCTAATAACATCTATATAAAAGAAAATACAATTGGAACAAAATACCAGTAGTAACCAACTAAAACGTGTGGCGATTCGGAGGACACAATATCTTCAAAGCTATTTATTCTTGCAACGTAGGGCGCGTTTAGATCATTAGATTGTACAAGATTTGTAACAAACATAAAGAACTAACTAGCCTTACATTTAATACGACAAAGTTTTAATTACCACAACACTCAAGGAATTACAAACAATGATCAAGTATCTAGCAGAAACCTCTACAAAGATAGGTTTAATGATGAACATCCAAAAAAACAAAAATAATGCCAAACATTGAAGAAATTAAAGATATGGATTATATATCGAATTTCTGCATAAAGACTGCATCTTCGAGTGGGTCAATGAATACGTATATCTGGAGAAAATCCTGTAGCCGAATAAAGAATATCAAGTAGTTGAATAATTAGAACACGATTGGTATGGGTACGGTTTGGAAAACTAAAATTGATATTCAGAAATCTTAAAATGCCACAACATTTAAAGGTAGTGTTCAACCAATGTATTTATTTTTCCGATAGTTAGATACGGCTGCCAAACCTGGACACTAACTAGAGCTAATAAAACATCGTAAGGTTAAAATGGAACAGAACACAACGCAACGCAGAAAAAGATAAAAAGATCTGAAAAAGGTGGCTGGATTACATTAGAAAGAAGCAGCTCAAAACATAAACAATTGACGAGAATAGAGGGGCCTATGTCCAAAGTTGGAACAAGTTGTGTAGCATCTGTATATAAACAATAATTAGAAAAATAAAATTAGTACTTGCATAAACGCTAAATAAAATTGCTCTAGAAATGAGCCCTGCGGCACACCATAATTTACTTGTAATT